>CM056049.1:399923570-400542578 GCA_029574335.1 Rana kukunoris
ACGTATTATTTTTTTTTTTAAGTGCATTTGGTCCGCGCACAGGGCCGGTGCACCCGCTAGGCAAACTAGGTAGCCACCTAAGGCGTACTGCTGTCTAGGGGGCACAGCCGCTGACTTTCTTACTAGCCTGGCCGGGGAGGCCCTAACACAGGGTTGGGGCGCTCACTGTGGAGAAAATCTGTCATGGCTGCTGCAGAGGAGGTCAGAAGCAGCTCAGCCTGTGAGGTGGGCGACAGCGAAGGAGGCGGGCACGAGGATAGCTGGGGAGGTGGGCACCATGTCTCCGGACTTAGAAGAAATTATACTGCCCTGGTAGGTCCGCTCTGACCCTGTTGGAGTCACTCGCACGGCCCTAGGCAAGACCAACGCCGCGCAGGCGGAGTGTTAGTCTTACCTAGGGCAAAATGTGGTCCATTATCTAATCTGAGTTTTAAATGCTGCTGGAAAACAATTCCTTCTTGGTAGGGCATAATTGATGTCAAGAAAATTAAGAAGACCAGCAGAAATGTTTTATTTTATGAATAGGTAAAGTACATAGTGGAGGGATGATTGTAAATTATTTGGAGCTTCTAAAAAGAAGATGAGGCTTTTCTACAGAAATCAATAAATCAATGAATTACAATTGTAAAATAAGGTTGTATGTGTAGAGTGGTTTCATAAATAAATAAAAAAACACAGGAGGGCTGTGTAAAATAGTAGTTAGTATGAGCTTAAAATAAAAAATAAAGTTGCTCCGTCTAAAACTGATAGTTCTATTTTAGGACCATTAGGGCTCATGCACACAGAACTGCTGCTAGGGGTGTTTGATGTGTTTTTTAACTGCCTCTAAAAGCCCCTCCATGTTAGCCTATGTATCCATGCACACATAAACTGTCAGAGGTGTTTGGAGGTATAAGCATTTAGGGGCAGTAGAAAAAAAAAAAAAAAAAAAGTCAGCCTGTGCTTCCAGGAGCAGTAAAAACAAAAAAACATGCCCTAACGCGGCAAGCCGTGTTTGTCCTCGTTTGACGTTTTTAGGCGTTTTTACATTTTTTTTACAGTTTTTACATTAAAAATGTGTACAACGATGCCACTGCTGAACCCAGATGAGGAGAGGTTAACATCAGTCCGTCAGGATGTAGATGTCCCGTGAAGGGAACCATCACAACTCCCAGTGGATAGTTGTAGAATCCCAGGTTGATAGAGGGAAGTGATAGAGGGAAGTGATAGAGGGAAGTGATAGAGGGAAGTGTAACAGCCCTTGCGTGTGGCAGATAGTAAGGTCCCGCCGGCATTCAGATATGAAGGCACAGCAAAGGAGCCCTTCAGATAGACACGGCAAGCCCCGCCGATGTCCGCGACGTTACCGGGTCTCCGACGGAACTCCCTGAAGGCCCAGAAGCCGGCGGAGAGGTGAGTATCAATCAAAAGAATTTTAATCGATCAAAAAAATGTAAGATTAATCGATTAACTAAAAGTTAATTTGCACAGCCCTAAAAAATAGCTATCCTTATCTTGTCCCACTGGTTATTTAAAATAATGTAGTAGACACAAAAGGATGTGTGTCAGCCATCACAGCTTTTTTTTGTATAAAATATGTAGTGCTTTAAGGAAGGTAAAGGCATACAAGGCACTGGAAAACATTTTTTGCAGCTTCTCCATTGAAATCTATTTAACAAAAAAAAGCTTTTTTTTTTTAAAATGGCACAAAAATGCATGTATGTGAACATGTTCCATAGGAACCCATGTGAAAAAAAGTTTCCTGCATTTCTGCAAAAAGAATTAAAAAAACACATAGGTGTAAATGGAGTCCTAGAACAAGAGTAAACCTTTAGAAGCATGCAATATCACTAGGTATCTGTGCTTCTTTTTGCTAGAAGTTGGCTGATCTACTGTTGCCCATCCAAAACTAGAATACCATTCTGGGCGACGCTAGTCCTTGAATATAAGATTTTTGAAATAAATCAAATATAACCAACTTACTTTTCTTTGCAGAATTGTGGCTGCTGTTTTTCTCAAACCGATCATCATTTCCCTGAAGACTGGGCCTCCAGTATTGGCTTTCCACTTTACTTCTTTGTATCTGCAATGCATGGAAAGTGTTAGATATTTTATTTTAGGTACATATTGATATAGTACTATCAAATTACACAGCACTTTACATATATATAGTACATTCACTTCAGTCCCTTCCCCTTAAAGGGGAGTTCCACCCACAATTTCACTTTTTAAATATAAATACCCCTGTAATACACAAGCTTATTGTATTCTGGTAAAGTTAGTCTGTAAACTAAGGTCCATTTTGTTAGGTTGTTACAGCATTTAGATTAGCATTTATAATATAGAAATAGACCGTGGCCATCTTAAGTGTGGGCATCATAAAGCCAGACTGTATGACTTCCTGGATTTCAGCTTTGCATATCTCGCACATGCTCAGTGCTGCACAAGCAATGTAATAGGTTTCAGTCAGGTTTGCAAGGACTACTGGGAAACATGATGCCTATCCCAGAAACCCTTGCAAATAGCCTTGTGACTTAATAGCCTAGGCTAATAAGGAGGAGGAAGTAATGAAGGACTACAAAATAAAGGTATTTACAAGCAACAAAATAAATAAAAATTGTCCATTCTGAACACTATGGGCCAGATTCTCATAGAATTTCGCTTGCGTATCGTAAGCCATTTGCATTACGCCGCCGCATCGTACTAGAGCAGGTGCCGTATTCCCTAACCATTTGCTTCGTCGTTTGCGTTGGCGTAGCGAAAATGGTCCAGCGTAAGCCCGCGTAATTCAAATGAGGCGGCTTGTATTTAAATTAAGCGCGCCCCCGCGTCGAACCAACTGCACATGCGCCGGCCGGGGAAAAAGCCCAGTGCGCATGCTCCAGCTCACGTCGGAAAGCGTTGTTGAAACCGACGTGATCGACGCTTACGCAATGCCCTATTCGCGAAGGAGTTAGTAAAACGATGTAAGCGATGGAAAAAGCCGACGCTGACCCGACGCCATACTTAACATGGCATTCGACGGCATCCGACGGAACTTCGTAAGGTTACTCCACATCGAAGCAGGGGTAACCTTACGTGGACGAAAACGTACGCGACGACGGGGCGGCGTAAAAGCGATCGGGAATCGGCGTACTAGCCTCATTTGCATATGCAAATGAGAAAACAACGTAAAGGCCACCTAGTGGCCGGAGTTGTCATTACAACTACGATCCGCAAGTGTAATGGTTTTACGCTTGTCGGATGTTGAAGCGTATCTATGCAAAAGTGATGCTAAGCATCACTCGCATAGATACGGGGCAAAAAAAACGGCGATATGACGGGGTATCTGAGATTCTCCGTCGTAACGCCGCTGAGAATCTGGCCCTATGAGATTAGGGCATGCAGCACAGACAAACAAACAAATTGGTGGAACTCCACATTAAGGAGCTTATAATCTAAGGTAGCTGACTCCCATTTATATATACACATACTAGGTAATGTATACTCCATGCAGGTAATGTCGTGGGTTGAGATTTGAGCCAGCAACCCTAGTGCTGCCAGGCAGAAGTGCTGGCCACTTATCCACTGTGCTGCCCAGATATCACTTGTATACCAACTTAAATGGGTTGTAAAAGTTTTTTTTTTTTTTTCTAATTTGGTTCCTTTAAGCTAGTGTATTGTTGGTTCACTTACCTTTTCCTTTGATTTCCCTTCTAAATGTTTTTTTTTCTTTGTCTGAATTTGTCACTTCCCGTTTCTCCTCAGTAAGCTTGCCCCCATTATCCGAGCCGTTCTGGCCTTTAAAACCCCTTTAATATCTCTAAGGCAACAAGAATAAAGAGATGCTCATGTTTCTAAGGGAAAGGGATCCCTTCTCTTGTCTTGCAGACATCATGCATATTTTATTTTCCCTTTTTACCTACTTTGTCACTTAGCTTTTCCCTTAGCATAACTACCTCTCTATTGTTTAAGCTGAGCATCACCATGGTTATCCTGGCTCTATTTAAACAGAATTAATATCCTAACCTAGAAATATAGACCTGCTAGAAGAAACATTTTTTTCCTTTACATCCCAATTGAATACAGCTTCACTTCATTCATGAACATTTTCTTCGCAATGTAAACCTTCACTTTCCTTAGTAAACAGACTACATTCCTTCAGTAAACTATCCCCATAGTCTTGCTTAAAGCATGCTTAAGACCGTGATCTTAAATATACAGTTCAGTTTTGGGTCCTGGTTTGGCCTTCTCATAGGCCAACACCTGGTATTCCAGACATGAATTAAGATACTCTTGTGCAATCCCAATCACAAGCCAAAATACATTCTTTTTAAACACTTTTTAATGACTTATTTACAAAGTTACGTAGTAGGCAAGGTTGAAAAAAGTCAATTAAGTCCAACTTATATACAGTGCAGAAAATAAGTATTTGAACACCCTGCTATTTTGCAAGTTCTCCCACTTGGAAATCATGGAGGGGTCTGAAATTGTCATCGTAGGTGCATTTACACTGTGAGAGACATAATCCAAAAAAAAAATCCAGAAATCACAATTTATGATTTTTTAACTATTTATTTGTATGATACAGCTGCAAAGAAGTATTTGAACACCTGTCTATCAGCTAGAATTCTGACCCTCAAAGACCTGTTAGTCTGCCTTTAAAATGTCCACCTCCACTCCATTTATTATCCTAAATTAGATGCACCTGTTTGAGGTCATTAGCTGCATAAAGACACCTGTCCACCCCATACAATCAGTAAGAATCTACTAACATGGCCAAGACCAAAGAGCTGTCCAAAGACACTAGAGACAAAATTGTACACCTCCACAAGGCTGGAAAGGGCTACGGGGAAATTGCCAAGCAGCTTGGTGAAAAAAGGTCCACTGTTGGAGCAATCATTAGAAAATGGAAGAAGCTAAACATGACTGTCAATCTCCCTCGGACTGGGGCTCCATGCAAAATCTCACCTCGTGGGGTCTCAATGATCCTAAGAAAGGTGAGAAATCAGCCCAGGACTACACGGGAGGAGCTGGTCAATGACCTGAAAAGAGCTGGGACCACCGTTTCCAAGGTTACTGTTGGTAATACACTTAGGCCTCGTACACACGATCGGACATATCCGATGAAAACGGTCCGCGGACCATTTCCATCGGATATGTCCGATCTGGAGTTTGATCCGATGGCGTGTACACACCATCGGATCAAATTCCCCGCCAGCGGACGGCGCGGTGACGTGTCGGTGACGCAGCGGTGACGTTGACGCCGCCACGTCACCGCCACGTCACCGCACCAGGAAGTAAAACACTTCCGCGCATGCGCCGAATCCAAGTGTACTAACCAGCAGACATGTCGGGCAGACAGATTCCCACCGGATAGATTTCAAAGCATGCTTTGAAATCTGTCGGGTGGACAAATCTGTCCGCTAGCCCATACACACGAGCGGAGATGTCTGCTGAAACGGTCCATCGGACCGTTTTCAGCGGACATATCCCCTCGTGTGTACGAGGCCTAAGACGTCATGGTTTGAAATCATGCATGGCACGGAAGGTCCCCCTGCTTAAACCAGCACATGTCAAGGCCCGTCTTAAGTTTGCCAATGACCATTTGGATGATCCAGAGGAGTCATGGGAGAAAGTCATGTGGTCAGATGAGACCAAATTAGAACTTTTTGGTCATAATTCCACTAACCGTGTTTGGAGGAAGAAGAATGATGAGTACCATCCCAAGAACACCATCCCTACTGTGAAGCATGGGGGTGGTAGCATCATGCTTTGGGGGTGTTTTTCTGCACATGGGACAGGGCAACTGCACTGTATTAAGGAGAGGATGACCGGGGCCATGTATTGCGAGATTTTGGGCAACAACCTCCTTCCCTCAGTTAGAGCTTTGAAGATGGGTCGAGGCTGGGTCTTCCAACATGACAATGACACGAAGCACACAGCCAGGATAACCAAGGAGTGGCTCTGTAAGAAGCATATCAAGGTTCTGGCGTGGCCTAGCCAGTCTCCAGACCTAAACCCAATAGAGAATCTTTGGAGGGAGCTCAAACTCTGTGTTTCTCAGCGACAGCCCAGAAACCTGACTGATCTAGAGAAGATCTGTGTGGAGGAGTGGGCCAAAATCCCTCCTTCAGTGTGTGCAAACCTGGTGAAAAACTACAAGAAACGTTTGACCTCTGTAATTGCAAACAAAGGCTACTGTACCAAATATTAACATTGATTTTCTCAGGTGTTCAAATACTTCTTTGCAGCTGTATCATACAAATAAATAGTTAAAAAAATCATACATTTTGATTTCTGGAATTTTTTTTTTTGATTATGTCTCTCACAGTGGACATGCACCTACGATGACAATTTCAGACCCCTCCATGATTTCCAAGTGGGAGAACTTGCAAAATAGCAGGGTGTTCAAATACTTATTTTCTGCACTGTAGATGAGCCCTGGGGCCATGATAAAAAATAAAAAAAATCCTAAAATTTGTTCTGAGATGGAAGTTTTTTTTCTTTAATTCTGTGTTTAAAAAATATATATATATTTATTTTTTACTAAATTCTGAGTTTCAGTGTCAGAATTCTGAGATTCATAGTCAGACTTCTAAATTTCAGTGTCAGAATTCTGAGATTCAAAGTCAGACTTCTAAGATTCAAAGTCAGACTTCTAAGATTCAAAGTCAGACTTCTAAGATTCAAAGTCAGACTTCTAAGATTCAAAGTCAGACTTCTAAGATTCAAAGTCAGACTTCTAAGATTCAAAGTCAGACTTCTAAGATTCAAAGTCAGACTTCTGAAGCCCCATACACACTATCAGTTTTCCTGACTGTTTTCTCTTCAGGTTTACCAAAACCATCTAATATGAGGTCAAACCTCAAGAGTTTCAATTTGTATGCAATCAGACAGGCCCTTGTACTACATGGTTTTGGTAAACCTGATAAGAAAACCGTCAGGAAAACTGATAGTGTGTATGGGGCTTAAAGGAACACTAAAGGTTTTTTTTTTTTATCAATTGATTGCTGTAAGCTAGAGCATTTAAATATCACTTACCTCGTTTCTCCTTTTGACTTGCAAAATACAGTAATCCAGGTTTGAAAATGCCATTTCCTGTCTCTCCTCTTCTTGCTTTCCACCAGCACCTGCATGGTGGAAAGCAGAATGTGCTCACCCCCTCCCTATGACTACAGCCCTGCGTGAAGATGCTCTCTTATCCCTCACAGGCATGGAGGCTAAGCCTAATGAGAACTGTAGTTCCCATTAGGCCGTGATGTAGCAAGAATGAACGCGCACCGCAAACTAGGAAGTCAGTGAGAATAACGATTCAGGAGTGACGGAATTGAATAAAACAGCTCGATTTCAACAGGTATCAAACTAGTTATAATGCAAAACATTACTTTTTACTTTATCAGCTACTGTCAGACTTTAATTTAAGAGGAAAATATTTTTGTCTTTACAACCCCTTTAAGATTCAAAGTCAGACTTCTAAGATTCAAAGTCAGACTTCTAAGATTCAAAGTCAGACTTCTAAGATTCAAAGTCAGACTTCTAAGATTCAAAGTCAGACTTCTAAGATTCAAAGTCAGACTTCTAAGATTCAAAGTCAGACTTCTAAGATTCAAAGTCAGACTTCTAAGATTCAAAGTCAGACTTCTAAGATTCAAAGTCAGACTTCTAAGATTCAAAGTCAGAATTCTGAGATTTTGGCCCGGATTCACGTAGGGAGGCGTATCCTTGTGCGGGCGTAGGGTATCTTCTTTACGCTACGCCGCTGCAACTTAGAGAGGCAAGTGCAGTATTCACAAAGCACTTGCTCCGTAAGTTGCATAGCGTAAATTTGCCCGCATAATTCAAAGGAGGAAGGAGGTGGGCGTCATCTATTTAAATTAAGTGTGACCCCATGCAAATGAATGGCTGGCCGAACTGGGCATGCGCGCGCATGCTCAGAATCACATCACATTTACTGCCTAAGTGACGTCGGCACACAATGCCTACGTTGTGTGAACGTAACCTACGCCCAGCCCTATTCACGTACTACATAAACGGCGTAAATGACGTAAAATTTGACGGCGTCGTATCCTGGCCCATACCTTGGCATTAGCTGTGCCTCATATAGCAAGGGTAACTTTACGCCGGACATAAGCCTTACGCAAAGCGCGTATATGAAGCAGCCGGGCGCATCTATGTTCGTGAATCGGCATATCTTATTCATTTGCATATTTTTAATGGGGACGCCGAATGCGTCCAGCGTAACTATGCGCCCACGATACGCCAGCGTAGGCAAGTTACGTCGGATGGCTGAAGCCATGTTTTTCGGCATATCTCGCTTTGTGAATCGGCACAAAAATGCGACGGCGCACATTTGTACTTGTGACGGCATATCTTTTGATACGCCGGCGTAAAGCCTTTGTGAATCCGGGCCTAAATGTCAGAATTTTGAGTTTATAAATAGTCTCTATTAGGAGGATTTTTAGGACCAATTAGCAATAATGTAGTAACACCCTGCAGACATACTTTTTTTCAGTAGGGATGAGCCAAACACCCCCCGATTCGACCAAAAGTTCATGTGAACATTCAAACTCCTTTAAAGTTTATGGGTGTGGCAAACCTAGCCACTTCTGGAACGCTGGACGTTACATGTCAAAAGGTTTTCTGTATTATATGCTATGTATTCTGCTGGGTCTTATGTGGGCATAGTAATTCGTATGCTGGCAGCCGTAAGCCACTAGCATTCAAGTACTTCGTTTTATGTTGCCCAATCGGTGTTCGGCAGTTTTAAACCGAACTCCCACAACACCCAAGACCCCAGCTATCAACCGACTTTTCCCTCGTGCAGCAATGCCGGATGGGAGAATTATCCAAAATGTTAAGTTCCCCATGTGGTCCTCCCTGTATTACCCCTGCTAAATCTATTTGGCTGTTTGGAAACCCCTTGCATGGGGAATTATATAAATATGGAAGCCTGTGAATAAAAAGTCAGTTCACTCTCAGAGCTGTGTTTCGTCCGGTTACTGGGGGGGGATTTGGGACATTGCCTTACTTTTCAACGTTGACTGTGGATTTACCCTGGTTACCAGCGGAGATCGTGGAGTTTAATATTGTACTCTGCTACAGTTGGTGGCAAGCGACGGGATCCAACCTTACAGCCGATAAGCGCAATTCGTGCAATGTAAACTGCCGATGTAAATGGAGACAGATTATTCTAGGCTAAAGCAGCAGACATTAAAGGAACTGCTAGAAGCCAGGGATAAGGTAGCCAGCAACAAATCCAAAGCTGTACTAACTGCCGAGCTGATGGTGGGAGACAGAGCCCGCAATGCTACACCACCAGCAGCCATGGAAGAAACCCTCTACCAGAGAGAAATGAGGACCAGGCTGGAATTTTTGCCACAGCCTATATCAGATGCCATGCTGCACATGGTAATGGCGAATGTGCAGGAGTACGTGATGGCACACAGTCCGCAGTATTCACAGTCTCGAGCAGAATCCCCTACTGGGTCACTCTACAACCAGGTAAAACCCAAAATTCCCTATCATGCCTTTAAAATGTTTTGCGAGGAGAAGGATGAGATTGATGGGTATTTACAGGATTTTGAGAGGACTGTGTGATTTACATGACTTGGAACGGACAGTATGGGTCCCATTGCTAGCTGGCAAGCTGGCAGGTCAGGCAGCATAAGCATATCGCGCTGTACCCAGTGAGGACAGCAAGGATTATGATAAAGTGAAACGAGCGATACTAGAGAGATACGCCATTACTCCAGAGGCGTACCGGCGCAAGTTTAGAAACCTACGCAAACCAGAGAAGGATTCACATGCTGAATGGGCACACAAGCTGGACCAAGCTTCCCAAGGGTGGATACAAGCCAGCCAAGCCACTACTATGGAGGAATTGCGACAGTTAATGCTGTTGGAGTAATTCTTTAACGGTTTGTCCCCAGAGGCACAAAAATGGGTGCGAGACAGGAAATCTCTCACCCTAACCGAAGCGGCTTGATTAGCGGATCAGCATTTTGATTCGAGGAGACATCATGGGCCCCTAACCAAGAGTTATCCTCGACCCGCGGGACCACCCAGTACTCTACCACCCCCCGCTCTCACAGCCTCCCCTTTTCGTCAATCCCAAGTGACTTTACCACCACCCTCCAGATATAACGGACGTGCCAACATCCAATGCCACACCTGCACACAGTGGGGACATATGGCACGCGAGTGCACCCAAAACCGGGGCAGACCTGCCTGGAACCAAGGCCAACCGAACCCGGCACCAAGGGCTGCTGCCCATCATTATCAACAGGAGCCGGCCACTCAAGAGATGTTGAGCATTCCAGCGGAAGAACCCCTGGGAATCTTGCATGAGGTGATGACAGTCCGAGCCACAGATAACTGGCAGCATCATCGACAGCTGGTGACCTTGAAGGGGAAAGAAGTCCAGGGGCTTCGGGATTCAGGAGCTACTTTAACCTTGATAGCACCCCATTTGGTCCCTGACTCGGCACACACTGGCGGATCCATGGCAGTACGAGTGGCAGGGGGAGCAGTGTACCGACTACCCACTGCCAAAGTACATTTGGATTGGGGTATGGGAAGGGGGACGGTAGAAGTGGGCCTCATGCAAAATTTACCAACAGATGTTGTGCTGGGAAATGACTTGGGCCAGGTGACCTCTGCTTTTGTACCCCAGGCCCCATACCAGGAAGCCCATCCAGTGACCACACGGCAACAGGCTCGCACCACGGTTCCACCGACACACTCTGAGGCTCCGGTAAGAGACCATGACCCCCACACGACACGCATGTCCTGGGATACCCCGACTAAGTTTGAGGCCGAGGTGAGGTCAGACCCCACTGGGCTAGAGGGGGAGCGGTACACCTGGGAGAAAGGGCTACTTTACCGCATTGCTGAAAGAGGAGTGGGAGGGTCGGCCACAGTAACGACTAAACAGTTAGTGGTTCCCCAGAAGTATAGGCAGGAAGTGCTTCAGATTGCCCACGACATTCCCCTGTCTGGGCATCTGGGGATGACACGTACCCGATACAGGTTGACCCATGCTTTCTTCTGGCCAGGGATCTCCAAGGATGTGAGGCAATACTGCACCTCCTATGACATTTGCCAGCGAGTAGGCAAGCGAGGTGACCGCCACAAAGCCAAGTTATGTCCTCTTCCCATTATTGAAGAACCCTTCAGTAGGGTGGCCGTAGATATAGTGGGGCCCTTACCAAAACCCAGTCCCTCCGGGAAAATATATATTTTAACTGTAGTGGACTATGCCACCCGGTACCCCGAGGCTATAGCCCTCACCAACATTCATGCCGAAACTGTGGCAGAGGCCTTAATGAAAATATTTTCCAGGGTGGGGTTTCCCCAAGAAATAATATCCGATAGAGTCACCCAGTTCACCGCCGAGGTAACCCAACAACTATGGAAGATATGTGGCATTAAGCCAATAGTAAATTCGGCATACCACCCCCAGTCCAATGGTCTATGCGAAAGGTTTAATGGTACGCTGAAGCAGATGCTCCGTACATTTGGAGAGGCTCATAAAGATTGGGAGCGCTTTCTACCCCATCTGCTCTTCGCTTATAGAGAGGTACCCCAAGAGTCAACAGGGTTTTCCCCTTTTGAATTACTGTTTGGGAGAAGGGTGCGAGCACCACTAGACCTAATTAGAGAGCATTGGGAGGGGGAGAGTAGCCCAGACGGAACCCCTATTGTATCCTACGTACTGGAGTTCAGGAACCGTCTGGAGGAACTAACCCAGGCTGTGCGCACCAACCTCCGGGCGGCCCAACAACGTCAGAGCCGCTGGTACGATAGGGGAGCCAGAGACCGCAGCTTTCAGGTGGGACAAAAGGTTTTGATTTTAGAGTTGAAAATATGTTTATTGGAATTCTAACATAGTAAACATGGACAGCATGAGGTGTCACAAACAGGGAACAGTCATAGATACGTAGCAGTAAGGAGTCAGCCAAATGGCTATCGCCCACAGCTGGACTCCCATCAACGTAAAACATAACGAACAGTTATGACAAGAACCCTGAAACAAAAATTACGAGCGGCCAAAATGGCCTCTTAATGGTGACAACATTGCAACCAGAGTCTCCAGGAAGGAAACAATAAAATCAAAAGAAAAAATGATAAAAAGGACAGAGACCAAAAATAAAAAATAACAAGAAAAGTTAAAATAAAAATGGGAGGTCAAGAATCAGGGAAGTGAGAGGGTGGGGAGAAAGGGAGAAGAAGGGAAGAAAGAGAATGGTGGGAAAGAGAAGAATAGAGAAAAGAAAGCTAGAGGGGCATCATAGAGTAGAGTGAGCGTTGCTGATATAGTAATTGGAAAAGACAGCGTAAAGTAAGCGGGGGGAGGGGAACCTGGCTTGCCTCTAGGTGGTGATACATATGAAAGCGATCAGGAGTGATCATGGTTGGGTGGACAACATGTTCGCCAGGGTGTCAGAGGAGGAGAAGTGGAGCCAGACGAGCCACAGCAATGTATAATTATCAAAAGTGTCGTTATTAAGGGCCAGCATCTCCTCCATTCTCATGGTGTCGTTCATAATAGAGACCCAACGTGACAATGGGGGAGTTGCGGAGGTTTTGATTTTAAAACCGGTCCGCACAGACAAGCTGCAGGCCATCTGGAAGGCCCATACCAGGTGGTGGAACAGAGATGTGACACCACCTATGTGATTGGCCCCTGCTCAGGGGTAGGGGAGAGACGCATGCTCCATGTGAATATGCTCAAACCATACCAGGATAGAGGACGAAAACCCAAGTGCTAGCGTTGCTAGGTACCGCGGGGTACTATAGAAAATTCATACCCAATTATAGTGCCCTGGCCAAACCCTTAACTGACTTGACACGCAAGAACCTGCCCCGACAGGTTGTCTGGGCCCCAGAGTGTGATCAGGCATTCCAACAACTAAAGACTGCTTTAACTAATGCCCCTGTACTTGCTGCTCCTGATCCAACTAAAAGATTTCTTGTCCACACGGACGCTTCAATGTTTGGATTGTGCTAAGCCAAGTGGGAGCCGATGGCGGAGAACACCCCATAGCTTATCTGAGCCGAAAGTTATTGCCAAGAGAAGTAAGCTACGCCGACATTGAGAAGAAATGCCTGGCCGTGGTGTGGGCCCTCAAAAAGTTGCAGCCGTATTTGTATGGACGACCTTTTTCGCTACTCGCTGCTGCGCTGGAGTTTGGCGCTGCAGCCGTTTGAGTTTACAATCCACTACCGACCAGGGAAGCAAAACGGTAATGCCGACGGGTTATCTAAACTGAACTTGAAAAGTGATCTGTGAGTACTTCCCCGGACATCCCCAAGGCGATCCGTTGGGATCAGACTGTGTATGCCGGCTTGGTTCTGGGGGAGCATCGTGGCAAACCTAGCCACTTCTGGAACGCTGGACGTTACATGTCAAAAGGTTGTCTGTATTATATGCTATGTATTCTGCTGGGTCTTATGTGGGCATAGTAATTCGTATGCTGGCAGCCGTAAGCCACTAGCATTCAAGTACTTGGTTTTATGTTGCCCAATCGGTGTTCGGCAGTTTTAAATCGAACTCCCACAACACATAACCCCAGACCCCAGCTATCAACTGACTTTTCCCATGTGCAGCAATGCCTGATGGGAGAATTATCCAAAATGTTAAAGGGGTGTTCCAGCCAAAAAATGTGTTTATTAAAAGTCAGCAGCTACAAAAAGTGTAGCTGCTGGCTTTTAATAAACACTCACTTACCTGCTCCTGCGTTCCAGCGATGCGCCGACCGGGGCTCCGCTCCTCTCCCCCCCCTCCCCAGCCGGAGTCTCCATCCCGACTGTGGGCACCCAGCCGTGACAGCCTTCGGCTTCACGGCCGGGCACCCACTGCGCATGCGGGAGCCGCACTGCGCATGCGCGCGCGGCTCGCCGCTGATTGGACAGGCGATTGCCTAGGACCTGTCAGTGTCCTAGGCCATCGCCTACAGGGAGGGGCTGAAATAAGGCGATTATGCCTCTCGCCTTACGAGCCCCTCTGCGGAAGCAGGAAGTGGGACAGGAAGTCCCACTCCTACTGAAGCCCCCACTCCCCCCTCCCAAAAAATTACATGCCAAATGTGGCATGTAAGGGGGTGTGGAGTGGATTAAGAGGAAGTTCCATTTTTGGGTGGAACTCCTCTTTAAGTTCCCCATGTGGTCCTCCCTGTATTACCCCTGCTAAATCTATTTGGCTGTTTGGAAACCCCTTGCATGGGGAATTATATAAATATGGAAGCCTGTGAATAAAAAGTCAGTTGACTCTCAGAGCTGTGTTTCGTCCGGTTACTGGGGGGGATTTGGGACATTGCCTTAGTTTTCAACGCTGACTGTGGATTTACCCTGGTTACCAGCGGAGATCGTGGAGTTTAATATTGTACTCCGCTACAATGAGACTCGAAAGTGAGAACTCAATAGTGCAAATTTTGAAGGCTAATATGCAAGTTATTGTCCTAAAAAGTGTTTGGGGACCTTGGTCCTGACCCAGGAGACATGTATCAATGCAAAAAAAAGTTTTAAAAACTGCTGTTTTTTTCGGGAGCAGTGATTTTAATAAATTAAAGTGAACCAATAAAAGTGAAATATTCCTTTAAGATAGGACCTTCAGGTCTGGTATGGATATTAAGGGGAACCCCAAAAATCCATACCAGACACTTGATCCGAGCATGCAACCTGGCAGGCCGCAGGAAAAGAGGGGGGATGAGAGAGCACCCCCCTCCAGGCCACATGCCCTCAACATGGGGAGGATGCTTTGGGGGTCTGTGACCCCCCCAAAGCACCTTGTCCCCATGTTGATGGAGACAAGGGCCTCATCCCCACAACCCTTGCCCGGTGGTTGCGGGGGTCTGCGGGGCGGGGGGGGATTATAGTAATCTGGAAGCCCCCTTTGACAAAGGGGACCCCTAGATTCAGGCCCCCCTATGTGAATTGGTAATGGGGTACAACTGCTAAATGACCCAAGGGGTTTTTAGAATTCGGCACTGCGTCGCTTTAACAGACAATTGCGCGGTCATGCAACGTTGCTCCCAAACAAAATTTGCATCCTTTTCTTCCCACAAATAGAGCTTTCTTTTAGTGGTATAAAAAAACAATATTTTTTACTTTTTGTTATAAGAAATCAAATAAACTAAATTTTAGTCAAACATTTAGGCCAAAATGTATTCAGCCACATGTCTTTAGTAAAAAAAAAAAAAAAAAAAAAAAAAAAATCGCAATAAAAAAATAAAAATATTTGCTACCTAGCGGGAACAGTGACACTAAGGCAGATGATGAAGGTACAGACGATGAGACATGTCCGCTCAAACATGTCCGACGGACCGTTACCAGCGGACATGTCTCATCGGATTTTTGGTCCGATTGCGTGTACACCATCGGACGAAAATCCCCTCGGGCTGAGGACGCGGTGACATTGACCCCGCCACGTCGCCACTCCAGGAAGTAAAATACTTCCACGCATGCTTTGAATCCATTCGACGCATGCAGGAGATTTTTGTCTGCTGGTTAGGCGTACTAGCAATAGGTGTGAAAGGGTTAACTAGGGCGGTGATCAAGGGGTCAAAACTTTATTAGGGGGGGTACGGGGGCTACCCTGAACCTAACACTAATTGCCTGTCACAGACACTAAATGCAGTGATCAGTACATATATGATCACTGCATTCAGTGACACTGTGACAGGGGGGTGGGGGGGGTGATCGCAAGGGGTTAATGTGCCTATGTGTCAGTGTGTCAGTGTGCTGTTGGTGCAGACTTACTGTGTGATGTTTCTCTCCTCCTTGAAAATACCGCTGAGAGGAGAGATTACATCACTTCCCCCTTCCTGTGTTTACACAGGAGGAGGAAGTGCACCGCCGCAGGTACCTTCATAGGCTCCCCCCTCTGGCACATCACAGGGTTTCCCAGAGGGGGGGGGGGAGAAGAGAGAGAGACAGACACAGAGAGAGAGACAGAGAGAGACAGAGAGAGAGACACAGAGAGAGAGAGAGAGAGACAGACACAGAGAGAGAGAGAGAGAGAGAGACAGAGACAGAGAGACAGAGAGAGACACACAGAGAGACACACAGAGAGACAGAGAGAGATTCTTCCTGCATTGTGGGCATTTGGTAGGGTCTAGTGAGGTGACACTTCTAAACGCAAACACTCATAAATGTCGCTAAACGTTACATGTAAAACTGGCAAAACTGATGTTTTTTAAGGTTGCTTACTAGCTGTCAGTTTTCCAGTTTTCAGAAGAGGTTTTCAAATGTCCTGTGTACATGAAGACTAGTAAAGTAAAGAAAAATCGAAATTTTGGGTTGTCCAAAAAAAGTAATAGATATTCCACTTGTTCTGGTGACTTGGGGGTCCCAAGGGATTAGTACTTTAATTTGCAGGGATATTCTCTCACTTCATGTTTGGCGATAGGACAATAAGTGGAGGAAAATCTCCGAAATGGGACACAGCGGTTATAACCCTCCCTTGCTCTATCCAAAAAAATGTAAATAAAGTTTTATGGTAACTATCTGTTTTTTTCACAATTATTACAATTGTTTTCCAGACATATGGCTATTACCAAGGTTGCCTTCACACTATATACATGAGTTCTTTGCAAAAAGAAGCAATAGAAATGTTGACTTACTTTGCTTTGTATATTTTTAATCTGCAGATTTTGCTTGTCCAATTTATATTGCTGGAATTTAATCTTTTCCAAAAGTTCACCAATTTTTTTGCTCTGGATTTCCATTTGTGACTGAAATAGAGCAAAGAGTTATGTTTTTGAAATTAACATTTTTACAAAATGAATGTTCGTGATATAACATGCCTTAAACTATTAATGAAAATATGTATTCTTAATGCAACACTTTTGACGTCCTTTTTTCACCCACAAATAGAGATTTATTTTGGTGATATTTGATCAACTCTGCGGTTATTATTTTTTGTGCTATAAACAAAAATAGAGTGAGAATTTTGAAAAATGCTATATTTTTTCACTTTTTGCTGTAATATATATCCCCAAAAAATATCTATAAAATAATATTTTTTTCCCCTCCGTATTTTTGTAAAAAAAAACGCAATAAACGTTTATTGATTGGTTTCAGCAAAAGCTATAGCGTCTACAAAAAAGGGGATGGTGTAATGGCATTTTTAAAAAATGTTTTTTTTTTTTACTAATAATGGCGGAGATCAGTGATTTCTATCATGACTGTGAAATTATGGCGGACACATCGGACACTTTTGACACCATTTTGGAACCATTGTCATTTTTACAGCGATTGTTAAAAATGACACTGGCAGTAAAGGGGACTGTAGGGGCGCTGAAGGGGTTAAGTGTGTCCTAGGGAGTGATTCTAACTGTAAGGGGGCGTGGCTATGAGTGACACATCACTGATCGTCGTTCACGATGATAGGGAACAGACATGGGAACAGACAGACAATCGGTGACATGTCACTAGGAAGAACGGGGAGATGTTGTGTTAACATTGACATCTCCCTGTTCTTCAGCTCCGTGACACGTTCGCGGGACACTGGCGGACATCGAGTCCGCGGATCCCAGGGGCATGGTCACGGAGCTTGCGACGACACGTCAGCAAATTAAAGGGGGCATACCTGTACGCCCATTTGCCTGTCCCTGTCATTCTGTCGACGTATATGTGTGTGCGCTGGTCCTTAAGTGGTTAAAGAACACTGGAACTGAAACAATTATATCATTGTTGATCTTCTGAAAATCCCACTTACTTTGCTTTTTTCTATTTTCAATACTCTGAGTCACTTAACTGTAACAGGCATGTAGGAAGCTGAGTCAAATGGAAGCCAGAAATCCCCATCTGCTTGTAAATGATCTTATCTCTATACTGTAAGTCAGCGTACTTATTATTGGATAAGAAATTATTTCTCTCTAGATGCAGCATATATGAAACAATGCAGTCCATTGATTATATTTCACAAAGATTGGGCATAATATTTAGCAATTTTAAAAGACCTAACTTGGCTTTGTGCTGATCACCTATACCACCCAGTAGTAGTGGCCGTAATGCAGGGCGCAGGGGCGCCATCCCCCCTTTTCATGCACTCGCCCCCCTATGTGGGGCACCGGACGCATTGATTTAAATTTTTTTTTTTATTTTTTATTTTTTTTTAGAGCAAGAGGCTCTAATAGGTTACAAAAGAGTGGGATTGGGAAGCAGTGCGCACACCCACTTGTTTGACAATTGTGAATGAATATTCGCTATTGTCACACGGTCAATCAGAATGCAGGTCCTGGGCCACCTAGGAGGAGGGTGGAGATTCACTGAGGAGAGGAGGGAGAAGATGCATGGTGTGATGCAGGGCAGGGGGGAGACGCAGCGGAAGCTGCCGCCCAGAGCAGCCGTGACCTAGATGGGGTAAGTGCAGGGCCGGTGACCGACCAACTGGGGAGGGTGTGTCTAACCTTGGTGGAGACGTGTCCAGTCCATTCCAGTCCATTAGAAATCATTTGGCCCTGTACAGCCTGCCTGACAGGGCTCTTTTAACCAGTGTCTTTCCACACATTTTCCATGCATCTCCCATCTTCCCTGCACCCTCTGCATTCCCTCTAATACCCCACTCTGCATCTCCTACATCCTCCACCACACCCCCTGTTTTCCCAATACCCTGAAACTCTGCAGACCCCCACTACCCCATATTGTGCACTCCCTAAATCTCCCATTACCAAATTTTTTGCACCCCACACTGCTCCACATTCTGCATCCCCTATTACACCTTAGTTTGTACTCCCTGCATCCCCCCTCTACCCCCAACACTCTGCATCCCCTACAGCTCCAATTTCCCATCACTCTGCATCCCCTAGATCTCCCACTACCCCACATTTTGCACCCCCCATTGCACTTCACTCTCAGAATCTTCCACTACCCTGCATTCTGCACCCCCGGCATCTTCCACCCCTCCAATAACCAGCCTCTCTTGCATACCTCCCCCAATGTTTCTTTAAAGAAAAATGCATACACACCAGCTACCTGTGCTGCACTCTATACAATACACTCATAGCTGCTGACACGGGTCCACCTCTTGAGTTTCTCTGCCAATCATCAGAATAGCTGGTGCACACCTACAGGGAGGGTTTCCTTAAGAACTATTTTTGGATAGAGTAAAGACTGTTTGTAAACACTGTCAGTTTTTTTTTTCACCTGTGACCAGTGATGGCTGGTGTTTTTCTTTGGGGGATGGCAAACAACCCCCCCCCCCTGGGCTGCCGGTAGAGCGGCACTAGCACAACTGCCATCATTAATCCTGCCCCTCCTCCCGTGGTAGGGCACGGCACTAACCCACCACCTACCGCTTTCCTTACTCTGGATGCGTGTGGTGGGAGCAGCGGTCGGAGTGAATGCGACCATCTTCCAGCATGGCAGGCTAGGGGAAAACTGCTCCGGTGTCCTCTCCTGGAGCAGCTTCTGTGGTGCATCTCCTCTCTGCTCCTCAGGGGCTAGGCATCCAATAGGATCGCCTGACATTTTCGCAAATTGGGAAACGGGTTTCGTAACTGCTTCCTTTATGCCAGGAGGAGGATCAGTGTTGCAACAGCAAATATTTCCTCTGTGACCCAAGCCCACCTTACCGCTGCAATTTTATACACATGAATAGGGAGTGGCTGCGGATAGAGTCATGCTATGCATGACTATATCCACTGCATATAGGGGGTGTCAAGAAGAGAGGGGGAGGCGCCCAAGCACCTCTAAGGCTTCTTTCAGACTGGGGCGGGAGGCGCAGTGGCGGTATAGCGCCCTAAAAATAGCGGCGCTATATCGTCGGATTTGCCGCAGAATTCGGCCGCTAGCGGTGCGGTATTAACCACCGCTATCGGCCAATAAAGGGTATTAACCCCCGCTAGCGCCCGCAGTTTCCCATTGTTTTAAATGGGAAGGAGCGGTGAAGGAGCTGTATACACGCCGCTCCTGTCACCGCTCCAAAGATGCTGCTGGCAGGAGATTTTTTTCTCTCCTGCCAGCGCATCGCCTCAGTGTGAAAGCCCTCATTGAGTATGCAGTGCAGGAGTTTTTCAGGCGGTATAGCAGCGCTATTTTAAGCACTGTACCACCTGAAAAACTCCCCAGTGTGAAAGGGGTCTAATGGACGAGCTGCCAGTGCCTGTGACCCATTGCTTTCTGTCCCATAGCCAAAGCAGTAAGTGAGAGGAAACCCCTCTGGCTGTAACCAGAACAAGTGTTCACATAGATAACTCCTATATCCCTGTTCTGGTGACAATCCAAAATTTGGAGTTTTCTTTCACTTTTACTATCAGAGATAATGGTAAACAGAAACAGAATAAAGAGTGTGAATCTCCCTAACATGAGCACAGGTAGCAATAAATAGCAATCTGCTCTATCCAAAACAAAAAATACAAAGACTTAGAGCCGGTTCACACTGGGGCGACTCGTCAGGCGGCATTCAATGGAATGGAACCGTTCTAATGGAAAAAGGTTCCTGTACGACTTCGGGGGCGGCTCGGGGCGACCTGCATTGACTTCTATACAGAAGTCGTTTTGCAGGTCACCTCTAAAGTCGTCTTCAGGACAACTTACAGAGTCTCCCCCTAAGTCGTGCCGCGGCTCTTACCCACAATACTTATAAAAATTGAGTACTGTCCGTAAACCTTTTTTTCATTTGCACTAACATATGGCTACAATCACGACAACCACAATTCTTATGAAACAAGTTATGCATAGGAGGTTATATTCTGTACATAATAATGGGGTGTTTACGTAATGTTGCATGTTAACGTATCTAGAAAAACATGAAAGAAATTATTTAAAGCTTACCTGAATGCTCTGAACATCTTCCTTGGCACCAATATTGTCACTGTTTGGTTCAAAATGCCGGAGCTTTTCTTCTATGTTCTGCAGCCTACTATCCAGGACCTCTCTGTCCTTACTGACCCCTTGCAGCTTCTCTCGGAGGAGTAGAGTTAGGTCCTGCAATTGTTTATCTCTTTGCTCCAGCTTCTGCATCCTGTCCTTCAGCACATCTGCACTGTCTCTGACTTCTTTGGCATTATTGAGGAGTGCTGCCATAGAAACATTGTGTTGGTTTAACTTGCCTGTGATCTCCCTCAAATGGATTTTAGTTTTATCCACATGCTCTTTCAAACCATGCCCTAGCTGGAGTAACCCATGAGCAATCACATTCATTTCATCCCAGGAGGCATATTGATTTTTTTTTTCAGGAGAGTGACCCCAGCTTTCAACACCGTTTAACAAAACAGGCAACATTAAAATTGAAAAAAGCTTCATTGCGGTGTTACTTTTGGATCCTGTCTCAGTTAAACAAATAATTCTGCTTTAAGTCGTTTTCCTATTGTGCATGTAGAACTTCTTTCTTCAGCCCTCAGTGGTTACAAGGAGAATGGGATAACTGACAAGCACATCTGAAACCTTCTCTTGCCTCAGCTCTGTCTGGTTATAAACCAAATGACTCTTTGTAGCTGTCTGGAGGAGGAACTCTCCTTACTGTGTAGGCTGGAAACGTGATTGGGGGCTGGTCTTAACCCTTTTGCAAACAAAGATGCTGTAAAATCCTCGCACCTCTGGTGGCAAGGCTTATTTTTACAATTTTGCATTTACAAAATTGTGTATTCATAGTCCATGGGTCACCTGAACTCTACAAATCCTACACTTGTTTTACAACCCACTGCATATCTGTAAACTATGAAAAATGAAAAAATGTCAAGGGGGAAAACTTCTATCTCATAGCCAACAACTTTTAACTACGGTATGCAAATCAGATAAAAAAACAAAATCAAAAAAAAAAAAAAAAACAACATTTTTTTTTTATCTTTGTGTTATTCTCACAGTTCATCAATTGTTAATCTCTTCATTATATAGTCCGAATTTTTTCTTTGTTATATTGTACCAATATAAAATATTTACCTTCTGTATTCTTATGTTTTACGTACAGAATGCATTGATGATGAACCACTGTATCGCTGTAGCTACACCTTTAAAAAATGTAATAAAACTTTAAGTTACAAAATAAAATAAAAAACATTTATATTTAGTGTAGCGCTACCCCCGCAGGAGCCGCTGGTTTGATTTGGGATCAGCATGTTACCTTCATAGCATGTCTAGGGGTATGATGAAAGTGGATGATATGAGTAGTAATAAAATGTCTAGACAGCGAAATGACGTTTTCTGTGCTTTTATTCTGCCAACACAGCAACAGGTAACCTCGGGTGAATAGAGGAAAGGATGACGGAAAATAAGAAGTTGCAGATTCAGGCCTTGGTTGCGCAGGAACAGTCCTGCTTTAATGATACCCTTTTTACATGTCGCCACTCCAGCTGGAGTGGGTATAGCGCACCCGGACAGTCTCTCACAGAACTGGCAGTCGGGATGTTGCTCGGAATCCCTGAGAAGGAAGCAAACCTCTGCCACAGGCTTGGCTCAATGGAATTTAAGAGAAGTGCCTCTGCCACAGGCCCTTGCTCTGGAATGCGACCTGACGGAGCAATTCCTTCTCAGTAAGCATTTGTCTGAATTGTCTTCAGATAGTTCTTGACTTTTTAGGTCAC
Source organism: Rana kukunoris (assembly GCA_029574335.1). Lineage (NCBI taxonomy): Eukaryota > Metazoa > Chordata > Amphibia > Anura > Ranidae > Rana > Rana kukunoris. The sequence continues at coordinate 399,946,058 of CM056049.1, forward strand.
CGACTGAGGCCACGTACACACGATCAGACCGGTCTGATGAAACTGGTCCGACGGACCGTTTTCATCGGACCAGGCTGAAGTGGTCTGATGGTCTGATGTGTGTGTCTGATGCGGTGACGTAGAACACAATGACGTGCTGAAAAAACGAAGTCCAATGCTTCCAAGCATGCGTCGACTTGATTCTGAGCATGCACGGGTTTTTGGTTCGATGCTTTTGCGTACTAACCATCAAATCTGTCCGGACTGGTGTCTGTCAGACAGATTTTAAAACAAGTTTTAAAACTTTGGTCCGACGGACAACGGTCCGATAGGCCATACACACCATCGAATTGGTCCAATGAAACTGGTCTGCAGACCAGTTTCATTGGACCGGTCTGATCGTGTGTACGCGGCCTGACAGGTTGCCATATAACAAACTCCCAGTGTCCAGTTACCTTGATCCCCAATGGCTCGTCTAGGCCCTATTGGATCGCCTGCCTCAATGCTCTCCTCAGACTGACTTCCCACCGAACAGCACAACTCACTTGGGATCTTCTCATAGAAGTGGGGACCCAGTAAGTCACTGGGGCCCTTTTTGCAGCTTTAGTTGCTCCAGGCCATGTAGTGCCCAGAGTCAGAAACTCCACGTAGCACGTGCGCTCTGGCCTGGTAGGCCATCTTGCCAGGGCCCATGGCGTGCGCACACCCCAAAGGTGGGTGCCCCACCCGTATACAACCTAGAACTCCCGATGCCAAGATGGCGCCCTCAAGAAGTACCCTCCCCCAGCATGCCCAGCGAGGGAAAACCTCCTCTAATTTGCTGCTGGCAAGAAGGCGCTCTCGCTGGTCTCCACTGCTGCCACCTGTCGTTCCAAGATGGAAAAGCATCATTGGAACGCAGAATGAAACAACAGGACAGCACAGCACTAGACTAGCACAATTACATGGATGAGAGCTGAATAAGTCTCTCATTCCCCCTCTAAATTTGGGTAGGGTCCGTACTTGGAAGTACAGGAGCGCTACATTAGTGTTCTGTAGATTTGATTACAGTAGGGCCGAAACAACTAATCGATTAATCGACAACTAATTGATTATGAAATTAAATCGATTACAATTTTCTTAATCGATTAATCGCCCAGTAACATAATGGGGTTAAAAAAAACGGGAATTGTCCCTTTATAGTTCAAAAAAGCAAATCGCTACTGTAAATATTACTTTCACTGTCCCACAGTAAAAAAAAAAAAAAAAACATCTCTGGCCTGGGTTCACACCTGTTTTTTGGTGCTTTTTGCAGAAACACACTACAGTTCATTTACATGTTTTCCTATGGTTCACATCCATGATTTTTTAGCGGCTGCATATTTGGAAAGGGAAGGACTTTAACGCAAAATTTTTTTGGCTCAATATACTTCAATGGAGATGCTGCAGAAAAGCATGTTTTTGCGGCAATTTGTGTTTTGTAATCTGCAAACAACAAAATGGCCCACAAAAATGTAAAAATGCTATATTTTTATTTTTTTAAGGCTATTATCCAATTAATCAAAACAATAATCAGCCAACTAATCGATTATGAAAATAATCGTTAGTTGCAGCCCTAGATTACAGTGAGCATTTTTACATGTTACTGCCATGAGAAATATAAATTTGTATTAACAAAAGCCACTTAAGTATGTATTCTAATCTCAAAAAGTACCTTCTGTAAATTCTGTGATCTGACTTTGTTAGGGGGTGACTATGTTCTTTCTCCCACTGTATTGAGGAAGGTATTCACCCCCACTTGCTCACTCCCAAAATGGACTTGGAACTATGGGCTGTGGATTATGGGATTGGATTGTGCATAGAGCAATGCACATGGCTGCAACTAACATGCACCACTTGTTCCAGATAAACAGAAGTGAGGGGAAAAGGAGAGGCTTTGGAACTTGTGAAAGATGTTGCACAGAGGTATAAAAACACAGTAAAACTATTTAATAAAAATCTGTTATCCCGCGTACACACGATCACTTTATGTGATGGAAAAAAAACGTTTTTAAAAACGTCAATTTAAATGACCGTGTGTGGGGGAAAACGTTTTATGTCTTTTGAAAAACGACCAAAAAAAAATTGAAGAATGCTTCAATTTTTTGTGTCGTTTTTCAAAACGTTGTTTTCTGTTTCACAAAAAATCACTGTGTGTAGCAAAAAACGTCATTTAAAACAATGTTTTTCAACACGCGCATGCCCAGAAGCTAGTTATGAAGCGAGCTTCAATGGAAAAGAGTGGTGAACGTAACCTCGCTTTGCTAGAGCATTGTGAAAAAAACTATGGTGTGTAGGCAACATCGTCTTTAAAAATTGAAGTTTCAAAAACGTCGTTTTTTTACTTCACAGAAAATTTCTTTTTTTTTTTTTTTTCCCCAAAAGTTTATTGAAGGTACTAAATATACAACATGCAGTAAAAGTGTACAATTAGCCCATAAACGGCCAAGTTCTTGCGGTCGCAGCCGCAGCATTACAGTGTTAGAACACATGGCAATACAGGAAACATAAAATGAGAGAGAAAAACATACAGTAAACTCTAATATGGCGTCATCGCCTGGGGGGAGGGTACATTACCCAAAGACCACGGGGAAAATTTCGTTTTTTTTCCATCACATAAAGTGATCGTGTGTACGTGGCATTACAGGGCCATTAAAGTGATACTAAACACACCATTTAATTTATATTGTCCCTTCTGTAAGTGGATAATTGCACTGTAATTATTATTATTACTTTTCCTAATCGATATACAGCTGTCACATGACCCAGATCTTTCTCAGCCTGTCTGCAGGGAAACATAAGCAGAATGAGCTTCTAGTCTTCTGCTTCTGGTCACATGTTAAAAAACAAAATAAAAAACAACCTTTGGATTACAGATTAAAAATTAATAATTACCGCATTTATCAGCGTATAACACACACTTTAATTTTAGGAGGACATTTTCAGGAAAAAAAATACATTTTAAATAAAGAACTTTGAAGTTATATATGGGTCAGTGCCCATCAATGCAGCCTTATCAGTGTGCATCAATGCAACCTCACCATTGCCCATCATTGCAGCCTGATCTGTGCCAATCTGCAGCCTTACCATTGCCCAATAATGCTGCATGTTCAGTGCCCAACTGTAGCCTCACCAGTGCCCATCTGAAGACTCGCCTTTGCCGATCAATGCAGCCTCACCAGTGTCGGATTACACAGAGCTGGGATCTCCTGTGTACTCGGCAGTCACTAACAGTCCCGCCTCCTGGCCCGGCTCCTATGAGAGACAGAACACCGGTCCAATGCCAGGACATGTGAAGTCTATGCTAGGAGCAATGCCAGGAGGCGGGACTGTGATTGACTGCGAGCGCCGAGTACACAGGAGTTCCGGGCTCTGTGTAATCTGGCGGTGCTCACCCCCTCCTTCCCCTAGGCAGCCAGCTATCAGCGTGTCAGGGGGAAAAAGTGCATGTAAGGCCGCGTACACAGGATTGGTCCATTCGATGAGAACGTTTTCATTGGTTCACCGATGAAGCTGACTGATGGACTGATGTGCCTACACACCATCGGTTCATGAACTGATCGTGTCAGAACACGGTGACGTAAAACACAACGACGTGATGAAAAAAAACGAAGTTGAATGCTTCCAAGCCTGCGTCGACTTGATTCTGAGCATGCGTGGATTTTTAACCAATACTCGTGCGTACTAATAATCGGTTTTGACCTATCGGTTAGCCGTCCATCAGTTACATTTTAAAGCAAGCCCTCTGTTTTTGGACCGAAGGATAACGGACCGATGGGGCCTACACACGATCGGTTTGGACCGATGAAAACGAACTTCAGTCCTTTTTCATCGGTTTGAACCGATCGTGTGTACACGGCTTAATACACAGATAAATACGGTAATATCAATATTCTGTTTTAAATTGTCATCCAATTATATATTTGAAATCAAATCTTTATTATTTTTTGGCAAAAGTATGGTGTGGGCAGATTTCTGCTGGTCACAGGCTGTACCACGCCCCTCCAGGCTGTGTCTCAGAATGACAGGGAGGTGAAACCTCCAGTGATCTACATGAAATTTCCTGCCCCTTGTGTTTAGATGAACTGCAGTCTGCTCACATAATTTGTAATAAAGACATCTTTGCCAATCTGAAGCATCCCTCCAACCACTTTGCATACTGTATCTCACAAAAGTGAGTACACCCCTCACATTTTTGTAAATATGTTATTATATCTTTTCATGTGACAACACTGAAGAAATTACACTTTGCTACAATTAAAATGTGGAGGAGTGCAAGGTCTCTAACATCCAAAAGCTCTGTGATGTCATCATGGAGGAGTGAAAGAGGACACCATTTAGATTCATTTTTACTTCCTAGTTCTATCCTGAGGGTACAGTGGAATGGAGTGTTGTCAGAAGTGGAACCAATCTGGTATTCCAAATGTGATTTTTTTTTACCATCCTGTAAAAAAGGGGTCAAACACCTCTGGTGAGTTGCCACCTTTCCGTTGAGCACCTGTGGTGAAAGAACTAGAAGCTATCTACATATAGAAGCAATTTGTTTGGTGTTGGAATTTATTACTGTAACGCTATCGGTAACCAGTCCTGGCACATTTGGCTCCACTGATACGGATTGGCACACATGATGCCGCCCTGATTGCTGACTCGCTCAGTGGTAAAGTCCTCAGGGACACTGCGTAGACCTTTTAGTCTTAAAAATTGACCAAAGGGTATACCTGTAATGGTATGTTTAGGATGTGCAGAGTCGGCTCTAAGGAGGACATTACCTGCTGTGCTTTTCCTATGTAAGCCTGTAACAACACCTCCACAAGTTTGACATCCAAAAAAAAAATCGATCGTTTCTATTTGTAAATTGCCCATGAACCTCAAGTTCAGATTATTGGCGTTAAGATAGGACAACCATGTGTCCTAATTGGCAGACTCATCTGAACTGACGAATAGCAAATCGTATGTCGACAATAGAAAATGGTGTCTTTGCGGCGGAGGCTATCACATCCAAAAATGCGGGACCTCTCCCACCAACCCATGTACTGGTTGGCTAGGGAGGGTGAAAATGTGGCCCCCATGGAGGCCCCGCATCTTTGGAGGTAATAGTCCCCATCAAACATGAAGAAATTGTGGGTGAGTAAATACTCCAGTACTTGTACTATGAACTCCTGCAGGCATAATGAAAAATGGCCTGACTCCCTCAAGAAGTGAGACACTGCCTGAAGACCCAAATGGTGCGGGATACTTGAATAAAGACTAGCAACATCACAGCTGATCCATCTGTATTTCTCATCCCATGTGAAACCATTGAGTTTAGAAAGTAATTGTTTCGTGTCTCGCAAAAAACCTGGAAGCTCGACAACTAGTGGTTGCAGTTGTCCATCCAACCATTCACCTAACCGTTCATTGAGTGAACCGATGCCCGCCACTATCGGTCTGCCAATGAGCGGATCCAAACCTATGTGGATCTTAGGTAAATGATGGAATACAGGCATGGTTGGATGGGCTGGAATGAAGAGGTCCCTTTCTTGAGTTAGAAAAAATGCCTGTTTGAACTGCCCTATTGAGGAGCGCTGTTAACTCTTTAGTGAACGGGACAGTGAGGTCTGATCCAAGTAGCTGATATGTGTACCGTATTCATTGGCCTATTGCGCGCACCCGCGTATAGCATGCACCCCTACTCTGGACGTGAAATTCCTTTTTTTTTTCATTACTTACAGTTTTGGTGTTTTTTCGGCGTCCATCGGCGGCCTTGTCCGGTCCGGCGTCCGTCTGAGGCCTTTGTGGTGTCCTCCCCGCTGCTCCCGTGCTGTTTCTGAGCCATTCCCCGATTCCCGCGCTGTGTTTGAACTCCGCCACTGCCGACATATACCGAGCGCAGTACACTCGGGCACGCTTGGCCACGCTCGGCTCCTCTCGCATAACTGCGAGGGGAGCCGAGCCTGGCTGACTGTACCCAAGTGTACTGCGCTCTGTATATGTCGGCGGCAAAGTTCAACACACAGTTCACACAAAGTTCACACAGCGCAGGAAGTGAGTATCGCGCAATCAGGAATTTGCCCTGATTCTAAGGATGGTAAATGGTAGAATTTTTATTTGTACATTTATGAGATAGATTTGCACTACTATATCATGTAATGGATAGGGATTTCCCAGTCATCATTGTACTGCACTTGACATGGATGTGTACTCCCACTGTGTGATTATGATAAGGCAGGACCACATGTGGATGTCTGGTTTTATAAAGAGGATGGCCCATCAAAAAAAAAATATTAAAAGCCAGCAGCTACAAATACTGCAGCTGTTGACTTTTAATATTAGGACACTTACCTGTCCTGGAGTCCAGCGGCGTCCCCAGCAGAGGACGAGCGATCGCTCGTCACCCTGCTGCTCCCCCCTCCATCCACGAAGCTCCGGCTTCACTGCCCGGTTCCCTACGGCGCATGCGCGAGTCGCTTTGCCCTGCCGATTGGCTCCCGCTGTGTGCTGGGAGCCGAGTGTTCCCAGCACACAACGGGAAAAACCTGTCTTTTGCCCGAGACTGTGGGCCGGAAGTGGGTGCAAATACCTGTCTTTAGACAGGTATCTGCACCCCCCTCCCCCCTGAAAGGTGTCAAATGTGACACCGGAAGGGGGGAGGGTTCCGAGCAGCGGATCTTCACTTTAGGGTGGAGATCCGCTTTAAGGTTAAAACACATACACACCAGTGCAGTCCTTTTATGATTAATGGGACCATCCATTTAGGGAGTATATTATATGGTTAAAATGTATCCATTCTACTCACAGTATTTACATCTTTACCACTCTGATGCAGCATTCATATCTTTTTATGCCTACACTTATTTCCACTGGTATGACAGGAGATAATGCAATAGTCATAGTCAACCACCTGTTCCGCCATCGGTACCACCACTAACCATACCGCCATTAGTACTACCACCACCCATACCGCCATCGGTACCACCACACAGGCCTGCCACTAATACATCCACCAGTACCGCCACACAGGCCACTACCACCAGCAGTACCATTACACAGGCCCACCAATATGTACTGCCATTATGTCTCATAGGCTTTACACACCTGGGGAGGCATATGCCAATATTAACATGTTGGATGATAAGAGCAGTGTGGAGCTCCCATCATCCGATTCTGGTTCGGAATACAAGCCAGTGGAGGATAGTGGCTCAGAGTCCGAGTCCCCGAAGGAAACGGTCCCTCCCAAAAGAATGAGATCAGGACCAAGATCAGAAGATCTGCCCACCACCAGCAGCGCCATACCCCAGGACAAGTAATGGAAATACACGCCCAACCTGAAGAGTCCTACCTTCCCGATGTCCTGGCAAACCCCTTTTGGTTGCCTGCCAACTCAGGATCCGCTATCATTCCCCCTTTCACTGCACAGCCCATGTTGCCGGGGTCCGTTGGATGCGCACACCCTAAAGGTGGGTGCCGCGCCTGGAACCTGCGAAGAACCCAAGAAAATGGCATCCGCCACGGATATACCCTCCCTTAGCATGCCCCGCGAGGGAAAACTCCTCCAACTGGCTGCTGGGGAAAAGCGACTCCGTCAGAACCCCTCTAGCACCACCTGCCGCCCAGGGGTGTGAACATCACCGCCGGGGGCGCAGACTGGCCCACAGGACAGTTCTGAATGACAGCAGCCCAAATGTTGCACAATTATGAATGGGAGCAAAATAACTCTCCCATTCCCCATTAACTTTAGCGTAGCGCCCCTACTGAAAGTAGGGGGGCGCTACAATTGGTTTCTGGCCACCTCCTCGCGATCGCTCCCAGCGAATGACCTGCTTCCCCTGCCTGTGTAGTGCAAACACAGGCAGGAGGAAGTCATGTCACGCTCCTCGAGGCGGTCTTTTTGACCAGAGCTCGAGGATAGAAGACATCACAAGTGAGTTGCACCAACACTACACTGACACCAGCACACATAGGCACACTTTCACCCCCAGTCACCCCCAGATAACTCCCCAGATCACCCCCAGTCACAGTGTCACCGTGTGCAGTGGTCATTTTTTTACTGATCACTGCAATCAGTGTAATTTGTGACTGTAAAAAGTGTTAGGGACATTAGTGTTAGGCCCCTTTAGGTCAAGGGTAGCCCCCTAACAAAGGTTTAACCCCTTGATCGCCCCCCGGGTAACCCTTTCACCCCCTATCGCCAGTGTCACTAAGCGATCAGTTTTCTGATCGCTGTATTAGTGTTGCTGGTGCCGCTAGGTAGCCAGTTATTTTTTAGGTTCGCCGCCAGGTTTTTATAGCTTCAGGTACCCCCATATATTTTCTAATAAAGGTTTTAACCCCCTGATTGCCCCTAGAGTTAACCCTTTCACCAGTGATCACCGTATAAGTGTCACTGGTGATGCTGGTTAGCCAGTTAGTTATTTAGGTTCCTGTCAGCCTTTTATATAGCATCAGGCACCCCCATTAATTACCTAATAAATGTTTTAACCCCCCGATTGCCCCTAGTTAACCCTTTCACCAGTAATCACCGTATAAGTGTTACAGGTGACGCTGGTTAGTCACTTTGCTGTTTATAGCATCAGGGCACCCGCCGTATATAACCGATTAAAGTTTAACCCCCCTGATTGCCCGGCGGGTGATATCAATTAGGTTTAGCGTCAGTCAGGGTCTGCGTTGCCTCAGGTAGCATCAGGTTAGTGCCAGTAACGCTAACACCCACGCGCAAAGCATACACCTCCCTTAGTGGTATAGTATCTGAACAGATGAATATCTGATCAGATCTATACTAGCGTCCCCAGCAGTTTAAGGTTCCAAAAAAACGCATTGTTAGCGGGATCAGCCCAGATACCTGCTAGTACCTGCATTTTGCCCCTCCGCCCAGCCCAGCCCATCCAAGTGCAGTATCGATTGATCACTGTCACTTACAAAACACAACACACATAACTGCAGCATTCTCAGAGACAGGCCTGATCCCTGCGATCGCTAACAGTTTTTTTTGGTAGCGTTTTATACATTTGCTGACAGTCGGGTGCTTTTTTTTCCTGGGAATCCTTACTAGTGTACCACTAAATTTAGAGCCCAAAATGGAAAATCGAAGGTACACTAGTAAAGAGGCCTACGATATTCTGAGCATGACAGATAGTGAAGAGGAGGTCACGCATCTGTCTGATTCTGGCTCAGAATACAATCTCGTAGAAGACAGCGGCTCCATGTCAGATAGAAGAGGTCCCTGCTAAGGGCAGGCATGCCCGACCCCATTCTACTGTTGAGGTGCAAGAACCGCAGGTCCCTCGTATGGAGCAGAGAGCCAGTACTAGCGCCGCTATTCCTTCTGGTGAACTGGAAAGCAACAGCGGCCTAGTACACCCTGGTTGTACATCCAGCACTGCAGTAACACTTGGTGAAGTGGCAAGTCCCATAGGTGCAGTTCAAGCTGGCGAGGTGGCAAGCACAATTAGTGTCCCGCTGCCACCAAGAAGAAGACAAAGACAGACCCGTCATGCCCATAGTGCCCTTCCTGCTGCATTCGCCAATCATGATTGGGTCCCCACCACTTCTGCAGCACTCATACTTCCCACATTCACTGACCAACCCGGTATTCAGGTGGAAACAGATGATTTTACATCACTTTTATTCGCTGTTTTTCACAGAAGATCTCTATAGATCTATTGGACCAGACTAATTCCATTTAGTCCCCTTGCCAGAGAATGGAAATCACTTACGGTTTCCGAATTTAAGATCTTTCTGGGCCTTTCCCTCAACACGGGCATACATAAATTCCCAAACTTGCGGACGTATTGGTCCACACGTCCACATGCTCGTGTTCTCTGCCTCCATGGCCAGGAAATTATACGAGGCGATCTTGCGGTTCATGCACTTCAACGACAATGAACTTTGTTGTCCATGTGAAGACCCTGAATACGATCAGCTCTACAAAATTCGGCCCCTCATAAACCACTTCAAATGTTTTGCAGCCTTGTATACTCGCCATCAAGTTGTCTGCATTGATGAGTCCCTGATTACATTTTCTGCCCTCTTGTCTTTCAAACAGTAACTTCCCAGAAAGCGGGCCAGATACGGGGTCAGGCTCTATAAGCTCTGTGAGAGGGCAACAGACTATAGAGCTTTATGGTTTATGAGGTAAAAGATAGTCAGGTAGAGCCATGTACTCGGCCTAAGATCATATTTTTTATTTCATCAAACATTTGGGCAATATAGTGTGCATTAAAATAAAAAAGTGTATTTTTTCCCCAAAAAATGCATTTGAAAAATTACTGCGCAAATACTGTTTAAAAAAAAATGCAACACCCACCATTTTTATCTGTAGGGCCTTTGCTTAAAAAAAATATATATATATAATGCTTGGGGGTTCAACCTAATTTTCTTGCAAAAAAAATAAAAAATATGTTTTCATGTAAACAAAAAGTGTCAGAAAAGGCTTTGTCTTCAAGTCAATTCCCCCCTCCCGTCAAGGACCAAATCACATTCAAGGCCCTCTGCCTGACACACAAATGTGTACAAGGCATCGCCCCCCAATATTTATGTGAGAAAACAAAATACCACAACCCCAATTGCGTTCTCTGATCAGCTAACCAAAATATACTACAAATCCCCAAGGCCCGCTACAAGAACAAAGGAGAACGAAGATTTTGTTACGTACCTGCCAGGTGAGCCTGACGTGTAGTGGGAAGGCTTCTCGTACAACCCCGGCTAAAGGGCCATCGATGTTGCGACAGTGGCCACAAGAGCCTGGCGGTGTACGGGTGCCTGGTTCGTCTTGGGTCTTGTCGGTTCAGCGGGTGCAGCAGGAAACAGGAAGCTGGCTGGTGGGTGCACTGGCTGGGGAGACACTGAATGCGTAGTCAGACAAGCCGGGTTTGGTAACAGACGATCAGATATACCGTATTTATCGGGGTATAGCGCGCTCCCGCGTATAGCGCGCACCCCTAAAGTTGCCGCCATTCCTGTGGAAAAAAAGTTTTTTGTACTTACAGTTTTGGTGTCTTGCGCGGCGTCCATCGGCGGCTTCGGGTGTCCTCTTCGTCCGGTCCCGCGTCCGTCTGCGGCTTCGGGTGTCCTCTTCGGCTGGTCCGGTGTCCTCTTCGGCGGGTCTGGCGTCCTCCTCGCTTTCCCGCTCCGAGTTTCATATACTCCGCCGGCATATACCGAGCGCAGTACACTCGGGTATAGTCAGGCAGACTCGGCTCCTCTCACGCTGACGTCCTGGACGTACAGGACGTGAGCGCGAAAGGAGCTGAGCCTGCCCGACTATACGCGAGTGTACTGCACTCGGTATATGCAGGTGCAGTACACTCGTGAATAGTCAGGCAGACTCGGCTCCTCTCACGCTGACGTCCTGGACGTACAGGACGTGAGCGCGAAAGGAGCCGAGTCTGCCCGACTATACCCGAGAGTACTGCGCTCGGTATATGCCGGTGCAGTATTTGAAACTCGGCGCGTGAAAGCGGCTATCGGCGTATACCGCGCACCCACGATTTGCCCTGATTTTCAGGGCAAAAAAAGTACGCGGTATACGCCGATAAATACGGTAGATATAAACGACAGGCAGAGAATGGTCAGTATACAGGCAAGTTCGGCAATGGGAAATCAAGCAGTTGTAGAGCTGAGCATTGGTCACAAGGCAGGCTGGGATCAGGATAACAGAGATCAATCGTAGTCAGCAAGCCAGGTCAAACACAGGTAACAGGAAGTCAGGTAAGAACTGCAGATCAGGCAGCAAAGACGCTGTGCTGCTGAGGTGTTTAAATAGGGCAGCCTGTTGTCAATCACTGAAATCAGTCTGCACCATAAACTCTTAGGTGGCAGATCCATGACATTGCCCCCCCCCCCCTTACGGGCAACCTCCGGGTGCCCAACAGGTCTCTTTTCTGTGGATTTCTGCGAAAAAAGGCATTAACCAGTAGGCATGTGCAAAAGTGAAAAATTTGTTTTGTTTCGTTTCAATTCGCCATTTAATAAATTTCGTTAAGTTAGGTTTGTTACATGTGTTGAATTCGTTTTCCGAATTCGTTCGTTTTCGACTGAATTTCGAAAAAATCCGGTCGAAATCGAAAATATTTCAACCAGATTAGAAAACAAATAGTCTCTTTTCGAATATAATTTTTTTCGAATTAAATTCGAAAATATATTTTTTTTCGAATTCCGATCGAATTTAGTCCGCGGGTTTTCGATTCGGAATCGAAGACGTTCGTTCTGATTCGGTAAATTCGCTAATATTGCAATTCGGGAATTCGTATGCATCCGAATGTCCGAATAATGGAAAATTCGTCCGAATTTCGATTCGGAACGAAACGAAACGCACATGCCTATTAACCAGGTCTCTGGCATGCACATCCTGTTCAACCTCCCAAGAGTTATCCTCCGGGCCATAACCCTTCCACTTAACCAGGTACTGTACCTGATTCCTTTTTCTCCTACAGTCTATGATAGCCTCCACCTCATACTCCTCTTCACCATTGATGGTCACAGGTTCTGGTGGCTTGGATACTCTATCTGGAAAAGAGTCAGGAACTGCGGGTTTCAAGAGAGAAACATGGAAGACAGGATGTATTTTAAGTGAATCAGGTAAGGATAATTCATAAGCAACCTCATTAAGTTAACTCTTGACTGGGAATGGTCCCACAAATTTAGGTGCCAGTTTCTTTGAGGGACATGCCAACCGGAGATTTGTAGTAGACAACCATACCTGGTCTCCCGGGTGGAGAATCAGTTCACCCCTCCTGTTCCTGTCGAAAGCCATCTTGCTTGCTGCTTGTGCCTTGGTAACCGCTTCTTGAAGCAACTTATTGTTGCGGTTTAGGAAATCCACTGTGTCTTGGACAGCCGGAACAGTGGTTTCTGGAATAAAGTCAGGCAAGAAGGATGGGTGAAAACCATAATTTGCAAAGAAGGGTGACTGACCTGTGGCAGAATGAGTGGCATTATTATAGGCGAACTCCGCCAGTGGCAGCAGCGATACCCAGTCATCCTGTACAAAAGTAGTGAAGCATCGGATATACTGTTCCAATGTCTGATTGGTCCTCTCTGTCTGTCCATTGGTTTGGGGATGGTAGGCAGAGGACAAGGATCTTTCGATTCTAAGGGCTTCACACAGAGTTTTCCAGAATCTGGAGGTGAACTGAACCCCCTGATCAGAGACAATGTTCATAGGGACCCTGTGAAGCCTCACAATTTCTCTGATAAATACTGAGCTGTCTCTATGGCTGAGGGAGTATTCTTCAGAGGCAAGAAATGGGCCATTTTGGACAATCGGTCCACTACTACGAAGATGGCTGTACATCCTTCTGATGGGGGAAGTTCCACGACAAAATCCATGGCTATCATTTTCCATGGTCTGTCAGGAACTGGCAGTGGCCGAAGTAGACCCCAAGCTCGGTTCCTTGTACCCTTACTACGGTTGCAGATTACACAGGAATTCACGTACCTCTTACAGGTTTCTTCCAGGTCTGGCCACCAGAATGTGCGTTTCAGGAGACCAAGTGTCTTGTGGACCCCAAAATGACCTGCTAGGGGATGATCATGGCACAGACCCAAAATGGTTATGCGTAAACATTCAGGCACAAATACCTTGCTTCCGTTGAACACTAAACCTTCCTGGAGTGTCAGTGTGACCCCTGGAGGGCTAGGAACGTCTGTCGAAGCCTGCTTCATTCTGTTGAGGAGGTTGCCCTGTAAAAGCAAGAAGTTATTTTCAGACAAGATGGTATCTGCCACTGGTGGTCCTTGGGGTAATCAAACATACGAGACAGTGCATCTGGTTTGACATTCTTCGAGCCCAGTCGGTAGGTAATGTGGAACACAAATCGGGAGAAGAACATGGCCCATCGTGCTTGACGTGGCTTCAGACGTTTAGCAGTCCTCAAATACTCCAGGTTTTTGTGGTCAGTATAGACCAATATGGGATGCGCTGCTCCCTCTAGGAGGAAACTCCATTCTTCTAATGCCGCCTTAATGGTCAGCAATTCCCGGTCCCCAAAGTCATAGTTTCTCTCTGCTGGAGAGAGCCTGCAGGAAAAAAAAGCTACTGGATGCATCAGATCCCTAGGGCCTTGGCGCTGGGAGATGACTGCTCCAATAGCGACTTCAGATGCATCTACTTCTAGTGTATAGGGCAGGGACGGGTCCGGGTGACCAAGAACAGGTGCTGAAGTAAACAGTCCCTTCAAGGTATCAAATGCGGCTTGAGCCTCGGGTGTCCAATGGAAACAGAGGTTCTGTCTAGTCAGCTGTGTTATAGGGGTTATGATAGCAGAAAAGCCTTTAATGAACCTTCTGTAAAAGTTGGCAAATCCTACGAAGCGCTGCACCCCCTTCTTGTCGGTAGGTGCAGGCCAGTCTAAGATTGCAGAGACCTTTTCAGAGTCCATCTTGATCCCTTCAGGAGAGATTACCAGTCCCAGGAATTGGATGCTGCGTTTTTCAAACTCGCATTTTTCACCTAGCATATAGTCCGTGTTGGCGGAGTCGGCTTAGCACCCTTTTGACATGACCTCGGTGAGAGTCCAGAGAAATGGAAAAAATCAGAATGTCGTCTAGGTAAACAATCAAAAATATATCAAGGAAGTCTCTGAATATATCATTAACAAAATGTTGGAAAGTGGCCGGAGCATTGCATAGCCCAAAGGGCATCACTAGGTATTCATAGTGGCTAAATCGGGTGCGAAAGGCTGTCTTCCACTCATCCCCTTGGCGAATGCGGACTAAATTGTAAGCCCCCCGTAGATCCAGTTTGGTGAAAATGGTCGCTGACCTTAGTCTCTGAAATAGTTTGGGTACTAGAGGGAGAGGATATCGGTTTTTAACTGTAATTTTGTTGAGCTCCCGATAGTCCACACAAGGTCGTAGGGAGTGGTCTTTTTTTTCAACAAAAAATATTCCAGCTCCTGCTGGAGAGGTAGAGGGTCGGATGAACCCCTTTTCCAAGTTTTCTTGGACGTATTCTTTTAGTGCCTCCTGTTCTCATTCAGCGAGGGGAAAGATTCTACCGAAGGGGATTTCGGACCCAGGAAGCAGTTCAATTGGGCAATCGTATGGCCGATGCGGGGGAAGAATGTCAGCCCCTCGCTTACTAAAGACATCCAGGAACTCATGATAGTGTTCAGGTACAACTTTCCGCACTTCGGACTCAGAGTCCACACAAAATAGTGTTGTAGAAGGAACTGGGGCCTTGGTAGGCAGTGCTCCTGGCAATAGGCTGAGTGGAAGTTGATTCTCCCTGTGACCCAGTCAATTTGCGGATTATGCGCCTTCAGCCAGGGTAGGCCCAGAATAACAGGGAATAGTGGGGAGGAGGTGACATCAAGGCTTAGGAATTCCTTATGTTGAGAGGGAGCCAACACGGGTAAGGGAAATGTCTCTTGTGTCACAGGTCCAGACTTGATACATGACCCGTCAGCTAGAAAAACAGAAAGTCTTTGTGCTTTAGGTCTCAAGGGAATGCGTTGTTGTGTTGCGAAGGTTAGATCAATGAAGCAAGTGCAGGCCCCGGAATCAATGATCGCGGTAACTGTCACTTCCCTTTCTAGCAGCTGGAAAGAGATGAGAAGGGTTAGGTTGGTAGCATTGGTAGGCAAAAAAAAATTATTACTGAAAAAATCATCCGCTGCTTACGTGTCTTGGTTGGACAGGAACACACACAGTGGCCTGCACCCCCACAGTACAGGCAAAGGTTATTCTGTCGTCGGTGCAGGCGGTCTTTTGGAGACAGAGAGGGGCGTATTAGGCCAATTTGCATAGGCTCTGGAGCGTCGGTAGTGTGCTAAACTGGGGTAAAGCTAGCAGGTGCGGAGTGAGTAGGAGCTGGGATCCGGGGCATCATCCATACTGGACGTGGCTGCTGGGCTGATCTTTCGGATCGTCGCTCACGAAGCCGGCGGTCAATTTGGATGGCCAGTGTGATAAGGGCCACCAGGGTATTTGGGACCCCAACACGTGCCAATTCGTCTTTCAGACCCTCCGATAACCCCAAGCAGAACTGGTGTCGCAGGGCTGCGTCATTCCACTGTGTGTCTGCACTCCAGCGTCGAAAGTCTGTGACATAATCTTCAGCTGTTCTGCGGCCTTGCTGGAGTGCATGAAGGGCAGCCTCTGCTGTGGTGGTTCGTTGCGGGTCGTCGTATAATTTGGCCATTGCACTGTAGCAATACATCGTTCTTTTCCAACATATGATGAGCCCAGGACTGGGGCTCACCCTGAAGCAGTGATATAATGAACCCCACCTTAGTCATTTCAAGGGAAAAAGTTCAAGGTTGTAGGGCGAAGTACAGTTCACATGCGTTGCGGAAGGATCGAAACCTTCCCCGGTCACCTGAAAATCTCTCTGGTGCTGGAACTCTGAGTTCAGGGGGCGGCATCACTAATGGGGTTGCTGCAGTGGCAGTCCCTGAGACAGAAGGGGCAGCATTGCTTGTTGGTGTAGCCAGAGTCTGTACACGTTGTTCCAGTTGCGTATAACCCTCCTGTAGAGATTTGACTGCTTGAGTGAGGACTGCAAGGTGCTGGCAGACGTCATCCATGGCCGATTTCCCACTAGCAGACGTGGCTGCCTGATACTGTTACGTACCTGCCAGATGAGCCTGACGTGTAGTGGGAAGGCTTCTCGTACAACCCCGGCTAAAGGGCCACCGATGTTGCGACAGTGGCCACAAGAGCCTCGCGGTGTATCGGTGCCTGGTTCGTCTTGGGTATTGTCAGTTCAGCAGGTGCAGCAGGAAACAGGAAGCTGGCTGGTGGGTGCACTGGCTGGGGAGACACTGAATGCATAGTCAGACAAGCCGGGTTTGGTAACAGACGATCAGATATAGATATAAACGACAGGCAGAGAATGGTCAGTATACAGGCAAGCAACGGGAAATCAAGCAGTTGTAGAGCTGAGCGTTGGTCACAAGGCAGGCCGGGATCAGGATAACAGAGATCAATCGTAGTCAGCAAGCCGGGTCAAACACAGGAAACAGGAAACAGGTCAGATCACAGGAAGTCAGGTAAGAACTGCAGATCAGGCAGCAAAGACACTGTGCTGCTGAGGTGTTTAAATAGGGCAGCCTGTTGTCAATCACTGAAATCAGTCTGCACCATTAACTCTTAGGTGGCAGATCCATGACAGATTTGCAGTCCAAGGACCTCGACTGTGGAACTCATTACCAACTCATATCCAAACGGAAGAGAATCACCAGGCCTTCAGGAAAAAACTCAAGACCCATCTTTTCTGAAGGAAAAAGAGAAGGAAGATGCCAAGCGCTTTGAGGCAATTCAGTTTGCACTCACTCAAGTGGTTGGAAGAGTGGGCGATGTGTGACATAAGCTTCTAAATGTTGTAGACAGTTCAACCCCCCCCCACAAATGACCCCATTTTGGAAAGTAGACACCCCAAGCTATGTCGAGTCCATGGAATATTTTATATTTTGACACAAGTTGCGGGAAAAAGACAATTTTTTTTTTGTTGCTCAAACATGCCATCGGCATATGTGTAATCTCGCCCCAAAATACATTCTATTGCTTCTCCTGAGTACGGGGATACCACATGTGTGAGACTTTTTGGGAGCCTAGATGCGTACAGGACCCCCAAAAACCAAGCAAGTAAATTTTTGATTTCACTCCTCACTACCTATCACAGTTTCGGAGGCCATGGAATGCACAGATGGCACAAAACTCCCCCAAATTACCCCATTTTGGAAAGTAGAAACCCCAAGCTATTTGCTGAGACCTATGGTGAGTATTTTGCAGATCTTTGCTTTTTGTCACAAAGTTTTGAAAATTGAACAAAGAAAAAAAATACATTTTTCTTTCCTTACTTAATTTTCAAAATCAAATGAGAGCTGTAAAATACTCAACATGCCTCTCAGCAAATAGCTTGGGGTGTCTACTTTACAAAATGGGGTAATTTGGGGGGGTTTTGTGCTATTTTGGCATTTCATGGCCTTCAAAACTGTGATAGGTAGTGAGGAGTGAAATCAAAAATTTGCACTCTTAGGCTTCATTTCCACTGGCGTTTTTACAGCCACTTTTCTGAGCGTTTTTTACAGCTTAAAAACGCTGTCGCCTCGGGGGATGGCGTGCATGTGAGGACGTGACGCGCCGTGAGGTGGGTGGGGCTGTGAGATGCTGCTGAGCTCTGGGAGCTGGGACGAGGAACTGCGTCCCCGGAGAGCGCGTCGGTTAGCCCGGAGAAGCCACGGATGATACCTCGCAGACGCCCCTGGGACATTGCCGCCAACGAACCGGAAATCACCCGGTTAAGACATAGGAGAGACCGCGGCATGACTTAAGGGAGCAGCGCGTTCCCATATCAAACACCACCAACCCCCCTCCCCCCCCCCCCCCCCCCCATCAAGGCTGGCTCCCCCAGGGAATCCTCCAGTAGAAAGTTCAACATGGAAAGTATCCAACCCTGTGAAATGGCTGATCTCCCTCGGGGATAAGCAGGTAGTATATGAAACGGATCCGGAAGGTAATTTAAACAATGTTTACACACCAAAAGCCTTGAATGTCTTCCGGAAAAAAACTGACTTTAAAGTGCGGAATCGAACAAGGTGTAATAAAACAATATAGGAAGGGAGGAGGCCACAGAAGGGGGTGCACGGTATGTTAAATTTAATATAAAGACTGGTATTTATAATGACATAATAAGGTCTGGCCCTACTGCAATTGACATTGGTAGCTAAGGAAGGTTCTTTTGCAAGACGGTGTAATTGCAACAAATAAATAGCCAAGCAGTGCTCCTCCACATGACGGTGTGAAACTTTGAAAGCATGATTGCAACATATTAAGAGCTAATGAGTTTTTCTCTGCATGATGGTGTGTAGCACGGAAAGTTGTAGAGGTCAGGAACAGCTGATCTCCACCAGAGAATAGCAGATCGTATATGACTTTGAAGGTAAAGTCACCAACGAACTTATATCTGAATCTTGCGGAAAAATAGATATTATACCTTTAGCTGTATAAGCTGGAATGAAATAAATGTTAAAGGTCACAGAGGGTAATATATAGTATCTGCTGTTTCAGCCCGGACACGGGTCTCAAAACACTATGACAAAACAACACCCGGCCCTGCTACACTAAATGAAGTGCCAGAAGGTGTTTCTTGACATGACCGTGTGAGCGATTGGACGAATTCTTAGGACCATACATAATTAAATTAACACCTCCAGGGAAAGGACCCACCTTTGGGGGGTGCACTAGAGGTACAGGAATGTCCTTTGTTTCTCCGTTTCTATGCGTTGTTTTTTCTGCATCACGCTACACTACTACCAGGGTGATTTTTCCTGTCTGCTGAAGTGCACATTTGATCAAAAACCCTATAAAAACGATTGAGTAACTTTCAAAAAAAGGGTTTAGATATAAACGGGGACAGAACAGGCTGTATAAAGAATCTACCAACAGATAGTAAACCCCTTCTTTACATCGCCTGCCCGGGAAAAATCTTGCTGAAAGGTAAAAGTCCAGCATATGTAGCATAAATAGAGGCGGAGATTAGTATTTATCAAAATAATTAAGAAGAGACACTCTATCCCACTTGGGCCTAAAATAATATCTTTAAATTCTACTAAGGACCCGTTATATGAGAGATAGGAGCCCTCTTCCTAAAAGGGTAAAAATTAACCCATTGGGATTGGGTGAAATCTTGTAAACCATAAGAGGCTAACTGCAATCCCTAGGTCTCACTAACGGTGACCAAAATAAGGGGAAAACCCAGATTCAGAGGTCGTAAGGAAGTAAATAAGTTGGCAACCTGGGGAAAAGAATTAGAAAAGTGAAAATTAATATGTCCAGGATGTCAAGCAGATCAACAAAGGGAGGAACCCCAAAGATATCTGGAACTCCGGCCACACCAAGTACAATCCAACAATACATGTCTAAAGTAACAAGCTCAAGAAATATAGGATCTCCAAAATCCACACAAGGGAAAACGGAAAAAAAAATGGAAGAAAGGAAACCCCAGAAATCAACCCAAGGGGAAACTTCATGGGAAATAAGAGAGGACTCAAGAGAGGAAGAAATCAGCGAGGGGGATGGAGAGACAAGTAGAAGGGAAGAACAGAGACCCGAAGATCAAATTCTAACCAAGGGAGACATGGAAAAGATGCTGGTGCGACTTGAAATCGCAATTAAAGGAGAAATACACAGCTTAAAGGCGGATTTTGGACAAAAAAGTGTAGCGCTAAAATTATGTGGAAAATAAACAATATAACACTGCAAAGCATCATATGTGACATGGAATGAATTGTTATATATATTACGTGAAGCAACTAATCACCAAGTGTCCAAGATGATCATATCAATTCAGATATGAAAAAAAGGAAAAAATCAAAAAAATTCTCATAGTGATTCAAAATGTCCAAAAACGTGACAACAAATGACGTGACTTTTGATAGCAGGTCCACCACCAGAGAGAAAATTGGGAGGCTTACCAGAAAGCGTGGACTCAACTAAGTGTATACCTAATGAGTCAAGCAGACTTGAAACGATGGTAACTGGACATCAACTTTCCTTTGGAAAACCGGGGATGAGGGGTGGGTGTAAATCAGCTTCTCATATATTGGAAAACCAAGCAGGATGTAGCAATACCAGGACCAAGAAACTCAAATGTTCTTTAAAAAATCAGGAATGCTCAGATGCAACAGTAGGGGGAGAAAAGGAATGGATGCAAACATAGTGTAATAAAGTACTTTTACTGTAAAACACAAAATACAGTTGGTTGCACTCACATTTCAGCAGACATATCAAGGCATATAAAAAAACATCTAGCAGTGAAGTCAGCAGAAGACCTGACGCGTTTCGATCAATCGATCATCATCTGGGGTGCTGGACCCCGCACCCCAGATGATGATCGATTGATCGAAACCTGCTATCAAAGTCACGTCATTTGTTGTCACGTTTTTGGACATTTTGAATCACTATGAGAATTTTTTTGATTTTTTTGATTTTTCCTTTTTTTCATATCTGAATTGATATGATCATCTTGGACACTTGGTGATTAGTTGCTTTACGTAATATATATAACAATTCATTCCATGTCACATATGATGCTTTGCAGTGTTATATTGTTTATTTTCCACATAATTTTAGCGCTACACTTTTTTGTCCATATTTTCTTGTTTGCAGGATTTATCCAGTTCTGTTGTGTTGGCTGCTTCTTTTATGTTTAACTAGGTTAGCGCGGTGTTATATGCACTTTTGTACACATATATTTTTTAAAGGCGGATTTTGGACACCTTCTCTCAAGGGTAGAGACGATGGAGGAGCAGCTAGAGAAACAAAAACAAGAGTCAAACGAGTTAAAGGAACAAATATCCCAGCTTCATCTACAACAGCGAAACATACTTTACAAACTGGAAGACCAGGAAAATAGATCCAGAAGACAAAACCTGAGAATTAGAGAAGTCCCAGAAGGAAAAGGGGAAGATCTGAGGAAAATCATTGAGACATTATTAAACCCAATTTTGGGTAAAACCGTTGAAGACTCGATCAGAATAGAGAGAGTCCACCGTGTGGGAAGATCAAATAGAAGCAATATAGAACGGCCCCGGGACGTTATTGTCCGATTTCATTCGTTTGAAGAGAAAGACGAAATATGGAAGAAACTGAGGGGATATCCCCCCCTTATATATGAAGAGTCCCCTTTACAGATTTATGCAGACCTGGCCTCCGAGACGTTAACTAGAAGACGACTCTTAAAACCGCTTTTAGAACAACTAGTGACTAAGAAAATCAAATATAACTGGCGATTTCCAGCGTGCCTGGTAGGCTCAAAAGAAGGAAAATCAGCAATATTGTGATTCCCCGAAGATCTGTGCGAATTCTGTAAAAGACTAGACCTACAGATACCAGACCTACCTGGATGGGTTCAATAGGGGGAGACGGCAGAAGGGAATTCAATCTCCCTGTCTTTGTACATTTCTGTTTTCTTTTGGGAGGGGGGGGGGGGGTGAGCCAAAAACAACATGGTGGTTCCATCACCCCAGCGAAGCTCAACGTTTTCTATCTTTTTCCCCTTTCAAAGTTGGAAGGGGAATGTGAAAATAGGCTCCACCCCAGAGGGAACTGAACCTAGGGATAAAATTGGTTCAGAGGCCTATTTCTGTCCGGGAGGGAAAGGGCTAGGGGGAGGGGGGGGAGGGGGGTGGGAAGAGGGAAGGGAAGGGAGACACACCATACCAAAAAGACTGATAGAGCAAGTAAATGAAATAAGGTTGAGGTCAAAACTTGAATCAAAGAGGAAGATCCCCAACAACAGATAATGCCGATAATAAAATGCGTATCATATAATGTAAAAGGCTTAAATAGCCCCACAAAGAGACACAAAGTCTTAAAGGAATTGAAGAGAATTAAAACCGATGTAGCCTTTGTACAGGAGACCTATCTTACCTTAGATTCAAACATGAAATTAAACTCAACAGATTTTCCTACATGGTACTATGGGGACACTGTCTCAAAACGTGCGAGGGGAGTAGCTATCGGGTTCGCCAAAGGAGTGAGATTCCGGTTAATCGATAGATTAACAGATCCCGGCGGGAGATTCCTTATATTAAAAGGGAAATTAGAAAAGACAGAATGTACCCTAGCGAATATCTACTCACCGAATAACCAACAGATAAAGGCCCAGATTCATAAAGCAATTACGCCTGTCTAACTGGTGTTAGACAGGAGTAATTTCAAATTTCGCGCGCCGTATCACTAGTTTGAATCCTCAAACCATGATACGGCGGCTTCGGGCTTCGATCCGAGAGGCTTACGTCTTCGTAAACCTTCGGATCTACGCTGCGATATTTTTGCGGCCGCTGGGAGGAGTTCGCGTCGTTTTGATGCGTCGGGATATGCAAATGTGTTTTTACGGCGATCCACGAAGATACGAGCGGTCTTCGCAATCGCTTACGTCTGGTTTTTTTTTACGTACTGTTAGACCAGCTTTTTGCTGGTCTAACGGTGCGTAGCCCATGTTAAGTATGGCCGTCGTTCCCGCGTCAAATTTAATTTTTTTTTTTTTTTTTTTTACGTAACTCGTTCGGGAATAGAAATGTCCGTAATGTCCTGATGCTACTTAAACAACGAGTGACGTAACAAAGTAATTTCGTGCAATGCACGGCGGGAAATTTGCGAACGGAGCATGCGCAGTTCGATCGCCACGGGAACGCGCCTATTTTAAATCCTTCACGCCCCCTACTCGCGTAGATGGATTGCGACGGGAGAAATACACTACGCCGCCGTCGTTTACTGGACAAAATCTACCTGGATTCCATGTAGAGCCAGGTAAAAAACGGCGGCGTAGTGTATTTCTGATACGCTACGAGAATCCAATTCTCTCTGAATCTGGGCCAAAATATCTAATAGAAATTCTGGGAAAGATAAGGGATTTAAAAAAAGGAAGGGTTATACTGGGAGGAGACTTTAACTTTTGCATGGATCCAAAAGTTGATAAGACAACCCAGATAGCGGGGAGTAAAATTTAAAAATAGCCTGCACAGTAGTCAACTAGTAGACGCATGGCGAGTGATAAACCCGGCGACACGAGATTATACCTTCTATTCTCCTGTACATGGGTGCTATTCCCGTATCGACCATATCCTTGTTGACCATTGTTTATTGGAGGAGGTTGTGGATGCGAGAATAGAGCCCATGACCATATCAGACCACGCCCAAATCAGTGTGTCCCTTAATATTTCAGGTAAACCGAGGCCACCCCAAATTTGGAGGCTTAATGAGGAATCATTAAAAGATGCAAATAGCCTAACCAGAGTTCAAAAGGAGTTAGAATTAATACTTTGAAATAAATGATAAAAGTGACATATCTAAAGCCACATTATGGGACACCCACAAGGCCTTAATTAGGGGTACGTTGATATCAGAAGGAGCAAGAAAGAGAAAAGAGAAACGGCTTCAAAAGGAGAAAGTAATTGAGGAGATATGCAAGTTAGAACAAAAACACAAAAGAGGGGTTCAGCAACAAGATTTATATCAAGAATTAGTAAATAAACGTAGCCAACTTAAAAATCTCCTATTTCAGGAAACCAAAAGAGATCTCCAGATAATAGCAAAAGAAAGATACATGGGAGGCAATAAAACCAGTAAACACCTGGTGAGGATGGTTCAGAAAAAGAAAGGAAGAAACTACATTGAAAAAATCCAAAACGAGCAAGGAGAGGCGGTGTATAAAACAAAAGATATAGCTGAAACATTTCGAGTTTATTATGAGAACTTATATGCAGTTAAACAGAAAATCTGGAAAAAGGAGGAGAAAAAACCCAAAACCTCAGACTTTCTGCGGGACTTTCAACAGTAATAGATGTATCAACTCTGGATAGGCCGATTACAGAAAATGAAGTACAATTAGCGCTATCAGGCACAGCATCCTGGAAAAGTCCAGGCCCCGATGGCTTTACTGCATTCTATTACAAAAAATGCAAGGATATCCTCATACCTCGAATAATTCAATACTTCAATGATCTAGGAAAGGACTATACCTTGAGTAGAGAAGCCGCTGAGGCAATAATAACTGTTATACCAAAGGAAGGCAAGGATGCCAAGATTTGCTCGAGCTATCGGCCAATATCTCTGCTAAATGCAGATTTAAAACTGTTCGCAAAGATACTGGCCGAGAGAATAAAACGTGAGATGGCAGGGTTGATTCACCCCGACCAGGCAGGTTTTATTCAGGGTAGAGAGGGAAGAGATAACGGGGTAAGGACCCTCCTCCTGATCCAGGAAATGAGGAGAAGTGGGATCCCCAGTCTACTCCTGTCGATCGATGCTGAGAAAGCGTTCGACAGGGTACACTGGGGATTCATGTTACAAACCCTGGAAACTATGGGATTTGGACGTAGGATGCTGGGATGGATCGGAACCCTATATAAAGCCCCAACAGCAAGGATTAAAATAAATGGAGGCCTCTCCCATTATTTTACAATGGAAAACGGCACGAGACAGGGGTGTCCTCTTTCACCACTATTATTTGTGCTGTCCCTTGAACCTCTTTTATCTAGAATACGCAAATGCTCCGAAATAAATGGAATTAAGGTGGGAAAAGAAGAGCATAAATTGGCTGCATTTGCAGATGATGTGCTCTTTTACCTGACCAATCCTAAAACCTCTATCCCAAAATTATTAAATCTATGTAGTCAATATAAGGAAATCTCAAACTTCAAATTAAATATTAATAAAACTGAAAAATGAAACGCCAGCACACCCAAGATAGATATGCAAACCCTCAGATCAAAATATAAATTCCTATGGGTAAAAGAGCTCAAATATCTCGGCATCCACCTGGCGAGTACCGAAAAAAGAATTTACGAAATGAACTATATCCCCCTGATAGAAGAAATCAAAAAAGAAGTAACTAGAATAAAAAATAGACCAATCTCATGGTTGGGACGAATACATTTTTGTAAAATGGTGTTGATACCAAAGATTCTATATAAGTTTCAGATGATCCCGATTAAACTCCCAAAACAACTGATCCGCATTCTCCAAAACTTGATTATGAATCTTATCTGGGGAAATAAGAAACATAGGATATCATTTCAGACCCTCAGACAAACAAAAAATAAGGGGGGACTGGCCATCCCAGATCTTAAAAAAAACTACGATGCAATAATTCTGTCGAGAGCAATGGAATGGACCAGAGTAAACACAGAAAAAAGATGGGTTAGTTTGAAAAATACACTAGCAAACGCAAAATTAGAAAAAATATGGAATCCTCCACAATTCAGAGCACTTGGCACAGATACACATGCAATCACAAAGAATGCACTTCAGGTATGGGACTTAACAGAAAACAAAAATAGATAAAAATTTCAACTCACCCCTTATTTCTTTAAAGGACAATGACTACTTCCCTCCGGGGAAAGTAGAGAGTGGGGGAAATTGGATCAAAAATGATAAGGCACAAGTAAGAGATATAACACATCAAGGACACTTATTAGCATATAGGCAAATAGAGCAAAAAGAAAAACTTTATGACACTTAATGATTGGAGGTACCAACAGTTAAACCACTTTATTCAAAAACTACCCAAACCTTTAAGAACAGGGGACCAACTTTCAGAAATAGAAAAATTATGTTCTTTGGAAAGTGGAAAAGGAACTATATTCAAGATCTATAAGATCTTATTACAGCTGGAGGAACTAGAGGTACCCCCTTTTATTAAAAAATGGGAGAAGGAATTAGGGACACGTCGAGATAGGACCACAATAGATTTTTTTTTAAAACTGACCCATACCTCGGCTATCGACAGCCGAACCGCCAAAATAAATTTTAAATGTTTATCAGGCTGGTACATAACGCCAGAAAAACTCAGTAAATTTAAGACCGGCCAGTCAGCTGATTGCTGGAGGGGCTGTAAATCCCCCGGAACCATGGCCCACCTTTGGTGGGAATGCCTAAAGGTCAAAATATATTGGGAAAAGATTCTGAGGATAATAGAAGCTATCACAAAGGGAAAAATAAAAAGAGACCCATGGACAGTACTCTTCCATGGAGGGGGAGAAGGGATAAAAAAATATAGGAAATCTTTGGTCCCCACACCCAGAGCTTTTTTTCTCAAAAAATAGGTGCAGGAACTCAACCACGACGTTCAGATTTCACAAACAGTAGAAGGGTCTTAAAGGGGCATTAAATACCAGAATTGCATTACATACAGTGTGCAGAGTTCAGGGGGTTACAAAGCAGTCACTTGTAAACACAGAAACCAGACTTCTGTGTTTACAAGTGATTGTGGTGAGCGGGCACCAAAGGGTCTGAGCCAAAGGTGGTGGAACTGAGTTCCACCAAGTTCCCCCAGAAAAAAAGCCCTGCCCACACCTATTAAACGCCGCCAAAAGGTTGATACCAAGGAAGTGTCAGGAAACAGAATGTCCCACGATATGGGAATGGATAGATACCGTGGAGGAAACATATATGATGGAAGACCTCAGAGATAGTCTAGAAGATAATAGGGACAACACAAAATGGGAAAACTGAAGAGCTTTCAAAAGATCATGGAGCTATGTAGAAAACCTGCGGCCAGGGCTACAAACCAGCTCGATCAGATAAGCGCGTTGTAAACGTTGGGGGTAATTAACTCTTGTGGCAGATGCATTTTTTGTGCAGTGAGTCAACACCAAACAGGCATATAACGTTAAGGGCCTGGTAGCCCACGTTTATTAAAGGAGAAAAAAGAAACAAAAGTCCATTCAGGAATCCCACGCAGGGGTTTAAACGTTATCCAAAGATAAATGAAAATACCAGCCCACCTGGCGACTCTTTAACAGCATTGCGGCTACAGGTACTGGTTCCTCAAACCATCACCTCCTCCAGACCCACGGTCCTGGATGCACACGGCTCCGAAGCCTTCCAACGCGTACAGCGTCTATCCTCACACAGAGACAATAACAGCCATTGCTCCCACTTCCTTCACCTTCCTTCCCTCATCTGCTCTCCCCAGCCCTTCATTTAATGAGCTGTCTGCACCTGGGCAGGCAGCTTGCAGGCGGTCTTCAAAACCTGGACACAGGTTGGAGATCCAGTCCCACCCAGATCTCTGAAGGATCTCCAAGCCATAGAGCCCCATGTAGCAATAGAGAAAATATGAGAAAACTGCCAGCGCAGTTTTCTCTGTTTTTAAATTTACGCTCTGCAGCTCTGCAATCTGGCTATATGCAGACCGTGTGTCCATTTCATCGTGACAGTAGTCCCTACTGTTACAGCGTACAAAATGGTGTGGTGGGAGGGAGGGAAGGGGCGAGGTGGGGGGGAAAGGGGGGAGGGGAGGGTCAAAAGGGGAATAAATATATAATAAAGTATTCATAAAATGTACGAATAATAAAAAACTCCATAATACAAATATGTATTTTGGGGTGCAATTCCAGAATCACTTAGGCATAGATACGGGTGAACATCCGACAAGTGTAATACAATTACACTTGCGGATCGTAGATGTAATGACAACTCCGGCCACTAGGTGGCCTTTACGTTGTTTTCTCATTTGCCTATGCAAATGAGGCTACTACTCAGATTCCCGAACGCTTTTATGCCGCCCCGTCATCGCTTACGTCGTTTTCGTTCGCGTAAGGTTACCCCTGCTAATATGTGGAGTAACCTTACGCAGTACCGTCGGATGCCGTCGGGTGCCGTCGGATGCCATGTTAAGTATGGCGTCGGGTCAGCGTCGGCTTTTTCCGTCGGTTACGTCGTTTTACTAAGTCGTTCGCGAATAGGGCATTGCGTAAGTGACGATCACGTTGTTTTGACGTCAGTTTCAACAACGCTTTCCGACGTGAGCTGGAGCATGCGCACTGGGCTTTTTCCCCCGGCCGGCGCATGCGCAGTTCGATCAACGCGGGGGCGCACTTAATTTAAATACAAGCCGCCCCCTTTGAATTACGCGGCCTTTACGCTGGGCCATTTACACTACGCCTCCACAAACTATGGAGCAAGTGCTTGGAGAATACAGCACTTGCTCTGTTAAGTTGCGGCGGCGTAGTGTAAATGGCTTACGCTACGCCAGGGAAAATCTATGAGAATCTGGCCCTATAACTTTTGCGAAAACCAATAAATATACGCTTATTGACATTTTTTTTACTAAAGACATGTGGCTGAATACATTTTTTTTTTTACAATTTTTCTTACAACATAAAGTAGAAAATATAATTTTTTTTCAAAATGTTTAGTCTTTTCCCATTTATATCGCAAAAAAAAAAAGAAAATCGCAGAGGCAATCAAATACCATCAAAAGAAAGCTCTATTTGTGGGAAGAAAAGGACGCAAATTTAGTTTGGGTACAGCATTGCATGACTGCGCAGTTTCCAGTTAAAGCAACGCAGTGCCAAATTGTAAAAACACCTTGGGTCCTTAAAGGAACGCTAAAGCCAGAATTTTTTTTTTAAATAACAAACATGTTATACTTACCTCCACTGTGCAGCACGTTTTGCACAGAGTGTCCCGAACGCTGTTTTCTGGGGTCCCTCAGCGGCTGTCTCGGCTCCTCCTCGCAAAAGCTTTCTATCTTCATGCAAGCTCGCATGGTGGAAAGCTTTTGCGAGCGCGCTCCAGTGATACAGCGGCGCGCCGTGTCATCCGCTGTGATTGACAGCAGCGCCAGCCAATGGCTGCGCTGCTATCAATCCGCCCAGCCTAGCCAAACAACGGCCAGGCTGGGAACCGAACAGGATGACTTCCTGTCCCACTTCCTCCCGCCGAGGAGCTGGTAAGGCGATTAGCTTAATCGCCTTACTGCAGCCCCTCCCTGTAGGTGATCGCCTGGGACACGTCACAGGTCCCAGGCGATCGCCTGTCGAATGGGACGGCGCAGCGCCGTTCGCGCATGCGCAGTGCCGCTCGCGCATGCGCAGTGGGCGCCCGGCCGTGGAGCCGAAATCTGTCACTGCTGGGTGTCCACACTTAAAATGAAGACGCCAGCTGGAGAGGGGGGGAGAGGAGCGGAGCCCCAGCCGGCGTATCGCTGGAACCATGGAGAAGGTAAGTGTATGTTTATTAAAAGCCAGCAGCTACACTTTTTGTAGCTGCTGACTTTTAATAAACATAAAAAAGGGCTGGAACACCCCTTTAATGCATAGGATGCATTAAGGTAAACAAACTTTTACCTTTACAACCCCTTTAACCTGCATAATGGTCTGGGTCTTAAGTGGTTAAAAGGAAAAAAATGTACCTGCAATTTTTTTGTTATTATTCAGCTAATGACTCTTTGGTTGTTAACCACTTAAGACCCGGACCAATACGCTGGTAAATGACCCAAGGTGTTTTTGCGATTCGGCACTGCGTCGCTTTAACAGACAATTGCGCGGTCGTGCGACGTGGCTCCCAAACAAAATTTGCGTCCTTTTCTTCCCACAAATAGAGCTTTCTTTTGGTGGTATTTGATCACCTCTGCGATTTTTATTTTTTGCGCTATATACAAAAATAGAGCGACATTTTTGAAAAAAATCCCGGGGGGACCCCCGAACCGCACTTATGCGGGGACGTAAATTTACGCCCTTGTGCCTGTACGTGCCATTCTGTGGCCGTATATGTGCGTGCGGGGGTCCTTAAGT
Source organism: Rana kukunoris (assembly GCA_029574335.1). NCBI lineage: Eukaryota > Metazoa > Chordata > Amphibia > Anura > Ranidae > Rana > Rana kukunoris. The sequence continues at coordinate 399,976,063 of CM056049.1, forward strand.
GGTTAAGGATGCCGGCTTCCCAACCCTGATCCTTAACCACTTGCCGACCACGCTATAGCAAAAATACTGCTACAGCGCGGTTGAGTACTTTTGACACAACGTCCCTGGGACGTCCTCGTGCACTTCCGCGTTTGCGTGTCCCCTGGGACGCGCTCGCGGAAGTGTCTGTGCTCGCCGGGTCTAGAAGACCCGGCGCATCACGGATCACGGTAAATTGCCGCTGATAGCGGCTGTTTACCACGTGATCGCTCCGTCGAATGATGGAGCGATCACTTGTAAACAAACCAGTGTCATTTGATGACGCTGGTTCCTCCCTCTCCTCTCTGTACCGTTCGGTACAGTGTGAGAGGAGAGGGGGGGGGGAGCGGGTGGCAGCAGCAGCGCTGTGGCTGGATCTGTGACAACTGCAGTTACAGATCCAGCCAGCCATCTATCCATCCCAGCTCAGCCATCCCTGCCCCATACTGTGCAATACCCCAATACTCTGCATTACCCCAATACTCTACAATACCCTGCGCAATACTTTGCAATACCCCAATACTCGGCAATACCCTGCGCAATACTCTGCAATACCCTGCGCAATACTCTGCAATACCCTGCGCAATACTCTGCAATACCCTGCGCAATACTCTGCAATACCCTGCGCAATATTCTGCAATGCCCCAATACTCTGCAATACCCTGCACAATACTCTGCAATACCCTGCACAATACTCTGCAATACCCTAATACCCTGCGCGATACTCTGCAATACCCCAATACCCTGCACGATACTCTCCAATACCCTGCAAAACCCCAATACCCTGCAATACCCTGCGTGATACTCTGCAATACCCAAATACTCTGCAATACCCAAATACTCCGCAATACCCCAATACTCTGCAATACCCCAATACTCCGCAATACCCCAATACTCCGCAATACGTCCCCCCCTCCTGCCACCCTCCGGTGCTTTTACAGACTCACCGCTACGATCGAAGCCAGGATATATTTTTCCCAGCCTAGAGGTGAGATGTGGGGTCTTATTGACCCCATATCTCACTGTAAAGAGGACCTATCATGCTATATTCCTATTATAAGGGATGTTTACATTCCTTATAATAGGAATAAAAGTGATAAAAAAATGTATAATAATTTTATTATAATAATTAAAGCGCCGCCTATGGGGATTTTTAAGTAGCGAAGTTTGGCGCCATTCCATGAGTGTGTGCAATTTCGAAGGGTGACATGCTGGGTATCTATTTACTCGGCGTAACTTCATCTTTCACATTATGAAAAAAAGTTGGGCTAACTTTACTGTTTTGTTTTTTTTAAAACACAAAACAATTTTTTTTTTAAAACACGCGTTCAAAAAATTTCTGCGAAAATACCATGCGAGATAAAAAGTTGTAACAGCCGCCATTGTATTCTCTAGGGTCTTTGCTAAAAAAGCATATATAATGTTTTGGGTTTCTATGTAATTTTCTAGCAAATAAATGAAAAAATTTCCATGTAGGAGAGAAATGTCAGAATTGGCCTGGGTGTTCCAGAACGCCTGATGGCGTTCCCTGCATGTTGGGCCTCTGTATGTGGCCACGCTGTGTAAAAGTCTCACACATGGGGTATCGCAATACTCGGGAGGAATAGCAGAATGTGTTTTGGGGTATAATTTGTGGTATGCATATGCTGTGTGTGAGAAATAACCTGCTAATATGACAGAAACACGTTTTTTTTTTTTTTTACAGAATTTTCAGTCGTTTTTCTTTTATAGCACAAAAAATAAAAAACCCACAAATGATCAAATACCACCAAAATAGAGCTCTATTTGTGTAAAAAAATGACAAAAATTTCAAATAGGTACAATGTTGTATGACTAATTGTCATTCAAATTGTGAGAGCACCGAAAGCTGAAAATTGGTCTGGTTAGGAAGGGGGTTTAAGTGCCCAGTGGTCAACAACCAGCTTTTACTGCACCCTGACTGAGCAAAGCTTTGCCCAATCAGAACGCAGAATGCACTGTGCAGCACACAACGCATTGCAGGGCGTTCGGGAGGCGAACACCTGCCAAACACCCTGGGAAAGGAGTGACAGATTCCATCTCTGGCTCGTAGTTAGGGTGCCAGTTTCGTTCCAGAATCCAGGACACTATATTAAGGCGCAATGTGGACAATGCGGGACACGTGGTCATCACCCTAGTTACAGTAGGTGGGGGGGAAAAAGAAATGATGAGGTGCTTGATGAACTAGGTACACCACAGTGTCTAACTAATGCCTCAAAAATTTTTTAGACTAAACTTCAGCTTTAAAGTATCCATAATTTAGTTTCCAATATAGTTACTATTTACATACAAACTTTAAAAAAATCGTTTCATAAGGTAATGCAGCGACAGTAACGTGGGAGACAAGCACCAGGGGGCACTGTGTGTCTATCCGCCTGCGAACCAGATCCTGAGCTGATATGTTTACAACAAAGCAATACGAACATCCGGAATGCAGAGTCTCCTTAGAAGATATCACATGTACTTGGGCTCCGGTAACATGGCGGCAAGCATAGACTTTTTTTTTTTTTCCCCTCGATGTTTAGGACGTCTTTTTACGCTCAGCCAATAGTAGTAAGAGACGACTTCGTGTAAGAGACGCGTATTTTGTGCGACTTTCCGGCTGGACCTGCGAGGACTGAAAGATGTCTGAACGTAAAGTTTTAAATGTACGGTAACCAGAATAAGCTGACAAACTATGCTATTTAATTTTGGCTAATAACCGTGTCATTCGGGTACATGTATTTTATATTCTCCAGACGGTTGGTAGCTGGCTGTGCTTTGCTAATGTATAACTACCTATATATTCTGTTCGAAAACTGAGTGTATTAAAGTCCTGTTGTTAATTTTTTTTACCTATGGTAAGGCTTATCTGTAGATACTGTAAATATCTCGTAAACATGCACAGTTTAGGAGATATTTACTTGTGTAGCAGCTGGTGATGCAGTAAAGGAACAGCATACTCATGCCGTTCCTTCAGAGCTCTGTGCCTTAACCACATGAGCTCCTTAAGGTTTACACCCCTTCATGACCAGGCCTGTTTTTTCTATACGGGCGGGCCCAGTGTTAATTTAATCACTTGAAGCCCAGCCACCACAGTTATACTACGGCAGGTTGGCTTCTCTGTAGCTATATGCCAGCCGCTTTAAGAGCACTAGGGGGAACGCCCGCGGTGCGACAATGGAGCCGATGGCCGCCGGGCACCCATGATCGCTCCTGAGGCCCCTTTAATACTGGGGCGTTTTGCGAGCATTATTTGAGTGAAGCCTCATCTGCATTCCCAATGTACTGGTAAAGCACCGCTAAGACCCTAAAGTTTTAGGGCATTTTTGCAGTGCCTCGGTGTGAAAGGGTAAGGCGTTTTTACAGCGTTTTCAATTCATTTCAATGGAAAGGAGCGTTTTTGGAGTGTTTTTTTTCAGTGCCCAAAAGCTGCTCCAAAGATGCTGCTTGCAGGACTCAGTGTGAAAGGGTCCGTTGAGATGCATGGAGAGCATTTTAATGGTGCTAGTTTTAACGCTAAAATGCTGTAAAAACGCTTCAGTGTTAAAGGGGTCTGAGAGAGACAGAATGGAGGCATGTAAATGGACAGATCTCCATGCTGTCAGGGGTGAGGAGACTGATTTGTTGTTCGTACTGCTTAGGAACACCAATCGGACTCCACCCCCCCCCCCCACATTTAGAAACACTCCCTAGGACACACGTTTAACCCCTTGATCGGCCCCTAGTGTTAACCCCCCTTACCTGCCAGTGACATATATACAGTAATCAGTGGCAATTTTTAGCACCGATTGCTTTATAGATGACAAAAATCACTGCTCACCACCATTAACCAATTAAAGCCCGCTGCATTTATATGTACGTCCACAGAATGGCACATAGGCGTACATGTACGTCCCTGCCTTCTTGCAGGTCAGGGGTTCGATCGGGACCCCCCCGCTACATGCGGCGGGCGTCTTACCTCGGGGAGGGATCCGGGATGAGGGGGCGGCTGTTCGTTTTTGTCCGCCCCCTCGTGATCACTCCCAGCCAATCCGGCATCCCCCCGCCCTGCACTTCCTCTGACTGTATAATGTAAACACTGGCAGAGGAGCATCAGACGAGCTATCCCAGGAGGATTGCACACCCCTTCTCTCCCCCCTGTCCTTGGAACTGTCTCGGCTATTCTTCCCCCTCCCCTGAACTTGGTAATCATCCTTTTTCCTCCCCCCCTGAACCCCCGGGGGTATATGCTCAGCTGGTAGCCCCACTTCACTGACTATGTTTGCAAGCTACTGCCCGTTATGACACCCAGGTTCCGGACTCATGACTTGGTATCCTGTTCTGTTCCCCTTGTTTGCCATCCTAAAGATCCAGGCCTGGTGGTCTCACTCCTCGCGCTGCTGTTTGGTTTGCAGCGGATAACCGTCCCCCTAGTTGCGAGTGCCTTAGCGGGTCTCGCTATTTTTGACTGCTACTGTAATAATTGCAATCTTGCACTAAAGTTGTTTCCCTGGTCTGTCCGGGCTTGGTTTGATGCTGGTGTCTGTTTTTCGCCGCATCGCCGGCCCGGGTACCCCAGCGTTTGTTTTATGTTTCAGTTTAAGTTTTCTTGTTGGTGTACTGCTAATATTGCTGATTTCATGCTGAAGAATGTCCCTGGCTGGTGCTTATCGAGCTGTATGGCTGTTCTGGGTTTCCCTCACCCATTTGGGAGGGGGGTATGTCCATGCTGTCTTGTCTGCTTATATATTATGATGTGTATGCCCTTGCTCCCTCTCCCTCTTATGGTAGATTACATCGTGGATCTGGGTGGGGGTGGCTCCCTCTTCAGTGTCCTGCCCGTGTCCCTCGTGGCTCCATGTGCGACGCCCGGGGCCCTTACTCAGGTGCGGGTGTTCGGGTTGGCGGCGCAGGGGGTTGGGGAGTTGGGGATGCCTTATATTGTTTTACTGTACCATGCCCACCCTGAAGTGTATAACCTGGAATGTGCGTGGTATCCGGGTCCATCCCAAACGGAATGCAGTACTGGCATTCCTTAAAGCACAGCGCGCGGAGCTCATGGTGCTGGTGGCGACCCATCTTACAGGCCAACTTCAACTATCACTTAAGAAACCCTGGGTGGGCTGGATATATCAGGCTCCATACACGGCTAACTCTAGGGGTGTTGCAATTCTGGTGGCTAAGACCGCACAATTCTTGCTGCTGTCGCTCCAATCTGACCCGCAGGGAAGATTTTTATTTCTGCATGCCAGGATACATGGTCTGAAACTTTTGATATTGGCAATTTATGTACCCCCCTCCCTTTCAGTTTGCAGTTTTGACAGAGGGTTTGTCCTTCATGGCCCAGTTCCCTACAGTGCCCACTCTCTGGCTGGGAGACTTTAACAATGTGTCGAATAGAGACCTGGACAGGCTGTCTTCTTCCCCCCCTGATGACTCGGCCCAACCTATCGCTAGTTTCGGCAAGCTTCTTGCGGATCTGAGCCTGGTGGACACATGGAGACACAGTCACCCCTCAGATAGGACATACTCCTGTTTTTCTACCATTCATAACTCCATGTCCCGCATAGACCTGATACTGGTGTCCAGGTCCCTGCTGCCGTTTTTGGGGGACGTGGGGTTCAGCCCTCGTGTCCTATCTGACCATGCTCCCTACTGGGCCAAATTTCGGCTCAATTCTACCCCCACGACCTACTCCTGGAAACTTAATCCCTTCTGGTTGTCGGTCATCCCCGATTTGGAGGAGGCTGGAGTGGAATGGGATTTTTTTTTCCAGACTAATAGAAATACGGCGTCACCAGATGTGGTCTGGGACTCTTAAGTCCCATGCCCGCATGTTTCTTTCCCATCGTATTGCCAGGTATAAGAAAACCTCCTCTCAGGTGGTAAGACAGGCTGAACAATCCTTGATGGATATAGAGCGGGAGTTCACTACTGACCCGTCCGCGGCCACGGCCGACCGCTTAAAACTACAAGCCAGGTTGGTGAACAATCTTCATTTTGAGCAGGCAGAGAGGAAAATATTTTATAGTAAACAGAGAGTGTATGAGTGTGGAGAACGGGCGGGACGTCTCCTGGCCTATCTTGCCCATCTGGACAACAAGCACCCTACGGTGGTCTCCCTTCGAGCTGCCGATGGTGAGTTGCTTACTGATCCCGATCTAGTGGCTGGGCAGTTTCGCTCCTTCTTTGCATCCTTATATTCTTCTGAAACTACTTGCACGCGGGAGGAGTTGGAGGCTCTCTTTGATACTATTGACCTACCGGTACTTACCCAGTCCCATAGGGAGATGCTGGAGGCCCCTATTTCAAAAGATGACATGGTTGAGGCCATCTCCCACCTTAACCCGTCGAAGGCACCTGGCTCGGACGGTCTCCCCCTTGAATTTTATACGGTGTACGCGAACGTCCTTGTTCCTAAACTGCATGAATTATTTTCCTGTATATTTGAATCTGGCTCCTTGCTCCTCTCTGTCTGAAGCCTTTATTGTGCTGATACCCAAACCTGGTAAAAATCTGGAGCTCCCTGAGTCCTATCGCCCCATATCTCTTCTTCAACTAGATGTGAAGATTCTGGCCAAGATCCTGGCGCTGCGCTTGAATAAGGTAATCCTTTCATTGATCCATTCGGATCAAACTGGATTTATGCCCGCTAAGAACACAGCATTTAACCTGCGTAGGCTTCACATGAACTTGCAGGCCACACACGACCAGATGGGCTCCAGGGTTGTGGTGTCTCTTGACGCGCAAAGGCATTCGACTCTGTCGAATGGGACCTCTGGGTGTGTCTGGCCAGGTTCGGATTTGGTCCCTGATTTGTTAAATGGGTCCGACTTCTTTACAGCGGGCCCAGCGCCAGGGTTTTGGTTAGGGTTGTCCCGATACCACTTTTTTAGGACCAAGTACAAGTATCGATACTTTTTTTCATGTACTTGCCGATACCGATTACCGATACTTTTTTTTAAATGTCATGTGACAGTTTTCAAACCACAATACAGACTAAGGATATTTTCTTTAGATTTATGAAGAACTCTAACTCAAGACATAAAAGAATAAAAATGAGTAAAAATTAATAAAAAAAATGTATTTGCTTGTCACGCAGTAGTAAAAACTCAAAGAATTTTCACAGAACATGTTGATAAATACAAAAAAAGTATTCTATTTAGGCATCGGGAGCATTTGCGCAAGTACTCCCGCAAATACTCGGTATCGGTACCGATACTAGTATCGGTATCTGGACAACCCTAGTTTTGGTTAATGGGCGGGTATCGACCTCTTTCCCATTGTCCAGGGGTACGTGCCAGGGTTGCCCTCTTTCCCCGTTGTTGTATGCACTGGCGGTGGAGCCCCTTGCCTCCGCCTTGCAAATGCATCCGGGTATTCAGGGCCTCTGTTGCAGGGAGGTGAGGGAGCTGATTAGTTTGTACGCCGACGACATGTTGTTGTACCTGGCTGACGCGGGTCCATCTATACAGACGGCCCTGGAAGTTATACAGCACTTTGGCAGCTATTCGGGCCTAAAGATTAATTGGGATAAGTCCCAAATCCTTCCCATCGACGTTGGCGTCCCCACAGAGCCTCAATCCTCCTCTCCTCTACTTAAGGTAAGTTCCATTAAATATTTAGGCATTGTCGTTAGTCGGTACCCAAGGGATTTTATTACACTCAACATAGAGCCTTTGATCGCAACCCTGAAGTCCAAGACTCAAACGTGGGCTAAACTTCCCCTCAGAGTTATGGGCCGGGTGAACCTAGTTAAGATGGTCCTGCTCCCCCAGTTCTTGTACGTTTTCTGGCATGCACCGGTGTACCTGCCGCTTAGAATGTTTAAGGTCATAGAATCTATCCTAAATTCCTTTGTGTGGGGATGTTCCCGACATAAGCTGTCATGGCAGGCACTGAAAAGCCCTACTGACCTGGGTGGCGCAGCGCTGCCCGACTTTAATTTTTATTATTTGGCTGCACATCTGTCCCATTTCTATTATATAGACAAACAGGACAAGGATCGCTACCTAGCACTGGTCTGCCCTCCTGAGGTGCGCAGGTACACCCATCCCTTCCAGATAATTTTTAGAGACCCTACAGAGCCGTGGACGCTGGGTGAACAGGGGACGCTGTTACACACTCACTGTAGGATATAGTGAGACATAGACTTAAACTGCCCCCCACTCATTCTCATACTCCACTGTGGGATAACCCTTGCTTACCAGAGTTGCTTTCTGTTCCAGACCATGTGTTATGGCTTAATCACGGGGTGACCTTTTTGTCGGATGTTTATACTGGCTCCACTCTGAAGTCTTTCCAGCAGCTTTGAGACGGGTTTGGCCTTCCACACTCCATGCATTTTCGCTTCCTTCAGCTTCGCCACGCTCTCCAGTCCCAGTTTCGCTGTGACCCTCCTAATTTGGACCGAATGACTATTCTTGATAGGTTATTGGGACAAGATCCACTCAAACTTATCTCGATATTTTATGAGTCCCTGCTTCGCCCTGGGGCGGTGGCTCTTCCCTATACTTTGAGGGATCGCTGCGCTGGAGACGTCGGGGAGTGGGTGGACGATGAATGGGAGGATGCTCTGGATATGTGTAGGAAGGTCTCTGTTAGGCTATCCAACCGCCTGGTCCAAATGTATATCCTGCATAGGTCTTACCTGACTCCCATTCGTCTAGCTAAGTACAAGCCTGACCACAACCCTCTGTGCCCCAGATGTGATAGCCCGGCCAGTACCTTTTTTTTTTTATCTCATCTGGTCGTGCCCTGTGATACAGGACTATTGGTCTCATATAGTGCGGTTTATACATGACGAGATGGGGTCTCCGTTGACACTCTGCCCTAAACAGTGCTTACTGGGTGTTTTCCCAGACCCTGACGCTGATAAATATCATAATCTGTTTTTGCAAGAGTCACTATTTATCGCCAGGCTGTTAATTGCGAGAAAATGGTTGCGGGTCTCCCCGCTGACGCTTCAGGAATGGATCTCGGCGGTCAACGTGGTCCTGCCTTATAAGAGGGAGCTATATAAGCATAGGGGTTGTCAGAATAAATTTAACAAGATTTGGGATTCTTGGTTGGGCAATGCGACTACCTGTGGCGAGGAACCAACTGTTGTTTAATGTTTCCTTCAAACTTGTTTGTAATGAATCAATGAATATGCTGTACATGACCTAGATACATGCCAGTCTTTGCATTTCTCTGATTTCATTCTTGCTCTTGTACCCATTTTGTCATTGTTATTCTTCTGTATATCTTAATTCTTCAGAATAAACACCAAGTTTTTTTGTAAAAAAAAAAAAAAACACTGACAGAGGAAGTGATGTCAGCTCTCCTATCGGCGGTATTTTCAATCTGACGAGAGGAGAGAATACATCACAGTAAGACGCACGAACAGCACACTGACACCACACACATAGGCACATTAACCCCTTCCGATCACCCCCCCCCCCCAGCCCCCTGTCACAGTGTCACTGATTGCAGTGATCATATATTTACTGACCACTGCATTTAGTGTCAGTGTGACAGTTAGTGTTAGGTCCAGGGTAGCCCCCGTAATACCCCCCCCCCCTAATAAAGGTTTAACCCCTTGATCACCGCCCTAGTTAACCCTTTCACCCCCTATTGCCAGTGTCACTAAGCGATCGTTTTTCTGATCGCTGTATTAGTGTCGCTGTTGCCGCTAGTTGGCTAATTTTTTTTTTTTTTTTTTTTATATTGCGTTTTTTTTTTTTTTTTTTACTAAAGACATGTAGCTTAATACATTTTGGCCTAAATGTTTGACTAAAATTTAGTTTATTCGATTTTTCTAATAACAAAAAGTAAAAAATATTGTTTTTTTTTCCAAAATGATGCTCTATTTTTTGTTTATAGCACAAAAAAACAAAAAATCGCAGAGGCAGTCAAATACCATCAAAAGAAAGCTCTATTTGTGGGAAGAAAAGGACGCACATTTTGTTTGGGAGCCACGTCGCACGACCGTGCAATTGTCTGTTAAAGCGACGCAGTGCCATATTATAGAAACGCCTTTGGGCATTTAGCAGCATATTGGTCCGGGGCTTAAGTGGTTAATATCAATATACACTTCTTGTGATATTTATCAAGTCGTATAAAAAAAAAAAAAAAAAAAGTGATAGTGATCAACTAACCAGCAAAATAATGCTTTATTTGTGGGGGGAAAAAAGGATGTCAATTTTGTTTGGGTGCAACATCGCTATTGTCAGTTAAAGCGATGCAGTGCCGTATCGCAAATAATAGACTGTTCGTTAAGGGGGTAAATCCTTCCGGGGCTGAAGTAGTTAACTGACAAATGCGCGACACTGTACCCAAATACATTTTTTGTCCTTTTTCCACAAATAGAGCTTTATTTTATTGGTATTTGGTCACCTCTGAAGTTTTTATCTTTTGTGCTTTAAACAAAAAGACATTTTTTATATTCTGCTATAAAACACGGCCAATAAAAAAAAAAATTATCGTCCATTTAGGGCAATATGTATTCTGCTACATAAAATCCTAATAAGCGTCTGTTGATTGGTTTGCACAACATTTTTAGCGTCTGCAAACTATGGGATATTTCTATTTATTTCACTAGTATTGGTGATCAGCGACTTATAGCGGGACTGCGCATATTGCAGCGGACAAATTGGACACCTTGCGCTTTTCAGGGACCGGTGACACCAATATAGTGCTCAGTGCTAAAAAATATGCACTATCACTGTGCTAATGACACTGGCTGGAAAGGGGTTAACATCAGAGGCAATCAAAGGGTTAACTGTGTGCCTTGGCTGTGCTTTCTCACTGTGGGGGGAGGTGCTTTGATTAGGGGAAGGCAAAGATCTGTGTTTTCTGCTTGGCAGGAACACTGGATCAATGCCTTCCTGTCTGACAGAATGACAATCTGCCTTGTTTACATAGACCGATTGTCATTCTGTCTGTGTAATCGGCGGGTGCCGGTGGACATCGAGTCCAATCAGAGCGGGTCGCCAGCACTGTAGGATTTGTGTGTTCCCTGTGTGTGTTTACAACTGTAGGGGGTGTGGCTGTAGGTCTGACGTCATCGATCGAGTCTCCCTATAAAAGGGATCACTCGATCGATGCAGCCGCACAGTGAAGCACGGGGAAGCCGTGTTTACATACGGCTCTCCCCGTTCTTCAGCTCCTGGGAGCGATCCCGAGCAGGCGGCTAGAAACGAATAGCTGCGCCCTCGTCCCGCATCGCTCCCCATGGGTTTCCGACCTCCGCATGTAGCGGGGGGGGGTCCCGATCGGACCCCCGACCCGCGCAAAGGCAGGGACGTATATATACGCCCATCTGCCTGTACGTGCCCCTTTGTGGACGTATATGTACATGCGGCGGGCGTTAAGGGGTTAATGCATTAAAAAGAAACACATTACCCAAATTTCTTAGTAAAATTTGAAAAATGATGTTACGCAAAGTAAAAAGATACCAAACATGCTTTAACATTGCACACACTCATAGAATATGAGTTCCCATCAACATAGGGGCACGGTGCTTTGAGGTGGGCGCAGAGTCCCCCCACCCCAAAGCACCCACCCCCCCCCCCATGTTGAGGGCATGCGGCCTGGTATGGTTCAGGAGGCTTCGCTCATCTCCTCCTTTTCCTGACCTGCCGGCTGCATACTCAGATAAAGGTCTGGTATGGATTTTGGGGGGACTCTCCATGCCATTTTTTTTTTTATTATGGTGTTTTTTGTTTTCAGTGTTTTTTGTTTTACATTCAGCGGGAAGCCTGCTGACAACTGATAACTCATTGGTTGTTAAGGACGCGGCAGCCAGCTTCCCGGCCCCCTCCTTAGCAACCAGCTACATACAGTGTAAAAAAAATTGCCGTAAAAACGCGTCGAAAAACGCGGCAAGCACCGCAAAAAGCACTGCAGAAACGCTCAAAGGCAACATATATAGATGTGAATCGAGCCTTGGGGTCTGTGGAGCAAGGGCCCTGCAGATCCGGTCAAACTCCAGCCTCCGGGGAGTGCATCTACGGAAGACGGCCACATCTGTGGCAGCCAGGTCCTTGGTTCCTGTTGCTTCCAGCAAACCCGTAGGCGCAGTTTATTGCACCTACTTCTGTCCTCCATTTCTTCCATATAGAGCTGCAGTGTCGACATGGGTGTTCTGAAGGTGTTCTAGCGTGGATACTCCCCGCTCTAGTTCTGATAATGAGGTTTCTCCTGCAGACAGTCTCGTGGACAAGGATTGCATCTCTCCCTTTACAACTTGTATGTCTCTGCGGTGCTGTGCCTCCAGGCGGGCGATGAGGGGATCGATGTCGATGCCCGCAGCTCTGCATCCACCCCCACACCATGGGATCGGGGTAGAGATGTCTGTGATCCTGACTGTAGAGCAGCTGGAGGTGTCCGAATAGGAGTCAGACTCCATCCATGCAGCAGGGGATGCAGGCCGGTCACCAGGGCCCTGGGCCTCATGTGTCTCAACACATGGTTCCCCCATCTTGGGAGCAGGGGAGACCAGCTTGGAGTATGTGAGGTATTGTCTATATGTTCCTTGGTCTTACTGGGTTTGCAGCTTTAGATCCTTCTTTCGTCTTCCACTTCTTTGCTGAGTACATGCCGTTCACAATGGGCTTAGCCAGCCGGGAGAATGTCATGAGCTCAGGAGAAGTGTGTCCTCACTCTCATGTCATGTCAAGGCCAAAAATGGGCTAAATTAGTTTTGTGTTTTTAATTCATAAAATTGTATTTTTCCCCAAAAATTGCATTTTGAAGAACCGCTGCGCTAATACAGTGTGACATAAAATACTGCAAGGACCGCCATTTTATTCTCTAGGGTCTCTGCTTATATATACTGTGTGTGTGTGTGTGTGTATATATATATATATATATATATTATATATATATATATATATATATATATATATATATATATATATATATATATATAATAGTTTGGGAAGTCCTTTTTTAGCAAAAAAAAAAAAATCTGATTTTAACTTGTTAGCAACAAGTGTCAGGAAAAAGGCTTAGGCATGAAGGGGTTTTGCAGGAATGTTTCACTGGGTTTACTGAACTAAGATAAATATTGCCATATATTAATATAAAATCACAAAAAGTTAAAGGGGTTTTTAAAATGTTTTGTCTATCTCCTTAAGCAGAACTTCATGACTTTTTTTTTATTCTTCCATGCAGTGGAGCTCTGACCACACTGCATGGGTTTACTGCTTGTTTTGTCTAGGGGCACTAGGGGACGCTGTACTCACCCAGTTTTTCAATCCTTCGGAAAACCACCCTCTCCCTCATTCAGCAGTGGACTGTTTCTGCCGTCCTCGGGTCCAGAGCCGGTCTTTGGGCATGATCATGTCAGGAACGGTCCATTCGCAAGACCACTAGTGTGTGGGGGGCAGGGCGGTAGGGACCGTACTGGCGGATTAGGTAAGTATATTTCTGCTTCACAATTCCCTAGACTAAAACAAGCAGTTAACCCCCACTGCAAGAGGAAAATAACCCCCCCCCCCCAGAGATCTTCTCTAATATTCAATATTCATTGCACATTGGTTAGAAGGTCGTAGTGTTAGTGTATTTCTATATCAATACAGCTGTATAGTTGCATAGTTTATTAGTTACAGTGGGTATAAAAAAGCTTTGCAGCCTGAAATGAAGATGGACACAGTTTTTGTTATAAGTTATAACATCCAAGTGAAAGATATAACATTATGTCGGAGAAAATTAAAAAAAATAAAGCAAAAATAATCACAAACAAACTTGTAAACTCAATCGGGTGCATCTAAACATCTTCTCAATGGCACACAAAGCCATTTGACTTTCAACAAAATCAGCAGTGGTTGTTTTGATTACCAAAGCATTTTCTGGAGCATTTCAGTCGCACCCAAACTATGGGAGTAAAGGCACTGTCAAAAGATCACTTGGATAAAGTTGTGGACAGGGACAAGTCAGGAGATGGATAAAACAAAAATTCAAAGGCTTTATCAATGCCTAGAAGCACAGTGAAGTCTAACATTAAGAAGTGAAAGGTATTTGGTTTAACACTGACCCTCCCTGGGTCAGGACGTCACTCCTAACTGGATGAAAGAGCCAAGAGAGAGGCTACCAAGAGGCCTACAGCAACTCTAAAGCTGTTGCAGGAATTGAAGACAGTGGTCATATGCAAATGATAACAATATGACATTCTCCACAACTGTCGCTTGTATGGGAGAGTTGCAAGAAAAAAGCCACTCCTCAAGAAAGGCCACATGCAGTTACGACTGAGCTTTGCCAAAACACACCTTAAGCACTTGCCTACTGTGCACCTCCACCCCCTTCCTGCCCAGACGAAATTTTAGCTTCCGGCGCTGCTTCGCTTTAACTGACAATTGCGCGGCCGTGCGACACGGCTCCCAAACAGAATTGGCATTCATTTTTTCCCTACAAATAGAGCTTTCTTTTGGTGGTATTTGATCGCCCGTGCGGTTTTTTATTTTTTGGACTATAAACAAAAAAAGAATCCTGCTTATTTTGCAAAACACTCGCAAACCAAGTCAGGATTTTCTTAAATACAGTGCCCGTATTGCGAAACGCTCGTTAACCGCGTTACTCGTCATCCGAGGTTCCACTGTACATTTTAACAATGCTTTAGGCCTCATTGACACCAGAAAAAGTTTTAACTTTATTTTGAAGAAATTAAGTTTAAAAATAATACTGCTTTTTGGAAGAAAGACTTTCCCATTCTGCTAACTTCCTCCCAGTCTTCTGTTTTCATGTATGTGTTGCTGTTGCTTGGGACAGAGGCATTGTAAAGCTTGAGGTGTTGCCCAACTGCATGAAATGGACTGCACCCATACAAAACGGGAAATGGCAATAATTTCATATTGTAAAACTCGGCTTTACAATGCCTCTTTTGATGCAGCTCAATGCAAAGTGATGCAATTTTTTAATGTGAATGTCAATTGTCTATTAACCACTTAAGTAGAAAGAAATATATATACACTAGTACATATAACACCGCGCTACCCAACAAAACATAAAATAGCTGCCAAACACCACAGAATTGGATCAATTCTGCACCAAAAACAAGTGATAACAAAAGAAAAGTGTAGCGCTAAAATTATGTGAAAATTAAACATATCACGCAATAAAGCATCATATAGGCATACAAAGTGGAAAAATCTAAAAACACATAAATCATGATATAAATGTGTGACTTATAGCTCAAAACAGTTCATAGCTATAAATGTGAAATAACTAGGGGATTTCTCAATCCAAGTGTCCAAATGAACGTAACAGTGATTAGAATAGTGTTGATAGCAGATTCACCACCAAGGGTAAAATTAGGAGGCTTACCGGAAAATGTGGACTCCACTAAGCGATAAACTTAATGAGTCACTAAAGCATGTGTGTGATGATATCCAGGCAGCAAACCTTCCAGTGGCAGGGGAGAAATGAAATCTCAATGCTGGTCAACTCTTCATGTGGTGAATGGAAGCCAAAAAATGTATGGTACCAGGGCCAACATGCAGGGACCATAGGCTCTTATCACAGGATCCAAAGAGCTCAGAGTGCAACAGCGAGGAGAGGAAAAATAAATGCGTACATAGTGTAATACCGTTTAAAATCTTTACTATGATGTTTCAAAACATAAAAAGTAACACTCACATTTCAGCAAACAAATCAAAGTATGTAAAGTCTAGCAGTGGAGTCAGCAAGACTGTGGCACCCCAGATGATGATCGTTTGATCGAAACGCGTCGGGTTTCTTGCTGACTCCACTGCTAGACTTTACATACTTTGATTTGTTTGCTGAAATGTGAGTGTAACTTTTTATGTTTTGAAACATCATAGTAAAGATTTTAAACGGTATTACACTATGTACGCATTTATTTTTCCTCTCCTCGCTGTTGCACTCTGAGCTCTTTGGATCCTGTGATAAGAGCCTATGGTCCCTGCATGTTGGCCCTGGTACCATACATTTTTTGGCTTCCATTCACCACATGAAGAGTTGACCAGCATTGAGATTTCATTTCTCCCCTGCCACTGGAAGGTTTGCTGCCTGGATATCATCACACACATGCTTTAGTGACTCATTAAGTTTATCGCTTAGTTGAGTCCACATTTTCCGGTAAGCCTCCTAATTTTACCCTTGGTTGTGGATCTGCTATCAACACTATTCTAATCACTGTTACGTTCATTTGGACACTTGGATTGAGAAATCCCCTAGTTATTTCACATTTATAGCTATGAACTGTTTTGAGCTATAACTCACACATTTTATATCATGATTTATGTGTTTTTAGATTTTTCCACTTTGTATGCCTATATGATGCTTTATTGCATGATATGTTTAATTTTCACATAATTTTAGCGCTACACTTTTCTTTTGTTATTAACCACTTAAGGAACGGACCAATATGCTGGTAAATGACCCAAGGGGTTTTTACAATTCGGCACTGCGTCGCTTTAACAGACAATTGCGCGGTCGTGCGACATTTTTGGAAAAAAAATCAATATTTTTTACTTTTTGTTATAAGAAAAATCAAATAAACAAAATTTTAGTCAAACATTTAGGCCAAAATTAATTCAGCCACATGTCTTTAATAAAAAAAAAATTGCAATACATTTTTTGCTACGTAGCGGGAACAGCGACACTGAAGCCCCATACACACTATCAGTTTTCCTGATGGTTTTCTCTTCAGGTTTACCAAAACCATGTAGTACAAGGGCCTGCCTGATTGCATACAAATTGAAACTCTTGAGGTTTGACCTCATATTATATGGTTTTGGTAAACCTGAAGAGAAAACCGTCAGGAAAACTGATAGTGTGTATGGGGCTTAATACAGCGATCAGAAAAATTAACGCTTAGTGACACTGGCAATAGGGGGTGAAAGGGTTAACTAGGGCAGTGATCAAGGGGTTAAAACTTTATTGGGGGGGGTACAGGGGCTACCCTGAACCTAACACTAACTGACTGTCACACTGCCTGTCACACTGACACTAAATGCAATGATCAGTACACTGCAATCAGTGACAGTTTACATTACACAGGAAGAGGAAGTGACACGGCGGCGAGGGAGCGGATTCGCTGTGATCGATCCGGAGGGGGCGGACAGAATCGAGCAGCCGCCCCCTCAAGATGGATCCCCGGAGAAGGTAAGAGGACTGCCGCACGCAGCGAAGGGGGTCCTGATCAGACCCCCGACCCGCAACAAGGCAGGGACGTACCTGTACGCCAATGTGCCTGTACGTGCCATTCTGTGGACGTACATCTGCGTGCGGCGGTCCTTAAGTGGTTAATGTAAAATTTAGACTTTTGGCTTTGCCCAAAGGTCAGAAAGCTTTAATAATGCAGATAACTGCCTGCACTTTCTGCCTCTCTAAATATATATCTCGAAGTATTCCTGCCAGTTTGAAGAACTTTGTGGTTGTAAGCCTTTCAAATGCAAAATAAACCAAACAAACCGTTGTTATACTCCCTACCCCCTATCCCCCTCATCCTACTGAACTGAAATGTTTTCCAGTGAGGCAGAACAGGGTGTCCATTCCTTCCACTCAGGTCTCAGATTACACCGGGCCCTGTGCTGTTAGGTGTTTGATGTAGACCTCTGCCTCCAGAATTACATGTTTTGTTGTCCCCTGCAAGGAGATGCCGCTGAACAGCTCTCCTCGCTACACACTGTCAGTGCGAGGCGAGGGGCGACGATTACCGGCATCTCCGTGATTGGACACAGCCGATCTCTTTACAGAGATCAGGGTCGCACGATTTCCTAGCCATGCTGCACGCCCCTGCGGCTGTTCTAGGATGCCGTCTTATGACTGTGTCCCAGAACGAGAGACGCACCATCTTCTGTCATTTGACCGTGGGTGGTAAGTGGTTAAAGTAGTAGTACTATAGGCAAAACTTTTCTTTTCACTTTTTTCTTTTCCTGCCATCTGCATTCCATTGCAGAGATTTCCCTTCACTTCCTGTCCCACAGCCAAACAGGAAGTGAAAAGAAAGCCCTGCAGGTAAAGGAAGTTCCCATTTCCCAAGTATTCTTTATTATTATTCTAGGAATTATCCAACACTTTGGGATTTTCTTTTTTTTTTTTTACTTTCACTTTCAATGCTCATAGTAAACAGGACAAATGGGGGTGTGAATTTTCTTAAAGGGGTTGTAAAGGTTAGTTTTTTATCTTCTAAATGGGTTCCTTTAAGCTAGTGCATTGTTGGTTCACTTACCTTTTCCTTCGATTTCCCTTCTAAATGTTTTTTTCCCTTTTTGTCTGAGTTTCTCTGTAAGCTTCCCCCATCATCCGCGCTGTTCTGGCTGGGGGTTAGTCAGCGTGCTCGCCCACTCCCTTGGGAGACGCTGTGAACACAGCGTCTGCCGGTAGAGATGTACTCTGTAAAACAGCCCATTCAGTTTAACCACTTGGCAACCGGCCCATAGCTGAATGAAGGCTACAGGGCGGTTGCCTAACTCTGGGAGGGTGTACATGGAGGTCCTCCCAGAATTGCGCTCTTTCGCGCATATGGAAGTGTCCGTAACCGACGGGTCCAGAGGACCTGGCGCATCACGGATCACACCCTGCCATTATACTCTGCAACACCCTGCCAATATCCTCCAACAACCACTTCCGGCCGTCATATAACGTCCTTGACTCTGTGTGGGGGGATATCTGAATGATGCCTGCAGCTACAGGCATCATTCAGATATCGGCTTTTTTATTTTTTAGCCTGCGATTCCCTATACCATAAGAAACATCATAGCGGCTGTTTCACCGCTTGATCGTTCTTATGGGAGGCAAGAGGGGACTCCCCCCGCCCCCCTTCTGGTGCTTCTACCGACTCACCATTACGATCAAAGCCAGTTTTTTTTTTTTTCAGGGTTCCCAGTCTAGAGGTTAGATGTGAGGTCTTATGGACCCCATATCTCACTTTAAAGGGGACATGTCATGCCATATTCCAGTGTTTTTCAACTCCAGTCCTCAAGGCACACCAACAGGTCATGTTTTCAGGCTTTCCATTATTTTGCACAGGTGATTTGATCAGTTTCACTGCCTTAGTAATCACCACAGCCATTTCATCTGAGGGAAATCCTGAAAACTTAACCTGTTGGTGTGCCTTGAGGACTGGAGTTGAAAAACACTGCCATATTCCTATTACAAGGGATGTTTACATTCCTTGTAATAGGAATAAAAGTGATCAAAAAAATTTGAGGTATCGCTGTGAAAACGGTGTTCAAACCGCACATGTGAGGTATCACTGCGAATGTTAGAGCAAGAGCAATAATTCTAGCCCTAGACCTCCTCTATAACTAAAAACATGTAACCAGTAAAAATATTTAAAGCGTCGCCTATGGGGATTTTTAAGTAGCGAAGTTTGGCACCGTTCCACGAGCATGTGCAGTTTTGAAGGGTGACATGTTGGGTATGTATTTACTCTACGTAACTTCATCTTTCACATTTATGCAAAAACATTGGACTAACTTTACTGTTTTTTTTTTTTTTTTTTTTAAACCACAAAAAAAAGTGTTAGAAAAATTGCTGCGCAAATACAGAGAGAGATAAAAAGTTGCAATGACCACCATTGTATTCTCTAAGTTCTTTGCTAAAAACTATATTTAATGTTTTGGGGTTCTATGTAATTTTTGTAGCAAATAAATGATGATTTTTTCATGTAGGAGAGAAATGTCAGAATTGGTCTGGGTGTTCCAGAACGCCTAAAGGTGCTCCCTGCATGTTGGGCCTCTCTATGTGGCCACGCTGTTTGAAAGTCTAAGGCCGGGTTCACACCTATGCGAATTGGTTGCGGCTTAAACCGCATCGAATACGCAGAACATTTTTAAATACATTGTTTTCAATGAGGCTGGTTCACATATGTGCGATGCATTCGCACTGCGCATTGCCGGAAATCTGTATGCGTTGTGGAGGCCTTGCGGTGCGGCTCAGGTGCGAATTCAGTCCCATTTATCTTCTATGGGTACGCAGCTGATTCGCAGATGTGTTCAGTTCTCTTCAGGAATTTCTCTCATTCAGCTCAATACATTTCTCCCACACTCTCCTCTCACTCAGAACTTCCCCCAGGTCTCCAAATTCGCAGCAAAAACTGAGCTAATCTGCTGAACACTTCTTATCTGTCTGCAGAGATAAAAGAGCTGAAATTCTCACCGCACAAGTGTGAACCCAGCCTCACACATGTGGTTAAGTTCCTTGTACTTTTTTTCTGCACAAAATGCATACACAGGGCCAGATTCAGAGAGCCGTTACTCCTGTCTAACTGGTGTTAGACTGGAGTAATTTCAAATTACGCACGTTTTTTAGCTAGTCGTAAACCTTAAACCATGAATAGACGGCTGCGGGCTTCAATTCGACTGGATTACGCGTTCGTCCGCCTTCGGATCTACGCTGCAATAAAATTGCGGCCACTGGGTGGACTTCCCGTCGTTTTCCGCGTTGGGGTATGCTAATGAGCTTTTGCCGGCGATCCCCGAAATTACGATCTTAAAGGGGTGTTCCACCCAAAAAAATGACCCCTTCTCAATCCACTTCTCACCCCCATACATGCCACATTTGGCATGTAATTTTTTTGGGGGGGGAGTGGGGGCTTCAGTAGGAGTGGGACTTCCTGTCCCACTTCCTGCTTCCGCCGAGGGGCTGGTTAGGCGATTAAGCTTAATCGCCTACACCAGCCCCCTCCCTGTAGGCGATCACATGGGACACTGACAGGTCCCATGCGATCGCCTCTCCAATCAGCGGCGAGCCGCGCCGCGCACGCATGCGCAGTACGGCTCGCGCATGCGCAGTGGGTGCCCGGCCGTGAAGCCGAAGGCTGTCACGGCTGGGTGCCCACAGTCAGGATGGAGACGCCGGCCGGGGAGGGGGGCAGAGGAGCGGAGCCCCGGTCGGCGCGTCGCTGGAACGCAGGAGCAGGTAAGTGAGTGTTTATTAAAAGCCAGCAGCTACACTTTTTGTAGCTGCTGACTTTTAATAAACACAACTTAGGGCTGGAACACCCCTTTAAATCGCAATCTCTTACGGCATCTTTAGTCATCTTTAGTCATCTTTAGTCATCTTTTTTCAGCGTAACGTTATACCAGCTTTTTGCTGCTCTAATATTAGACAGCCCATGTTAAGTATGGCCGTCGTTCCTGCGTCGAATTTCAACGTTTTCCAACGTCTTTTATTATTTTTTACGCAAGTCCTCCGGGAATAGGAATGTTCGTAAATGACGCTACTCAAACAACGAATGACGTAACGACGTGATTTCGCGCAATGCACGGCGGGAAATTTCTGAACGGAGCATGCGCAGTTCGATCGCCGCGGGGACTGCCTAATTTAAATGCTTCACGCCCCCTAATCGCGTATTTCGATTACGTGGCGAGAAATAGACTACGCCGCCGTAGCGTACGGGCAAAAATCGACCAGAATTCCATTTAGAGCCTGGTAAAATACGGCAGCGTAGAGTATCTGAATCTACCCCACAGTGTTTTGCATATATTCCAATGGCTCTTGTTGGCGCTAGTTCACACCATGTCAGTTTTCGGTCTGTTTCTGCACCACAAACTGACTGCATGGTGTGAACTAGAGCCATTGGAATACATGGAAAACACTGTGCATGCATTTTTGCAGAATGCAGAAAAAATGCACACAAAAACTGTACAGGACTGCGTCTGGTGTGAACTGGTCCTTATAGTAGAATGTGTTTTGGGGTGTAATTTGTGGTATGCATATGCTATGTGTGAGAAATAACCTGCTAATATGAAAATGTTGTGAAAAAAAATCTTGATTTTTGCAAAGAATTGTGGGGGAAAAATTACAACTTCAAAAAACTCTCAATGCCTCTTTCTAAATACCTTGGAATGTCTTATTTCAAAAAAGGGGTCATTTGGGGGGTATTTGTACTTTTCTGGCATGTTGGGATCTCAAGAAATTAGACTTTAGGTGTGATCAATTTTCAGATATTGGCACCATAGCTTATGGGCTATATAACTTTCACAAAGACCAAATATGCACCAATTTGTACTTATTTTTACCAATGTAGCAGTATAAATTTTGAACAAAATTTATGGAGAAAAATTGCTAATTTGCTAAATTTTATAACGGAAACAAAGAATTTTTTTTTTTTTTTTTTTTTACAGAATTTTTTAGGCTTATTTTCTCTTATAGCGCAAAAAACAAAAACGGTGATTAAATACCACCAAAAGAAAGCTCTATTTGTGTGAAAAAAAGGACAAAAATGTCATTTTGGGTACAGTGTTGTATGACTGAGTAATTATTCAAAATGTGAGAGCACTAGGGATGAGCTTTGTGTTCGACTCGAACATATGTTCGACTCTAACATTGTATGTTCGACCATTCGTCGGAATAAGAACCAAACGGGTCTTTCGCGTCAAATTTGAGTGACAAGTGTGCTAATTACTTTCCACCTAAACCCGCTTGGTTTATAGTTCAGGTGTGCTATTTACTGTGCAGTGTGCACCTAAGCCCACTTGGTTTATAGTGCAAGTGTGCTACTTACTTTGCACCTAAAGCTATGAGGTCTGTGTACTGACTTTGTCCTCTGCAGGCCATTATAATGTCTGGAAGGACAACAAACGGTGGCAGAGAGTCACAAGGGCAAGCAGGCTCTGCATCTAGAGGCAACAGTGCTGGTGGTGGACACAGTGCATCTTCTTCAGAACATGGCCGTTGGACACGCTCGTCCTTATTCTTCTTTTCGGGAGCTGGCCGTGTTGAGCCTCAACATGCAGACAAATTGGTAGAGTGGATGATCAAGCCGTCCTCGTCCTCTCTCACCCAGGCTGAGCTTACTTTGTCTGGCAAAGCAGCTGCCAAGGCGTCCTCTTCCCTTTGCACAATTGCATCACACACTCCTTCCCTAGTCCCACCACGTCCTGAGGAGTCCCCCCGAACTGTTTCAACACATTGTTTGGTACATGCTGCATGAAGATGCGCAGCGTTTTGAAGGCTCCGATGATGGAACTCAGATAGAGGAAGGCAGTAATGTGAGCCCAGAGAGAGGGGGTGCCCGAGAGGGACAGCAATCTGGCAGTTATGTTCCCCCAAGCTGCAGCATTCTGCCAGGTTTTTGACAGTGATGAGGAGGGAGGGGATGATGAGGTCACGGACTATGTGGGTGCCTGATAGGAGAGAGGAGGAGGAGGCACAGGCACATTTCAAAGAGGCAGGACGCCCTCCAGGGGACAGCTTAAGGGCAGCACACCAAGTGCATTTCATCGCAGAGCTACACCTGTGCAGGGCACTGCTGTGTCTCAGCGTTACTGCAGAAGTTCTTTGTTGTGGGCCTTTTTTGAGACATGTGCATCAGATCGCACTGTGGCTATTTGCAACATATGCCTCAAGCGTATCTCGTGTGGACAAAACATCACCCGCTTGGGCACCACATGCTTGACCAGACATATGTCGACCTGCTATGCAGTTTGTTGGCAAGCTGGGATCTCCAACCCCACTATACCCTCAGTCCTCTCTGAAGCCTGCACTGATAGGGCTGAAGGTGTAGAATTGGGTGTGTCACAACCTAGTAGTACATGCGGGCAATCTACTGTCGGTACACCGATGGCAGATTGTAGCAGACAAATTTCCCTGCCCCAGCTGCTGCAGCGCCGAAAGAAGTACTCTCCCAGCCATCCACATGCCCAGCGGTTGAATGCAAGGGCATGGAACAGCGACTGCACACGCAGCAGAGGGCCATCAATGAGTACCTGTGCCAATATGGCAGCAGAACTGGGTCAGGGGAGCTTGCCCCCCCCCCCACGCTAGTGGGCCTTGATCAGGGATGCATGCACTATCCTGTCACCATTTGAGGAGGCCAAGAGGATGGTGAGCAGTGACAGTGCATGCATCAGTGAGACTGTCCCTCTTATTCACATGTTGGAGCACACGCTACGTGGAATAATGGACAGGGCCTTTGAGGCAGAACAGAGGGAGGAAGAGGAGGACTTCCTTACCTCTCAAGGCCTCCTTTATCCAGACAGTGGTCCTGCTTGCCCACCTAGCACACAGGAAGAGGACGAGGTGGAGGTTTGTATCCGCAGCATGGAGGTGGAGTCTAGCACTCAGCATCAGCAGCAGCAGTCTTCAAGGGATCACTTAGTTCCAAGGGACCCATGGACTTTTACGTGGCTGGGATGAGGTGGCTGCGGATCCTGACGTCCTCAGTGATCCAGAGGACTGTGCTCTGAATGCCTCAGCAAACCTATGCTGCATGGCCTCCCTGATCCTGCAAAGCCTGCGTAAGGATCCTTGTATTTGTGGTATCAAGGAGAGGGATCATTACTGGCTGGCAACTGTCCTTGATCCACGTTGCAAGAGTAAGGTTGTGGACCTTATCTTGCCATCGCAGAGGGAGCAGAAGATGAAACATCTTCAGGAGGCCTTGCAGAAAGTTCTGTGCCACGCGTTCCCCAGAACCTGGGGGATTACCAATTCCTGGTCCTGGACAACGTGTTGCTGAGGCTTCGGTGAGTTACAGAAGGAGCGGTGGAAAGGTGGCCGTCAGACCGATGCATTCAGACTATTTTTTTAGTCCGCAGCACCAAGGTATGACCGGTTCCAGCAACCATCGCCAGCGTCTGGTTTCAGAACGCACATTCAGTGCTGCTGGAGGCTTAGTGACCGATTTACAGGGTGTGCCTCTTCACCGACCCTGTCGATCGACTGACCTTCGTAAAAATGATTCAGGCTTGGATCACCACCAAGCACCTGATGCTGATGTAACTGAATAATTTTTTTGAAATGTCAGATCCCTTGGAGACTGCCTTTGCTGATGCTGAGTGACTGTCCTGTTATGCTGGTGACTGAATATCCTTTTACTCCTTAATGATCTTGCTGATAGCTAGTAATAACATTGTTGGTTCTGGTCCCCGCCACCAGAGCCTAAGGCCCAATTTTTCTGCCCCTGTTAGGGGTGTGTAATAACAATTTTTGATGCAATACTTTGCAGCAGGGCTTATTAATGCGCTCCAACTAGAGTATCTGTGAGGGGTTGCAGTGTTGTTTTTCTGCCCCTGTTGCAGTATTTTTTTGTTTCATTCTTTTCTAATTTGGGTTTATTGTAGCTTTATCCTAGGTTACCGTAGTGTCATGTTTGATTTCCTGTACTAAATACTCAGCATTGTCAATGTAAACACCACAAATCTAGATTTGTTCTTTTAGGAAGCATTGATATAATAATAAGCCACACATTGTTGAGTATCCAAAAATATTTGTTTCACATTTAAAATGTCTTTTTTTTTTTCTCAAATCGCCTTTCAGGACAACCCTGGAGAGAGCACAGCTCCGCCTCTTTTTAGGAAACACATGTGATCTTTAAAATCCCTCCTCTTCCACCATGGCCACAGTTATCGTGTTTCCTCCGCCATGGTGGAAGCATCGTGAGGAACCAGGGAGCTGTACTCTCTCCAGGGTGGAGGGGATAGGCTTACTTCCTAGTTTCAGCTGGGTGTGCTGCGACCATCCTGGCCCACCTCTACGGGGAGGGAGAGTGCTCAGGAGTCCCCAGGCGTTCCTGCTCAGTGGAGGTTTTCTGGCTCCCCGGGAGGTAGTTTCTTTGTGCCCAGAGTCTGCGATTTGTTGGCGGCATGTCAGCTCTGGGTCCCGGCCGGCGAGTGCGTCACGCACGGAGACGCTACTTCCTGGGGGGGCGTGGCACAGCGTCTGAGGGACAGGTCACATGACCGGTGCTTCTCCTCCGGCCCACATTGATGACGCGGGAGGCCGGGAATATTTGAAAACGGCGTCTTTCCTTTTGCTGCACGCTACACGATGGAAGAGAGACAGGCAGCGGCAGCGGAGACAGGCGCTGCAAGCACTGGTCAGGCCCAGGTAAGTCAGGTACAGCGGTGCCTTGTTCTTACCTTTAGTGGGTCTGGTTTTGGTTTTGGTATTGTTCCTCCCTGAGGGAGCCTGTGGTTTCCAGACTAAGTGTGAACGGTCTTAGTCTGAATAACCGTAAAAGGTGGTGGTATTTTAAGTTTGCACTTTGTTGTGTCCTTTCTTGGTGTTGGTTTATTTCACTTAGGGTGACAAAAAAAAAAAAAAAGGGGGATGAAGGAAGTAATACAATTGGTATCTTTCTCATCTTCTCGTTTCAGGAAAAATCTGTTAGCAAATCTTGTAGAAGAAGAAACCTCACAGCAGTACAAGGATTTATTCTCCTCAGTACAGGAACTGGCAAGTTCGTTAGGTTCAGTGAAGGATCTTCTCCTACAAGGCCCCATAAACCAAGGGGAGCCTCAACAACCACCACCTAGCCCCAAAGTCCCCGTACCTAGGCAAATGGAAGGGAACTCGGGGGACGAAGGGACTAGTACTCTCCCCTCCATCAGGGATTCGGATGATGAGGAGGAAGAGGATAGTAGAAGAAGCTCTAAATTTAAATTAAATTTAAAGTTGTGTTATTTAAATCTAGTTAAGAACACATCTACATTAAATAAAAAATTGGTCTCATATAAATAGATCATAAATAGAATGAACGACGACATATACGACCAATTATTATGCCCGCAAACATGAACCTTGACATCTATTCTTGAACTGTATATATACAACCTGAAAGAAAAAGCACATGTCGCACAATAATAAAAACAAATAATCAGAGTACGCATGAAAGTTACTTACTACTTCTGATTACTTTTTATAATCCTCTCCATCTGCTCTGGCTCTCTTAATTTAAGGTCAGACCACCTTTTCCGCAGCTGTTTCCTTGACCTGCACACCCCGAATTTCTGATGGAGAGTCCTCTGCACATTCTCCATGATCTGGGCCTTTACTTTGGGTTCTTGTAAGGGCAATGTTTGCAATCATAGTCCTCCTTCCTTAGGATTTCTACCATCTCCTCAAAGGACATATTGGTGGATTTGTACCTTCCTGCTCCTGGTTTTTGCTACCGCCTGGCCTTGCTCCTGGTTTGAGGTTACAGGTTGCTGTGTGTCCTCCATGGCGTCTTCACTGTTTTGCATTGACCGACAGAAAAGGGGCGTGGAAAGTACAAGAACGATCGTCAGGGGCGGGGAAACGTGCAGAGATTCTCGCATGCACAGTGTATAAAGGGATATTGCGTGAGTGAATACGTTCGCAGTCTGTAGAAAAAGGCAGAAGAAACGATCGTGTAGTACCACAGTACGTACCTTGATTTTGGACTTTATGATCAGTGGATGAGTTTGTGGGTTAGATATGGGGAGGAAGCTTAGTAAGTAGTAGAGGCTTGACTAACATTAGCTTTTTTTGCTTAATTTTGACTTTCAGAAACAATGGAGACCTTCAGGGAACAGGAGTTCTTCACAGAATTTGTTCAAAGGGGGCCCCCGGATGGCAACCCCCCTTTTTTCTAGAATTTTTCTTTCCCCAAAAAATAATTTATTCAGCCAAGATCTGGCATTGGAATGGCCCCCCACCCCTAAAATAATCGACATATTGTTGCCGCACAGCACGTTGGGGGTCCAAGCCTGTATGGGCAGGCTCACGGGCCGCCACTGAAACATCGATGGCCTCATCAGGCACAAGTGTCATGTAGTTTGTTGAGGGACTCTTTAGGAAATTGTGCAATATGCAGCAGCAAAGTATGACATGGTTCAGATTCTACTTAACAACAAACCTACAGTCCTTGTCTTGTTTGCACTGCCTGTATACTGCTGTTCAAAGTATAAAGGGCCTTGTAATGACCTGGGGGAGTGGTGGCGGGGAAACCCATGCTATTTTTTTTCAGAGATTTGAATCCATATTGCAGGGACCAAACATTACATTAAAGCCGCAAGCAGTATTAAGTTATTTTTTTTCTTATAGTAATCTCATTTTGTGCAGGGACAGTTTTTTTTTTTTTTTTCATCAATACATTTTTATTGGGTTTACCAATTTACAACACTTGAGGTAGTTGCATTCAATATACAACTTTAGTATAATCACCTTGTACAAGCAAACATTTAACAGAAAAAGAATACGGTACTCTGCAGCCTAGGCCAGCCTACCCCAATTGGGTACAAACTGTAGGACTGGGAGGTCACCAAGATGATCAGTGGTACACCTATACAGCTAAAGTAAATACAAATAAAGGAGGGGGAGGGATGGAGAAAACTGAAATAAAGGCTGCCGTTAGTCATTATCTATACCAAAGATTCAGTATTTTATAATGTTATTCTTCAGACTATAGGAAGATTATTAAAGTAAGGAATCTTTTAACCACTTCCCGCCCGGCCAATAGCCGATTTACGGCCGGGAAGTGGTTATGAAATCGTGACTAGACGTTCTCAAACGTCTAGCACGATTTCATGCCGCGCGCGCCCGTGCGGGCGCGCAGCGCGGCGATCGGTGATGCGGGGTGTCAGTCTGACACCCTGCACCTCCGATCTCGGTAACGAGTCTCCGGCGGAGCCTCGTTACCACGTGATCAGCCGTGTCCAATCACGGCTGATCACGATGTAAACAGGAAGAGCCGCCGACGGCTCTTCCTCACTCGCGTCTGACAGACGCGAGTACAAGAGAGCCGATCAGCGGCTCTCCTGACAGGGGGGGTTCGCGCTGATTGTTTATCAGCGCTGCCCCCCCTCGGATCGCCACACGGACCACCAGGGAGTGCCCACACTAGACCACCAGGGAACATAAATAAATGACAAAAAAAATGACAAAAAAAAAGTCATCAAGAAAATGATGCCAATCAGTGCCCACACATGGGCACTGATTGGCAACATTGATCCATCAGTGCCACCCCAGTGTCTGTCAGTGCCACCCCAGTGTCTGTCAGTGCCACCCCAGTGTCTGTCAGTGCCACCCCAGTGTCTGTCAGTGCCACCCCAGTGTCTGTCAGTGCCACCTCAGTGTCTGTCAGTGCCACCCCAGTGTCTGTCAGTGCCACCCCAGTGTCTGTCAGTGCCACCCCAGTGTCTGTCAGTGCCACCCCAGTGTCTGTCAGTGCCACCCCAGTGTCTGTCAGTGCCACCCCAGTGTCTGTCAGTGCCACCCCAGTGTCTGTCAGTGCCACCCCAGTGTCTTTCAGTGCCACCCCAGTGTCGCCTATGAGTGCCCACCTGTGCCGCCTATGAGTGCCCACCTGTGCCGCCTATGAGTGCCCACCTGTGCCGCCTATGAGTGCCCACCTGTGCCGCCTATGAGTGCCCACCTGTGCCGCCTATGAGTGCCCACCTGTGCCGCCTATGAGTGCCCACCTGTGCCGCCTATGAGTGCCCACCTGTGCCGCCTATGAGTGCCCACCTGTGCCGCCTATGAGTGCCCACCTGTGCCGCCTATGAGTGCCCACCTGTGCCGCCTATGAGTGCCCACCTGTGCCGCCTATGAGTGCCCACCTGTGCCGCCTATGAGTGCCCACCTGTGCCGCCTATGAGTGCCCACCTGTGCCGCCTATGAGTGCCCACCTGTGCCGCCTATGAGTGCCCACCTGTGCCGCCCATGAGTGCCCACCTGTGCCGCCCATGAGTGCCCACCTGTGCCGCCCATGAGTGCCCACCTGTGCCGCCCATGAGTGCCCACCTGTGCCGCCCATGAGTGCCCACCTGTGCCGCCCATGAGTGCCACCATATCAGTGCCCGTAATTGAAAGAGAAAACATACTCATTTACAGAAAAAAATAAAAACTTTATTTTTTTTTCAAAATCTTTGCTCTATTTTTAGTTGTTGCGCAAAAAAAAAAATCGCAGAGGTGATCAAATACCACCAAAAGAAAGCTCTATTTGTGGGGAAAAAAGGACGCCAATTTTGTTTGGGTGCAGTGTAGCATGACTGCGCAATTGTCATTCAAATTGCCACAGTGCTGAAAGCTGAAAATTGGCTTGGGCGGGAAGGTGCGTAAGTGCCTGGTATGGAAGTGGTTAAATATTTGGAAGCTTTCGGGTGGGTTAACCACATTATACATTTTCTACGATAGGGGATTATAGAATCATTCTTATAGGCTAAAAGTTCTAATTGAGCTTGGGTGTTTAATCTGGTGATGACCATTGGTAGGTTTGGGGCGTCTGCAGATTTCCATAGAGAGGCCACTGTAAGTCTTGAGGCTATCAAAATATGTAAGACAATAGTCCTGTACATAGTGGGGAGATCTATGCCTAATAATGCGTTGGTAGAAGTAAGCTTGGCAAGGTTACCTGTAAGATTGGTGATAAAGGATGAGAGAGAGTTCCAAAAACGTTTGAGTCTTGCAACTCCAAAGCCTATGCAAGAGGTTTCCCGTTTGCTCGTTACATTTCCAACAGATGTCGGATGCAGTTGGATACATTTTGGATAACTTGTATGGTGTTAAAGGGGTAATTCCCCCAAAAACCTTTTTTTAACATTGATTGAGGCTCGTTATGTCAAGGGGAATCGGGAGTTTTTTTTTTTTTAGAAACGAAGCAGTACTTACCGTTTTACAGATGCATCGTCTCCGTCGCTTCCGGGTATGATCTCCTGGGCGTGCCTATTTTATTGACAGGCTTCCGACGGTCGCATAGATCGCGTCACGAGTAGCCGAAAGAAGCCGAGCGCCGGTGCGGCTCTATACTGCGCCTGCGCACCGTCGTTCGGCTACTTTCGGAAAATCGTGACGCGATGTATCCGACCGTCGGAAGCCTGTCAATCAAACGCCCAGACCCAAAGACCATACCCGGAAGCGTCGGAGACGATGCATCTCTAAAACGGTAAGTACTGCTTCGTTTCTAAACAAAAAAAACACCCGATTCCCCTTGACAAAACGAGCCTCAATCAATGTTAAAAAAAAGGTTTTTGGGGGAACTACCCCTTTAAGTACCATCTATTATTTTTTGGGCATTATCCCAGTGTTTATTGCAAGAGGATGATTTACTTATTGTTTGAAATGCTTTAATCCACTGAGTCGGGGAAAAAATCTGGTCCAGATCTCTTTCCCATTTCAGCATATTTGTGTTTTTGGTAAACAGTTGGGAGGATAACACATCGTAGAAGAAAGATATACCTTTCCTGTTACCATTTTTCTGAGGAGAGAGGAACTCCCAAAGGTTCATAGGGATTTCGATCAAATTACTGGGAGAGAAATCCTTCAGTCGGGTACACTTGCCAATCTTAGTCTCGATGATGTTTTTAACATTAGGGGGTAGGTTCTGGTATAGATTATATCCATTACTGATCCACTCGTTTACAGAGAATCTGATTCTGCAATAATTAATGACTTCTGTGGGAAGATGTAATTTAGCCTTTTTCTCTACATGTCTGGTTTTTGAGAGAATGTGTTTCCAAGCGAACAAAGTCGTTTTAATGCTTATTAGGTTGGGGATTGTTATCTTAGGGATAATGGCGCTAGCTATTGCGAGAGAAGGGAGGTCAAAATTGTGTGTGGCTAGACGTTCAATGTTTACCCATAATTTGTCATTTGTTGGGGTAAACCAATGTTTCATCTGATCTAAGATAGAAGCAAAATAATAATTTCTAATGTCTGGGAGGCCCATTCCACCGGAATTTTTTTTAGTAGTGAGGATCGAGAAACAACTTTTTTTTTTTTTTTTTGTTCCAGATAAATTGTCTAAGTTTGCTGTCTAGTTGTTTAAAGAACTTGGCAGGAATTGGTATAGGGAGGCATCTAAAGAGATATAAAATTTTAGTTAACGTTTGCATCTTAAAAAGCGGCTATTTTACCAACCCAGGATAAGTTGGTTTTTTGAATATGCTATAAGTCACGGGATATTTGGTCTAAAAGTGCGGGGAAATTGGCATCATACATTTTGGTTGGAGGAAATGTGAGTTGGATCCCTAGGTATCTAATCGATTTGTTGTCCCAATTGTATTTATGTGTTGTGCGTAGAGAGTTGATTGTCGAGTCTGGTATTTTAATAGGGAGGATAAAGCATTTATCTTGATTTATTTTATAGTACGAGACAACCTTGAATTTTTCTAGTATTGCGTTTATTGTAGGCAGAGATATATCCGGTTCTGTCAGTGTCAATATGATATTGTCTGCGAATAGTCCTAGTTTGTGCACGTCTTGGCCAATCGTATCACCTCTGACGTTCGGGGATGATCGAATGTATTCTGCTAGGGGTTCTATAGCTAATGCAAAAATTATAGGGGATAGAGGCAGCCCTGTCTGGTGCCGTTAGTTAATGGGAAGTTTCTAGATAAGATACCTGAAGTGTAGACCTTTGCGTTGGGTTGGGTATATAATGCCATGATTGCCGAGTGGATAAAACCACTAAAGCCAAATTTAGTCAAGGTTTTTGATATATATTCCCAATGCATTCTGTCGAATGCTTTTTCAGCATCTAAAGCTAAGAGCAGGGCGGGGGTTAGATTATTGTGTATAGTGTTAATAATATTGAGCATTCCTCTTGTGCTATCTGGGGCCTGTCTACTTTTAACAAAGCCAACTTGATCTGGTTAAATTAGGGTGGGAATTATATTAACAAGTCTATTCGCCAGTATCTTTGCGTAGATTTTGAGATCTGAGTTTAGTAAGGAAATGGGCCTGTAGTTTAACCACTTGTCATCTGCCCACCGTCAAATGACGGCGGGCAGACGACTCCATTGTTCTGACATCACGTCATATGACGTGATGTCCCTTTAAAGCCGCGGGCGGGCGCGCGCGCACCCGCCGCTCCGCGGGGATCCCGTGCGAGTGCCCGGCGGCAACGATCGCCGCCGGGCATACGCGATTGCTCAGTAACTGAGCTGGGACGTGCAGCTCTGTGTGTAAACACAGAGCTGCACGTCCCTGTCAGGGAGAGAGGAGAGCGATTGTGTCCCTTGTACATAGGGACACAATCGGTCACCCCCCCTCCCCCTACAGTTAGAACACTGGCTAGGACATACATTTAACCCCTTCCCCGCCCCCTAGTGGTTAACCCCTTCACTGCCAGTCACATTTATACAGTAATCAATGCATATTTATAGCATTTTTCACTGTATAAATGTAAATGGTCCCAAAAATATCAGAAAAGTGTCCGAAATGTCCGCCATAACGTCGCAGTCCCAATAAAAAAATCGCAGATCGCCGCCATTAATAGTAAAAAAAAAAAAAAAAAAAAAAATGCCATAAACTATCCCCTATTTTGTAAACGCTATAAATTTTGCGCAAACCAATCGATAAACGCTTATTGCATTTTTTTTACCAAAAATATGTAGAAGAATACGTATCGGCCTAAACTGAGGGAAAAAATATTTTTTTTATGTATTTTTTGGGGTTATTTATTATAGCAAAAAGGAAAAAATATTGCATTTTTTTAAAAATTGACGCTCTATTTTTGTTTATAGCGCAACAAATAAAAACCGCAGAGGTGATCAAATACCACCAAAAGAAAGCTCTATTTGTGGGAAAAAAAGGACGCCAATTTTGTTTGGGAGCCACGTCGCACGACCGCGCAATTGTCAGCTAAAGCGACGCAGTGCCGGAAGCTTAAATTTTGTCTGGGCAGGAAGGGGGTGTAGGTGCACAGTAGGTAAGTGGTTAAAGGGGAAGTGGGATCTTTGCCTGATTTAGGTATAGTGATAATTATTGCTTCTAGCAGTTCTTTTGCGAGGGATTCTGAGTTAGCTGCTTGATTAAATAGGTTAGAAAGATCGGGGACTAAAGTTTCTTCAAAGGCCGTATAATATTCTCCTGATAGGCCATCTGGGCCTGGCAATTTATTTTTTGGTAGTTTGTGTATGACCTTAATAATTTCTTCATCTGATATAGGTTTGTTGAGTAATTCTAATGACGTAGGATCAATGGAAGGAAGGTCAATATTGTCTAAAAATGATGATATGTTATCAGCGTTAGGTTGGGGGGTGAGAGTGTCATTTTTTTAGATTATAGAGTGTCTCATAGTACAGTGAGAAAGCATCTGCTATCTCTTTAGGATTGAGGATTGTTTTGCCTGAGGTGTGGTGGGTTAGTTTATGAACTTTGTTCTTTTGTTGGCAAAGTTTTATTTGGGAGGCCATTAACTTACCTGCTCTGTTACCTCGTTTTTTAAGATATTTGTCATGGTCAGCAATTAATAAGGATCTAAGATCAGTTCTAAGGTTATTGAGTTGGCGTTCTAGGATTATGTTTTGGGGTTTTTTTTTGTGCAACTTTTTAAGGTTGGAAATTTCTATTTTTATTGAGTTGATCGTGTTGTTTCTATTTTTTTTCTCCCTATCGATAATTTGCATTAAGAGTAGAGGTCGACCGATATATCGGCAGGCCAATATATCGGCCGATATTTGACCGTTTTGGAAAAATCTGCATCGGCTGATTTTTTTTTTTTCTCCATGTTAAATTAGGCCGATATTTAACATGGCACTAGCGGTGCCGCGGATCCGGAGCTAGGCCGAGGCCGCGGCCTTTCCTGATGCTGTGACCGCAGTGGCAATCCGCGGCCATCTTGGTACACCCAGCGTTGTCGGCAGCGGCGGCCGCCGATTGGCTGTTACAGGCGTCAGCAGATAGCAGCGAGCGGGCCCCTCCTACTCTGTGGGTGTAAACAGAGAGGAGGGGCCCGCTCGCTGCTGACGCCTGTAACAGCCAATCGTCAGCCGCCGCTGCCGACATTCTACACCGTAAAGAAAAACATCCCCTGACGTGCTGCACGCCCGGCTTCTGCCTACAAACCCCAGAATGTTACTGGCCCGCTCTGCTTTCTGGGGTTTGTAGACAGAGGCCGGGCGAGCAGCACATCATTGGACTTTTTTTACAGTGTAAAATGTCGGCAGCGGCGGCCGCCGATTGGCTGTTGCAGACAGAGGTGGTTGGCACAGAGGTGGTGCACTGGTTGGCGATGCACTGAGGTGATGGCACTGGATGGCACTGGTTGGCACTGAGGTGATGGCACTGGTTGGCACTGAGGTGATGGCACTGGTGGGCAATAATGGGATGCATTGATGAGGTGGCACTGATGGGCTGCACTGGTGGGCATTGATGAGGTGGCACTGGTGGTGGACACTGATGGGCTGCACTGGTGGGCATTGATGAGGTGGCACTGGTGGTGGACACTGATGGGCTGCACTGATGTGGCACTGACAGGCTGCACCCCACCTCTCCACCCTAAACAATTATCTCCTCTCCATCCTAGATTTTTTGAGATGAGGAGAAAAAAAAAATCAGCCTAAAATATCGGCCGCAAAAATCGGCAACACATATCGGCTGCCCCGATTTCCAAATATCGACATCGGCCAGAGAAAAACCCATATCGGTCGACCTCTAATTAAGAGACCTCTTGCATATGCCTTGTGGGTGCACCATAGAGTAGTGTTGTTAACGGACATATCATTTATATCAAAAAATTATTTTAGACCTTTTTTCATCACAGATCTATGTTTCTCCTAGGAGAGGATATATGTGTTGTATCTCCAAAGATAATTGTTGGAGCAATTTTGGTTTGAATTAATATCAAGAGTGATTGAAGCATGATCAGACCATGTTAGTTTGTGAATACTACCATTCACTAATTTTGTTAGGAGATTCTTATCTGTGATGAAATGATCTATTCTGGAGTACGTCTTATGAACATTGGAGAAGAAAGTAAAGTCTTTTTCCGTGGTATGAAGGCATCTCCAGGGATCGTACAGGTCTTCTGCTGAGAAAATGTTGGAGAGACCCTTTCTGGGAGCTTTTCCCTACTTGGAGGTGTCCATATCCGGATCCATCAGTGCGTTGAAGTCTCCACAGATCAAGAGGTGGCCTTTCTGAATTTTTCTTGTCTTCCCAACTTGATTTTTATTGGGGGCATATATATTCACAATAGTGTATGTCACGTTGTCTAAGGTGGCAACCAGAATTATGTATCTTCCTTGGGTGTCAGTTTTGAGATCTATTTGTTGGAATGAGACAGTGTCTTTGATAGCTGTAGCCACCTTTTTTTTTTTTTTTTTTTTTTTTTTTTTTTTTTCTTTCTTTCGTTGCTGGAGGAAAATGTGGGGAAAATGATGATGATTGAAGGTAGGTGTTTTATCCTTAGCGAAATGGGATTCTTGGATGCAAACACACTTCTAGGGTTGTCCAGATACTAGTATCGGTATCGGGACTGATACCGAGTATTTGCGGGAGTACTTGTACTCGCACAAATGCTCCCGATACCTAAATAGAATACTTTTTTTGTATTTATCAACATGTTCTGTGAAAATTCTTTGAGTTATTTACTACTGCGTGACAAGCAAATAAAACATTTTTATTCATTTTTACTCATTTTTATTCTTTTATAATGTCTTGAGTTAGAGTTCTTCATAATTCTAAAGAAAATATCCCTAGTCTGTATTGTGGATTGAAAACTGTCACATGACATTTAAAAAAAGTATCGGTATTCGGTATCGGCGAGTACATGAAAAAAAAGTATCGGTACTCGTACTCGGTCCTAAAAAAGTGGTATCGGGACAACCCTAATCACTTCCAAATTTAATTGCATCTGTCCACAATGCTTTTCTTTTATGAGGGCTGTTCAAGCCTTTGACATTGAAAGACATGAATTTAAGTGGCATATCTTATCAGTTAATGATGCTTTGTTGTAGTCTAGATTCAGTCTTGTAGGAGATATTTTTTTTATTTTTTTTGTGGGTAGATGGTATATCATTGTTGCGTAGTAATACTGTTTTGCCAGTAGATAGTGGTGTTGCTTTAGAAATAGTGTACAGGCAGCAGAAAAAAAACAGAAAATAGTGAACGAACAAGGGAGGGAAAATCAACAAAAGCTTAGTAAAACTGTGAAAAAAAGAATAGGAGTTGTTGTGCTCCAAAACATGGGTATAAGAGATTTGTGAGGCCTCAGTTTGTGCCTGGAGACCGCAACATTAAAATTCGTCATGAGAGGATTTTTAAGCTGTTTTCCAGTCCTGGGAAATGGGACCAGGTGTAGTAGTGTCCTTTTTGGTATTTTCTTGGTTTGGGAGTAGATCCCATAAGCGGAGGATTTTTAGACCTTGTTCCATTTCGTTAATAGTGTATGAGGTGCCTTTAAATTCTACCAGAATTTTTGTGGGGAAGCCCCATTTGTAAATTATGCCATGGTTTCCCAGCACTTTAGTAATCGAGTTTAGATTTTTGCGAGCTAAGATTGTCGCTTGTGACAAATCCAAGTAAAGGATTATTCCAGAATACGGATCTGGGAGTGGCGCCGAGCGAATTGCATCAGTTGTTCCTTGACATTGAAAAAGTGGATCCTAGCGATGACATCTCTAGGTATTTTCTCTATGTAATGTGGTTTAGGTAGTCTATATGCCCTGTCAATTTCCAGCTCTTGTTGAGGGGTGGCAGGGATTAGATCAGAAATCATGGTTTTAATGAAGCCTTTAAGGTCTGCTAGCTTCACATTCTCAGGTATATCTCTGAATTTTGTTATTTCTTCGATTTCTGTCCTCATTGATTCCGACTTTGATCCTGAGTTGTCTCACTTCTTCTTCTAGATCAAAGTGGGAGTCCACTAATTCATTGTGCGCAGCAGTGAAATCGCACTTTTTATTCTCCATATAATCCACTCTTTCTCCCAGAGCATCAATCTCCAATTTAGATTTGTGCATAAGGCTGATCATATCATGCTGTAATGCACCTCTTAAAGACATGATCATATCTTTTAAAGGTAGTGTCCAGTATTGGTAAATCAGTAGTGGGCATAGCCTGTAGTTTTTCATCATAGGGATTTTTGTCCAGGCTGCAGGCAAGGTCTGTATGAGGTGTGTGAGGATTACCTTGTTCAGAGGAGATCCTCCTTTTCTGCCTCACTGGACTTAGCATGTCATCCAGGCGATCGCTGTCAGGCTGGGGCTGTGTAGCTGTGAAATTTTCTCCCTCATGGAGAGAGGAAGCAGTGCGCTGTTCTTCACTGCATTGAGGTAAGGGGGCAGCCCCATCTTGTTTTCTCTGCAGCCCGGCCGGGCTGCAGAATGCGCTGAGTTTGCGGCGCCACTCTCTGTTCTTCCTCTTAGCCGACATGTCTGGTACAGTCCCAGTATCGTGTTGTTTAGGACTCACAGGTCGCTGTGTAAGTTGCTCAGGGAGATCCGTTCTCAGAGAGCTCCCTTAGAATGCAGCCATACAGTTCTGCGGCTGACCACGCCCCCTGTGCAGGGACAGTTCTAAACACGTGCCACCTCACAGGCATACTATAGACACCCAGCAGGTACGATATTTAAAGGAATTTTTCATTATTAATTATTTTCACTTTAAGCATTATTAAAATCGCTGCTCCAGAAGAAACTACCGGTTTTAAAACTTTTTTTTTTTCCTATTGATACATGTTCCCTGGGGCAAGACCCGGGTTCTCAAAGACGTTTTCCAAAAATAACTTAAATATTGGGCCTTAAAATTAACACTTGCGAATTCGAACGTTCGAGTCCCATAGACGTCAATGGGGTTCTAAATGTTCGCGCGAACGTTCGGTTCTGTTTGAAGGTTCTGGTGCGAACCGAACGCGGGGGTGTTCGGCTCATCCCTAGAGAGCACCGAATGCTAAAAATTGGTCTGGTTATTAAGGGAGTTTAAGTGCCCAGTTGTCAAGTGGTTAAAACAAACAAAAGGCAAAACATTTATGTAATGCTATAAAAAAAAAGTAGGGTTGGAGAAATTAAAGATTAATTCCTTGATTAATCTTAAATTTTTTTGATCGATCAAAATTCTTGACGTCACCAGACAGCCTGGACAGTGAGACTTACCCTGCTGGATGCGAACAAACTGCACCCATTGGATTGAGGTACCTTTGCATCTGTGGAGCAGGAGGATGCATCAGACTCCATCAGGGGAAGGGGGCAAAAATAACCATTGTTTTCCTGTCCTAAGCAGTTTTGTGCAGACAATTCTTTGTGTATCGGCAACATCTGTTCCGTGCGAAAGACTGTTCAGTTCTTCAGGGTATATTGTCAATAAAATGCGATCATGTCTGCTTCCCGAAAATGTAAACACTCTGGTATGTCTGTGTGACTGGCTAAAGTGATGTCTACTTGCCTACTATAAAGTGACAGTCAATATACTAGATACATTTTATAATTTAAAGTTAAACTAACTTTCTAAGTTTTTTCTTAAAGTTTAATAAGTAAAAATTACTTGCGTCAGTGCTACAGTTTAAATTTAAAACATATTTGTGTGAGCTGTGAAGTTATGTCATGGATTGTGGAAACTAACTAGTGTCGGGTACTTGTATATAGTGTACACCACATTTACCACTGACTAATGCTGAGTTGCAATGCTAGGAGCTAAAAGTAGTTGGATCTGTATGTGCATTATAATTGATCGAAATTAGTTGATTAATCGAACACAATTTTTTAAAATCTGTAACAGCCCTAAAAAAAAAAAAGCATTAACCACTTAAGACCCGGACCAATACGCTGGTAAATGACCCAAGGTGTTTTTGCGATTCGGCACTGCGTCGCTTTAACAGACAATTGCGCGGTCGTGCGACGTGGCTCCCAAACAAAATTTGCGTCCTTTTCTTCCCACAAATAGAGCTTTCTTTTGGTGGTATTTGATCACCTCTGCGATTTTTATTTTTTGCGCTATATACAAAAATAGAGCGACATTTTTGAAAAAAAAACACAATTTTTTACTTTTTGTTAAAAAAAAATCAAATAAACTAAATTTTAGTCAAACATTTAGGCCAAAATTTATTTAGCCACATGTCTTTAGTAAAAAAAAAAAATCGCAATAAAAAAAAATAGCTACCTAGCGGGAACAGCGACACTAATACAGCGATTAGAAAAATGATCGCTTAGTGACGCTGGCAATAGGGAGTGAAAGGGTTAACTAGGGCGGTGATCAGGGGGTTAAAACTTTATTAGGGGGGGTGGGGGGGCTATCCTGAACCTAACACTGTTTTTTACAGTGCCTGTCACACTGACACTAAATGCAGTGATTAAATCACTGCATTCAGTAACACTGTGACAGGGGGGTGGGGGGGGGCGATCACAAGGGGTTAATATGCCTATGTGAGTGTGTGTCAGTGTTGTGTTGGTGCACACTTACTTGTGATGTCTTCTCTCATCAGCAGCGCTGGGGAAACAGCGCTGCGATGAGAGAATACATAATTCCTCCTCCTTCCTGTGTAAACACAGGAGGAGGAAGTGACAGGCTGGGAGCGCGCTCCCATTGGCTGGGAGCGATCGCGGGGGGGGGCGGAAAACACGGACATCCGCCCGCAGATCCCGGATCGCTCCCAGAGGTAGGGAGACCCCCGCACGCCGCGGAGGGGGTCCCGATGGGACCCCCGAACCGCACTCAGGCGGGGACGTAAATTTACGCCCTTGTGCCTGTACGAGCCATGTTGTGGCCGTATATGTGCGTGCGGGGGTCTTTAAGTGGTTAAATACCCCCCCCCCCCCCTTATGAGTGATCACATTCCCATTCCCTCTGCTCCCTCTCTGTTCTCGGCTGCATAAGAGCTAGGGTGGGGGGGGGGGGGGATACAACAGTACATTGAGCTTCTCAGTGAATGCCTTGCAGGAGGGTTGTGTCGGAACAAGTCTGATTTATCGGAGGAGAGCAGGCTAAGTTCCCAGCATAGCTATAGAACTGACCATGCCGTTGGTCCATTTTTAATAGGAAAGCAGAGAGACTGGTAGGGACTCTAGGGATTTCCCACAAAGGAAACAATACAAAGACAGCAGGATACTTCCTCATACAAGTACGTGGTACACTGTAAGTCACCTTACCTGCAGCTTGGTAAAACTTAAACTTCCATAGCTTGACCACAGGTTTAAAATAGGTTTTCTTTATCGTACATCACGAGACAGAGTCTTGTAATTGCTAAGTGGGTTATATTCCACCTTCAGGTGCTGGACACCAGTGTTATCAATTAGACAAGAAGTTTCCTCCCTATATAACCCCTCAGTTTTTTCACCAGTGTCTAAGGTGTTGTTCACGAGTGAAGATGTGCTCTGAGGAGCTCCACTGGAGGGATCCATGCTGGATTTAAATAGCCTCCATAAAGACCAGACCCATCCAAAGTGCCTTGCGGCCAAAGTGGATGGTACCTGGGGCCTTGTATCTGAAGCACAAGGTTTTTGCCTGTAATGCCTCTCTTCGGAGGGCTGGATCCTGGGTTCCAGTACTTTGGTTATGACCACATACCAAAGATTATCTGGCAGGATGTGGTACAGATCCAGGGTAGTGGAAACCTTGTCTAGCATCCCGATCCCTGAAGGTCTGTTGACGACTTAACCCGCCGTGATGGGTGAAGATTGGGTCTGTCTGTGCTCAGCAGTATCCTGCGGCGGGGATAAGGTAAGTGAAGACAATCCTAGGTAAATTCCTTAAGGATTATCTTCCATGAGTAGCTGCATGTCTTATCTGTTTTCTGCCACTAGAGGCAGTAAAGAGACATACCTGGTGTTCTGCTTACCATGCTTTCCAGGAACAAAAGCTGCTTCCTCCGCTTCAGGCTCTACCACAGTTTTGTGGGGGAGTCCCTCGTAGTCCAGGTCCACGGTGCTCCTTGGGGGATCTCTCTCCCCTCCCCCTCCGTGAGGGGGGCGCGCTTTTGTAGGTGGGGGGGCTATGTGGTTGTCGCTTGTGCGCGTCCACGCCGGCTCATGGCGCAGGGCGGGCCCTTCAAAAAAGCCCAGACATCAGAGCTCTGTAAAGCCAGAGGGACACAGCAGCTTGGGGCACGTAAGCACCTTGTGTGTGTGTTGGTTACAGACTTACCTAAGACGCCTACTCAGCATCTAGCTGTGCAGATTAGCAGGCATTGTTTTTTTTTTTTTTGCTAGACTAAGTTCAGCTGTTGCTGCACCTGTGTTAAGTTCCTCTGCTTTTAGCTTAGGACGTTGCCTCCCTGTAGAAAAGGTTCAAGGGCAGGAATATAAAAGGGCACCAGGGTATCGCTACCTGAATCTGCTGGCCCTAGACGGCCAAAGCCTCTGTCTCCTCCTTGGGGTTTTAAAAAAAATAAAAATAAAAAAATAATAATTTCCCATAGCTTGTACCTTCCCACCCCATCGATTACTGCAACAGTTTATTTCTGCTGGTTGGGCACCTGCATAAGCATTTTTTTTCTCCTCCTAAAGACTCTAGCTGAGGAGTATAGGTTGCTAGAAAAACCTCCACAGGGTCCTCATCCTGGTGCTGACTTCTGGCTAGCCAAACGCACAACTGTGGGTTGCACAGTTGCTGGTGCACATGGCTAATGCACATCAGCTATATCGCATAATTGTGGAAACGCATGTCTGCAGAGGATAACTTTCTTTTTTACCAGTCCACATGTTTGCATTAAATAAGTTTGGAATGTTCAAAATGCATGTGGGGTAAAAACAAGTAACAGAACATGTTTATTGTTGATCACATAAAGATACATGTTTCTGTTTGTATGAATTTACATGTTTTTGACATAGTCACATGTGTATACTTGGTCACACAGAGAGGCTTGTTTTCACAGAAATGCCTACAATTGCATAAGGATGCAGGATCACACAAGGTTGCCGGATCACACGAGTCCTTGATTACCCAACAAGGATACTTTGTCACACAGAGATGTGTTTTGACAGAAATGCTTAAAAATGCTTGATTGCACAAAGATGCTGGATCACACAGGGGTGCTTGATCACACAAGGGTACTTGTCCACACAGTAGTGCTTAAAATGCATAAGATGTTTGTTCGCATAAGGATGCATGATCGTTTAAAGTATGTTTGCCTAGCTTTTCCACGGTTGCATAATGAGTCATGATAATTTTAAGTTTCCTTAATTATACAGAATTCCTTGTGTTCACATAGGAATATGTGTCTGCATGGGTACATGTTGCTCAATGTTGCATAACACGTTCATAACCTCATACTTGCTTGCAAGATGCCTGTTCCATAGCACGCATGCTATATATATGCGTGTATACAGCACACCTTTATGTTTTGCCTAAAACATATTTGTATGAATTCATGCTTCCAAGAACACACGTTTCCATAGAGGCATATGGCTTTAACACTTGCCACATACACACATGGGGAGCCATTTGCATATGTTTCTATTTACATGGGACTGCCGAGGTTGTCTTTCGCAGGGGAACAGCACCTTCTACAGTTGGTGGTCTT
Source organism: Rana kukunoris (assembly GCA_029574335.1). Classification (NCBI taxonomy): domain Eukaryota; kingdom Metazoa; phylum Chordata; class Amphibia; order Anura; family Ranidae; genus Rana; species Rana kukunoris. The sequence goes on from CM056049.1 coordinate 400,018,937, forward strand.
GCCCTTTGGGTTAGCTACCGTGCCTGGGTTTACAGGGTGCTAGGGCATGCTGAGGCAATCTGCCGCTGATAGGTCAGTCAGTAGCATGGCTGGACCTAAGTGTGTCCAGCATGGTCAAATATCTGGAACTCCTGGGTTAGGATCCCAGTCGAAAGGTACATTCTTTTGTTTGGTAAGAAGCTTGGAATGTTTGGGACACAGCCCAAAAAGGAGTAGTTGTTTTTTGGACTCAGACAATCGGCGCGATGAGAAATCTGATCTATGTGGTCAAGGCAAGGAACGGTTCCTTACATTTGCCTTTTGCTTAAGTTGCTAGGTAGGATGGTGGCTTCATTCAAAGAGGTTCCCTATGCTCAGTTTCATTCAAGGCTGATATAAACATTCTGTCGGCCTGGAAGATCCTAACCTAGCATTATCCAAAGAGTCTGGTCCCAGGGATACGCTGGAGTTTCAGTGGTTCTTAACCAAAGGATTGGCAGAAAGGAAGATCCTTCATGCCTGTTACCTGGGAGGTGGCAGCTACGAAGGCTGGCCTCTAGGGATGGAGGCCAGGCCTGGAAGAGATCACTGCCCAGGGGAAGTGTTTAAACTCCAAGTGAGCCTTTTCCGTCAGCATTTTAGAGCTACGGGTGGAGCGTCTGTCTTAAGGGCCTGGACGTTTAGGTTGCAGGATTGTTCTGTCAGAGTACAATCCGACAATGCCACACCAGTGATTTACTTTGTTTACTAAGGAGGCACTAGAAGTGAGGCAGCCAGAGGGAAGTAAACCATGTTCTGGTCTGGGCAGAGGAGCTTGTGCCTTGCCTATCGATGATCTTAATTTCATGGAATGCAGAATTGTCAGGCGGTTCTTTGGAGCCGTCAACAATTGTTCCCAGGAGAATGACCTCTACACCCCGACTTTTTTCTGACCAAATGCCAGAGAAATGGTACCCTGTACATAAAATTTATTGGCGTCCAGGTACAACAAGAAGTTGGACAGCTTTGTGTCAAAGACAAATAATCCAATCGCATGGGGGACAGATGTGTTAGTGTCCCCGTGGGACCACTTGTTACTGGTTTCTGCGTTCTCTCCCCCCAGTGCCGCGACTTCCGTGGCTTCTATGCAACATTGGAGGGGAACGGAAGCCAGCCTAATTTCTCCAGCATGACCCAGACGACCTTACTGTGCAGGAATAGTAAGGGTGGTAGTAGAGGACCCAGGGCCCCCTTACATCTTGTCCAGACCTACTTTGCCAGGGGGTATTCCAACCCGTCTTGCAAACATGGGAATTAATTGTCTGGCTGTTAAAGCCCGCATTCTTGAGGATCGGGGCTTTCAGTATCCGTGGCAAATGACCTTGATTCATACAGGAGAGCTGGCCTCCAGGACATGTATCTTGGGGTCTGGAAGGCCCATGTTCCTGGTGTGAAACCAAGGGGTTGCATCCTTGGAAGTATGTCATACGTAAAATTCTTGCCTTCCTACGTTGGGAAAGGAGATGGAGCTAGCCTTAAGTTCCATCAAGGATCCGATATCGGCCTTGTCAGTATTTTCAAAGGTCGATTGCTTCATACTCTTTGATCTGGGCCTTTATACAAGGGGTAACGCGTATAAGTCCGCCTTGTGCTCGGGGGATTGAGACTAGTTTTGTCGGCTTACAAGGTCAGCACCTTGGGCCTATGCACCATATTTCCCTTCATCCTTCTAACAAGGGAATTGATGTTCTTGGTTGCGGTAGTGTCATGATCCATGTCATGGCTTTGGTCACCTGCTGGTGGCACTGTTTCTCCCAGCAACAGGGGTGCAGTTCTGGTGTCCACCAGCGGGTGTCTCCCATGGGATGGACTCCTCTCTAATTGGGATGAACTGCTACAGGTATATAAGCCCGCCCTGCACTACAATCCAGTGCTTCAGTATTTTTGCCTGTCAGCCCTGTTCCTGTCTGTTTGGATACCTGTTACCAGTTTGTTTCCTGATTTGCTCCCATTGACCAAGGCTTGTACCTTTGGACTCTGCTGTTTTCTTCTATCCCTGATCCCGGCTTGAACCTTGGACTTGCTTGTCTCTCATTCCTGAATTACCTGCTATCTACGCTTGGATGTCATGTATATATTCGTTTATTAGTTTGGGTGGCTTGATGGTTGCTGTGTTTGTAGATTGCTGTTTGTTTTGTGGATTTTCTGTTTTTGCATGTGTACCTTTTAATTTAATTAAATACTTATTGTTTATTTACCTCTGTGCCTATCTTCCGTAGTGCAGCCCACTGATCTGTTAGCTAATATTGGATGCCTGTGTAGACATCCCCTGACAGGTAGCTTCTGCAAGAGTTTCAGTATTGGCAACTTCCTTTTGTTATAGAGCCATACTTAATTATTCTTAAGGCTAGGGTGATGTTAAATCCTCACCAAGACTTATTTAATTTGAATCTAGATATTCTTGCCTTTCTTTTTTCCAGAACCTTGTTCTGCAGAAGGAAAAGTTATTGCCTTTCTCTCAATATAGTAGATGAGAGCAGTTAAAAATCTATCTGAAGGTTTCAGATATAGGAAACTGACTTTTTGTTGTGCTGCCAGAAGATCCTAGAAATGGACAGGCAGTGTTCAGATCAGCTATTTAAAATGGTTACACTCTCTCGCTGGAGTGAGAACAGTCAAGGCCTGTCTGAAGTGGCTGCTCGGATATGGAAAACTGACATTGTGCTACCAGGAGGCTCCAGAAAAGGGCAGGCAGCATCTAAATTAACTGTTTTCAATGTTGATTCATCAGGTTATTATTCAGGCTTATGGTTTAAAGAGAGGGTTTCCCCCTGTTTCTTTTAGAGCGCACCCTACCAGGATAGTAAGCGCTTCATGCGTGGTGCATTACCAAGCCTTTATGAATCAGATTTGCAAGGCCACAGCTTGGTCATCGGTGCTTACGGTTACTAATTTCTATCAGGTGAATGTAAGACGGCAAGAGGATGCCGCTTTTTGGCGCAGGATGCTGCAATCGACAGCATAGGTCCTTCATAATTTGTGTCTCCCTCCCCTCAGTAGGCCTTGCTTTGGGACGTCCCACTTAGTAATTACTAGACTGTGTCCCGTGATGTATGATAAAGAAAATAGGATTTTTATAACGGCTTACCTGTAAAATCTTTTTCTTGCAGTACATCACGAGACACAGAGCTTTCGCCCCTCTTGTTTGGGGTTATTGGGACACTTATTGCTTTGCTACAAAAACTGAGGTTCTCCCAGTATGGGAGAGGTTAGGCCTCTTTCAAATGGGATGGATCTGTGATGATCCGCCCTGTAAACCTCCGCTTTCTCAGCGGGTGACAGTGCAGTCTCCGCACACTGCACATGGACGGCCCTGTCAGATCTCTGCTCTCCCCTATGAGGGGATCGAATGAACACAGACCGTCTGTCTGTGTTCATCCGATCTGCAGACGGATTGGAAAAGTAGGGCTTGCCTCCGCCTGCAGAATCGGATGATTGCAGACCCGGTTGAGATCGGGTGTCAGCGGATTTTCATCTGCTGACACCCACAATTTCATAGGGATCAATGTATGTCCCTTTTTTTTTTATCCGTAAACGGATGGATTAAAAAAGCAGACATACGCCCGTGTGAAAGAGCCTTTATATGGGGAGGAAACTTCCTTTCTAATTGGTTACACCAGTGTCCAAGCACCTGATGGTGGAATATAACCCACTTGGTAATGACTAGACTCTGTGTCCCATGATGTACTTCGAGAAAAGGATTTTACAGGTAAGCTGTTATAAAAAAATTTTTTTTTTCTAAACAAGAATACTGTATATTGAAAATTCCATTGGTGTGTATTTTTTTTTATATTACCAGATAAATTGTAAATCATGCTTTTCAACACTGGTTCTGAAACATACTTTCTTTTCTGTTGTAGAAATATACCCCACCAGATTTTGATCCTTCTAAAATCCCCAAGTTAAAACTTCCAAAAGATCGTCAATATGTTGTGCGTCTTATGGCTCCATTCAACATGAGGTAAGCTGAAATTTTTTGAACTGCTACTGAACTCTCCTCTGTTATCTTATCAGTACATGTACACTGGTTTGTTTATAGTCTTTTCTAGGCAGTTGTGTTTTTGAAGCTGTGTTTAGAGGCAGTTGAAGCGCTAAACGCGGCAACTTGCATTTTAGCAGGGTTTTGTTTACAGACTTGTTTCATTCCAAAAAAAAAAAATATATATACATTTTTTCAAAAGCTTGCAGGCGCAAACGTGGCTAAACGGCCGTTTTTAGACACTGGTTTCTAGCTTTCAAGTTAAATCGTTCATGAGAGGTTGTACAACGTCCCGTGTACATGCCTTAGATGGATGTTAAATTTTCTTTATTGTATTGCATCAGTAAACAGAATATGTTACAAATAATCCAATAATTAAAATCTTTTATATACCTTAACATCTCTGGTGGTCTGATTATGTCAGATTTTTGATGCTCAAAGCGATACAATATTTTGCATGGAAATTTGGCATTTTATATTGTAGGCCTGTAATTCTTAGTAATAACTCGCTTAAAACTGTCCAAACAAGAGTCTAGTAGACAACCCGGTATGATCAAGTTTAAAAAACAGAATCATAAATGAAAATATATTAAATAACTATAAATAACTATAACACATAATATAGTAATAAAAATTTTTCAATAATGTAATCCAAATCAAAAACACTGTAATTTTTTCTGCAGTTGCAGAATTGTCACTGTCATTACTTTCAGTATTTGACGAATTTCCCCACAAATCACTATCGCTCAATTCTGCAAGTGATTCCAATTTATTTATTTTCTAGCTGGTTTAAAACCACTTTTGAGGTAAAGGGACACTTTTTGGTTGCTATGGACAATCTCCAGTTTCCAGGCAGAAAGAAAAGTATTTATTATATAAAACTGCATGCAGGGCACTGGACAAACCACTAGGGACAAAGGGGATGTGAAATAATTGGATTACAGTGTACTGTATGTACAGGAGACACTCAAAATTTGAATATCGTGCAAAAGTTCATTTATTTCACTTATACAACTTAAAAGGTGAAACTAATATATGAGATGAACCATCTTGCTTTGCATGTAATGAGTCTAAGTCGTGATTTGTCATGATTGTGGTGACTATGGCTTACAGCTCATGAAAACCCCAAATCCACAATCTCAGAAAATTTGAATATTGTGAAAAGGTGCAATATTCTAGGCTCAAAGTGTCCGACTCTAATCGGCTAATTGAGCCATAACACCTGCAAAGGGTTCCTGAGCCTTTAAATTGTCTCTCAGTCTGGTTCAGCAGGAATCACAATCATGGGAAAGATTGCTGACCTGGCAGTTGTTCAGAAAGCCATCACTGACACCCTCCATAAGAAGGGAAAGCCTCAAAAGGTAATTGCAAAAGAAGTTGGATGTTCCCTAAATGCTGTATCAAAGCACATTAATAGAAAGTTATGGGGAAGGGAAAAGTGTGGAAAAAAGATGGTGCACAAGCGGCAGGGATGACCGCAGCCTGGAGAGGATTGTCAGGAAAAGGCCATTCAAAAGTGTTGGATTTTCACAAGGAGTTGACTGAGGCTGGAGTCAGTACATCAAGAGCCACCACACAGAGACGGATCCTGGACATGGGCTTCAAATGTCGTATTCCTCTTGTCAAGCCACTCCTGAACAACAAACGTCAGAAGCATCTTACCTGGCTAAAGAAAAAAAGACCTGGTCTGCTCAGTGATCCAAAGTCCTCTTTTCTGATGAGAGCAAATTTTGCATCTCATTTGGAAACCAAGGACCCAAAGTATGAAGGAGGAATGGAGAGGCACACACTGCAAGATGCTTAAAGACCAATGTGAAGTTTCCACAGTCTGTGTTGATTTGGGGAGCCATGTCATCTGTTGGTCCACTGTGATTCATTAAGTCCAGGGTCACCGCAGCCGTCAAGCAGGAGATTTCGGAGCACTTCTTGCTTCCTTCCGCAGGCGAGCTCTATGGGGATGCTGACTTCATTTTCCATCAGGACTTGTCACCTGCCCACAGTGCATTGAGGCAGTAATTGCTGCAAAAGGGTCCCAAACCAAGTACAGAGTACATATGCATGCTTCTACTTTTTAGAGCTCCAATATTGTTTTATGTACAAGCATTGTTTTATTGATTGCATGTAATAATGTAATTTTCTGAGATTGTGGCTTTGGGGTTTTCATGAGCTGTAAGCCAAAATCCTCACAATTATAACCACTGTGACAGATGAAGACTGGACTTTAGATACAGTCCAGCATCGTGAACAGGTAAAACAGGGTCACCCTGTATCTCTGACTAATACTGTGTAAAATGGGGCTATGTATTAACTTCACAGTGTAAACTTTCTAACTTGGCACCAAAATTCAGCCACTCAGAGCTCAGTTTTTGGATGACCAGGTATTGTACACTTTATTTCCATTTCCACCTAGAGCCTTTACAGGTTACTCGCGCATTACCTCCAACTTTATCCTGAGCTCAAATGTCCCCATCTCTTCTCTTATTCCTATTTCTCAATAGGAATCGGACCCCGATATGCTGGTTCTAGAGGACGCTAAATCAGAAGGGAATGAGGAGGATTTTGAGGCAGTACTGGAAGTAGCTGCAGAAGATCTCTCTTCCCCAGACTATATTGAAAAATTGAACCTAAAATTTGTTTAGTTCAAGAGCTTTATTAGCCATATGTTTAATGGCTTGTGGTATTTTAAGCTGGGCTCACGGCAGGAGCCTGGTGCGTCTTCGTTCACCATTCTAGCCCAAATTTTTTACTGAATGAGGACCTGAAACTGACCAAAAGACACACAGGGCTCCTTTGCAAATTCACACAGGAGCCGCAGCAGAGATGTCCTTAAGGAGTTGCCGATTGGTACAGCAGGATGACTAGGTTCCTGGCAGGAGAGCGTTGCCTAGGAGGTGTTCCGATGCACCAACATTGTGACCAGCAGTGGACTATTGCTTCTAATAATCATGAGTGTGCACGCCATTTCTTGAGGTTTCCAACAGTATCTTGCAGTGGGAAAAAGTGAAGATAATCCTCAGGAACACATATATGTAGACTTATGGAGTTCTTCCTTTGAGTAGATGTTGTCTTACCTGTCTTTCGCCACGAGAGGTTGTGAAAGTGCAACATACCTGATGTTTACTATACTATGCTTCCCCCAGTGATAACGCTCAGTGTCAGCAGACCTTGTGTGGAACACCTCGGTTTTTTACTCTGCTCCAGTCCTTTTACAGCATACTTTGCATCCCCCAATAGCAGGGCCTGGACCTGCCCGCCACTCGAGGCTGCCACAGTGAGGCGAATGGCATGGCACGCAGTCCTCTCCCCTCCATGGACAAAGCTGGTTCTGATGATAACCCTCCTCCCGCCGCATTTCCCGAACTGCGCACGCAGGAATTAAGCTTTTAAAATAAAGAGGCGTTCCCGGGGGAAGGGGACGTGGCTTAGCGCGGCCGACATGACTGTCGTGCACTCCTTCTTTTTTTTTTTTTCAAGGCCCAGGACTGATTTTAAAGAGCCTTTACTCTGAGAGCATTTTGGCTGATGGAGGGACACAGGAGCATATCGGGGCACGTAAGCTGTGTGGGTGGATACAGGCAATACTAAGACACATCTACTCGGCATCAGATTAGGCAGTGATCGCAGCAGATACATTTAAATTGCTGGACTAAAAGATCAGCAGTAGATGCATTTGTAATAGTACCTCTGCTTTTGTGCTTAGGACTATGCCTTCTAGAAAAGGGGGTGCAGGTACAGCTAAAAATGGCACAAGGACCTCGCCATCAGAGTCGGAGGATCCTAGTCACGCTTCCACAGTACCATCCTCCCCTGAAAGACCTGAAGCGGCTGGCCAGGATGAGCCATTGGGGCTGTTGGGCAATGCAGCTACTCAGAACATCTCTGCCCCTGTATATACGTCACGAGTATGTTTTTTTTTCTTCAGCTTTGGTTGATTTAGATTAGAAGAAAGGTTAGCTGGTTTAATCGCAGGGGAAAAGTGCAGTAGGTCCCCTTCTCACGTCCTGGGTTCTCAAACAAGGAAACAGTCGGCAAATGAAGATCAGTCTCCATCGGGGGACCGGGAAGAGGGACAGACTGAGGATTCCTCTTCTGAGGAGTCGACTTCAGAAGAACCCTTTCTCAGCCTCGCAATCCCAAAGGTTGCTAGTGCAATCCCTTATAGAGTTGGTCCGTTCTGCATATAAGTTGCCCTCAGCTGAGATGGCAGAAACCCCCAATTCCTCTTTAGATTCTCTAAAGCCTCCACAGGCTCTACATGCATTTCCTGTCCACCCATTGCTTATTTATGCTGATTGGAATCACCTAGGTAAGCATTTTCTTCTTCCAAAATAGTTTACTTTATCCCAGGAAAAATTCTCCAAGAAGTGGAGTGTGCCAGCAGTTGATGCTGCTATCTCTTGTGTGAATAAAAGTCTAACTTGTCCAGTTAACAATATTTAGGGATCCAACTGATAAAAGGCTGGAATATCTGCTTAAGATCTCTTTTTTGCTGTGGCTGTCGCAGTGGCTCAACCTGCAGTAGCAGCAATAGGCATTTGTCTCTGAAAAAACAGATGAAACAGGTTCTCAAAGGAGTTCCTGCTCAACAGGCCTGGAACCTGGCCGAGCTACCAAGAGCCTTATGTTTTGCGGTTGACGCTATTAAAGATTCTATTCATTAGACGTCGTGCCTTGTTCTTCTGCTAGTGCATATGCACAGAATTTTGTGGTTAAAACACTGGTCACTTAATGGGTAATAGGCCACCTTCAGGTGTTGACACTGGTAAACCCTAATTAAGGAAGTTTACTCCCTATCTAACCCTCTTCCTTTCAGGAGCACATCAGTTTTTTCGCCAGTGTCTAAAGGTGTTGGTCACGAGTGAAGAAGTGAAGTCTGAAGAGCTCCAAGAGGGATCCATGCTGGACTTAAATTCCTCCATAAAAAGAAGCCAGATCCAAACTCTTTGCCACTGAGGCCTAACTGGATGGTACCTGAGACCTCGTATCCGAAGCATGAGGTTTTGCCTCTAATGCCTCTTTGTAGAAAAGAAAAAGGGGGTTCCCCTGGGTGGACTTTTAAGGCACTAATAATATTTCAAAATATACAGGATATTGAGAGTAAAAAAAGTTTTATTCACAATTGTACATATTCATCAGAAAAATTAAATATTAAATTAAAATACAGAGTTCCAATGATTGTCATCATATACAGGTCACTTTCAAAAAATTGGCATATTGTGATAAAGTTCATTATTTTCTGTAATCTACTGATAAACATTAGACTTTCATATATTTTAGATTCATTACACACAACTGAAGTAGTTCAAGCCTTTTTTTTGTTTTAATATTGATGATTTTGGCATACACCTCATGAAAACCCCAAATTCCTATCACAAAAAATTTGCATATTTCATCCGACCAATAAAAGAAAAGTGTTTTTAATAAAAAAAAAAGTCAACCTTCAAAAAATTATGTTCAGTTATGCACTCAATACTTGGTCGGGAATCCTTTTGCAGAAATGACTGCTTCAATGCGGCGTGGCATGGAGGCAATCAGCCTGTGGCACTGCTGAGGTGTTATGTAGGCCCAGGATGGTGTCACGCATATTCGGTAGCGGCCTGTATTTAAGCTCATCCAGAGTGTTGGGTCTTGCGTCTCTCAACTTTCTCTTCCCAATATCCAACAGATTCTCTATGGGGTTCAGGTCAGGAGAGTTGGCAGGCCAATTGAGCACAGTAATACCATGGTCGGTAAACCATTTACCAGTGGTTTTGGCACTGTGAGCAGGTGCCAGGTCGTGCTGAAAAATGAAATCTTCATCTCTATAAAGCTTTTCAGCAGATGGAAGCATGAAGTGCTCCAAAATCTCCTAATAGCTAGCTGCATTCACCCTGCCCTTGATAAAACACAGTGGACCAACACCAGCAGCTGACATGGCACCCCAGACCATCACTGACTGTGGGTACTTGACACTGGACTTCAGGCATTTTGGCATTTCCCTCTCCCCAGTCTTCCTCCAGACTCTGGCACCTTGATTACCGAATGACATGCAAAATTAGCTTTCATCCGAAAAAAGTACTTTGGACCACTGAGCAACAGTCCAGTGTTGCTTCTCTGTAGCCCAGATCAGGCTCTTCTGCCGCTGTTTCTGGTTCAAAAGTGGCTTGACCTGGGGAATGCGGCACCTGTAGCCCATTACAGGCGTGTGCAGGAACACGGTGGCTCTGGATGTTTCTACTCCAGACTCAGTCCACTGCTTCCGCAGGTCCCCCAAGGTCTGGAATCGGTCCTTCTCCACAATCTTCCTCAGGGTCCGGTTACCTCTTCTCGTTGTGCAGCGTTTTCTGCCACACTTTTTCCTTCCCACAGACTTCCCACTGAGGTGCCTTGATACAGCACTCTGGGAACAGCGTATTCGTTCAGAAATTTCTTTCTGTGTCTTACCCTCTTGGCTGAGGGTTTCAATGATGGCCTTCTGGACAGCAGTCAGGTCGGCAGTCTTACCCATGATTGATTGCGGTTGGGAGTAATGAACCAGGCTGGGAGTTTTTTAAAAGCCTCAGGAATCTTTTGCAGGTGTTTAGAGTTAATTAGTTGATTCCGATGATTAGGTTAAGAGCTCGTTTAGAGAACCTTTTCATGATATGCTAATTTTTTGAGATAGGAATTTTGGGTTTTCATGAGCTGTATGCCAAAATCATCAATATTAAAACAATTAAAGGCTTGAACTACTTCAGTTGTGTGTAATGAATCTAAAATATATGAAAGTCTAATGTTTATCAGTACATTTCAGAAAATAATGAACTTTATCACAATATGCTAATTTTTTGAGAATGACCTGTAGGAAAATACAAGAAGAACCTTCTTTACACCCGACGCATTTTGGCATAACCTTCTTCAGGGGTGTGTAGAGAAGGACAATTAGTTAATCTGGGGCATAAGAACACATAGTTAATTACATGCATTTATAGCATTATTAAATATATACAAAAAGTTTTTATATGTAATATATATACATGTAGGTGTTCACTTACGTATTATAAAGGATGATGAATATTTAATTGGATACATTTTAAAAGAATTGAACATATACACAGCACTATTTTAGCCTTATTTGGGTACAATCTATTATTGGTATTTATTATCTTATATATTTGAACATCCCAAGCTTGCATTAATTGTACATCCTGATACCCTTCTTTGACTGGCAGCCTCATTGCTTGAACTCAGCGTGCTGTGTATATTTTCAATTCTTTCAAAACGTATCCAATGAAATACTCATCATCCTTTATAATACGTAAGTGAACAATTACGTGTGTGTGTGTGTGTGTGTGTTATATATAATTTTTTTTTGTATATATTTAATAATGCTATAAATGCATGTAATTAACTCCTATGTATTCTTATGCCCCAGATGAACTAATTGTCCTTCTCTACACAACCCTGAATAAGGTTATCCTAAAACGCGTCGGGTGTAAAGGAGGTTCTTCTTGTATTTACCTATATGGTGACACTCATTGAAACTCTGTATTTTTAATTTAATATTTCATTTTTTTGATAAAATGTACAATTTGTGAATAAAACCTTTTTTTTTTTACTCTCAATATCTTGTATATTTTGAAATATTAGTGCCTTAAAAGTCCACCCAGGGTTTCGCATACTTTTTCTCATACTTCTCATCTACTGGATGTGGCACAAGCATAAATTTGCCGTTTACCCTACACTCTTTTATTGCCCCTTTGTAGGGCTGGACCCCAGAAATCCAGGGTTTAGGTCTTTGTAAAACTCCTGAGGGGATGCTATACATGGCCCAAGGCAGTGGAACCCTGTTTCAGGGACCCCGTCCTTGAAGGTTTGGCTAAACACAGCCCACGGCGATGGGTGAAAATTGATTTTTTTTTTCCTGTTAATTCAGTAAAATCCTGCGGCCACGATAAGGTAAGGAAGAGACTTGGATATTTTTAAATGTCTGTATTTCTTCCCTTTTAGCAAAAGATTGTCATGCCTTAAAAGCTCCACTAGAGGGAGTCTATGCACTTACCATACTCTGTCGTCTTCGCTAGAGCTCAGTGCGTGCTTGGTTTGTACAACAGGTGGAGAGGAGATTCTTAAAAGGTAAAAAATATCCTTTAAAAAATTTTTTTTTTTCCTCTTCCTCTGATGGGACCAGTGGGTCAGGGGGACAGCAGCGCTGCACCCCCCTTATATTACCCCCCCCCCCTCCGCTGCGGGGGACACGGAGGTCCCGCTATGTACCGCTGCTATGATTGACTGGCCCCCCCCCCTCGTGTTCTGGTCTGGAACACTGAGTTTTTCTGGAGGGGGCGGGGCCTAAACGCAGTGCCGCGAAAACATCCACAAGACACACGCAGGCTGGAAACGAAAGGGAAGCTGTCTGTGTCTCCTCTGCTGCTGAGGAGGAAACATCTGCCTGCACACAGGGACACACGAGCTATGGGACACGTATGGGTTGCACTGGCATTCCTGATTCAGGAAGGACACTCTTTTTTCCAGCACTAGGCTGAATTGTATAGCGACTTGATATAGGTCATAGTTACATAGTTAGTCAAGTTGAAAAAAGACACATCCATTCAGTTCAACCACAAAACAAATAAACAAACAAAATAAAAAACACAGTACAATCCCATACACCCAACTTCATACCCATAGTTGATCCAGAGGAAGGTCATGACTATTTCAGCAATTTAGTGTAAATTGTATAGCGCCACTGTTTTTGTACTTGGGATTATGCCTACCAAAAAAGACACCTCAAAAACCAAGAAAGCAAAAATTTCACCCCCAGGCATTGGGATCTCGAGCTGTATTTCCACGCTGTCATCCTCCTCTGAACAGGGCTGGACTGGGACAAAAATTTGGCCCTGGACTTCATCCAGACTGGCCCACTTTGACAGGTCTCTCCCACAGTGGCCGGACAACTCCCGCACCCCCCCCCCCGGCCACCCGAGCCCCCTCTCCCCCTTCACTAGCCGTTCTACTTTATTAGAGTAGAACAGCTGGTACTGGTACTCTTACAGGCAGTACCAGTGGCTAAGCTAGACATTATTTCACCCGGGGCAAAAAATCAGTTTGGTGCCCCCCCCTTATGGGATAAGATTAGGCAGAAGTGAGAAACATTCTCAGGCCATAGCTGTTGAGTCAGCTGTCTGTCCCCTCCCCCATGCTCCTCTGTCGCCCCTGCTCCTCTGTCGTCCCCTGCTCCTCTAGTCCTCCCCCTGCTCCTTTGTTCCACCCAGGTGAACACTGTGGGCAGGGAGAGGAGGCGAGCGCTGCTGGAAGGGCGAGACAGAGGAGTGGAGGGGGCGGCCGTCTGCTGTCACTGAAGCCGGCCCACTGAGCCAACGGCCCACCGGGAAACTCCCTGTAGTCCCAATGGCCAGTCCATACCTGCCTCTGAATAACCAAGCAACTCAGGGTTAGCTATTGGAACAAATTGATGGTACAGCTGCCCCTCAAATCTCAGGCACCTGTATACGTGACTGAAGATGCCCTTTCCTCCTCCCTCCAGGGTTTGGAAGAAAGATTAGCGGCTTTAATCGCATCCTCTATTCAGATGGATAAGAAACTTGCTAGGTCCCCTTCCCCCACTCCAGCTTTGCTAGGGGGACAGTGAACTCACGATGAGGTGTTGCCCTCAATCGTTTAGGAAGAAAAACAAGCCGATTTCTCAATAGAGGAGACAATGGTAGATAAAACTTTTTTGGCTTGCCAAACTGAGAAATTGCTGATACAATCTTAGAGCCTCTTCCTTAGGTTCTTTAAAACCTTCCCATGCTTTGCATGCGTTTTCAGCACTTGCATTGCAAGAACAGCTTATATTTCCAGTATATTTCATGGTGCCAAACCCAAATGGAGACGTTGGACCCATTCTAGATCTAAAAAAGCTAAATCAATTCCTAAAGAGCTTTTCCTTTTGCATGGAGACAATCGGATCAGTAGTTTCCATCCTTCTAGGAGTAGAACTTCTGACGTCAATCGACATCAGGGATGCATACCTGCATGTCCCTATATTTCCTGCTCATCAAAAGTTTCTGTGCCCTTGTTATGCCCTTCGGGCTAGCCACAGCACCTCGGTTGTCCACTAAAGATCTGGCCCCACCTCTAGCCAGGTTAAGGGCCCAGGGCATAACAATCATAGCGTACCTAAACAATCTATTACTTATAGATCAATCAGTGACTCATTTGGAGTAAAACGTACGAACTACAACCAACTAACTATCTGAAAGCATTAGGTTGGATTCTTGACCTAGAGAAATCTTCCTTAATACCGCTAAAAAGACTGCAGTACTTGGATCTGATCATAGACATAGCCCAGGAAAAAGTGATCTTGCCTCAAGCAAAGATCAACTCCATAAGAGAACTGGTGCGGAGGGTCAGGTCAAACGGCAATCTCTCCATTTGCCTCTGCATGAGGTTGCCAGGAACCATGGTGGCTTCATTCGAAGCAGTTCATTATGCCCAGTCCCTTTCAAAACCGTTACAAATCAGCCTTAGACTCGCCAATGTGGATGTCCCCAAGAGTGGCCCAAAGGCTCATTTGATGGTTACTAACGTAGAATCTGCTGAAAGGAAAATTCTTCAGGCCAGTTATCTGGAAAGTGGTAACGACGGATGCCAGCCTCTCAGGCTGGGGAGCAGTACTAGAAGGGACAACTGTCCAAGGACAATGGTCAAGAACTAAAAGAAGCTTCCCCATCAATATCCTAAAGATTCGGGCAGTATGTCTAGCTCTAAAGGCCTGGATTTCCAGGCTGCGGAATTGCCCTGTCAGGATTCAATCCGATATATATCAATCACCAAGGGGGCACCAAGAGTCTCTCGGCACAGAGAAAGGTGAACCATATTCTAACTTGGGCAGAAAGGAATGTTCCTTGCCTTTCTGCAATCTTCATTCCGTTAGTAGAGAATTGGCAGGCAGACTACTTAAGTCACCAGCAGTTATTCCCAGGGGATTGGTCGCTTCACCCCGACATATTTCGTGCTGTTTGCCAAAGATGGGGGACTCCGCACATAGATCTCCTAGCATCCAGCTTCAACACGACGTTGCTCAACTTTGTGGCCAGAACAAGAGATCCACTCACATACAGAACAAATGCGTTGGTGACCCCATGGGATCAGTTCTCGCTGATGTATGCATTTTCCCCCTCATCCAGTTGCTGCCTCGACGACTTTGCAGAATCAAGCTGGAAAGGAAGCCGATAATTCTGGTGGCAGCAGTATGGCCCAGAAGGTCATGGTATGCAGAAATCATAAAGATGGCAGTGGAGGGCCCATGGTCCCTCCCACTACGGCCAGATCTGCTCTCTCTCAGGGACCAATATTCCATCCTTCCTTACAGTCTCTAAATTTAACGGCTTGGCTATTGAATCCCACATTCTAAAGAAACGTGGGCTTTCTGGGTCGGTTATCTCCACCCTGATCAATGCCAGAAAACCAGCTTCCAGAACTATATATTATAGAGTCTGGAATGCTTACGTTTGCTGGTGTGAATCCAAGGGTTGGCATCCTCGGAGATATATCAAAGGCAGAATTCTTGCCTTTCTACAATTAGGGGTAGAGATGAAGTTGGCCTTAAGTACTATTAAAGGCCAAGTCTCAGCTTTATCAGTCTTATTTCAAAGACCACTTGCTACTCATTCTTTAGTCCGAGACTTTAAACAAGGGGTAACGCGGCTTAATCCGCCCATCAAACCTCCCTTGAATCCTTGGGATTTAAACTTAGTTTTGTCTGTGTTACTAAAACAGCCATTTGAACTGATACAACATATTCCTCTAGTCCTGCTGACAACGAAGTTGGTATTTTTGGTTGCTATATCCTCAGCAAGAGGGTTTCAGAGTTGGCTGCTCTTTCTTGTAAAGATCCGTATTGAATTTTTCATGAGGACAAGAGTGGTGCTACGCCCTCGTCCAGGTTTTTTGCCAAAAGTAATTGTCAGGTTTTCACCTGAATCAAGATATTGTCCTGCCATTGTATTTTCAAATCCATGTTCCAGGGAAGAAAGGTCACTACATTGTCTTGATGTGGTGAGAGCAGTGAAAATCTATTGAAAGAAAACTGCTGAGATTCGTAAGACTGATGTCTTATTTATTCTGCCGGAGGGTCCTAAGAAGGAACAGGCAGCGTCAAAAACCACTAGATTCAGCAAGTGATAATTCAAACTTATGCTTTAAGGGGCAAGATTCCCCCGTTTTCAAGTTAAGGCGCATTCTACCAGGTCGGTTAGTGCTTCTTGGGCAGTGCGTAATCAGGCCTCCATGGTTTAGATCTATAAGGCCGCAACTTGGTCTTCAGTGCATACATATATATATCTTTTGGGATATTGTAGCAAAATGTAATAAGTATTGAATTATTTTAAAAATGTCGCTCTATTTTTGTTTAAAGCGCAAAAAATAAAGGTGATCAAATACCGCCAAAAGAAAGCTCTTTTTTTGTGAGGAAAAAAAGACGTCAATTTTGTTTGGGTACAGCAGCGCAGGACCGCGCAATTGTCAGTTAAAGCAACGCAGTGCCAAATCGCAAAAAGTGGCCTGGTCTTTGGCCAGTGAAATGGTCTGGGGCTGAAGCGGTTAATGGCTGTGTTGAGTTATTTTGAGGGGACAACAATTATACAAGCACTACTTTACATAGTAGAAAAGTGTAATTTCTTCAGTATTGTCACATGAAAAGATATAATAAAATATTTACAAAAATGTAAGGGGTGTACTCACTTTTGTGAGATACTGTACATTTTAAGCCCCGTACACACGATCCGAAAATTGTACGAAAAATGCTGCTTTCGAAACGATTGTACGATAATCGTATCGTTGGTACAGAGCATCTGAGAGCCGATCAGGACAGTTCATCCGATTTTTATCCCATTGGAAAAAAAATTTGTACGATGCCAGGTCGTTCGAAAATGCAACAGAAATGCATTACGACACATGACAGCACTTCGGATTTTTTTTTTTTTTTTTCAAATAGCAGTTTTTTATTTATTTTTCCACAAAGGTCAATACAAAATGTAACAGCATATCAGGTGTAAGAGAGAATAGAATGTATAAAATTCCAGCTTAATGAACTTACACAGTGGTTCCATAATTATTTGTATGATCAGTAACTTGTAAAATAGCCATAAATCAAATAATAGGGAAGGAAGAAAGAGGTGAGAGAGAAGGGAAAAAAAAGAAAAAGAAAAAGGAGAGGAGAAAAAAAGGGGGGGGGAGGCAGGCAATAAGGGCGGGGGTAGTGTTGTACCTGTCGTCGGCTCACGGTGGGTCCTCCTCTACATGCCACCTCTCCCAGACCAGGTCATGTTCCTCCAACCTGTCCCGAATCCTAGCCGTCATCTTTTCCATGAGTTCTACATCCTTGACCCTAGCATAGAGGGCCTCTTGGGATGGGGGCATTGTTTTTTTCCAATGGAGTGCTATCAAGCACCTCGCAGCCGTGGTTATGTGTCTTAGGAGTTTTTTGTAGGGTTTAGCTATGTGAGGTTGGGATAGGCCCAATAGGAACAGCTTCGGGGAGAGGGGTACGGGCGCCTCCAGGAGGCGGCTCAGGAGCTCTTGGGTCTGGGTCCAGAACGGGACAATCGTGGGGCAAGTCCAATATATATGGAACAGTGTGCCCTTGGCTTGGTTGCAGCGCCAGCATCGGTCAGAGGTGGAAGGGTAAATCTTATGGAGGACGTCCGGGGTCAGGTACCAAAAGAACAGCACTTTATACGTATTTTCCTTGTAAAGGGTGCAGATTGAGCTTTTGGCTGCCTGCCTCCAAACGGCTCCCCACTCCTCCTCCGAGAGCTCCTCCCCCAGCTCCCTCTTCCATCGGAGCATGTAGGCATGTTTACCTTTGTTTTGAAAGGGGTATTCGTTTAGGATTTGGTATATATCTGATATAAGGCCCCTTCGGGCTGTGCCTTCGAGTATGATACGCTCAAACGGGGTTGGTTTCGAGAATAGGAGCCGGGGGGCTATTGTGAGGGCGTAGTGACGGATTTGTAGGTAGCTGAAAAAAGCTTGTCTTGGGATGTCGTGTTTGGATTGGAGTTCGGCGAAGGAGTGCAGGGTGCGAGATCTGGGGTCTACTAAATGACCCAAGTGGAAGAGATTCCGTGAGGCCCAGGGCCACGACATCTGGTGGGAGAGACTCGTCGGTAATTTAGGGTTATAGAGAAAGGAGGTCAGCAGGGAACTATCGGACTTAAGTCGACAGTCTTGGGCTAGTCTCCTCCATGTGCGTTGAAGCTGCTGCATGGAGCCCAGTAAACGACCGGGATCCACTGTCGCGTTTGCATTCCAGAGGAGATTATTAGGGTGTATTGGTGCCAGCCAGATCTTTTCCACCTCCGTCCACCTGTTGTAGGACTTCTGGGGAAACCACGATGCCACCGCTCGGAGTTGTGAGGCCTGGTAATATTTAACCAGGTCTGGGAAGGCTAGGCCTCCCTCGGTTCGTGCGGCCGTCATGACCGAGCGTGGGACCCTGTGGCGCCTGTAGTTCCACACAAACCGGAGGAGGTCCGCTTGCAGGGAGCGTAGGTGAGTACATGGGACTGGTATAGGGAGGGTCTGGAAAAGGTACAGCAGTTTTGGAAGGATCACCATCTTAATGGCCGCTATCCGGCCCATAAGGGATATCTGATGGGACTTCCATTTGTGGATCAGCGCCCTGATTGAGCTATAGAGGGGAGGGAAGTTGGCCTGGTACAGAGATGCAAAGTTCGGGGTCAGATGGACCCCCAGGTATTTCAGGGAGGCTCTCTCCCAGTTATATGGGAAGACGGATTGTAAGTGTAGGGTCTCTGGCTCGGGCATGTTAATCGGCATGGCCATGGACTTGGAGGCGTTGGTTTTATATCCCGAGAGGGCCCCGTAGCGTTCCAGTTCCCTATGTAGGTTGGGCAGGGAGATGCGGGGGCGCGTTAGTGTCAGAATGATATCATCAGCAAAGAGGGAGATCTTAAATTCCCTCCCCCTTACTGGGATACCCCGAATGTCCGGGTTGTCTCGGATCGTCGCTGCTAGAGGTTCGACGCAGAGGGCAAAAAGAAGGGGGGAGAGGGGGCACCCCTGACGGGTTCCATTGGTGACAGGGAAGGTGGATGAGGTGGCGAAGGGAGTTTTCACCTGTGATATCGGATTGGTATAGAGGTGTCGGACCGCCTGAAGAAAAGGTCCTCCAAACCCCATATGTCTTAGTGTGGCGAGCATGAAGGGCCAGCCAAGGCGGTCAAACGCCTTTTCTGCGTCCAAACTCAGGATCAAAGATTCCGAGCCCTCCCTACCCGCCACATCGATCAGGTCAATCACCTTTCTTGTGTTGTCCCCCGCTTGACGAAGGGGGACAAAGCCCACCTGGTCTTTATGGACCAGGGAGGGCAAAACTACATTTAAGCGGAGGGAAAGGACCTTCGTAAATATTTTGAGGTCTGAGTTTAATAGGGCTATCGGCCTGTAGCTAGCGCATAATGAGGGGTCCTTGTCTGGTTTAGGAATGAGGGTAATAAATGATCGCTGCATATCCTGCGGGATGGGGGTCTGTTGTAGAAAGGCGTTGAAAAGCTTTGTCATGTGAGGGAGAAGTGTGGGGAGGAAGGTCTTGTAGTATTCGTATGGGAACCCATCTGGGCCCGGGGATTTGTGGGCGGGTAGGGCCTTAATGGCCAGGGTGAGCTCCTCATCTGTGATCGGGGCGTTAAGAGAGGCCAGGTCGTCCGGTTGCAGTCGGGGAATGCCCGCCCGTGTCAGGTATTGTGTCATCCTATCTAGCAGGTCGGGGGAGGGTGGGTTATGTGGGATTTCTGGCTTGTTGTACAAGTCTGTGTAAAAGGCAGCGAATGCATCCGCTATACTTTGAGGGTGGGATAGAACGTTGCCCGATCTGTCCTGGACCTGGTGCGGGGTGGAGGCGACCGAGCGGTCGGCTAGTTTCCTTGCTAACAGGGCTTGCGCCTTGTTGCCCTTGTCGTAGTATACCTGTCGTAAGCGAACCAGGGCTTTCTCGACTCGACCCAGCGCGAGGTCCCGGAGTGTCGACCTTACTAGGGCGATGCGCTTAAGAAGCGGCAGGGAGGGTGAGGCCTGTAGACGGGTTTCTAGGGCATGAAGCTGTGCTTCCGCCTGCTTCCTAGCCGACTCGGCGTTCCTCTTAAGGGCTGAGGAGATGGCTATACAACGTCCCCTGATTACCGCTTTATGAGCGGCCCATAATGTGGTGGTGGAGACGTCTTGCGTGTTGTTTTCGCTGAAATAAAGTTGCAGGGCAGATTCTATTTCCATTTTGGAGGGGGTGTGCTTCAAGAGGAAATCATTCAGACGCCAGTTATAGGGCCTGCGGGTGGGGGCGTTCAGGTCAAGGGATAGGGTGATGGGGGCGTGGTCGGACCAGGAGATGGGCAGGATCCGTGCGGAGTCGGTAACGCGTAGCGTGGTATTATTGACTAGAAAATAATCTATGCGCGAGTGTGTGTGGTGAGGGGATGAGTAAAAGGTGAACTGGCGATCTCCCGGGTGAAGCGCCCGCCATGCGTCAAATAGAGCATGCTTCCTAGTTAGCTGGCGGAAAAGCTTAGAGTCCCGCAGAGCCCTAGCCTGAGGGGCCCGGGGGTTCACCACCAGACGATCCCAGGTCGCTGAGTGGGGTAAGTTAAAGTCCCCCCCCACCACCAGTAGATCGTGAGGGGAACGAGCTAGACGGGTGAGAACCCGGCTCAAAAATCTGTGCTGGTGTGCGTTGGGGGCATACAGGGTACACAGGGTTATGTCCCGCGAGTGCCATGTACCTCTCAGGATGATAAAGTGGCCCAGGGGATCAATGTAGGAGTGTGTGCAGGTAAAGGGGGTGCCCCGTTTAACCAGGATTGCGACCCCTGCCCGTTTTCGCGAGCTGAAGGCCTGGTATGTTAAGGGGAAATATCTGGATGCGAACGTAAAGGAGTCGCCCTTGGAGAAGTGCGACTCCTGTACCATTATAATCTCTGCCCCTGATTGCCTAAATTCCCTGAGTGCTAGATGTCGTTTCCTATTGGAGTTAAGCCCGTGGACGTTCATAGATAGTAACTTAGCCATATTGTGGGTGGAGTGACCGTGGGTTATACTTAGCTGGAGTCAGGCGTGCTGCGTCCGGATCTGGGAGGGTGAGCGGAGGGGCCACCGAGCCGACAGCCACCGAGGCGTGCCGTTGAGTTCTGCCTGTGTGGAGGGGGAGAGAGAGGTATCTGAAAGGAAGGAGAGAGATGAGAGCAAAAAAACAGAAGAAAAACACAACAACATTCAACAATGGGGGCCCGAGTGGCCCGAGGGCCCTCGGGTCCCAACAGTTCCTTAAGGACCTCCCGACCTGACAGTCCAAAAATGTGGGTCGGGGGGGGGGGGGGGGTGGTGTGGAGAAACTCCACCGTGGGGGTTGGGGGAGAAGGAACTCTCAGGCTATCAGCCATGGGGGGGGTCCGTAAACAGAAGGGCAGCCTCTTCGGGGTCTTGTCCAAGACAGGCCCGATATGTAGCGTTGGAGTAAGGCTGGGGCAACCGGGGGAGGTAAAAGAAAAAAAAAGCAGAAACAGAAGGCCAAAACAAAACAAAAACAGGAGGGGTTCTTGCAGCGCTCAGGGCGGCTCTTGTGGTCAGGATGACCGTCTCACTTGGGTCTGTGCCTGGGGGAGTTGCGGACAGGGTCCCTGCCCCTAGGGCGCTTGGGTGGGGGGACTCTCTGCCAAACCACAGGTGGGGGGGGTGGCGTTGCCACGAGGTCCCAGTCCACCAGCTGGGGAACGGGAATGTCCAGTGTTTTGCAGAAGACATCCAGGTCTTCGGGATAGCGTAAGGTGGCGGAAGTCCCCTGGTGGCTGGCGGAGAGGCTGAAGGGGAAGCCCCAACGGTACACTATGTCTCTGTCCTGTAAGGTGCGGAGCAAGGGTTGTAGGAGACGACGTTTCTGCAGGGTGATCCAAGAAAGGTCCGGGTAAAGCTGTAATGGGTTGTTGTTGAAGACTAGGTTACGTATGGGGCGAGCTTTTCGCATAATGGCTTCCTTCAGCGGGTATGAGTTCACCCGGCATATGACGTCCCGCGGTTTGGAGGCAGGGCCCTTTGGCTTGAGGGCTCGGTGAGCTCTATCCATCTCAATAGGCTTGTTTGTTGGTTCTCCCAGTATGTTGTTAAATAATTTCTGGAGGGTAAGCTGTAGATCTTCCGCCCCGTCTACTTCGGGAAGACCGCGTATGCGGACGTTGTTGCGGCGCCCCCTGTTGTCCAGGTCTTCAATATGCCGCTGCATATCTCTAAGCATAAGATGATGGTCTGATGCCTGAACTTGGGTGCGATGTACCGCCAGTTTGGTCTCCTGGATCTCCTCCTCTGCCATCTCCACTCTGTCAGCTAGGTGTTTGAGGCCTGTATGGAGCGCCTGAATTTCAGCGCGGCATGTTGCCTTAACATCTTCAATTAGTTGTTTAAAGTCGTCTTTCGTGGGGAAGGCCTGCAGATATGACTGCCATGGCGGAGGAGGGTAATGAGAGGGTCCCCTGGCGCCATGTGGAGGGTGAAGTGGGTCAGAGGGGGACAGCTGGTGGCTGGGAGCTATTTCTCCATGTCCTCTAGTCCCAGGGGGGGGCTGTTGGGAGGGATCCCATGACGTGGACCAGGCCTCGGCCCGTTCTCCCTGCTGGGCAGGGGTCCCCTCGTGCCACGGGGCGTTAGTATCAGCCATGGAGGCATATGAGGGGGGGGAAATACCTCCCCGATCCCCGACCCCGGGATGGATGGCCGGATGGATTTGTCCCCAGGCTGCAGGGGGGGTGGGTTGCGGCCTAGCACTGACAGAGGGGGTGCCTTGTCCTGGGGATCCCATAGAGGCCTGGGAGTTGGCGGGGGTTTGCAGGGCTGGGAAGTCCTCCTGAGTAAGTGTGGGAGAGGAGGAGAGCTGAGCTCCGCTTTGTGGTCCCGGGTCTGAGGCAGTGCGGGGCGGGCGGGGGAGGGCTCCCGTGTCTCGAGTGTCCCGGCCTGGGGGGTTATGGAGAGCCGCGGCCTGCGCCTCGTGGTCCGCTGTGGGAGGGCAGGGGTGCGGGGATTCACTCACCCGGTGCTGGGAGCCATCCGGGCTCAGGGATGAAGCCGTGGTCTGCGATCGGGTCGGGGATGGCTCTCGATGCTGAGGTGAGCGTGGGGGAGATGTCCCTGTGTTGGAGGTGGCTGCGTCCGGCGCCATCTTGTCCCCTCCACCCGGCGGTCTGTCGGGCGATTTAAAGTACCTTTCAAAGGTCGTGGTGGAGCCTGGCGGGGGTTGGGATGACCCCCGAGCCTTGCTGGATCTGGTGGTCCGCGATCCGCCCATGGACGGCTACAGTTTCCCCCGGTTTTTTGCCGATTTGCTGCGGGCTGGAGAGGAGCTCTCAAGGGATGCTTCCTTCCAGGCTGGCTTCCGGTCACGCCCCTCGGATTTTTTTTTATTCTGCCGTACGAGAATTTAGTAAACTCATCAGATTCGACGTGAGATTGGCATACAAAAAAGTGGACGATCATTCGTCCGATAATCGGATTGTGTGTACCGGGCATTAGTCTCCCTTTGATTTTAGTGGCCAAATCGTTGTGGAATATTTTTTTTGAAAGGGAATTATTGTTACATTTAATTTTCATACATTTAACTGCTTGTGGACCCTGCACTGTATATATACATCCTAACTTTAAAGATGGATATCTCGGTAACGGCAGCAGCTGCTGCCACAACCGAGGTATCCATCTTTAGTGTGCAGGGTCCTTTAAACGATAACGGCGGTCTCTGCGGCTAAGCGGATTAGCCGCGAGATCGCCGTTATCAGTGGCGGGAGAGGGGCCCCCCTCCTGCCGCTCTCCCGCGCCTCCGCCAGCGGAGGCGATCGGGTCCGTTCGGCAGCTGACTGGGGATGCGAGTGAGTAAAAAATGTCCCTCACCCGTCCCCATAAGTCTAAATATGAGATCTTTTTGACCCCAGATCTCATATTTAAGAGGACCTGTCATGCTTTTTTTTATTACAAGGGATGTTTACATTCCTTTATAATTAGGGTTGTCCCGATTCCACTTTTTTAGGACCGAGTACAAGTACCGATACTTTTTTCAAGTAGTCGCCGATACCGAATACCGATACTTTTTTTTAAACGTGTCCCCAAATGCAGCCATGTCCCCCCACATATTGCTGCCATGTGTCCCCCCCCCCACATATTGCTGCCATGTGTCCCCCCCACATATTGCTGCCATGTGTCCCCCCCCCCCACATATTGCTGCCATGTGTCCCCCCCCCCCCCACATATTGTAAGACCGCTGTGCAAATACGGTGTGACAAAGTATTGCAATGACCACTATTTTATTCTCTAGGGTGTTGGAAAAAATATATATAATGTTTGGGGGTTTTAAGTAATTTTCTAGCAGAAAAAACTGTTTTAGTCTTGCAAACACCAAATCTGAAAAACACCTAAGGTCCTTAAGTGGTTAAACATTACCACACTTTTCATAAATTGGATTTTTTCTTTTGTGATATACCTTTTAATGATTGGAAATCTCTGAGATACATGTGCCTTTTTTTGTTTTCTTTATGATTTTAACAGGTGTAAAACATGTGGAGAGTATATCTATAAAGGAAAGAAGTTTAATGCAAGGAAAGAAACTGTGCAGAGTGAGCAGTATTTGGGACTCCCAATCTTTCGCTTTTACATCAAGTGTACACGCTGTTTAGCTGAAATCACATTTAAGGTTTGAATAGAAACTATTCTAATTCCTATAAATGCACATTTCATTTTCTGTTACAGTAAATATAAATGTTTTACATTTTGTGTATGATGCTACTAAATATATAGTGTGTGTGTGTGATATATATATATATATATATATATATATATATATATATATATATTACACACAGTGGATAGAAAAGTCCACACACCCCTGTTTAAATGTTCAGGTTTCTGTGATGTAAAAAAATTAGACAAAGATAAATAATTTCAGACATTTTTCCACCTTTTTTAATGTGATCTATAAACTGTACAACTCAATTGAAAAACAAAATCATTTGGGGGATGAGGTAAAAAAAAGTGTGCACACCCTCTTATATCTGGGGATGTAGCTGTGTTTACAATTAAGCAATCCCATTCAAACTCATGTTAAATAGGAGTCAGTACATGCCTGCCATTCTATAAAGTGCCTCCGACTAACTCCAAATAAATTTCAGCTGTTCTAGTAGGTCTTTCCTGACATTTTCTTAGTCGCATTCTACAGCAAAAGCCATGGGCTGTAGAGAGCTTCCAAAGCATCAGAGGGATCTCATTGTTAAAAGGTATCAGTCAGGATGAAAAGACGAGCAGAAAACTGGTCAGGGAGGCTGCCAAAAGGCCTACACTAACATTAAATGAGCTGCAGGAATATCTGGCAAGTACTGGCTGTGTGGTGCATGTGACAAGTCTCTTAGCATGTCTGGGCTATGGGGTTGAGTTGCAAGACGGAAGCCTTTTCTTACGAAGAAAAACATCCAAGCCCAGCAAAATTTTGCAAAAACACATCTGAAGTCTCTCAAAAGCATGTAGGACAATGTGTTCTGGTCTGATGAAACCAATTGTTGAGCTTTTTGCTTATAATATAAAGATATGTTTGTCAGAGAAACACTGTGCCTCACCAAATGAACACCATACCCACAGTGAAGCATGGTGTTGGCAGCATTATGCTTTGGGTTTGTTTTTCAGCTGGAACGGGCATTTGTCAAGGTAGAGGGAATCATGAACAGTTCCAAATACCATTTTATATTGGCACAAAACCTTCAGGCTTCTGCTAGAAAGCTGAACTCGAAGAGGAACTTCATCTTTCAACATGACAAAGACCCAAAGCATACATCCAAATCAACAAAGGACTGGCTTCACCAGAAGAAGGTTAAAGTTTTAGAATGGCCCGCCAGAGCCCAGACATGAATCCGATTGAAAATCTATGGGGTGATCTGAAGAGGGCTGTGCACAGGAGATAGTCCAAATCTTCCAGATTGCAAGGTTGTTTTTGCAAAAAATGGTGGGAAAATATTGCCAAGTCAAGATGTGCCATGCTAATACACTGTATACAGTGGGTAAAGTAAAAATAATCACATTTTGTAGCTTTGCAGGCTGAAATTGTTTTGTTTTGTTTTATCCAGCTGTATATACTAGTGCAACTTATAACAAGTAAAATATGGATTCAAATCTGATTACAGGTGTGGAAATACAGGACAACTTGTGATCCAGCGATCTCAGGATGATCACATTCAGCAGAACTTTTCTAAACTGCACTCAATACTACAAGACATTAAATGGGACCGAATTGTAGAAACATTGAACACAGAGGAAAAATTGGGAATGCTTTAGGAACATATTAAATTACGATATCAGCAAGTGCATTCCTATGGCCAATAAATATAGAAGAGCGAAGGTTAAACCTTGGTTGCTAAACCATAACATAAAAAGGCCTTAAAAAATATAAAGCTGAGTGGTCTTTGTCACTCCAACACTACAAGAAATGCAATAAGAAGTGAAAGAACACAATCAGAATGGCTGAAGACTATGTGAGATGCAGTGGAGAGTAAAAAAAAAATCCCAAAATTTTTTTTAACCACCTAACAACCACTGAACATCAAAAGACGTCCTCGACTTTGTGTGGTGATATCTGAATGATGCCTGCAGCTACAGGCATCATTCAGATATCACCATCTTCAGCCGGCGATTCTGTGCACAATAAGAATGATCAAAGCGACAGTTTCGCCGCTTGCTCGTTCTTATAGGCAGCGAGAGGGGACGTCCCCTCCCGCTGACATCCGGTGCTTCTCCAGGCTCTCCCGTGCCACCGGGGGCCCGGAGAGTGAATCGGCCAGCGCTGGCTGGGGAAGCAAAGAGATGACTGGTGACCATCTCATCATACTACCAATTCATAAATGATATAGAAGATGGTATAAATGGCTCAATCTCCGTTTTTGCTGTTAAGATAAAATATATTTTAAATTTCTATCCGTATATAGAAACTTTTCAAGAAGACCTGAATAAAATGGGGTGGGCAATTACATGGCAAATGAGTTTTAAAGCGGTAGTAAAGCCTGCTTTGTTATTTTTACTATAATAAGGCTGAAATGTAGGTAAAATGTAAATCTCCTTAATGTACATGATCTCTTAAAGAGCCAATGTCACTGGTGCATGAGCTCTGAAGGTCCAGTGTACCATGCCTGATCTACAGAGCTTCTTGCCAGGATCAAGGGCTTCGGCGCATGTGTCGGAGTGACGTAATCGCCAGTCCTTCCACTCGCAGCATCGGAGCCTGCAAACCCAGAAGAAAGGCAGGGGGAACGTGTCGGCCCCTTTGGCGCTGACGGTGCGCTGCTGGTGTGGGCCTTGTTTTAAGATAGTTTATAATGTACTAGTATGGGATGAATACTAGCACATTATGCCATTGTCTTGCATGTTTACTGTTTTTATATTTAAAAAAATGAAAAGTAATGCACTTGGGCTTTAAATATTAACACAAATTACTCACTAGGGGAAGAACCTCTGGGGTAATACAAAATGGAGAAAGATCTGGGGGTTCTGGTAGAAGACAGACTGGGCAATAGCAAGCAAAGCCAGCAGACTTTAAGCATGCATTAAAAGGGAATTTACTTTAGAGATAAAACTATAATCCTGCTACTCTATAAAACTCTGGTTTGGCCACATCTAAAGTATTCCATCCAGCTCTTGTCTTCAATCCTAAGGAAGGATGTGCTGGTACTGGAAAGAGTCCAGAAAAGGGCAACGCAAGTCTGTGCTCTGACTAAGCTATACAAGGACATTTGACCTTTTTCTTCAACCACTATGTGGTCATTTTTGCTGTGTGCTTTGGGTCATTGTCATGTTGGAAGTTAACAGGATATTACCACCTCCATGCTTTACTGTAGGAATGTTAAACCCATCCCCATAACAGGATATTACCACCTCTATGGTTTGCTGTAGGAATAATGTTATTTGGATAGTGAGCTCTATTGGGTTTCCACCAGACATATCGTTTGGTGTTGAGGCCAAATCATTACATTTTATTCTCGTCTGACCACCTTAAATGAGTCCACATTGAAAAAGATGTTATGGTCAGATGAGACTAAAATGTAATTTTCTTTCTCGTACATCACGGGACACAGAGCGGCATATTCATTACTATGTGGGTTATATGGAGTACCTTCAGGTGTGGACACTGGCAATCTCAAACAGGAAGTCCCCTCCCTATATAACCCCCTCCCCTAGAGGGAGTCCCTCAGTTTTTTCGCCAGTGTCTTAGGTGTTGGTCACGGAATAGCTTTGCTCCACATCCTTGGGATTAAGGGCGGGCTAACCGGATCTGTCCAAGGAGCCTCAGTGCCAAAGTGGACAGTACCCGGGCCCCAAGCCGTGGGGTTTGGCCTATAATGCTCCTCTTTGGAGGGCTGGACCCTGGGCCCAGGACTTGGAGTTTGTAAAAACCATAAGTTCCTGTTTGCCAGGGTGCTATATAGGTCCAGGACAGTGGGTACCTTCATAGGACCCCAGGGCCTGAAGGTCTACTACGCTACCCACGGAGATGGGAGAAGATTGGATCAGTTTGCTGGACAAACATCCTGCAGCATGGAGCAGGTAAGGGGGAGCCTGCGGGACTTGGTTCGACAGCAGGCTCTCCGGGGTAACCTTAAAGGGGGGATAGCCTAAGTATGCTCTGCATGGGCAACCTTGTTCACTATGTCTAAAGAGAGACAGGATGACACCTTTCCCCCCCCCATCACTAGGTCCCCCTGTCTAAATATGTGTGCTAGCTAAACCTGCTGTTTCTTCCTAGGGCTAGTAAGGATCCCTAGGGGCCTTTGGAGAGTCCTACCTGGCCGGGGGTTTGAATCTGCCGCCTGTTTCTGCGTTCCTGGATCTCCAGCAGCGCGGCTCCTCCATGTTCCTCCTGTTTCCGGCATACGCGCGCGCGCGTGCGCGCGCACGTCTTATGGACGTTTTTTCGCGCCGTTCACACAGGAGGGCGGGGGGGGCGTGCCTGCGGCGTCATACAGGGGCGCGCCTTTGTGCTGTTATAGACAGCAGGCATTGTCAGTGCTCAGTCTGAGGCTGATTTTCAGAGGAGAGGACGCAGAGCGGCAGAACAGTGACTCCCGGTGGCGGAAGAGGGGTAGTACATGTGGACTTTGTTCCAATGCCTTTTTGTTAAGCCAAGAAATCCCCCTTTTTTGCAGCAGGTTTGGAGGCTGGCAAACTTAGTTTGGGGTCACTGTATGTTGTCAAAAGAAAATATATAATATATTTAAAAAAAAAAAAAAAAAAAAAAAGAACATACGGGATCCCATCAGTTTTTGGGCATTAGGGGTCTATTGTCCCCTAAACTCTGATTTTTGTACTCCTGCCCACTACAGTCTGTTGTGTGGGCGGAGTCCCTCGATTTTGTATTATGGCTTCCAAGGGTTCGGGGTCAAAGGGTACAAAAAAGACCAAAAAAACAAAAGGGTTCCCTTTCTGATTCTGATATGCCGATACTTTCCCCGCAACTTATTAATTTAAGAAGCGCCTTGGATGAGCCATTAGGGGGATCTGGTGCGGAGGCTGGCCCAG
This sequence comes from Rana kukunoris, assembly GCA_029574335.1. Taxonomy (NCBI): domain Eukaryota; kingdom Metazoa; phylum Chordata; class Amphibia; order Anura; family Ranidae; genus Rana; species Rana kukunoris. Next base: position 400,048,494 of record CM056049.1, read on the forward strand.
ATCAGCCCAGCCCTGTGTTCATCACAGAGGAGATGCTAGCCGTATCCCTAGGGGGGCTAGAAGAGAGAATAGCAACATTGATCGCTAGAGCTATTCCTGGTAAGAAACGGGTTAGATCCCCATCACCAGGAGGTGTATCCTCAGATGCTGAGATTCTCTCTCCAGAGGAATTGGAATCACAGGAGGATCAACTAGACCTGAACCAAGAGGGTTCAGGGATTGAGGGATCTGCCTCTGAGGAACCATTTTCAGACTCCCAGACAGAAAGACTGTGGGTACAGTCTTTGACGGACATGGTCCGCTCGGCATTTAGTTTACCATGGCCAGAGCCTCAGGTTCCTCCGGTATCCTCTCTGGGCTCTTTGAAAGCTCCGTTAAACAACACAGTTTTTCCAGTCCATCCTCTCTTGGAGGAATTGATCTTTCGGGATTGGGTACGGCCGGACAGGATTTTTTCTGCCACCGAAAAGGTTTGCGGTCATTTACCCCATGGAGGAAAAGTTCTCCAAGAGGTGGAGGCTCCCAGTAGTGGATGCAGCCATCTCATGTGTGAATAAATCACTAACTTGCCCGGTGGAAAACATACACATGTTTAAAGATCCAGTTGATAAAAGATTAGAGACACTTTTAAAAGCATCCTTTGCTACGGCAGGAGCAGTGGTGCAGCCAGCGGTGGCTGCAATTGGAGTTTGTCAGGCATTAAAAGACCAGACAAAGGAAATGTTAAGGGACATGCCTACCCAACAAGCAGAAGAGTTTTCTGATATTCCCAGAGCTCTGTGTTTTGCGGTAGATGCTATAAAAGATTCCATCCAGCAGGCCTCTCGTTTATCACTATGTTTGGTGCACATGAGAAGGCTCTTATGGTTGAAGAACTGGGCGGCGGAGCCCCCATGCAAAAAGCTTCTGGCAGGGTTTCCCTTCCATGGAGGACGACTCTTCGGAGAGGATCTGGATAAATATATTCAGACTATTTCAAATGGCAAAAGTACCCTTTTACCGGTCAAAAAGACATTCCGGGCTCCTACATTTAAAAGGCAGCTCTTTCCTGTCTCGGGGCCCTCAAATTCCAGGCAGTATCGACGGCCGCCTGCACGATCCAACGTTAACAGTAGATCGCAGGGACAGACCCCTGGGGGTAAGAGGCCGTGGTATCGCAAGCCGTCAAAGACAGCCCCTAAGTCTGCCTTATGAAGGGGCGCCCCCACTCTTGCGGGTGGGGGGAAGGCTTCGTTTCTTCGCAGAAGTTTGGGAAGCCAAGATCCCCGACAAATGGGTCCGGGCATCTGTAACCACAGGTTACAGACTGGAGTTTCTAAGGTATCCTCCGCCTCATTTTCAAGAATCAAGGCTACCAAGGGATCCAGCGAGGAAGGCCTCAATGCTGGCAGCTTTGGATCACCTGCTTTGCCAGGACGTAATTATAGAAGTGCCAGCCCAAGAGCAAGGCCTAGGTTTCTATTCCAACCTCTTTGTCATACCAAAGCCCAACGGCGATGTCAGGCCAATCTTGGACCTAAAGAGGTTAAACGGTTACCTAAGGGTTCGTTCCTTCCGGATGGAATCCATCCGGTCAGCAGCCGCCGCGCTTCAGAAGGACGATTTTCTGGCCTCCATAGACATAAAGGATGCTTACCTTCATGTACCAATCTTTCAGTCGCATCAAAGGTTTTTACGCTTCGCGGTGGGGCAGCGACACTTCCAATTCAGGGCGCTCCCCTTCGGGCTGGCCACGGCCCCCCGGGTATTCACGAAGATCCTAGCCCCAATTCTGGCCAATTTAAGGATCCAAGGGGTCACAGTCCTAGCATACTTGGACGACCTTTTAATCATAGATCACTCACGGCCGGGTCTGCAAAAGGCAGTAAACCTCACGGTTCGGTACCTCGAAGAAGTCGGCTGGGTCCTGAACCGGGGAAAGTCAGCGTTCCAGCCTACAAAGCAGTTGGAATACCTCGGCATGAGGTTAGACACAGAACATCAAAAGGTGTTCCTGCCCCTTGTAAAGATCGAAGCTATCAAGGGGTTGGTTCAGTTGGTTCTAAACAAGAAAAAAACAACTATTCGCCTGTGTATGCGATTACTAGGCAAGCTAGTGGCCACATTCGAGGCAGTACCATACGCTCAGATCCACACTCGCGTCCTACAGGCAGCCATTCTAGCAGCCTGGGGCAAGAGGGCACATGCCTTAGAGTCCCCTTTGACGCTATCATCAAGGGTCCGACAAAGCCTGGCCTGGTGGTTGAACCCTCAGAATCTTCTAAAGGGAAAATCCTTCAGCCCTGTTGTCTGGAAGGTAGTTACCACAGACGCCAGCCTGGCAGGCTGGGGGGCGGTCTTCGAGGGGTTCTCCCGCCAGGGAACTTGGGTGAAAGCAGAGAGGCAGCTCCCCATCAATATCTTGGAAATCAGAGCTGCCCGCCTAGGCCTTCTGGCTTGGACCTCCAGATTAAAGGGGTTCCCGGTGAGAATCCAGTCAGACAATGCCACGGCGGTGGCATACATAAACCACCAAGGGGGAACCAGGAGCCAGGCCGCTCAGAGGGAGGTGAACTTGATTTTTCAATGGGCAGAGGTTCATGTACCCTGCATTTCAGCGATATTCATTCCCGGAGTGGACAACCTGCAGGCAGACTTCTTAAGTCGCCAGAGTCTGTTACCAGGGGAGTGGTCTCTGCATCCCCAGGTCTTTCAGACAATCTGCCAGAGGTGGGGAATGCCGGACGTAGATATAATGGCATCCAGGTTCAACAAGAAACTAGACAGGTTCGTGTCGCGAGCGAGGGATCCTATGGCCTGCGGAACCGATGCGTTGGTTTGCCCTTGGCATCAATTCAGACTTCTATATGCATTCCCTCCACTACAGTTACTCCCGCGCCTGTTGCGCAAGATCAGAGTGGAGAACAAGCCAGTCATTCTAGTAGCTCCGGCTTGGCCCCGGAGGACTTGGTACTCACTAGTCCTGAAGATGGCAGTGGGAGACCCTTGGACTCTTCCTCTACAACCAGACCTACTCTCACAAGGCCCGATCCTCCACCCTACATTACAGCGTCTAAATTTGACGGCCTGGAGGCTGAATCCCTGATTCTCAGGGGTAGAGGTCTGTCTAGGCAGGTAATTCCTACCCTGATTAGGGCTGGAAAGCCGGTCTCCAGGGTGATTTATTACAGGGTGTGGAGGAACTACGTAGGCTGGTGTGAATCCAAAAGATGGAATTCCCGCAAATATACTATTGATAGGGTGTTAAGTTTTCTCCAGCTTGGAGTGGATAAAGGCCTGGCACTAAGCACAATCAAGGGACAGATCTCAGCTCTGTCAGTGTGGTTTCAGAGGCCGCTGGCCACCCACTCGCTGGTAAAGACCTTCTTACAGGGGGTCTTGCGTATTAATCCTCCTGTCAAGTCACCAATTTGTCCATGGGACTTAAATCTTGTCCTGTCCACTCTACAGAAACAGCCTTTTGAGCCGTTGGCTGAGATTCCTTTACTCTTACTGACAAGAAAGTTGGTTTTCTTGGTCGCCATAGTTTCGGCCAGGAGAGTGTCAGAATTAGCAGCCTTATCGTGTAAGGAACCATATCTCGTTCTGCATAAGGACAGGGCAGTTCTCCGGCCCCATCCTTCCTTTCTACCAAAGGTTATATCCAAATTTCACTTAAACCAGGATTTGGTACTTCCATCCTTCTTTCCAAAACCTACATCTAGAAAGGAAGGGTTGCTGCATACCTTGGATATTGTCCGGGCCATGAAGGCCTATCTTAAAGCTACAGAAAAGATCCGGAAAACAGATGTGTTATTCGTTCTACCAGATGGCCCCAAGAAGGGGCAGGCAGCTGCAAAATCCACCATCTCGAGATGGATTAGACAATTAATCATTCAAGCCTACGGGTTGAAGAGGTTGCCTCCTCCGTTGTCGGTAAAGGCCCATTCTACCAGGGCCATGGGCGCCTCTTGGGCAGCACACCATCAGATCTCTATGGCTCAGATATGCAAGGCGGCAACGTGGTCATCAGTCCACACGTTTACAAGGTTTTATCAACTAGACGTGAGAAGAAATGCGGATACTGCCTTTGGTCAGGCAGTATTACAGGCTGCAGTTTGAAATCCTCGGGATCAGAAACACCCTTGGTTATAAAAAAAAAAAAAAAAAAGAAGTTTTTTCTTGACTAAGTTAGAATTATTATTATGATTTGAGTTCATCTCTAAATTGAATCCTTCTTTGGAAGATGTCTCCCTCCCCTCATTAAAGCATTGCTTTCGGACATCCCACATAGTAATGAATATGCCGCTCTGTGTCCCGTGATGTACGAGAAAGAAAAAGGGATTTTTAAATACAGCTTACCTGTAAAATCCTTTTCTTGGAGTACATCACGGGACACAGAGCTCCCACCCCTCTTTTGGGTGACCATTTTGGGAGGCATACTGCTTGCTACAAAACTGAGGGACTCCCTCTAGGGGAGGGGGTTATATAGGGAGGGGACTTCCTGTTTGAGATTGCCAGTGTCCACACCTGAAGGTACTCCATATAACCCACATAGTAATGAATATGCCGCTCTGTGTCCCGTGATGTACTCCAAGAAAAGGATTTTACAGGTAAGCTGTATTTAAAAATCCCTTTATTTGGCCTCAACACTAAACAATATGTCTGGTGAAAATGTGGTCCAACAAACAAAAATGTCATCCTTTTTCCCACTTAGTGATTCGGATTTTTAATAACAAAAAAAATTCTGACATGTTATATCTTTCACGTGGATGTTATAAGTTGCACTAATACAGCTGGATAAAACAAACTGTCTGACTTAATATCAGGCTGCAAAGCCACAAACGGTTCTTTTCTATACCCTGTGTGTGTGTTTGTTATAAAATTAAATATATAATGCAGTTGTGCTCAAAAGTTTGCATACCCTGGAAGAAATTTAGACATTTTGGCATTAATATTGAAAATATAACTGATAAACTGTCTTTTTATTTAACCACGTAATAACGGAGCCTCTTTCTGAGATTGGTGTGTGGTTTTTTTTTTTTTGCTACATTTATATATATTTTTCTAACACCCTAGATAATAAAATAGCGGTCGTTGTAATACTTTTTTTTTTTTAAACAAATGATATGGTTTATTTTTCCATATTGCTGGATACACGTGCAAGCATCAAAACGACATAACCAAAACAAAACATAAAATAAACCCTTGCCACTTGGGGCGTCTACCTTCCCAACGCAGGAACCTACCTATGGAGTCTGGAACAGCCTACTGCTGGGCAGACACTGCTGGTCCTACAGCAGAAAACAAAAAGTCACAGAAATATACATCAGCACCTCACCTCTTCAGTACTGGTTGTGACTGCTCCTTCACTCACACAGCCTCAGGATGCAGCAATCAGTCGTTATCCTTAGGCTGTCTTTATAGGGGCTTTAATTGCTTAATTCTGAACAGCTGAAACCTTTTAACGCCCCAAACCTCTCTGGCCATCTCTGCAGCCGACGCCTAATAGTAATTGGTGTATTGTCTAAACAAGGCAGAAATATATCTCCCGTCTGTGACAACACACACACACACAGATTTACCTGACTTCCTGTCACAATATATATAAAATATATATTGTGGAAGATTGATGTTATGTCGAGTAAATTGATACCCAACATGTCACGCTTCAAAGTTGCGCCAACTTGTGGAAAGGTGACAAACTTTTACCCTTAATCTCCATAGGCGACGTTTAAAAAAAATTGTACATGTTGCATTTTTTGAATTAGAGGAGGTCTAGGGCTAGAATTATTGCTCTCGCTCTAAGGATCATGGCGATACCTCACGTGTGGTTTGAACATCATTTTCATATGCGGGCGCTACTCGCCTATGCGTTCGTTTCTGCACGCAAGCTCGGCAAAACGAGGCACGCCTAAAAAAATATTTTTTCTCTTATTTTACCTTTTTTTTTATTTTAAAATTTTCCACTATTCTTTTTAAAAAAAATGGGTGGTGGCCATCTTCTCCTCACTTATCTCCATGGATCAGACATGATCGCTTCCTCCGCTGCCGACGGCGGAGGGCACCGGAGAGCGACGTAAGGGTGCCCTCTCCTGCCGCCAATTTTTTTTTTTTTGTGATCTTGTGGCAAATCCACCATAGAGACCACTTTTATCTTGAAGCAGACCGCCCGCTCTTGAAGAGGATACTGGGGTTACGGTAGCTAGCTACCACCATAACAACGGTATTCCTCTTCAAACAGCTGACGTAAAGTGGTTAACCACTTAACGACCGCTGCATGTAAATATACTTCGGCAGAATGGCATGTACAGGCAGATGGACGTGCCGGTACGTCCCTGCCTAGACGTGGGTCGTTGCAAGCGGCGGTTGTTAATGGTGTGGGAGCGATCCGGGATGAGGGGGCCGCTATTCGTTTCTAGCCACCCCCTCGCGATCGCTCCCAGTGAATCGGCTTCCTCCTCCGCCCTCCTCTGCCTGAACTGAAAACACAGGCAAGGAGGAAGTGATGTCATCTCTCCTCTGGCGCTCTTTACGTCCGGCGAGAGGAGACATCACACAGTAAGTTGCACAACACTACACTGACACTGTACACGCAGGCACACAAATCCCCCCCCCCCCCTGTCACAGTGTCACTAATAGCAGTGACCATTTATTTACTGATCACTGCATTTAGTGTCAATGTGACAGTGTACGGTCCAGGGTAGCCCCCTACCCCCCCACTAACAAAGCTTTAACCCCTTGATCACCGCCCTAGTAAACCCTTTCACCCCCTATTGCCAGCGTCACTAAGCAATCGTTTTTCTGATCGCTGTATTAATGTCGCAGGTGCCGTTAGGTAGCTAGTTAGTTATTTTTGGAGGTTCGCCCGCCAGGTTTTTATAGCGTTGGCTACCCCCATATATTTTTTAAATAAAGTTTTTATCCCCTGATTGCCCCAGAGTTGACCCTTTCACTAGTGATCACCGTATAATTGTCACTGGTGACGCTGGTTAGCCAGTTAGTTATTTAGGTTCGCCGCCAGGTTTTTATAAAGCACTGGGTACCCCCATATATTACCTAACAAAGGTTTTACCCCTGATTGCCCCCTAGTTAACCCTTCCACCAGTGATCACCATATAAGTGTTACGGTTGACGCTGGTTAGTTAGTTTGCTGTTTATAGCATCAGGGCACCCGCTGTGTATAACCCAATAAAGGTTTAACCCCCTGATTGCCCGGTGGGTGATATCAATTACATTTTAGCGTCAGGGTCTGCGTCGCCCCAGGTAAGTGCTAGTAACGCTAACACCCACGCGCAAAGCATACACCCCCCTTAGTGGTATAGTATCTGAACGGATCGATATCTGATCTATACTATTCTACCCAGCAGTTTAGGGTACCCAAAAACGCATTGTTAGCGGAATCAGCCCAGATACCCGCTAGCACCTGCGTTTTTGCCCCTCCCCTCCGCCCAGCCCAACCCACCCAAGTCCAGTATTGATCAATCGCTAACAGTTTTTTTTAAGCGTTTTCTAAGTAAAAAATAACACAAAAAAATATATAAAATAAAAAAAACAAAAATAGTTGTTGTTTTATTCTCTCCCTCTCTATTCTCTCTATTCTGCTCTTTTTATTACTGTATTCTATTCTGCAAAGTTTTATTAGGTTTTTTTCATGCTTGCTTTTCAGGTATGTAACTTTACTGTTTTCAGGTGCGCCATTCAGTTGCAGCGCGGACTTATTTATCTTGACAGCAACAGCGTTTGCTCCCTCGATATATAAAGCCGTGACTCCAACGCTGTAGGAGCATATATGCCGAAGCATGGGGGCATTAGGGGCGGAGGAGCGATTTTGCTCCTAATGCCGCGTACATACAGTTGACATTCCTACGGAGGCTTTCCCGTGGAAAAGTCTGACAGTGTGTACGCGGCATAATTTTTTTGTGGTGGGATGCCCCCATGCTTTGGCATATATAAATGGTGCCCATCATTAGAAGTGGGTGGATGAAGGGAGGTATTCTAATGGTGGGCATACCCACCTATCAATCTTGTTTTCGTTCAGCCAACAGGCTGCATGAAAAAAAAAAATATTACGATACATTACCAACAAGAACCATCAACGTACCGGTATGTTGCTGGACTTTGAATGGTTATACCAGAATGATAGAATAAAGGAAAATGTTCCGCGCCAAACAAAATATATATAAAACGATAAAGCTGCTACTTAGTAAACAAAATAAAAATTGCCAAGTGATAAGATACAAAAATAAGTGCGCTAATAACATATAATAAGACACAATCTAATGTGCTACATATATACTAAAGTCCATAGACATAAACTAGAAAGTAATGTCCATCACGGCGATGGCGTGCACGTGAGGACGTGACGCGCCCCAAGGTGGGAGGGACCAGTGAGCGTGGAACGCTGGGAGCGAGGACGGAGGAGACGCCGCAGCCCAGCAGCCCTGGAGCTCCCCTGAATCGAGGAGAGGCGGCGTTAGCCGTCCTAGACATCCGACCGGGACACGGCTGCTGGTATACAGCGAGCGGCATGGATTTCAGCGCAGGCATCTAAGACTCAGGCACGAAGCTGGGGAGTTAACTCCCCGCACCGCCATCACCACCTCTGAAACCACAACAGCCACCCTCAGCTAAAGCATCCCTGCAGACAAAGAGGATCACTAGCTCAGGGAGTATACAGGCTGCAGGCAGCCGAAGAAGTATTATTTCTTACTGGAAGATCAGGTAATATAAAAGACACGCTGCAAAGGGGCCAGCTGCAGAAGGTATGGTGTTTTGCTAATTATACAGATGCGTAAAATGACCGCTTTTGAGAAGGACATCAGTTATCGCAGGGTACGATTACACACCTGGAGACACATGGTTACCATCACTATTTAGTATGTTATATTATGTTTTATCTCCCTGTTGTTAAAGTTCTGAACGGAGAAGCCCCTACATTGTACTGCGTGTGATCTGAGTAAACCTGATTGTAAACTGGTTCCAGTTGGAGAGCCTAAAGGTGTTAATTGGAGCTCAGGGAAAAATAAGGGGTGGTAGTACCTAAAATAGGGACCCACCGTGCTTCTCTTATACTCCAGAACTTTTTTTTTCACAACCTGTGGTTTAGGAGGACCAATAAAGTGTCGCTACTAAACGAAAGTTTCAAAAAGGGACTAAAAGATTGTTTTACTCCAGGTCATCATGTAGACCCCTTGAAAGTGTGATAAACCCGTATAATAAGAAGTGAACCCCCCCTATCACAGGCCGGACAGCAGGGAGACAGATCCCCTGGGGGAGGGGGAGAGAGGGACGCTCCACCTAGAGAACGAGTGAATCTCTTTTGACGAGTATACCTCAGCTATACCCCCCGGGTTTAACCTTGCTAACTAGAGGGTCTGGTGCTTACACCCCAAGAAAGCACTGGGTTTAAAAGATCTTTAGCTGCTCTTCGTTTTTTTTTGTTCGGTAGTTATCTTGAACACAACGTGCACTTAGTGGTAAAAGCTCCCGAAGGAAGAATAAAGAGGGGCACGACAGAGGTGCAAGAAGAAGCCCAACGGGACTATTAGGAACCCCCCCCCCTCAGGGTCAAAAACCCCACCCATTCTCAATCCGTCACCAAATTGCCCCCCGACGGGATACTTCAATCTAAAAATAAATAAATAAATAGTGAAGAATCGGAAGTGAAGCGAAAGGGGAAAAGAATCAGAAAAGTGAAGGATACTATGTCCAGGATGTCAAGTAGATCAACAAAAGGAGGAATTCCCAAAACGCATGTTGGATCCGCACCTACAAGCTCTATCAAATAATATATGTCTAAAAGGGATAGCCCAAGTAAAGCAAGATCCCCAAAATCACTATCAGCCAAAGCAGATAAGAAGACAGACGATACGAAATCACGGAGCCCAAATCAAGGGGAAATATTAGAGGATCCTACAGAGGAAGGAATAAGCAGGATGGATGTTGAATCAGATAGAACAGAGGTCTGGAGAGGGAACTCCCACTAAAGGTGACATGGAAAAGATGCTGATGCGACTTGAGAATGCGATTAAGGGAGAAATACAAAACTTAAGAACGGACTTTGGCCATCTCCTCACCCGGGTGGAGGCAGTAGAAGAACATTCAGAGAAACAAGAACAGGAGTTAAACTCGCTAAAGTAACAAGTGGCGCTGCTACATTTACAACAGAGGAATATACTTTATAAATTGGAAGAAAACTGAAAACAGATCAAGGAGACAATCTGAGAATTAGAGCAGTCCCAGAAGAAGAGGGGGAGGATCTGAAGAAAACAACATGGGCAATATTGAATCCAATTTTGGGGAAAACACCCGAAGATCCAGTTAGAGTAGAGAGAGCCCACCGGGTAAGGAGATTTAAGAGAACGGACAAAGATCGGCCTAGGGATATCATAGTAAGGTTCCACTCTTTCGAAGAAAAAGACGAAATTTGGAAGAAATTGAGGGGTTACCCACCCCTCACATATAAGGAGGCCGTATTACAGATCTTTGCAGACCTGGCATCAGAGACTCTCGCTAGACGGCGACTACTAAAGCCCTTACTGGAACAACTAATAGCCAAGAAAATTAAGTATAACTGGAGGTTTCCTCCGTGTTTAGTAGGGATGAAAGAGGGGAAATCAGCAACACTACGATTCCCGGAGGACTTAAAAGAATTCTGCAATAGGTTGGACCTACAGATTCCAGACCTGCCTGGATGGTCCTGGGGGGGGGAGATGGTGGAAGGGTTTTTTTTTTTTTTTGAGGAAAGTGTTGAATGAGTCTGATATCACGGTTATCCAAGGAGAATGTATACTCTTTCCCTCATTTTTCAATAATGGGGGATATGTAAAATAGGTCCCACCTTGGGGAAATTGAACCAAGGGTAGACCATTGGTTCAAAGGCCGACAGTTGGCCACTGGGGGAGGGAGAAAAAGGGAGGGATGGGGGGAGGGGAGGGTAGCGGTAGGGGGGGGGAGGGACCCACTTCACCTAATCTGGGAGAAGAAAAACGGAGGAGGTTAAATCTGGAATCTAAGCAAAGGGGGCAAAACAAGACAGGATGCCGATAATAAAATGCGTATCATATAACGTAAAAGGCCTAAATCACCCAGCTAAGAGGCATAGAATATTAAAAGTATTGAAAAGAATTAAAACGGACATAGCGTTCATACAAGAAACACACCTTACCCTAGAAACTAATATCAAGTTATGAAAGAAATATGTCTCTATGAGGCATTAACAGCGCTATATGAATTTATATCAATTGAACTCAAAAGTTCAAAATCTGCTTTTGTGAGGTGCAAAAAAAAAAAAAAACAGTCAGGATCTCCTATCCTGAAAATAGTAGCTAGCCTCAAATACTAAGGACAATGTAACAACAGCTATTATACACTAAAAACAAAAGATGAAAAACAATCTTGAGTGTATATGATACGCATATGTCAATAGGGTACTTCTTTTTTTTAAAAATACAAATATAAGTAGAAATAAAAAACATAGCACATAGTCTGTTGATCTAAAATGTTCTTTGTGGGAAATAAACTTGAAATTTGGTTGAAAAAACACAAATCCAGGCTTTCCTTCACTTGTAGTCCCCCTCTCGGTTTTGTACTCACCAGATAGACATGGTGTTAATCGCCTTTAGATATTGGGATCTCCCTCCTGTGGAGTTCAGCCCAGCCCAGCAGCAATATTTCTCAGAAATAAAAACAAAATTGTGCACATCGATTGCAATTTTACTGCTCACTCTGCTAGCCTGGCGTCTCCGCTCCGTCTCCAGCTGATGTGTCCCGGGTGTAACTTGCTCCGTCTGTACGATACGTCGTGTAGCTGGGCTGGGCCCAGCTACACGACGTATCGTACAGACGGAGCAAGTTACACCCGGGACACATCAGCTGGAGACGGAGCGGAGACGCCAGGCTAGCAGAGTGAGCAGTAAAATTGCAATCGATGTGCACAATTTTGTTTTTATTTCTGAGAAATATTGCTGCTGGGCTGGGCTGAACTCCACAGGAGGGAGATCCCAATATCTAAAGGCGATTAACACCATGTCTATCTGGTGAGTACAAAACCGAGAGGGGGACTACAAGTGAAGGAAAGCCTGGATTTGTGTTTTTTCAACCAAATTTCAAGTTTATTTCCCACAAAGAACATTTTAGATCAACAGACTATGTGCTATGTTTTTTATTTCTACTTATATTTGTATTTTTAAAAAAAAGAAGTACCCTATTGACATATGCGTATCATATACACTCAAGATTGTTTTTCATCTTTTGTTTTTAGTGTATAATAGCTGTTGTTACATTGTCCTTAGTATTTGAGGCTAGCTACTATTTTCAGGATAGGAGATCCTGACTGTTTTTTTTTTTTTTGCACCTCACAAAAGCAGATTTTGAACTTTTGAGTTCAATTGATATAAATTCATATAGCGCTGTTAATGCCTCATAGAGACATATTTCTTTCATACATTTTTTCTCATTATAATAGCCGCTTTTTCTGCATATACATTTATATAATTTGTCCATTGAGCGCTAGGACCAGCCTCTATCTTAGGATATATCCTGGTATATCTTTTCTATAATATCAAGTTATATTCGACAGATTTCCCGATTTGGTTTTATGGGGATACTGTATCAAAATGTGCAAGGGGCGTTGCCATTGGGATAGCAAAAGGGGTTAGATTCCAGTTGACTGAAAGACTAACAGACCCTGAGGGGAGATTTCTCTTTCTAAAAGGGAAACTAGAAGGGGTGGAATGTACCCTTGCGAACATATACTCCCCTAATACACAACAGGTAAAATATTTATCGAATATTCTAGGAAAATTAAGAGATTTCAAAAAAGGTAGGGTTATCGTGGGTGGGGATTTGAACCTATGCATGGAACCATCGGTAGATAAGACCGCTGGGACGGGGGGGATAAATAGTACGCAGCAAACAATGTTAAAGAATAGCCTACACAGAAATCAGTTAGTAGATGCATTGAGAGTCTTAAACCCAGAGACACGAGATTATACCTTTTACTCACCGGTACACAGCTGTTATTCTCGCATTGATTTTTTTCTAGTCGATCATTGCCTATTGGAAATAATGATAGAGGCAAAGATTGAATCTAGGACTATATCGGACCATGCCCCAATAAGCATCTGTTTAAATATAATAGGAAATCAGAAACCACCCCAAATTTGGAGACTTAATGAGGAACTAGTACTTGATGATACAAGCTTAACTAGAATTAAAATGGAGTTGGAGGAATACTTCAAAATAAACGACACAAACGAAATATCTAAAGCTACACTATGTGATGCCCACAAGGCCTTGATTAGAGGTATTTTTATATCTGAGGAAGCAAGGAAAAAAAAAGAGAAGAGTCTTATAAAGAATAAGTTGATTGCGGAGATATTTAAACTAGAACAAGAACATAAGAGATGAAAAACGACAAGAACTATATCAGGAATTAGTTAATAAACGTAACGATCTGAAAACAATTCTCTTTCAAGAAACAAAAAGAGAATTCCAGATAATTGCGAAAGAAAGGTATATGGGGGGCAATAAAATTAGCAAACACCTATCCAGAATGGTACAGAAAAAGAAATCTAGGAATTACATAGACAAAATCAAAAATAAGCAAGGAAGGGTGGTCTATACAACAAAAGATATAGCTGAAACTTTCCGCGAGTATTACGAGGACTTGTATGCGGTGAAACAGAAAAAATGGGAAAAAGGGGAGAAGAAAAACAAAACCCTAGATTTTCTTCAAGAAGCAGGTCTTTCAACAGTTAACCCAAATGACGCGGTAGTAATGGATAGACCATTCACAGAAAATGAAATACAATTGGCCCTATCAAACACAGCAACAGGGAAAAGCCCAGGCCCAGATGGCCTCACTTCACTATACTATAAAAAGTGTAAAGAGATACTGGTACCACGTCTGTGCCAATATTTCAATGGCATTGGAGAGGGTTACACTTTAAGTAGAGAGGGAGCGGAGGCAACTATTACCCTAATCCCCAAGGAAGGTAAAGATGTTAAAGAATGTTCGAGCTATCGGCCAATATCTTTGTTAAATACAGATTTAAAACTGTTTGCAAAGGTATTGGCCGTGAGAGTAAAACCTGAGATGGCGAGGCTGGTCCACCCAGACCAGACAGGATTCATCCAGGGAAGAGAAGGGAGAGACAATGGGGTGAGGGCACTTCTCCTTCTCCATAAAATGAGGGAGTGGGCACCCCAGTCTACTCCTGTCGATCGACGCCGAAAAAGCGTTCGACAGGGTAGACTGGGGGCTCATGTTACAAACCTTGGAAACTGGGTTTTGGGAAGAGGATGTTGGAATGGATTGGAGCCCTATACCAAGCTCCAACAGCCAGGATTAAAATAAATGGGGAGCTGTCCCGCCCGTTTACAATGAAGAATGGCACCAGACAGGGGTGCCCCCTTTCACCGTTATTATTTGTCCTTTCCTTGGAACCTCTTTTATCAAAAATACGTAAATGTAAGGAAATAGAAGGAATCATGATAGGCGAAGACGAACATAAAATATCGGCATTCGCGGACGATATACTCTTCTATATAACCAATCCCAAAGCTATTAGATATATGTAGACAATATGGAGATATCTCCAATTTTAAATTCAACATCAATAAAACTGAAATACTTAATGTAAATGTAACTAGGAGGGAGGTACAAACTTTAAAATTAGAATATAAATTCCCATGGGTGAAAGAACTCAAATATCTGGGCATCTACTTAGCAAACACAAGGGGAAAAATCTACAAAATTAATTATATCCCTCTGCTGAATGAAATTTAAGAATGAAATTACCAGAATAAAAAATAGACCAATCTCATGGTTAGGACGAATAAATGTCTGTAAAATGGTATTGGTACCTAAGATCTTATACAAGATGCAGATGATCCCCATTAAACTCCCAAAACAATTGTTTCGAATCTTGTTTTTGAACTATATATGGGGAAATAAAAAGCATAGGATTTCATTTCAAACTCTAAAACAAACAAAAAATAAGGGGGGACTGGCCGTCCCAGATATCAAAAAATATTATGATGCAGCTATACTGTCGAGAGTAGTGGAATGGGCCAGATCTAACAAAGAGAAAAGATGGGTCAGTGTAGAAAACGCACTAACAAAGGTGAGATTAGATAAAGTAATATGGAACCCTCCACAATATAGGGCCTTAGATATTGATACACACGAAATAACAAAAAATGCACTTAAAATATGGGACATAACACAAAAAAAATGGGTATGAATTTTAATTCTCCACTCATCTCACTAAGACAATGATTATTTTTCCACCAGGGAGATTCGAGGTGGCGGGAATTTGGATTAAAAAGGACACGATCCAGCTAAGAGATGTAATGAACCAAGGTCACCTAATACCATTAGAAGAACTTAATAAAAAAAAAAAGATAATTTTAGAGCACTAAATAACTGGAGGTACCAACAGCTAAAGCATTTTATCCAAAGACTACCTCAACCTATAAGAACAGAGGATCAGTTATCGGACATAGAAAAATTGTGTACG
Organism: Rana kukunoris; assembly: GCA_029574335.1. NCBI lineage: Eukaryota > Metazoa > Chordata > Amphibia > Anura > Ranidae > Rana > Rana kukunoris. The sequence continues at coordinate 400,064,000 of CM056049.1, forward strand.
ATGGAAAGTATCAAAGGAACTATATCAAAGATATATAAGATCTTATTACAGCTAGAAGAGCCAGAGGTACCTCCCATTTATTAAAAATTGGGAGAGGGAATTAGGAACACACAGATAGGACCACAATAGAGAGAATTCTAAAACTGACTCATACCTCGGCAGTAGATAGCCGGACGGCGGAAATGAATTTCAAATGTCTATCAGGCTGGTATATGACCCCAGTAAAGTTAAGCAAATTCAAGAACGGACAGTCAGCTGACTGTTGGAGGGGCTGTAATGCCCGCGGAATGATGGCTCATCTATGGTGGGAGTGCCCCAAGGTTAAAACTTACTGGGAGAACATCACAGAGATAAAAATCAAGAGAGCCATGGACGGTCCTCTTCCATGGGGGAGAAGGATGGATAAAAAAATATAAAGAATCCTTGGTCCCTCATTTATTAAACGCGGCCAAGAGGTTGATACTCAGGAAGTGGAAGGAAATAGAATGCCCCATGGTTTGGGAATGGATCAATTCCGTGGAATAATATCTTGCATAGAGCCCCAGACCGAGGGAGATTGACAGTTATTTTGTGTTTCTTCCATTTGCGAATAATCGCACCAACTGTTGTCACCCTCTCACCAAGCTGCTTGGCGATTGGTTTGTAGCCCATTCCAGCATTCTATATGTCTACAATCTTGTCCCTGACATCCTTGGACAGCTCTTTGGTCTTGGCCATGGTGGAGAGATTGGAATCTGATTGATCTTCTTCTGTGGACAGGTGTTTTTTTTAATACAGATAACAAGCTGAGATTAGGAGCACCCCTTTTAAGGGAGTGCTCCTAATCTCTGCTCATTACCTCTATAGAAGACACCTGGGAGCCAGAAATCTTGTTGATTGATAGGGGGTCAAATACTTATTTAACTCATTAAAATGCAAATCAATTTATAAAATGCGTTTTGTATTTATTTTTTTTGATATTTTTGTTCTGTCTCTCGCTGTTAAAATAAACCTACCATTACAGTTATAGAATGATTATTTGTCAGTGGGCAGATGTACAAAATCAGCAGGGGATCAAATCATTTTTTTCCCCTCGGTGTATATGCTGGAACATGGCCTGGCAGCAGCTTGTACAGTTGAGATAAGAGATGGGGGACGTAAGGCAAGACCTAGCCAAACATAGATCTTTAAATTGTGTAAGTTCACGTATGGCTCCATATTGGATAATAGTAGATTCTAAAAGGTGATGGATCTGGTAGGCCAACTAATTGGCCATGGGTGGGTCCAGCAGATGCTCGAGCTCTGACCTAGGACAGCAGGAAGTCTGACCCAGGTGTAAAAGGCGGAATTTGCCTGTGTCCTGAAATCAATTAAGATGTTTGTTTGTATTACCCACTGTAAACACCAGGTCCCTTTTTTAAAATAGGGCTCACCGTGAATGGTTGTGGATAACTGGTATGTTAAATGAAAAGGAAATTAGTGTGGCTCCAACGGTTGGGTGTGCTAAAAAGAGAGAGCCAGGGAAGGCACCTATTCTACCATGTGACACACTGTTTTAGACGTTGCTTGTGTATACCAACTGATCACTCTGGCCAGGTAAAGGGCCTTAAAATATAGCTGGATATCTGGCAAATCCACTCTGCCTTTTAGTTTAGGAGGGCATGAAAGTGCAATACGGACATGAGGCCTCCTATCTCTGAGATTAATTTTAAGTAGTAATGTCTTCAACTGGACAAACCATGTTCAGTTCAGGGATCTCCACTTCTGAAGGCCAGTGCGTATCTTTGTCAGCAGGGCACGAAAGTTCACATCAAATAACTGATCTGGGTTAGGAGAAATTTAAACCCCCAGATATTAAAGACTGTGAACCGGCGCAGAGGAGAGGAAAGAGGGCTTCTAACTTGGAACATTTTATCTCGTAATAGGAAAAAACCCCATATTGCACCTGCGTCTCTACATCCGAGAAGATCATTTATAAAGCTTCTCTGAGCTATCAAAAAATGGGGCAGAGAGCTGAAATTACTCTGACTCTGAGAGCTGATTGGAAGGAAGGGACATACCCCCTTTACACAGGAACAGAGCAAAGGCTGACGAAAAAGCAGCAGACAGAAATGACGGTTAGTGCTCTGGATTGAGACAAGTACACACTATAGGGATATGCTTTGCTCATATTTCATGTCTGAGGTTTACAACCACTTTAAATTTGTGAGTTTCACCTCCTGGGCTAGAGACCAGTAAGAGTAGGTCATCCGCATATGCCATGACTTTATGGCTGTCACGTACCTGATGGAAGACTGAAGTGACGAGGTCGGCCTCTCTTGAATCTCTGGCCCTGGTACCGCTGGAGGTGAAAAAGAGGACTCCGAGAAACCAGAGGAACACGAGTGCCTGCAGATGTAGACCCAGACTGCAGTAGCGGGAGGTGCGAGCTGGGATGAGTAGGACCATCAGATCACGGACAACAGCAGTACACCGGGGATCAGCCGGGGTAAAGAGGCACTCCGCTGGAGCAGTGACACTGGGACTTCAGACGATGTGAAGGAGGTAGCCAAGGCGCAATACAGGAAACAGATGCAGGGTCATACAGATAGCCGGGTCAAGTGGCAGGCGGGCAGCGAGGTACAAGGCAGCAGGTGAGCAGCGAGGTACAAGGCAGCAGGCAGAAGCCGCGTCAAATGGATAGCTAGGATCGGAAGCCAGTAATCGGAGTATAAGCAGAGTCAAGGAACAGGGTCAAGGCAAGCCAGGTTCAGCAACAGAAGACTAGCAGGATCACAGCAGGGTTCAGAGTATCAGGTAATAGCTGAAGACCAGTCAGCAAGGGTCTGGGGTCAGGGCACTTCCTTAAATAGGCCATCTGGCGCTAGGGGCACGCACCTGAGTGTGCACGCCGTCCGTTTCACCTAAGCATCTTAGGTCGCCCGTGTCCATGTGGGCGTGCATGAGCCAGAGTGCACCTATGAGCCCCAGAATGTTGGGTTTAGCCTAAATAGTACATAAGGGCTTCTAGAGTCAATACAAAACTCAGGGGTGACAGAGGACAGCCTTGCCGTCTAGTGCCATTGGGCAAGGTGAAGTAGTCAGAACGCATTTCATTGGCACGTACGGCAACCTGGTATCAACCTTTTGCAATCCCCAGTACAAACTGGAGCATTCAATAGCACTTAAACTGGAAGTGAGAGAGGCAGGACTGAAAGCAGTCACGTCCACATCACATGTGAGGAGAGAGCCATGTGAGCAGAGGGAAGACCTCATCTATCTACTGCTGCTTCTTCATGGTTTGCTCAGAAGTTTGAAATTGTAGATGACATCACTGTATTAACGCAGAGTTCCACCCATTTAAAAGTCAGCCACTACCAAAAATGTAGCTGCTGACTATAAATAAGTCCCACGGTTCAGTAATACGGGCGCACAAAGCTTTGCTCCTCTCCCCCTGCTCTCCGTAGTGCCGGCATTCTAACTGTGGGTGCCCAGCTGTGGTTTCACAGCTGGGCACGCAAGCGAGAGCCACGCTGCGCGCTGTGACTGCAATTTTTTGGGACCTGTGATGTATTGCAAAAGATTGCAGGGAGAGGTGAACCTCCTTCTGGGCGCCATGGCACCAGGGGAGGAACTGTAAAAACTAGGTTCCCGCTCATCCATTCTCTCCCCCCCCCCCCCCCCAAAAAAAATTCATGACACATGTGACATGTCAGCGGGTCACCAGCACTTCCATTTTTGTGTGGAACATCCAACTGGCTGTGCTTTGTGGGGTGGTTCTGTAAACATCAAATCTAAGCTGCTGCTCCGTGTATTCTGACTGCAGAGAGTCTCTGCTGTCAGAACACAATGAGGTTGATTTACTAAAACTGGAGAGTGCAAAACCATTCTGATTACTTGCCTGATGAAGTCCTGCGTGGCCTCGAAACGTTGTACTTTTTGTAATGCCTTTTTTGTATCAATACATTTTTTGGATGCTATCTGCGATCCATGGTGTGCTGGCGAATATATTTATCTGTTTGATGGTTCCAGTGTCCAGCTGCTGATCGTTTCAGCACCCACCTTCTTTCCACGAGCAATTTTCAAATTCCAGGACCGTGTGCAATTGGTTTCTATGCAGTCTAGTCAATATTCCAATCGGCTTCAAGGTTTTATTGTCAAAGCTTAAAAAGATACTAAAGTCAAACTTTGCCATTAACTGGTCAAAGTCAATCTTGATGCCTATAGACAAAATGAAGGGACCATTGCCACCTGGGGCAGAGCAGATTGTTATAAGTAATAGATCTAAATATCTAGGAGTGGTGGTGTCTCCAGACCCGGTGGAGTATCTTCAGCTTAATCTGGGCCCACTATTGGCTAGACAGAAAAAGAAATGCAATAGTTGGTGCAAGCTTCCACTATCGGTAATAGGACGGGCAAACTTAATTAAAATGGTAAGGGCACCACAGCTCCTGTATGTCTTCCACAATTCCCCTATGTGGATCACGAATAAATGGTTCAAACAAATTGAAACATTGATGAGAGGCCTGATATGGAAGAAGGCAGCCAGGATTAACTTAGCTACCCTCTAGTACAGAAAGGATAGGGGAGGCCTTGCAGTTCCGCATCCTAAAATGTATTTTTTGGCTGCTCAGACCCAACACCTAGCGGGATGGGTACGGGAAAGGAATGAGGATTCTATTTGTAATCTGGTAACTATATGTGCCCCTACATTGATGGCAGCATCTCATCTGGAAATGGACCTCCCTAGTATACCATGCTCTGCTCCGACAGGTATTTTGCTTAAAAGGGTCTGGGGGGAGGTCAGGAAAGCCTTGAATAAGGGGACCGCTACCCTTTACCCCGATATGGCATAACCCAAGATACCCAGAAATACAGGAACTAAGGGGATTTACTGTATGGAAGGAGAAAGGGATTTCGTCTAGCAGTTGTATGAAGGGGAGGTATTGAAAACATACGAACAGTTGTGTCTGGAATTCCAGTTAAACCCAAAGGGATTTTATCAATATCTCCAACTTCGATATGCGCTACAGGTACAACAAAAAACACTCTTACAATATCGGCAGCACCTCTAATCAAGGTAGTACTTGGAATAGGGGATAGGAAAGGATTAATATCCAAAATATATAGGGAACTACTATCCAGGGCTCAGGATCATACATCCTTAAAATGTCGCAGCAAATGGGCTGAAGACATAGGGAATAGAGACGAAAACCTCTGGAAAAGGGCCGTAGAATGCATTCCCGTAGTATCGATATCGGCGTCACATTGTCACAACTATTTATTTTGCACCGGGCATATAGAACACCAGAGCAGATGCACAGGTGGGGAGGAAGAGATTCCCCATTATGCCCCAAGTGCAAAATACATAAGGGCGATTTTATACATCTGATCTGGAGATGTCCAAAATTACACTGGTATTGGGAGGAGATCTCCCAGTGCATAAGTAGACTGGCACGGACACCTATCCCCTTGGTTCCCATGGTATATATATTGGGGGCCATAGAGGCGGAAACATTCCCAAAAGGAATTTATATAATGTTAACTAGAGTATTATACCTAGCAAGAAAACTCATAGCACGATACTGGATGGCACCAGAGGTACCCACGGGAAGGCAGTGGATTCTACTTGTGAACTCTCTACTCCTTAGAGAAAGATTAACATATAGCCGTAGGGGGGACATTGGTAAATTTGATCAGCTATGCAATCATGGCGACGCCAGACTCTTGCCGCCACAGTCCATAAGGGATAGACTACGGAGTTAAATGAATGGAGAGGAGTACTGTATATAAACAAGAACATAAATGAGAGATGCATTTAAATGATTAAGACAAGGTGGTGTTGGAAGGGAAGGGAAGGGAAGCGAGGTAAATAGAAACAACACACTAAACAATGCACAAAAGGGATATAGATTAAGAAAAGGTAGTATGTTCAGGAACTAGAGTTTTACACATTTTTTTTTTTTTATCTATTTAAACATGTACTATATCCTGTATTTGACTATGCGCACAAAGTGTATTATAAGAAAAGGTAGTATGTTCGGGAACTAGAGGTTTACACATCTTATCTAGTTAATATGTACTGTATCCTGTATCTAACTATGTGCACAACGTGTATTATAACTGCAAAAATTGAATAAAAAGAAGTGATTAAAAAAAGTCAAACTTTTCCCCTTAGAAATGACAAACATGTTGTACTTGCCTGCTCTGGGCAGTGGTTTTGCACAGAGCAGCCCAGATGTTCCTCTTCCTCGCTCATGGTCCCTCACTCCTGTTATGTGCCCCCACAGCAATCAACTTGAGCCAAGCTGCAGCTTCCTGTGTGCATTCAGACATGGAACAGTGGCCTGGCCCCACCCCCTTTCTCTCCTTTATTGGCTCACTGATTTGACAGCAGTGGGAGCCATTGGCGCTGCTTCACTGTCTCAGCCAATGAGGAGTCCCGGAAAGCTGAGTCAAACCTTTGGTAATACTGAAGCTTTTTTTTTTTTGTTCCTACTTTTGCCCATTCCTATTGGCTATTGAGACTGTCCATCATAGTATCCACACTACCCAGAAATTTTGAAACATTGCCTGTTAAAATGTGTATCCTACAAAAGTGTGCTTTCTGGTAAATGTACAATGTAAGTAAAAGTGTACATTTCCTGTTAAGCTATCAAATTGATGCTGAGAAAAGACACTACCTCAGAGGATGTCAGGGACTGGCTAGAGCAGTGATGGTCCTGATATGGGGACCTCAAGTGCAACTCCTGACATCACCCAAGGGCCACACATAAAATTCAATAAATAGTTGTTGTCGGAGACAGCAGACACACAACAGGATATAGTCAAAGACTATGGGCATAATACTGGAGTTGGTCAGAGACTGCAGACCTAATGCAAGTGATGATCAGACACTATAAACATGTTTATAAGAGATGGTCAGATACTGCAGACTTAATAAAAGGGTTAGACTACAGACATGTTACAGGAGATGGTCAGAGATTGGGGACATATTACAAGAGATGGTCATTCTCCTCCTCCTCACCATGCCTCTTTAGCTACAAGAGACCTGTAAAACCCTTAACCACTTCCTGCCCGCTGTATGCAAAATGACGGCCGCAGGGTGGCTCTATTATCCTGATGTCCAGCAGGATAAGCCGATTGTGTGCGGCGTTCGGTAGTGAGGCGTATCGTTCTGACACACCGCATTTCCTATCTAGGTAAAGAGCCTATGATGTTGGCTCTTTACCATGTAATGAGCTGTGCCCAATCACAGCTTGTCAAATCATAACCAGGAAGTGCTGTTTATCGGCTTTTCCTCCATTTGTGCTGACAAGGTGCGAGTAGAGGAGAGCCAATCGGCTGCTTTCCTGAAGGGGGAGGTCTACGCTGATAATCAGTGCAGATCCATCAAGGATACCCACTATAGCCCATTAGGTATGCCAGTCAGTGCCCATCAGTAATGTCTGTCAGTGCCTTATCCATGCTGCCTATCAGTGCCATCTATCAAAGCTTATCAGTGCCGCCTAACATTGCTGCAAATCCGTGCCCATCAGTGCTGCATATTCGTGCTCATGATTGCAGCCTCGTCGGTGAGAGGGAAAACTTACCAATTTACAAAATATTTTATAACCGAAACGAAGACAAACTTTTTTTTTTTTTTTAAAGTAGTGATCAAATACCACTAAAAGAAATGTATTGAAGTGGTTAAAAACATTCCCTGTTTTTGAACAAATAATGTGCACTCTGTTATGATGGGATCACTCCCAGAAAGGATTTTCACGACTCCTAAAATCTTTGCTGAACTCTATCCATTGGAAAAACAGTGGTCTATTCCTGTAGTTTACCTTTTGATTAGTCCTAAGCAGACATGTTCAAGGAACTGTTGATTACCTCAGCCGCCGCATCCTGGATCAAGGAAAATGGGCCTATCTTTAGTCTGATACTGTATGTCCAAAATGGTTGACCCTGAATGTAGACATCCTAGCCTTCGGATTAAACTATAAACCATCTCTGTTTATAGCCACAACCAAACATCCTCTGGTGCTGGCCTTGCATACCCTAATAATTCCCTGGTTTCAGTTCAGACCAAGCTACGCTTTTCCTGTCGTGTAAATTCTGCCACATCTGCTCAAAAAGATAGAGAAAGGAAGAAAAACACTGATACTCATGGCAGTGAACTGACCCTGAAGAACCCTTGTACACATACATACAGTATCTAGACTTCTAGTAGATGTCCCCTGTCACCTCTTCCTAACAAGCCAGATCTGCTGTCTCAGTTCCCTCTATTCCAGCCTTATTCTCAGTCTATGGCTGTTGAAGTTCAGGTCTTAGATAGATGTGTCGAAATCTGTTATTCTTACCTTGCTGAAAGCAAGAAAAGCCAGTTCCAGGACGCTCTTCTATTGTACCTAGAAATCCTTTTTTGCCTGGTGTTAACACAGGCACTTCAATCCCAGAGATTACTCTGCCTTGTGCCTTGCATTCTGGCTTTCACATTGAAGCAGTGCACTAGCAGAACCGCTCCAAAAGTTATACTAGCCGCATCTTTGGAGTGGTATAGGAGTGGGGTGTTTACCGCTCCTATACCGCTCTTTCCCATTGAAATCAATGGGAAACCGCGGTAATATCGTCGGCAATGCGCCTCTGCAGAGGTGCATTGCCGGCTGTATTAACCCTTTTTTGTCTGCTAGCGGTGGTTAAAACCACACCGCTAGCAGCCGAATACCCCGGTAAATATGACAGTATATCTGCACTAAAAATCGCACCGCTATACCGCCACTGCACCTCCGCTGCCCTGTGTGAAAGGGGCCCAAGTCACCTTAAAGCGGAGGTTCACCCAAAAATCAACTTTCTGCCATTAGATCCAGCATACTGCTGACATCTGCAGTATGCGTTTTTTATTTTTTTTGTACTTATCGTTTTATTAGCTGTTGTTATCCAGCTCCGAGCGAGCATTACTTCCGGGTATAGGCGTTCCTAAGCCAAGCGGAGTTGATTGATGGGCTGCTAAAGCGTGTCACGCCTTCCGAAAATACCCGAAGTGACACTCGGGTGTTTACTGCGCATGCGCAGTCAGCTCTACACGGCAGGCGCAGGCGCCGTATAGTTCCGTAAACACCCGAGTGTCACTTCGGGAATTTTCGGAAGGCGTGACGCGCTTTAGCAGCCCGTCAATCAACTCCGTTTGGCTTAGGAACGCCTATTCCCCGCAGGAATCCCCGCTCGGAGCCGGATAACGGCTGATAAAATGAGAAGTACAAAAAAAAAAAAAAAAAACAGCATACTGCAGATGTCAGCAGTATGCTGGATCTAATGCCAGAAGGTTGATTTTTGGGTGAACCTCCGCTTTAGGTAACCATTAGTCTACTTAAAAGCTACTACTTTGCTTAGACAGATTTCCTATTTGTCCTATCCTCAGGGATGAGGCTCTTTATCCTCTCAGGTGGTAAAGTTGCCCATTCTCATTGGCAAAAAGCCTCCAGTTCCTGTAAATTCTTGGGCTGTCTTGCATGAATTGCAAGTTTTGAGATCTCTCCAAAGGGGATCAATGATATTGAGGTCAGCAGACTGAGATGGCCACTCCAGAACCTTCACTTTTATTCTGCTGTAGCCGATGACAGGTCGACTTGGCCTTGTGTTTTGCATCCTTGTCATGTTGGAATGTCCAAAGTACGTCCCATCCTGGCTGATGAATGCAAATGTTCCTCCAGTATTTTTTGATAACATACTGCATTCATCTTGCCATCAATTTTGACCAAATTTCCTGTGCCTTTGTACATCCCCAAAACAGTGATCCACCTCCATGTTTCACAGTAGGAATGGTGTACCTTTTTCATTGTAGGCCTTGTTGATTCTTCAAATTTAGCGTTTATGGTTGTGGCCAAAAAATCAAAATTTTGGTCTCATCACTTCAAATGACTTTGTGCCAGAAGGTTTGAGGCTTGTCTCTGTGTTAGGCATATTGTAAGTGGGATACTTTTGTGGCATTTGTGTAGTAATGGCTTTCGTCTGGAGACTTGACCATGCAGCCCATCTTTCTTCAAGTGCCTCCTTATTGTGCATCTTGAGATAGCCACACCACATGTTTTCAGAACTGTATTTCACCTGAAGTTATTTTGTGGGTTTTTCTTTGCATCCCAAACAATTTTTCTGGCAGTTGTGGCTGAAATTTTAGTTGGTCTACCTGACCGTGGTTTGGTTTCAACAGCCCTCATTTTCAACTTGTTGAATAAAGATTGAACACTGCTGATTGGCATACTCCATTCCTTGGATATGTTTTTCTAGCCCTTTTTTCTTTTTTTTTTTTTTCATACAGTTCAGCTACCTTTTCCGCAGATTTTATGACAATTCTTTTGCTTTCCCCATGACTCCATAAACATCAGTGCAGCACTGGATGACAAATGCAGAAACTCTTTGACCTTTAACCACTTAAGGACCCGCTCATGTACATTTACGTCAGTACTTTAACCACTTTCCTAACCAGACCAATTTTCAGCTTTCGGTGCTCTCACAATTTGTATGACAATTACTCGGTCATACAACATTATACCCATCCTTTTTTTTCACACAAATACAGCTTTCTTTTGGTGGTATTTGATCACCTCTGGGTTTTTTTATTTTTTGCGCTATAAAAGAAAAACGACTGAAAATTCTGTATAAAAAAAAAAAAAAATCTTGTTTGCTTGTTTGATATATTGGCAGGTTATTTCTCACACACAGCATATGGATACCACAAATTACACCCCAAACCACATTTTGCTATTCCTCCCGAGTATGGCGATACCCCATGTGTGAGACTTTTACACAGAGTGGTCACATACAGAGGCCCAACATGCAGGGAGCACCCACCATCAGGCGTTCTGGAGCACCCAGGCCAATTCTGCCATTTTTTTCCTACATGTAAAAATCATGTTTTTGCTAGAGAATTACATAGAACACCAAAACATTATATATGCTTTTTTTTAGCAAAGACCCTAGAGAGTACAATGGCGGCCGTTACAACTTTTTATCTCGCATGGTATTTTCGTAGAATTTTTTTGAACGCGTGTTTTTAAGAAAAAAACTGTTTTGTGCTAAAAAAAAAAAAAAAAAAAAAAAACCCAGTAAAGTTAGCCCAATGTTTTTGCATATTGTGAAAGATGAAGTTACGCAGAGTAAAAAGATACCCAACATGTCACCCTTCAAAATTGCGCACACTCGTGGAATGGCGCCAAACTTCGCTACTTAAAAATCCCCATAGGCGACGCTTTAATTACTTTAATTATTTACATGTTTTTAGTTACGGAGGAGGTCTAGGGCCAAGATGATTGCTCTCACTCTAACGTTCGCAGAGCTACCTCACATGTGTAGCTTCAACACCGTTTTCATATGTCGGTGGAAATTACGTGTGCAGGGTATTGCAGAGTATCGTGCAGGGTATTGCAGAGTATCGTGCAGGGTATTGCAGAGTATCGTGCAGGGTATTGCAGAGTATCGTGCAGGGTATTGCAGAGTATCGTGCAGGGTATTGCAGAGTATCGTGCAGGGTATTGCGCAGGGATGGCTGGATCTGTGACTACAGCTGCCTCCGCTCTCCTCCCTCTCCTCACACTGTACCGTTCGGTACAGAGAGGAGGAGGAGGAACCGGCGTCATCATTTGACGCTGGTTTGTTTACAAGTGATCGCTCCGTCAGTTGACGGAGCGATCACGTGGTAAACGGCCGATATCGGCAGCAATTTACCGCGATCCGTGATGCGCCCGGTCTTCTAGACCCCGCGCTCACTGATGATTCCGGGAGCGCACCCCAGGGGGCGCGCAAGTGAAGGATTCTGGGAGGACGTCTCAGGGACTTCCTCCCAGGACAACTCGACCGTGCTGTAGCAGTATTTTGTCTATAGCGCGGTCCTGTTTACGATAACGGTGGTCTCTGTGGGGGATTTGCCGTGAGATCACAGTTATCGGCGCAGGGACAGGGGGCTCCCCGCTTTCCTGCGCCCTCTGCCGCTTACCAGAGCCGTCGGTAGCGGCGGAGGCGATCAGGTCCTGCTGCTTGCTGTGTGGGGATGCGAGTGAGGGTAAGATGGCCCACACCCGTCCCCATAGCATAGTCGGGGGGGAAGTGACGTCAAAACGTCAGTCCCGCCCATGCGTCTTAAAGGAACATTTTTTTTTTTTGTCATTTTTTCAAATGACAACATTTCCATTTTCTTTTCTTTTTTGCATTTGCGAGTAGCGCCTGCATATGAAAACGGTGTTCAAACCACACAAGTGAGGTATCACCGCGATCGTTGAAGCGAGAGCAATAACTCTAGCCTAGACCTCCTCTGTAGCTCAAACAATGCAACCTATAGAATTTTTTAAACGTCGCCTATTGAGATTTCTCAACTCGCCTTTCAGGACAACCTTGGAGAGAGCGCAGCTCCGCCTCTTCATTAGGAAACACATGTAGAGCCTTTAAAACCCCTCCTCTTCCACCATGGCCTCAGTTATTGTGTTTCCTCCGCCATGGTGGAAGTGCATGTGTGGACCTGAGGAGCTGCACTCTCTCCAAGGGGAGGGTAGGCGTACCGGCTTGCAGTCTTTGTTCCTGCTACTTGGTGTGCAGTGGCCATCCCAGCTCTTCCTAGTGAGGGAAAGATGCTCCGGAGTTCTCCAGCTTCTCCCTGCTCATTGGAGTTAAGGACCTGCAGGAAGGCTGCGCTGGGTGCCCGGGATCCGCAGGTCTTGGTTCTGGTAACCGGGCGGGCTATTGCCACAGTTGTGTTTTTTTTTTTTTTTTGTATTTCCCGCATGTCGGTCCCGGGTCCTGTCGGGCGGGTGACGTCATGTTCAGCAGTGCGGCGTTCTGTAGGGGCGGGGCGGTGCGTGGTCCACGCTGCCTGGAACGCAGAAGCTAGGGGGCGGGCCTACAGAGCGGCGTCTTCCGGTTTCCAGCCATCGTTGATGACGTCAGGAACCGGGAAAATGTAAAAAGCTCACAGTCCCAGCTGCTTCCATGTACAGGATGGAAGAGGGATCCGCAGCGATGGCAGAGACAGGCGCCTTAGACACTGCTCATGTCCAGGTAAGAGGGGCACAGTGGGGCCTTTTATTCTGTACCATATGGACTATTGTCGGTTTGTTTGTTCCTCCTTTGGGAGCCTGTGCTGCAGGGTCAGAGTTAAGTTTTCTCGGTCCCTGTTCAGCGTTTCACTCTGGGTGGTGATTGGTTTGCACTGTTTTAAATTTTGGTGCTTGGTTTCCTTATTGGTGGCGGTTTTAAAAAAAAAAATTAAAAAATTTGAGACATTCTTTTTGTGTCTCCTTTTTGTTTAGGAAAAAGCAAAATCAAAGAAACCACCACCTAAAAGGAAGTGTCCCCCTTGCAAGAACCCTCTTGGAGATACCTGGCAAAAAGAAATGTGCAAAGCCTGTATCAGGGACTTAGTGGAAGAAGAGACATCCCAGCAATACAAAGAGTTGTTTTCTTCTTAAAAGTTCCCTGAGTTCGGTTAAGACTATGCTGGTACAGAATCCAGTGGCTCAAACTGAATCTCAACAACCACCACCTAGCCCTAGAGCCTCCACCTCTAAGTCAGAGACGGGGGGTTCAGGGGATGAAGGGACAAGTACTCTTCGCTCAGTAATGGATTCAGAGGAAGAGGAAGAAGATAGCAGAAGTTCTAGATACAAGCTCCCTCTAGACGAAGTGGACGATCTGCTTTCTGCAATTTATACTACTCTTGAAATTCAGGAGGAAAAAATTCAGTTGTCGCTTCACGACAAAATGTATCAAGGTTTGGATGAATCCAGGTATAAAAGTGTTTCCAGTCCACAAGGTGGTGTCGGATACGATTTAAGAAAGAGTGGAAAGACCCGGAAAGGGGTCCTTTCTTTCCTAAAAGCTTGAGGAAGAGATTTCCCTTTTAATGATGAGGATACTGAGGTGTGGAATAAAAAACCTCGAGTAGATGCGGCCTTCTCCCAAGTATCTCGACGCACAGACCTGGCGTTCGAAGATATGGGGGTTCTGAAGGACGCCATGGATAAAAGGGCGGATTTGTTACTAAAAAAGGCCTGGGACTCTACCTCACTTAGCCTCAAACCAGCTATGGCTTCTACAGTGGTAGCAAGAAATTTAGAATTCTGGGTAGAAAAACTTGGGCCATGTTAAAGCAGGTACACCAAGGAAAGATTTATTGGAGTCTTTTCCCCTGATTCTAAGATCAATCAGGTATATGGCAGACGCATCAGCGGAGTCAATCAAAATGGCAGCCAGATCTTCCGCCTTGGTAAACTCAGCCAGGTGGGCAGTTTGGCTCAAAACATGGACAGGGGACACAGCCTCAAAAGTTAAGCTTTGTGGACTACCCTTTTCAGGTGATTTATTGTTCAGACCAGATTTAGAAAAAGTTCTGGACAGAACAGCGGACAAAATGAAAGCCTTTCCGCCTAAAAAGAAACCTCCCATAAAGAAAAATTTTCGTCCTTTTCAACAAACCTACAGAAAGGAAGAAAATAAACGCTGGGTTCCTCAAAGGGGTAGAGGAAGAGGAGGAATTCTATTCAGATCCCCCCAAGAACAGACCTCTAAAGACAAATGACAATCTGACTCCAGTGGGAGGAAGATTGTCCGCTTTCTTTCCTCAGTGGAATCTGTGGGTCAAAAGTCCCTTTGTAAAAAACATCATTGCACAGGGGTACAATCTGGAATGGGCAGACTGTCCGCCATCCAGGTTTTATGTCGCAGCCCTTCCAAGGGATCGGGAAAAAGCTTCCGCGATGATTCTTCCTCTGAAGGATTTGATACAACAGGAAGTTATTATCCAGGTTCCAAAACACCAGGAGGGGGAAGGGTTTCTACTCCCACATATTCCTAGTGAAAAAACCCTTGGGCAAATTTCGTTTTTAAATCTGAAGATCCTGAACAAGGCAATAAGATACAAGCACTTCCGCATGGACACTATCCATACGATAACAAAGTTACTAACACCAAAGTGCTTCATGGCATCTCTAGACTTAGGAGATGCATACCTCCACATACCAATAGCGCAGGCTTCCCAGAGATTTCTGCGATTGGCAGTCAACCTAGGGACGTCAATTTGGCATCTACAATTCAGGGCTCTGCCGTTTGGCCTGTCTTCCTCCCCCAGGATCTTTACAAAAGTGATGGCGGAAGCCTTCGAGCCTCTGAAGCTGAGGGGGGTCTCGGTTGTTCCATACCTGGACAATCTCCTGTTTTTCGCAGATTCAAAAGATCAGTTGGTGATAGATCTCCAGTTGGCTCAATCACACCTCAAGAGCCTTGGCTGGTTGTTGAATCTGGAGAAATCAAACCTAGACCCCTCACAGTAGACGAGGTTCCTTGGTTACAACATCAACTCAGTCCTCCAGAAGGTGTTTCTCCCTCAAGAAAAAATAGAGAAAATCAATACCTCAATACGTCGGATACAGACGAATCTAGCAGTATCTGTAAGGACAGCAATGGCAGTACTAGGCCAGCTGGCGGCCTCGATTCCGGCTGTACAATGGGCAAGGTCGCACTCACGACCGCTACAAAGAAACATCTTACAAGTTTAGTCTCATCAGGAGTCTCTGGAGAAACTTTTCAGGCCAACCTCAAAAGTAAAAAGGTCCCTATCAAAAGGTCTCTCGTGGGTCCTCCCTTCGGACAAGCGTCTGATGACGGACGCAAGTTCTTGGGGGTGGGGAGCTCACCTGGACGGACAGACAGCACAAGGGTCTTGGTCCAAGGAGGAAGCAAGGAGGTCATCAAACTGACGAGAATTAAAGGCCATTTTCATGGGTCTCCTGGCTTTCCAACAGCTGTTAAAAGGTCATCATGTTCAAGTGTTGTCGGACAACACAACAGCAGTGGCCTATGTGACCAAACAAGGCGGGACCAGAAGCCAAGGGCTGATGGAACTGGCCAACCAACTGTCAGCATGGGCAGAAAGGAATCTAGCCTCGTTGTCAGCAATTCACCTAAAGGGGTCCCAGAACTTACTAGCAGACCTGCTAAGCAGAAGGAAGGTATTGGAGTCGGAGTGGAGCCTAAATCAGGAAATATTCAACATGATCACAACGAAATGGGGCCGTCCAAGTGATCTTTTTGCCAACCAACAAAATGCCAAGGTCCAAGAATTATTTTCCCTACACAGGGGAGACAGAGCGATAGGCATAGATGCCCTAGCCCATCCTTGGGATTACCGTTTGTGCTATGCCTTTCCCCCCCTTCCCCTAATTCCTCTAGTTTTAAGGAAATTCAGGGAAGAAAGGACCAACCTGATTCTAATCGCTCCCTTCTGGCCGAAAAGGCCTTGGTTTGCATCAGTGCTAAATCTGGCCGTAATACCCCCATGGGAGCTTCCAGCCAGGAAGGACCTTCTAGTGCAGGACTCGGTGTGTCACCCAGAAACACAGGTTGCACCTGTGCGCCTGGTTACTGAAGAGGACATCTTAAAAAACAAAGGTTTATCCGACAAAGTAGTGAGAACCTTATTGTCAAGCAGGAAAGATATAACCAGGTCTATTTACAGGAAAGTTTGGAAGAAATTTAATTCCTGGTGTTCTTCTAAAAATTTCCAGACCAAAGATGTAGTCTCGGTGCTAGAATTTCTTCATGAGGTAATGGAGAAGGGTCTCGCATCCAGTACATTAAAAACGCAAGTAGCGGCTCTTTCTGTTTATTTTGAAAAGACTCTATCCAGAGAACCTTTGCTTTCCAGGTTTTTCAGGGCACTCTCAAGAAACAGACCAGTGACTCTTAAAAATTTTCCAAGTTGGGACTCATCAGTTGTCTTGCAGGGCTTAACAGGAGCACCGTTCGAGCCATTAGAGGATAGTTCATTAAGAAATTTAATTTTTAAAACTGTTTTTTTGGTGGCAATAACCTCAGCAAGACGAGTTAGTGAGCTCCAAGCTCTGGCCATTACCGAACCCTTCTTAAGAATTTTTCCAGATCGGGTAATTCTTAAAACGGATCCTGCTTTCCTTCCAAAAGTGGCATCAAGTTTTCACCGTTCGCAGGAAATTATTTTACCCACTTTTTCTTTGAATCCTTCCAACGCTGGCGAAGAAGCATTTCATACCTTAGATGTGAGAAGGTGCCTCGTACAATATCTTTTTAGTCACCAAAGATTTCAGGAAAACAAATGCCCTGTTTATACTTTTCTCAGGCCCTCGTAAGGGGGAAAAAGCGTCCAAAAGTACGCTCGGAAGGTGGCTTAAACTCCCAATCATGGAAGCTTACAAAGCCAAATTACGCCTCCCTCAGGCATTCTGGCACATTCAACAAGGTCAACTGCTGTATCCTGGGCTGAAAGAGCAGGTGCGACACCCGAGCAGATTTGCAAGGCCGCCACCTGGTCCAACTATTCAACTTTCTTAAGACACTACAGGTTGGACCTATTGTCTGCTGCCGATCAGGCCTTTGGCAGAAAGGTGTTGCAGGCAGTAGTCCCACCCTAAGGTAAGTTACTTGTTTATCCTCTCCAAGGTTGTCCTGAAAGGCAAGTTGAGAAAGACTTAGTTAGACTTACCGGTGGCGGTATTTCTAAGAGCCTTTCAGGACAACCGCTATTTCCCACCCTAAATGTATGTTAAAGTAATAGTTATAAATATATCATGGTGTTGTGGTTTTCTGTGCTTTTGTCTTCCAGAGAGTCGGACCACAATAACTGAGGCCATGGTGGAAGAGGAGGGGTTTTAAAGGATCTACATGTGTTTCCTAATGAAGAGGTGGAGCTGCGCTCTCTCCAAGGTTGTCCTGAAAGGCTCTTAGAAATACCGTCACCGGTAAGTCTAACCAAGTCTTTTTAAGGGTAAAAGTTTGTCGCCATGCCACGAGCGGGCTCAATTTTTTAAGCGTGATATGTTGGGTATAATTTTACTTGGCGTAACATTATCTTTTACAATATATAAAAAAAATTGGGCCAAATTTTTTTTTTTTTTAAAAAGTGAATTTGTAAGACCGCTGCGCAAATACGGTGTGACAAAAAGTATTGCAATGACCGCCATTTTATTCTCTATGGTGTTAGAAAAAAAAAATATATAATGTTTGGGGGTTTTAAGTCATTTTCTAGCAAAAAAAAAGTTTTAATCTTGCAAACACCAAATCTGAAAAACACCCAAGGTCCTTAAGTGGTTAATACACACACACACACACACACACACTCTACAAACAGATAATCACCAGGGTATGTAAACTTTTGATCAGGGTCGTTTGGCTAGTTTCTGCTGTCATTATGATTTTAAAAAGAGTAAACACAGTTAATATTAAATAGCTTCAGCCAAACGCTAACCCTGAGTAAAATAAAAAAAATTGTGTTCATCATTTATATTCCCTTAAAAATGGCCAAGAAGTCATAAATTCTGCAAGGGTATGTAAACTTGTGAGAACTGTATATTTAAATATAAATATGAAATCTAATCAGCCTATGTTTTTTTGTGTACATTCCATCAGATTGGCAAGAGTTTCCTGGAGAATTCAGCACCAAGTCTTTGTAGTTCAGCTTTGTAAGCCTGCTACCTGGTCTTTGTTCTCAAAGTTCTACAATGTGGATGTCCATTCTTTTGCAGTTTCAGGTTGGGTTCTTTTTTGGACCCTTTTTGTTGGCCGTGTTGGCATAGTTTGGCATTCATTACTTGGGACGTCCCAGAGTCTATGAATACTTTGTGTTGTACGATCAGAAGCGTTTTGAATTGCCTGTAAATCCCATTTCTAAGAATTTGATGGTTACTCTGCATTGATTGTTACAAAACTGAGGCTTCGCAAAGTGAGGAAGGGTTGTATAAGAGGCACTCGAAAGGAGTCACCTTGAAAGCTTAGCCAGTGTCCAACCACCTGAAGGTAATGGGCTATAACCTAGTGTACCTGTATATGAATACTCAGTCTGTGTCCTGTACTGCAGTGGTCATCAACCCAGTCCTCAGGGCCCACTAACAGACCAGGTTTGCAAGATACAGTAACTGAAATACATCACAGGTGATATCATTTGCTGCTCAGTATTCTAGTTTGCATCTCCCCAAGGTAATAAATAAAACCTGGTCTGTTAGACCCCTTTAACACTGAGGAGTTTTTCAGGCGGTTTAGCGCTAAAAATAGTGCCTAAATTCTGCCTGGAAAAACTCCTGTCCTGCAGTCTGTGTGAAAGCCCGAGTGCTTTCACACGGAGTCGATGCGCTAGCAGGACCGCTCCAAAAGTCCTGCTAGCTGCATCTTTGGAGCGGTGTGTTTACCGCTCCTTCCCATTGAAAATAATAATATACCGCGGCTAAACCGCCGGCAATGCGCCTCTGCAGTGGCACATCGCCAGCGGTATTTACCCTTTTTTTGGCAGCTAGCAGGGGGTAAAACGGCATCACTAGCCGAACACCGCTAAAAATAGCGGCGCTGTACCGCCACTGTACCTCCCGCCTCAGTGTGAAAGGGGCCTAAGTGGGCCCTGAGGATAGGGTTGATGACCACTGCTGTACTGTATTCCAAGATGTAGAATTTACAGGTAAGTAAACATTTTTTGCAAGTGTCCATTCACTTGAGGGTAGCGTCATATATCCCAGTTGTAATGATTAAAGAGCTGGTATCCTGTACTCTATTTCAGGAAACAGACTTTATTGGTCCCAAGTCAAAAAATCAATTTCACCTCTCTGTGGAAAGCAGAACTCACAAACGTCAACTTCACAAAGATCCAGATATGCATCACTTGCATTGTTCCTGAAAGAGATTTAAAACTGTTGCTGTTATACAAATGTATGTGTTATATTTTCATGGGGTATTGTAAGTGTGTTAAAATGTATGTGATTATATTTGTAATTGGGCTCATATCGTGTTGACAGACAGACCCAGAGAACACAGACTATGCCATGGAGCATGGAGCTACACGCAACTTCCAGGCAGAAAAACTTATCGAGGAAGAAGAGAAGCGATTTCAGAAGGAAAGAGAAGAGGAGGAGCTCAATAACCCAATGAAGGTATCCAAACATTAATGAATATGTACAAAACTGTTTGTCCCCAAGCTGTTTATACACGATCAGTGTATCAGAGGCTGGGTTCACACTATTGTGAATTCAATGCAATTTGCATGTTAGGAGATTGTGGCCGGCTCTCTTTGGAGCCGGTTCGCACATCTCCGGAGCGGCTCTGGCCAAATTGCAGGAGTCCTGTATGTCTTCTGGTCTTAATACAGACAAAAATTCAGGTGGAAATGGAACCTGAAACGGTGAACGGGGATGCACTGGACCCCTGCTGTGAGCTGCTCCATGCTGCAGGGTGAACCCAGCCTAAAAGTAAAAAAGGATCTTTAGAGGAAAACATCATTATAAAACTATTATACAAAGTGCTTGCATGCATTAGACCCCTGCAGAGAAATTTCTGCATTTTGGGTAGCAACAAAGAATTATAGTGGGGGGAAATAGGGCAGGTTATAGAAAAGGGGAAAAGTGGATACTCAGAAAATAAGAGACTGAAAGAAGACATTTATGAATATGCTAGGCCTTTTCTTTGACCCAATGATCCAAACTAACAAGATGTTATGCCTCTGTATGTGAAAAAATTACCCTTATTATGCGTATATTTATGTTATAGGTTCTCGAAAATAGGACAAAGGACTCCAAAATGGAGATGGATGTATTAGAAAATTTGCAGGAGTTGAAGGAGCTGAACCAGCGGCAAGCAAATGTGGACTTTGATTCTATGTTGGTTCACTACAGAGAAACAGAAGAGGAAATGAAAAGAAGACAGGAAGAGGAAGATGAGAAAGAGATGAGGTAAATGGTTGAATTGAGTGAAAACTAGCACCATATTTTTCATTACTTTTTTTTATAATACATATAATTTTATAACATGTAAATTCTATAGGGCAATGTTGCATGAAGCTCGCAAAAGGCATCTGACAGTTGATTCTGATTCTGATGAAGAATATCCCCCTATTTTGCCTAAGCAACATGTGGACACCTTTCAAACTGATATTCTAGCAAAGGTAATTACCATTTCCCCCCCATCCATTTAAAGTATTTTGTATTTTTTGTTTACACTGTGAAAAAGCAGATGAACAGAGTGATGGCATGAAACTGTAAAGGGTATACAAACAATACAGTAGGTGCACTGATTTTTATAATGGTCGTAATAAAAAAAAATGTAAATTTTATAGGCATGATAAACAGTATCCCTGTTGGAGACAGGAAGTTTCTATGAGCAACAGTATCGCTGACTTGATTAATATGATTTTAGGCATATGTAAATCCTAAAACAAAAATGTAATATAGTAGAGTATGAGTACTGGGTTCCAACCCTTTCCTGGTCTATCCACAAAAAAAGTGTTTTGCTTTTATATAAAATTTAAGAAAAATATATGTATTTAAATATGATCCTTCAGTTCAGTTTCTGGCTTTAACATAGTTTCTGCCTGTTTGAAATTTAAGTCTGGAGTAGTTTCTGTGATGAATGCGGTGTCAGACCCCGACGGCCACTCTTACCAACTGGCTAGTCAAACATAAATGGAGATTTAACTTCAAGGTTACTTATTTTACAGGAAACCTGTGAAACTACCGTCATTACTTAATTACAGAGAGCACACATACAAGGCTGTAACAGTATGCTCTGTCTGTATTCAATACAGCTTAACCACTTAAGGACCGGACCAATATGCTGCTAAAAGACCCAAGGTGTTTTTACAATTTGGCACTGCGCTGCTTTAACTGGTAATTGCGCGGTCATGCAATGTTGTACCAAAACAAAATTTGCGTCCTTTTCTTCCCACAAATAGAGCTTTCTTTTGATGGTGTTTGATTGCCTCTGCGATTTTTTTTATTTTTTTGCGATATAAACGGAAACAGACTGTAAATTTTGGGGAAAAAAATTTTAGTCAAACATTTAGGCACACAAATCCCCCCTAGCCCCCCTGTCACAGTGTCACTAAATAGCAGTGATCTACTGATCACTGCATTTAGTGTCAGTGTGACAGGCAGTTAGTGTTAGGTCCAGGGTAGCCCCCTACCCGCCCAATAAAGGTTTTAGTGACCCCTTGATCACCTAATAAAGGTTTTAACCCTATTTAACCCTTTCACCCCCCTTTTGCCAGCGTCACTAAGCGATCGTTTTTCTGATCGCTGTATTAGTGTCGCTAGGTAGCTAGTTATGTTTTGAGGTTCGCCGCCATGTTTTTATAGCGTTGGGTACCCCCATAAATTTTCTAACGCTATAAAAACATGGCGGCGAACCTCAAAAAATAACTAGCTACCTGGCGACACTAATACAGCGATCAGAAAAACGATCGCTTGGTGACGCTGGCAAAAGGGGGGTAAAGGGTTAAATAGGGGGTGATCAAGGGGTTAAAACCTTTATTGGGCGGGTAGGGGGCTACCCTGGACCTAACACTAACTGCCTGTCACACTGACACTAAATGCAGTGATCAGTAGATCACTGCTATTTAGTGACACTGTGACAGGGGGGCTAGGGGGGATTTGTGTGCCTATGTGTACAGGTGTCAGTGTAGTGCTTGTGTACTCACTGTTGTGATGTCTCCTCTCCTCCGCCGGACAAAAATACCGGCGGGAGGAGTGGTGACATCACTTCCTCCTCTGCCTGTGTTTACAGTTCAGGCAGAGGAGGAAGCCGATTGGCTGGGAGCGATCCGGAGGGGGCATACAAAATCGAACAGCCGCCCCCTTATCCCGGATCGCTCCTAACCACTTACCAACCGCCGCGCGCAGCGGAGGGGGTCCTGATCGGACCCCCGACCTGCGGAAAGGCAGGGACGTACCTGTACACCCATGTGCCTGTACGTGCCATTCTGTGGACGTACGTAGGCGTGCGGCAGTCCTTAATTGGTAATATCCCCTTTATAGGGTGTCTAATCAGCAAGTCACCCAAGCCCAGCTGTAGAGTGAGAGTACCATGCTCATCTGCGCTCTTCGGTATGTTTTCACAAACATGTTTTCCTGAGATTAGGACATGGCAGCATGGTATTCTCAAACAAATCCATAATCACCATTTAAGCTTCTATATTGTATAACCACACTTTATATAATGTTTATAACTAGCATTATTATTATTATTATTATTATGTGTTATGCATATAATGCTGGCTATGAACATGTTTTGCACTATTATCCTTATACATAAACCCTCCTTTGATCATTACTAATCATACCTCTCAGTCTCGTTCCCTGACATGCGTTGTAATCACTTTCTGTTGCCTCTACAGGGAAGAGAGACCCCTCTTTAGCAGCTTAATCTGCTCTTCGGTTCCCTATAGTAACACAATCGTTTCCCCTTGTGTGGGCCTTTACTTTTAATACTGAAACAGCAACTGGCAAGGTAATAGCCTCTATCAAGGCAATTATCTGAGCCACATTCTTTATGGGTTTCCCCTGGGATGTTAAATAGCTCCTACTTTTCCACAAAGCGGCATAGTCGTGTACCGCTCCAAAAGCATAGCCTGAGTCCGTGTATATATTCACCAATTTACCCTCCGCTGCCTGACATCCTCTTATTGGTGCCTCCTTATTCTGCAATTTGGGCCGACCAATGAGCAGGTAGTGCTCCCTGAATCGCCACTCCACCCTGATCTACTACAGCCATCCCTGTGACAGGTAAACCCTCGGCTGTATAATATCGTGATTCATTTACCCATAACTCCAGGGTTCTCGAGAGCCACATCTGTCACTGTTCCTGAGAGCTCATAGTAGGCCTCTGTGCTACTACAACAATCATACTCTCACACTTCTGGTAGATCAAGCATGATAGGTAAGCATGATAGGTAGTAAAGTGGCCGGATTTAATACATTACACCTTTTTAATTACAATGTTACTTGGTGTAAGTAATTACCACTGCAGCGGCTGTAGCTTTAACACATAGTGCTGCTGCATAGATAACAAGATCTAATGCCTTAGAGGCTTAGACTATCCCACCGGTTTATATTTATCGCCATGTTTCTGCGCTAATACTCCTGATGCCTGATTATTTTCCCCATGACAGATCAGATGATCTTTCTTATAATCAGGCAAAGTCAGACATGGGCTTTTCATAATTGCTGTTAACGTTTCTACAGCTTGTTCCCGTTCCTCTTTGAGTTCAAAATGTGCAATTTTACTAGCTGTTAATTCATATAGGGGGTTAGCAAGTTGTGACATATTTGAGATCCAGGTTCTGCAGTAAGTCCCAAAAATGCCCTAAGCGCCTTTTGATTCTTTGGAAGAGGGTATGCCTGTATTCCAGCTTTCCTTTCCGATGTGAGATGTTTACCCCCTTAGATACAATGTCCCAGGAAAACTACTTTCTCTTTCGTCCATGGACGAACATAGCTTCCTTTAATCTTGACATTTGGGTTATGTTCTATCTATTAGGAGAGGACTAGGCAGACATGTTAGATATTTTAAAACCTGTAATTATACCAAAACTGAACAGCCCTGCCCAGGGGGCGGTGCCTCTGGTCATAACCCCTCATTCTGCACTCAGCAGCTCAGTTTTTTTCTGCCTAGTGTAGGAGAAGAACCTGTCTCCCTAGTGTCCCATTGGTCCTGGAGAAACTTTTATTCCTTTTTTTTTTCTTAATTTTTGTTTTAATCCTTGTTTTTTTGATCCTGAGATCAACTATCAACTGCTGTCTGGGTGACAGGCTGGATAATATAGATCCTTGTAGTCTCCCCAGTCCGGCCATCGAGCGTGAGCAGACCTTGGCTACGTGCTGGGTCAGCCACGACATACCCCATTTTCTCCAGGGGTGGCCGGTGAGCTATATGCTCCGGGGGCCCACATATGACTGGGCTACTGCTGAAAAGTGTTTAAATCTGGGTACAAGATAGAATTTCTTTCTTGTCCACCAAACAGATTTTTTTTCCCTCCAACCTTCATCATCTTCTGGCTTGTTGGAATGCCTTGTTTGGGGCAGTGCAGGACCTTCTGATGCGCGGGGTAATAGTACCTGTGCCACTGCTGGAAAGGTTTTGGGGGTTTCTTCTCCAGTCAGTTTGTAGTCCCAAAGAAGGACAGGGTCCATCCAATTTTGGATCCCAAGGCCCTCCACACCTTTGTGAAGGTACGAAGAAATCGGTTCGCTCTGTCGTGCACTCCATCTGGGGGATTTTCTGGCGTCCTTGGACATCAAGGACACATACTTGCATGTCCCCATAATACGTTGGGCATCAGATTTCTGCTTTTTGCAGTTGGGGACAATCACTATCAGTTTGTAGCTCTCCCCTTTGGCTGGACGGTGTTTACGACGGACGCCAGCATGACCGGTTGGGGGGGGAGTTTGAGGTGTTCAGTCGACGCAAGGTCGCTAGACACAGGAAAAATCCCACCTGCCGATCAATGTCCTGGAACTTTGGGCGATCAGACTGTGTCTCGCCACATGGTCTCGGAGGCTACGGGTGACGTCCAGTCGGACAACGCCACGGCGGTGGCGTATGTTAACCATCAAGGAGGAACAAGAAGCTTGGCTGCAGCATCGGAAGTCGCTCACATCTGCGGTGGGCAGAACAGAGCCTGTTGGCTCTATCGGCCATATACATTCCAGGTGCAGAAAACTGGCAAGCAGGCTACCCAAGTCGCCAGATGCTAGACCAAGGAGAATGGTCGCTACACCCGGATGCGTTTCGGCTCCTTTGCCTGAGATGGGGCACACCAGATGTGGATCTGCTGGCTTCTCGACTCAATCGTAAGGTATTGAGGTTTGTGGCCAGGTTCAAAGATCTCTGGGCGCACGCGACAGACGCGTTGGTGGCCCCGTGGGGTCAGTATCGGCTTATTTATGCCTTTCCTCCACTGAAACTTCTTCCTCGTCTGCTCTGCAGGGTGGAGACCGAGGGGATTCCGGTGGTTCTAATTGCCCTGGATTGGCCTCGGTGTCCCTGGTACGCCAACCTAGTGCACCTGGTGACGGATGACCCTTGGCGACTGCCAATGCGAGAGGACCTTCTGTCACAGGGTCCTATACTTCATCCTGCTTTACAGTCGCTGGCTTTAACGGCATGGCTGTTGAAAGTCAGGGATGAAGGCCTATCGGATTACTTTGCCCCACTCTTCTCATCCCTCTCTTTTGTAGCTCCTTTGTAGCTACGAATAAGCATCGCACGATGTGAAACATGTCAGCTTTTGTTCTTTTGTCTACTTCCTCTTTTTGACTGCAGCAAATTTTGGTTGTTTTTTTTTTTATTTTCATTTTTTGAATAAAGACATTGTTTTTAAGGTGTGCGGCGGTCCAGGATTCCTTTCATCCTATACAAAGGGGAGTAGAAGCTAGAAGAGGAGGAAAGACTGGGGGGGGGGGTGGAATAGGGAAGGGGGAAGGGAACAGCTGCCATCCAGTACCCCCAATCACCTCCGATCTCTACTGTTTTAAGATCCTCCTTGAGCACGAGCCAGTATAGATAATTATTTTGTCCTGTCAAGACCAACATGAGGTTTTGGATGTTTCTGGCTATGTATTGCTTTGCATATGTTTTATTATCGGATCTGTTTTCCTTAGTGTTTACCTAAAGGAGAACTAAACCCAGACCACAGCCTACAATTTGCTTCAAGGTACTAGGTCATGCATTAGTGGAGCTCACCTTAGCACGTGTAGTTAGGGGCAGGGTGCTATACAAGCTTAGGGCTGTGATCCATTTTTGTAAAACGTATTTGGCAGGCAAAATGTGGACCCTGGACAGGGCCAGCAACGTGGGCAAGGTAAGACAGCATTTTCCTCTACCTTTTACATACTAGTTTACTGGTTCATGGCTATACATTGACCATTACTTGGATCTGTAGCATACAGTGAGGGGAAACAAGTATTTGATCCCCTGCTAATTTTGTACGCTTGACCACTGACAAAGAAATGATCAGTTTATAATTTTAATGGTGGGTTTATTTTAACAGTGAGCGACAGGATAACAACAAAAATATCCAGTAAAACTACTAATTCCAGTGATGTGGTGCTAAAATTAAGTTGGTATGCCCGCGATCATCAACTTTTTTGCATTTCAAAAAAGTTATTTCTTAAAGGGAGTGCTCCTAATTTCAGCTTGTTGCCTGTATAAAAGACACCTGTCCACAGAAACAATCCGATTCCAATCTCTCCCCAATGACCAAGACCAAAGAGCTGTCCAAGGATGTCAGGGACAAGATTGTAGACCTACACATGGCTGGAGTGGGCTACAAGACCATTGCTAAGCAGCTTGGTTAGAGGGTGACAACAGTTGGTGCCATTATTTGCAAATTGAAGAAACAGAAAATAACTGTCAATCTCCCTCAGTTTGGGGCTCCATACAAGATCTTACCTCGTGGAGTTTCGATGATCGTGAGAATGGTGAAAAATCAGCCCAGAACTATTGGGAGAATATTGTCAATGATCTCAAGGCAGCTGGGACCATAGTCACTGAGAAAACGATAACACACTACGCTGTGAAGGACTGAAATCCTGCAGGGCTTGCAAGGTCTCCTTGCTCAAGAAAGCACATGTACAGGCCTTCAGTTTGCTAATGAACATCTGAATGATTCAGAGGAGAACTGGATGAAAGTGTTGTGGCCAGATGAGACCAAATTCAAGCTCTTTGGCATCAACTCAACTCGCCGTGTTTTGGAGGATCAATGGTGCCCCCCCAAGAACAACATCCCCACCGTTAAACATTGAGGTGGAAACATTATGCTTAGGGGGTGTTTTTCTGCTAATGGGACAGGACAACTTCACTGCATCAAAGGGACGATTGCTGGGGCCATGTACCATCAAATCTTGGGTGAGAACCTCCTTCCTTCAGCCAGGGCATTGAAAATGGGTTGTGGATGGGTATTCTAGCATGACAATGACCCAAAACACACAGGCAAGGCAACAGAGGAGTGGCTCAAGTAGCACATTTAATGTCCTGAAGTGATAGAGCCAGTCCCCCAGACCTTAATCCCATATAAAATATATGGAGGGAGCTGAAGGTTCCAGTTACCAAACATAGAATGGCAAAGAGACATGTGGTGAGAGGTGCTGCACAGCCCGAGAAATGCAATATGGGAAGTTTCCCCCACTGAGGTTTTTAGTAGCAGTTTAATAACCAAGAATTATATAGGTTAAAAGTATTGACTTTATTAAATGTGGATGTATATTATGGTCAAAACTGTTTAAAATATGAGCTCTGGCAAAGAAAATTGTTAAATTAATACATATGCAAACATTGTTACACAGCATGTCAAAATGCATCTGTATGTATACTATTACTGACGCCTTTGACCCATAAACTGGGTCTTCAGAGGATTGGTTTGCTGTAAAAAAAAGTTTTATATTATAAATTCAAATTCTTAATCAAAATTGGATATTGGTGGCAAAAAAATACATAGTATGTGGTTACCAGAGATAGAGGTTATTGGGGAAAGTTACCAAACATTAGCCTCGAAAGCTTAATGGCTTGGAAAAGATCTGCAAAGAGGAGTGGGACAAAATCCCACCTGAGAAGTGTGCAAAACTGGTGGCCAACTACAAAAAAACAGCTGATCTCTGTGATTGCCAACAAAGGGTTTTGCCACCAAGTACTACACCATGTTTTGCGAAGGGGTGAAATACTGATTTCCCTCATTTAAAATGCATATCAATTTATAACTTTATTGAAATGCGTGTTTCTGTATTTTTTTGTTGTTCTGTGTCTCACTGTTAGAATAAACCTACCATTTAAATTATAGACTGATCATTTCATTGTCAGTGGGCAAATATACATAATCAGCAGGGGGTCAAATGCTTTGTTCCCTCACTGTACATTTTATCCTTTTTATCCCACAAACCACACTGCAGTGCTAAACACACAAGTTGTTTTGAAGACACAGGTTATGGGGCAATCTATACTTTGTGTTTTTTACTATTGCTATCGTCTGGCTTTATTTGGCCTTGTGGGCAACATTAATATAGCATTTATCTGTTTTAAATTTGGCAGCCTTTTTTTCACCATCTAACTACCAGAAGTTCATCTCTGGGTTAGTGAGATAGTGCTTATAAGATGCCTAACTGCGCACTTCTGGTGACTATTTTTCACGGACAAAGCAAGCTGATGGTTTGCTGTCTCACCTGTTACCAAATACCTCAGAGAGACAACAGGACAAACTTCTTCTTTTTTTTTTTTTTTTTTTTTAAGCACCTGGGTTATCAGTCTTCATCAGTTTTGTGCATACCTGCAGGGGAAGACCCTCCTTTGGCATTAAGGGGGCATTTCATTAGAGTCTTCTGAAGATTTTTTCATCACCAACATTTAGGGAAGTTAATCCTACCAGAGGGGAATAAGCAAGGAGGAAGAAGGATTCTGACTGGGAAATTTTAGCCCTTGCCACCAGACACAGTGGGTGAGGTCAAGCAGGCTGGGGAGCTCAGGGGTGAGAGACTGTGAGAGATTGCCAGGAGAAAGGGAGCAGCTGCATGAGCGGTCTAGGACACAAGCCAGGAGCTGGGGACAGTTGGTTGGCTGGGCAGGAGAGATAATATGCATACTGGCCAGAGGCCCAACAGCCCATACTGAATAGTTAGTTGCAGCGCCACACAATCTGATTGTAACATTTTTAAAGGGGCAGGCGGAACGCTTCCTTTAATGCTAATGTTCATATAAAAGAGCAGGGAGAAGAAGCTGCAGCCAACCCCTTCTGTTTCATCACACAAGGAGAATTCTTCTCCATTAAAGGCACATAGCCAGTCTAATTCCCTCCCTGAGAATACTGTGGTAGAAATGGAGAACTTTGATAATTCTCCACATAAGAAACTGTCACCGCATATAACACTAAGGCAAATAGAACAGCTGCTCCAAAAATCATTAAAGACCACCTCAGATCATATCACTACAAGCCTCACCAGGGAAATTAAGGAATTGGGCCAGCCCACCTCCGCACTTGAAATAACAGTGGATGAAATGGAGAATTAAATATTCATTCTTTTTTTCTCATTCAAATACAGTGCCTTGCGAAAGTATTCAGCCCCCTTGAGCTTTGCGACCTTTTGCCACATTTCAGGCTTCAAACATAAAGATATAAAACTGTAATTTTTTTGGTGAAGAATCAACAATTAGTGGGACACAATCATGAAGTGGAACGAAATGTATTGGATATTTCAAACTTTTTTAACAAATAAAAATATGAAAAATTGGGCGTGCAAAATTATTCAGCCCCTTTACTTTCAGAGCAGCAAACTCTCTCCAGAAGTTCAGTGAGGATCTCTGAATGATCCAATGTTGACCTAAATGACTAATGATGATAAATAGAATCCCCCTGTGTGTAATCAAGTCTCTCTGTATAAATGCACCTGCACTGTGATAGTCTCAGAAGTCCGTTTAAAGCACAGAGCGCATCATGAAGAACAAGGAATACACCAGGCAGGTCCGACATACTGTTGTGGAGAAGTTTAAAGCCGGATTTGGATACAAAAAGATTTCCCAAGCTTTAAACATCCCAAGGAGCACTGTGCAAGCGATAATATTGAAATGGAAGGAGTATCGGACCACTGCAAATCTACAAAGACCTGGCTGTCCCTCTAAACTTTCAGCTCATACAAGAAGACTGATCAGAGATGCAGCCAAGAGGCCCATGATCACTCTGGATGAACTGCAGAGATCTACAGCTGAGGTGGGAGACTCTGTCCATAGGACAACAATCAGTCGTATACTGCACAAATATGGCCTTTGTGGAAGAGTGGCAAGAAGAAAGCCATTTCTTAAAGATATCCATAAAAAGTGTCGTTAAAAGTTTGCCACAAGCCACCTGAGACACACCAAACATGTGGAAGAAGGTGCTCTGGTCAGATGAAACCAAAATCGAACTTTTTGGCAACAATGCAAAACTTTGTTTGGCGTAAAAGCAACACGGCTCATCACCCTGAACACACCATCCCCACTGTCAAACATGGTGGTGGCAGCATCATGGTTTGGCCCTGCTTTTCTTCAGCAGGGACAGGGAAGATGGTTAAAATTGATGGGA
Source organism: Rana kukunoris (assembly GCA_029574335.1). NCBI lineage: Eukaryota > Metazoa > Chordata > Amphibia > Anura > Ranidae > Rana > Rana kukunoris. Next base: position 400,094,814 of record CM056049.1, read on the forward strand.
ATATGGATGGAGCCAAATACAGGACCATTCTGGAAGAAAACCTGATGGAGTCTGCAAAAGACCTGAGACTGGGATAGCGATTTGTCTTCTAACAAGACAATTATTCAAAACATAAAGCAAAATCTACAATGGAATGGTTTACAAATAAACATATCCAGGTGTTAGAATGGCCAAGTCAAAGTCCAGACCTGAATCCAATCGAGAATCTGTGGAAAGAACTGAAAACTGCTGTTCACAAACGCTCTCCATCCAACCTCATTGACCTCGAGCTGTTTTGCAAGGAGGAATGGGCAAAAATGTCAGTCTCTCGATGTGCAAAACTGATGGAGACATATCCCAAGCGACGTACAGCTGTAATCACAGCAAAAGGTGGCGCCACAAAGTATTAACTTAAGGGGGCTGAATAATATTGCACACCCAATTGTTCATTTTTTTATTTGTTAAAAAAGTTTGAAATATCCAATAAATTTCGTTCCACTTCATGATTGTGTCCCACTTGTTGGTTTTATATCTGTAGCCTGTGGCAAAAGGTCGCAAAGTTCAAGTGGGCTGAATACTTTCGCAAGGCACTGTATTAACATTTCATTAAAAAAAAAAAAAAAAAATTCCCTTTATGTGCATCATAATCTTAGTAGATATACAAAAAGTGAGAACACCTTATATGGCATACTGAAAAAAAAGGAGAAAAAGGAAAAAACATCTACTGGAGTAGAAGAAACAGCCGGGTCAGGAAGTCTATATATTATTTTACCTTATTCCGATATTACAATTATACTATTTCTCATTACCCCCCCACCCTCTATTCCTCCCCACTTAATACTACTCACTTAGTCTCTTTACCATTGGTTTCATAGAGCAATTCACTCACCCGGTTGTCTTCCCTACCCCAGCTAAATCACAGGGCTACAATAACCATGACTCTGCTGCGTTATAAAACATGTGCCTTTTCTGTCAGATATTCTATTTTGGTAAATTCTTCAACCCTATTACTACTAGTACCCTCTATGATGTGGAACTGTCCGAAGCTGCATAGATACTGGGTTGAGATTTTGGATAGGATAAATGCAACCTTTGGGACCACTCTGGAACTGGGGGCCAGGGTGTGTATCTTGGGCTGCATTGAGGAGAGTTTTGGGCAAAGGGACACACTGGAAGCAGTTACAAGGTGCCTATTTCAGGCGAGGAAATTGATTGCATTAAACTGGCAAGCACAGAATGCACCCACAGTAACAGAATGGGCTAATGTAATCAACAAGACAATATGAAAAGAAAGAGGGACCTGGATAAGGAGGGCCAACCTTAAGAAATTTAAAGCATTATGGGAACCCTGGCTGAGTAAAATGCAATGCCCACCCTAGACAGAAGAGAGGGGAAGGAGACGAAAGGGGGAGAGAAACAAGATAGACAGACAGACGGGAGAGGTAGAGGAAAGGGTGGCCTGCCTCTAAAGTTTATAAAGTGAAAAGGTAAAAATATATCTGGTGAGGACAAGGTGAGAACAGGAAATGGACAAAACCTATATGCACGGCAGTAATGGGAGGGGAGGGGGGGGGAGAAGAGGGAAGGGTAGGGGACTAATTGACACATTTTTTTTTTATTATGTATTTAACTTTGAGAACAAATCATATAGAGTGTAATTTATGGAATTGTATTTTTGTATGTGGAAAACTTAAATAAAAAGTATCAAGTTAAAAAAAAAAGGATGAAATTGTAAACGTACCTGACCCCCCTAAAAAGATGACCATAGCGTCGCTAAACATTTTAGGGACATACATGACAGAGACCCACGGCACCTAAAATTCTATGCCATAGATAGGATAGAACAGAGTTGGAGAAATCTGAATTTGCAAAATATCACAAAATGAAAAGTTTTGGATATTTAAATTAAGTACTATGAAACCACAAGGAATAGCTAGGAAGAAATACAGAAGATTATTGATTCCCTTTCTATTGAATGGAGCTAAAGCATTAATACCTAAGAGGTGGAGGGAAAAGAAAGCTCCATCAATAGGAGAATGGATAAAAGAATTGGATAGGATCAGTAGGATGGAGGAATTAATCTCAAACCATAATGAATGTAGGCCAGAATATGATGAAATATGGAGTAAATGGAGAAAATTTAGGGGCAGGAGGCTTAGAAACGTGAAGCATAGGGGAACGGAGCTCTTTTTGCTCTGGATATAGAGCTAGAGAGAGGGGGGAATCTGAGGATCTCCTCTTCCCTTTCCCCTTTAAAAAAAATATAATTTTAGTTTTGTTTTTTTTCCTCCTTCCTCACATATATACATAGGAGTCAATATGACCCCTTTTTACTATGAACACTTATATAGACCTGTCTTTGGACACAGAGGATAGTCCCCCCAGTATATACACATAAATAGTTTTTTTTTTCTTCCTCACTTATATATACAGGAGTCAATATGACCCCTTTTTTACTATGAAAACTTATATAGATCTGTCTTTGGACACGGGGGATAGTTTCCCCAGTATATACACATAAATATATATATTTTTTTCCTTCCCACTTAAACATATAGGAGTCAATATGACTCCCTTTTTATTATAAACGCTTATATAGATTTGTTTTTTGGACAGGGTATAGTTTCCCCAGTATTTACACAAAAATTTTTTTTTTATTTTTTATTTATTTTTTTCTCTCACCCTGGAATTCACCCCTTAATTTATAGGGGACATTTGATTCCCTTCGTACATTGAACATTATTTTATATATATATATATATTATATATATATATATATATATATATATATATATATATATATATATATATATATATATATATATATATATATATATATATATATATATACACACATTTGGACTCCCAAATGGTGGAGGTTCTCCTTCCTTTCCTTTCACCCTTTTTTTTTTTCCCCTCTCCTTCCCTCTTTTCCCTCTCTTCCACCCTTAGGACTACCCCGTGAAAAGCCACGCCATCTCTCCAAAGAACTCCTACCTCGGTCCATCTCACTTGTCTAGAGGGGCTGAAGAAGGAAGTTAAAGTATATAGGAAGAAATATCTGAGATAGGGGAAATGGAATATAACCTGTTGGCAGTGTAGACAGTAGTATGATGGTAGGATGGTGTAAATAGGAGTATATATTAACCACTTCAGCCCCGGAAGGATTTACCCCCTTCCTGACCAGAGCACTTTTTGCGATTCGGCACTGCGTCGCTTTAACTGACAATTGCGCGGTCATGCGATGTGGCTCCCAAACAAAATTGGCGTTCTTTTTTTCCCACAAATAGAGCTTTCTTTTGGTGGTATTTGATCATCTCTGCGGTTTTTATTTTTTGCGCTATAAACAAAAATAGGGCCACTATTTTGAAAAAAATTCAACATTTTTTACATTTTGCTATAATAAATATCCCCAACAAATATAAAAAAAAAAAAAAAATGTTCTCCTCAGTTTAGGCCGATACGTATTCTTCTATATATTTTTCGTAAAAAAAAAATCGCAATTAGCGTTTGATTGGTTTGCGCAAAATTTATAGCGTTTACAAAAAAGGGGGTAGTTTTATGGCATTTTTATTAATATTTTTTTTTCTAGTAATGGTACTGTTTTTTTCGGTACTGCGATATTATGGCGGACACATCGGACAATTTTGACACATTTTTGGGACCATTGGCATTTTTATAGATTACTATAAAAATGCCATTGGCAGTGAAGGGGTTAACACTAGGGGGCAGGGAAGGGGTTAAGTGTGTTCCTATTTGTGTTCTAACTGTATGGGGGGGTGGCCTCACTAGGGGAAATCGCTGATCTTCTGTCCATACATTGTATGAACAGGAGATCAGCGTTTCCCCGCTGACAGGACCGAGAGCTATGTGTTTACACACATAGCTCTCGGTCCCCGCTCTGTAACGAACGAGCGCGCGTGCCTGTCGGTGATCGCGCCCGGCGGGCGTGCACGCGGGACTTCGGGGCGCGTGCGCGCCCCCTAGCGGCCGTAAAAGATAGGACGTAGAGCTACGTGCTCTCGCGTAGCAGTGCCGACCTGCCGCAGTAATATTACGGCGGCTGGTCGGCAAGTAGTTAAGACTATGTATGTATGTATGTTTGTATAATGTGTATTTATGTTTGTAAAGTGTGAAAATCATGTTTAATAAAAACATTTTTGGAAAAAAAGAAACCACAAGGAATGAACAGGATGTAAATTGCTTCATAGAGGACTATTGATGAAAAAAAAAGACTTTATCCAATATTTTTTAGTTTTTATTTCATTTATTATTATTATTATTATTATTAATAATAATTGTCTTTTTCTCCCTCGTCTTCCAGGACGGCACGCTGAGAGAGAGACTGGCTCCACCTGACAGGAAACACAATCAATTAAGAGGTTAAAAACCCCACCCCTCCCTGTGCTCCTCAGTTTTTGATTGTGTTTCCCCACAGCGAAACGTTTGTTATTTTCTTATAGACTGAAGGCCTGGGGCTGGAAGTCCCCCCTGGGAGCTGGGCCGCAGGCACTGGGTAGCCTCTGGGCCTAGTAGTATGATCTTGTCCCTCCTGTGGTGTATCCCGTTCTCCTTCCCAGGCTGAGTACTGAAGCAGGGCTTCAGGGGCCCCTTTTTTCTTTCTTTCCCGCACCTCTCTGGGTGTCCAGTCAGGATGCGGGCTGGCTGATTCTTCTGCTGAGAGAATCGCTCCCCTGAGAGTCATTCAAGCCTCTCCCAGCAGCTCAAAAAGCCAAGAAAGAAGGCGCCCTTTCTCTCCTCACAAAACAGATGAGGAGAGGAAATCTCAGGCGGGGGCGTAATTGGAAGAGCGCCCCCCCCCCCCCCCAGGAAACTGAAGGACACTGGCGACTGGGTTCCCAAGACCTTCAGGGGCCTCTATCCTGTCTCCCACCCCCCCCCCCCTTACCTGCCTAGATGGTCTTTGCAGACGGGGATGCTGGCCTTCCAGGGGGAGTCCATCCCCTAGCTTCTGGCTAGGGGAAAGGCTCAGAGTCAGCAGGAGCAGGCGCCCACATCCTCCTTTCACTGGAGGCACCATATGGTGAATGTTTGCCTAATCCCAGCTGGGATGAGGAATGTAAGGCATTGCCCCCCCCCCCTTCCCCTGTGCGTATACTGCTACAACTCCCTGTGGGGACTGCAGTTGGGGGGGTAGGCACTCTGGCAGCTATCCTCCTTGCGTGTGAACCAGAAGGATGGAAAAGCAAGCCCAGTGGCTGTAGCAGGGAAGACAACAGTAAGTACTTTCCTTTACCAAGAGAATTTGTCTACAAAGCCCCAATACCAGCCAGATGGTCCCTGGGCACTGGACATAATCTCCCCTAGGGTACAGAGGAGCGAGAGTGCCTAGTCCACCTCAGATCGGACTGAGGAATGCAGGGCATTGACGCCCCCCCCCCACCCGGTGTATATACTGACTAATACACACAGCCCAACCCTACAGCTCCCTATGGGGACTGCAGTGGGGGGGGGGGAACTTTAACAGCTTTCCTGCTTGCTTAAGGAGGAAAAGCTAGCCCAGTGGTTGTGGCAGGGAAGACTACAACGGGAGTACTTCCTTTGGCCGCGAGAATTGGGGCTGCACAACCCCAATTCCAGCCAGTTGGTCTTTCAGCATTGGCACTAATCTCCTCTGGGGTGCAGAGGAGTGAGGGGGCCTAAACCACCTCAGATGGGAAAGAGGTAGGCAAGACATTGCTTCCCTCCATCTTCCCCGGGTGGGGAGATATATATATGCTTAGTGGCACAATGCAGGACCTGGGGTCCGGTTACAAATGGCCCAGAAGCTACTGCTAAAACCACCAGCCACTCTTGCTTCAAGGTCATTGCCAGCCCCTCCCTACATGTCAGGTTTTGTTAAAAGGGGGGGTCCTGATGGTTACAGAGTTCCCTACAGGCCATGTATAATTCTAACTAGTTATCTTTCAACAGTGTGGGACCAAACTTCTGTGTGGAACAGTAAGGGATCCTTTGTGTCAGTTCCCCCTTTTTTTGGGGTAACATAACCTCCCACTCACCTTTACACTGGGTTTGTTATAGTGCAGGAGGAAAGAGAAACCTTTGTTGGCTTAGGCTACAGTCCACTTTGTGGCAGATCTAAGAGCGATCTACTTTAAATCGCTTCCTACATCCTTTATTCAAGGAGTTTCTGTGCAAACATATGCAAGTGCTACATGATTGCTTGATTAGGGCCTGCAGGTAGCTAGTTACCTCCAGGCTTAATTGGTGACCACCTTTCCAGAGGCTGTCTTAATTGGTCTCTAGGGCTGGGCTCATGGAAACCTTAGTTTTCTGATGATCCCCACCTTAGTAGGAGCTGGGAGTCTCAGAGAATGGAGGCAAGGTAGGACAACAGCTATCTAAGGTGTCCAACCATTTTAGGATTTGTTCCTTCACTGGTGGTGAAGTATTAGTACCTACAGCCCACCATGACTCCTCCTCCTTGGCTGCACACCAGCAGACCTCAGCAGTGAAGGTTTATCTATGCTGGGGTGGGTTTGTGAAGCAAAAAATATACATTGAATCTTACTTTCGCAAGGGTTATATTGCTGTACATTAGTAATGCACTGCACTGAAACTTGTTTGATGTCCTTTATATCCTAAAAGTACTGTTTATCTGGCTTCAGATCGGTATTACAACAGGGAAGGTGGTCTGTACTTTCTGCCTTTGTACCACATGGGGGTAATGTACATGATCATTGAGTCTGGTGACATCTCTGCTAATATTTTGCTACACATCAGACAGACACAGGATTGAGGTCGGTCTGGGTTTGTGTCTTTTATTACTTCCTTATTGGTTGTTTCTCAGGAGGTCAGTAGCGGAAATTGATTTGTTGGGCTATATAGCAGAAATACAGATTGAACTTGGACCAGGGGTAATTCTTCTACTGCCCTTGTAACTGGTACAGCACCACAAGGCATTATGCCGATTCAGACAGTGCTAGTTCCGGCAGTGGCTGCCGATTTTAGGCGTGCGATCTGGCAGATTGAGTCGCATTCCAAATCGCTTCAATATGGGTGTGCTATCTCTATTTTGAGTTGTTGTATTGTTACACAGCAGACATATAGAAAATTGAAGGTTGCCTGTCCTTTATGTTTGGCATACAGGACGGCTGAATATCTGAAGGGACACAGCAGTGAGTGTTACTTGTCCCCTGTCCGCCTTGTTTTTTATGCCCAGCAGGGGGACACATTCAGATAGTGGCATCTCTGCTCGGTATTGGTATGTGGCTGCATTTCAGAAACGCACAGCAGTGATCGGTGTCCCTCCTACCCTGCTGCCTTTTTATAGAGACACAACAGGGGGTTGTTGGCTGCAATCCTCCAGGAAGACCTCTTGCCTGGACATCCTAAAAATTCATTTTTTTTTCCCTGCGACTTGTGTAATCTTGAGATCTGTGGATCCAGAAGCAGGAACTGATTGACAGCGTTGGGTCCTGCAGTCGCAGAGACACGACTGGTACCTATTGGTAGCCATAGTATATAACTTTTTGCTTGCGTTTTGCAGTCGCAGGTTGAATCGCACCAGGGTGGGAGCCCTAAGCTCATCCATCCCTTCTGTTGTGCAACAAGGCCTCACCCAGGATTGGACATACTGGGGTTGTTGCTTTACCTGGCAGTACACCAGATAGATCTCAGCTGGAAGGCTGTCTGTGTGTTCTGGTTTTATGTCACTGCACAGCTAAAACACTCAACATTTTAGCTTGTTGCTTCTGTTTCATATTGCCTTACCTCACTACTTCAGAAAAGCACGATACAGCAAGTTGCTTGTGTCCTTTCTCAGTGTTGGTACTATCTGACTGCACTACACATTGTCTTGTTTTCCATATTTTACTGTGTGGCACAGCAGAAAAGGCACAACAGGGGAGTTGGTGTTTTTTCCGTGTTTATCTTGATCTGATAAACGTATTTGGTGGTTCATCAGAAATACGCAACAGAGTAGGTTGGGGCTTTCTGTTAGATTACGGCCTTGTTCTGCTGTACATCAGTAAAACACCACAGCAAAGAGATTCCCATCCTTTCTGCATTTGGATCAGTTCTAACCTAACTTGGTGTACTTCAGAATCACACAGCAGTTATGATCTGCATGGGCCTTAATGATTTTCTTAAAGATTGGCCACACACCTGTAAGCCAGACTGTGAGTACTGTATGTCTACATTGTAATTCAGATTGGGTCTTCCCATATTTGATATGTTGGTTTAGTTAGCCACACTCGGGCCATTGTCTATGCGTGTGTCCTTTCTGTTAAATCTATTATGCGGTACCCATAATATATGACCTTATTTTTGGTGATTTTATTAATGTTTATCACTGTGTTTTTGTATTTGCGGCCCTTTTCTTTCCATGAAAGGGCCAGGCGTTCTGGCCGCAGACGGCGCATGTCAGAAATGCTCAGCTCTTTACATTCAAGGATGCCGGAACCCTTTTCTAGGGTTGAAGCCCAGTAGGGTTGTAGGATACTGGAGAAAGCCGATAAAGAATCAGCTTGTCTAGTAGGAACTTGGGAAGTTCTATTCAGAGGAGTATTTTGGCCTGGAGATAAAGTATTCCAGTTCGAATAGGTTATGGCTCAGTGCATGGGCTGCCTTTCGCCCTTTCAGCAGAACTAGATGTACCTGTAGGAGCATTCTACTCCTGCTATGAACTTTAATCTCCTTAGTAGGAACTCAGGTGTAAGTTAAAGCTGCGGATTGGGCATATCTTACAACCCAGGGTTCAAGCTTCTGTTGATCTGGTTCCTTACAGGGTTTTCTAGTAGTCTTGCTGTTGCAGCAATAAAAATGAGCAAAGAGGTTGTCGGTCAGGAGCCCTCCTTTTTGCAGTTTTAATTCCCTGAACAGTTTAGTAGAACAAACCCTACTACTGTTCCATCTAGTCCCTTACATGATGACTCAGGTCTCCGATTAATCTTTTAGTGGCCCTAAGTAACACCTACAGGCTTAACAGGCCGCGGTTGTTATATGTGGGAGCCAGGCAACTTTGCTAGCCTACACGTTTTTCATGTTTTAGGATTTTATGTTGAATGGGCCACTAGTCCTGCATCTGTAGCGAGGAAAGCAGGGACATTGGGTAGAAGACCTGCAGATCAGCTGCATAATTCCTTGAAACACCTTCATATAGAGTAGAGGTAAAAGCTCACTGCGGAACCAAGGTTCGCCAAGAGGTTCTTGTAGTGGTCCCGCCCTATGGTAGGCCTGAGGTTACTTGCTTCTCTCTCAGCGTGCCGTCCTGGAAGACGAGGGAGAAATGACCAGTTACTTACCGGTAGCTGGATTTCTACGAAGTCTTGCAGGACGGCAGGCCTACTTCCCACCCTCTTGTTCAAATGTATTGGTTTGTATAGGATTATTGTGGTATGTTACTCCCGTGCACTGATGTGGGTTATTACTTTATCACAAACTGAGGAGCACAGGGAGGGGTGGGGTTTTTAACCTCTTAATTGATTGTGTTTCTTGTCAGGTGGAGCCAGTCTCTCTCTCAGCGTGCCGTCCTGTAAGACTTCGTAGAAATCCAGCTACCGGTAAGTAACTGGTAATTTTTTTATACATTTTTCTTTTTATTTGACTTTTACTTTCAATTTGACTTCCAGTATAAAGATTTATTTATTTGCGCTTTTTAAATAAGGATTGCTTGAAGAGTGGCAGTTCTGGTTCTTAACCGCTTGCCGACCAACCGCTGCAGTTTTACGGCAGCAGGTCGGCCTCGGCTGCGCAAAATTACGTGATTTTGCATTTCATCCACTAGAGCGAGAACCGGGAGCTGTGTGTGTCCTGTGGGGGAGAAATGACTGATCGTCTGTTCATACAATGTATGATCAGCGACCTGTCATTTCCCCTAGTCGGTCCCTTCCCCCCTTCAGTTATAACACACCTAGGGAACATATTTAACCCCTTCCTCGTCCTAGTGTTAACCCCTTCACTGCCAGTGGCATTTTTACAGTAATCAATGCATTTTTATAGCACTGATCACTATAAAAAGGTCGCAGTACCGATAAAAATTGCTGATCGCCGCCATTACTAGTAAAAAAAAAAAAAAAACATGAAAATTTCATAAAACTATTCCTTATTTTGTAGACGCTATAATTTTTGTGCAAACCAATCAATAAACGCTTATTGCGATTTTTTTATTTTATTTTTTTACATAAAAAATGTAGAAAACGTATCAGCCTAAACTAAAGAAGAAATGTTTTTTTTTTATTTTATTTTTTTAAATTTTCGCTCCTATTTTTGTTCATAATAAATAAAAAACGCAGAGGTGATCAAATACCACCAAAAGAAAGCTCTATTTGTGGGAAAAAAAGGACGCCAACTTTGTTTGGGAGCCACGTTGCACGACCGCGCAATTGTCAGTTGAAGCGATAAAGGGCCGAATCGCAAAAATTGGCCCAGTCATTGACCAGCAAAATGGTCTCAGGCTGAAGTGGTTAAAGTAGAAATGGAGCAATTGCATATATGTATGTATATGTGTATATACAGTGCGGAAAATAAGTATTTGAACACCCTGCTATTTTGCAAGTTCTCCCACTTGGAAATCATGGAGGGGTCTGAAATTGTCATCGTAGGTGCATGTCCACTGTAAGAGACATAATCGGAAAAAAAAAAATACTGAAATCACAATGTATGATTTTTTTAACTATTTGTATGATACAGCTGCAAATAAGTATTTGAACACCTGAGAAAATCAATGTTAATATTTGGTACAGTAGCCTTTGTTTGCAATTACAGAGGTCAAACGTTTCTTGTAGTTTTTCACCAGGTTTGCACACACTGGAGGAGGGATTTTGGTCCACTCCTCCACACAGATCTTCTCTAGATCAGTCAGGTTTCTGGGCTGTCGCTGAGAAACACAGAGTTTGAGCTCCCTCCAAAGATTCTCTATTGGGTTTAGGTCTGGAGACTGGCTAGGCCACGCCAGAACCTTGATATGCTTCTTACAGAGCCACTCCTTGGTTATCCTGGCTGTGTGTCATTGTCATGTTGGAAGACCCAACCTCGACCCATCTTCAAAGCTCTAACTGAGGGAAGGAGGTTGGTGCCCAAAATCTTGCAATACATGGCCCCGGTCATCCTTTCCTTAATACAGTGCAGTCGCCCTGTCCCATGTGCAGAAAAACACCCCCAAAGCATGATGCTACCACCCCCATGCTTCACAGTAGGGATGGTGTTCTTGGGATGGTACTCATCATTCTTCTTCCTCCAAACACGGTTAGTGGAATTATGACCAAAAAGTTCTAATTTGGTCTCATCTGACCACATGACTTTCTCCCATGACTCCTCTGGATCATCCAAATGGTCATTGGCAAACTTAAGACGGCCTTGACATGTGCTGGTTTAAGCAGGGGAACCTTCCGTGCCATGCATGATTTCAAACCATGACGTCTTAGTGTATTACCAACAGTAACCTTGGAAACGGTGGTCCCAGCTCTTTTCAGGTCATTGACCAGCTCCTCCCGTGTAGTCCTGGGCTGATTTCTCACCTTTCTTAGGATCATTGAGACCCCACGAGGTGAGATTTTGCATGGAGCCCCAGTCCGAGGGAGATTGACAGTCATGTTTAGCTTCTTCCATTTTCTAATGATTGCTCCAACAGTGGACCTTTTTTCACCAAGCTGCTTGTCAATTTCCCCGTAGCCCTTTCCAGCCTTGTGGAGGTGTACAATTTTGTCTCTAGTGTCTTTGGACAGCTCTTTGGTCTTGGCCATGTTAGTAGTTGGATTCTTACGGATTGTATGGGGTGGACAGGTGTCTTTATGCAGCTAATGACCTCAAACAGGTGCATCTAATTTAGGATAATAAATGGAGTGGAGGTGGACATTTTAAAGGCAGACTAACAGGTCTTTGAGGGTCAGAATTCTAGCTGATAGACAGGTGTTCAAATACTTCTTTGCAGCTGTATCATACAAATAAATAGTTAAAAAATCATAAATTGTGATTTCTGGGATTTTTTTTTTTGGATTATGTCTCACAGTGGACATGCACCTACGATGACAATTTCAGACCCCTCCATGATTTCCAAGTGGGAGAACTTGCAAAATAGCAGGGTGTTCAAATACTTATTTTCTGCACTGTATATAGCAAAACAGTGTATTCCCAAGGCCTATAATACACTCCTCAGCACCAAACAGACAATACCCTTTAAGGAACAATAGAGCACAATATATACCTCTGAAGCGAGATATATAAATATATATAAAAGCAGCTGTTAAAAAATGTGTCAAAATAACAAAAAAGCATTCAAAGTCCAAAATGAGTCATTAAGTAATAAATGCAGAACAGCGCTAAAAATGGATATAGGTGTCCAACTCCACCATACAGTAGGCAAAAAGATGGAAAATCTTGATGTTAGAAAACATCCACAGTCTGTGCGTTATCCAAAAGTAGTGTCAGATAGGGAAAAGGAAGCGTGCACCAGCCTGCCCACTCTCAATCCACCACGTGTTGGAATCAAAATCCCTGCAGGGGTTCAAACTCACCAGACATACAGTATTATCAGGCACTTCATATAAGATTAGTAGGTCACTGATTGGATTTTCATCTAGTGGGGATCACTTGCAAGGAATCAGCCTCAAATGGGTAAGATAGTAAACAATAAAAAAGAGGAAGCAAACATAGCGTAACTCAATTTATTGACATAACCCCTTCCAGCAAGTATCCCAAGAATCCTACGTACAAAATATCAGTTGCAAATGAACAATGTAAACATCACTTCACCAGTCACTGATGTAAAGGATAGCGTCCTCAACGCGATCGCCGTGAGGTCACCCGGCGGATTATCCCTTCCTGGTTCTTTCAGTGTGGCGTGGATGTCATAGCAGGCGCAGCATGCAGCTATCACTCTGACTAGTTTTGTCAGTATATGACTTCAACGGAGAGCGTAGCTGCACGTACAACGCCGTAAAGTTAATAACACACCTCCACTAACGTCAGCCAATCGAAACCGCTGTATGCAGTCATTCGACGGCCAATCGAAATTACCGAATGCTAGCCAATCAAAAACGATGTATGTAGCCCTTTGACGGGCAATCGAAATTGCCGTATCGGGGTTCTCGGCAGAGTTGGTTTGATGGCCTCTACTACTCCCAAAATACGGGGGGTCGCTATGGGCGCTAAATTTGCGCCCAGTATAGCGAACCTCTATATAGGGGAGTGGGAGGACAAAATAATTTTTTCCGAAGTTCGGCCTCAACTATTATTTTATAAACGGTACATCGATGATTTGTTTATTTGGGAAGGGACGGTAGATACTTTACAATTGTTCTTGGAAGAACTGAATCAGAGTACTAACAGTATTAGATTGACAAGTGAATTTAATGCTACCCAGATCCACTTTCTAGATGTTGACATATTTAGAATGGGAAATAGGTTATGTACAAAAGTCTTTAAGCCAACTGACTCAAATAGCTATCTACCAACCTGTAGCGGCCACCATCCAACGTGGCTTAAAAACATTCCCAAAGGACAACTGACTAGGGTAAAGAGAAATTGCTCTGAGCCAGAAGATTTTCTGATTCAAGCCCAGATTATTAAAAATAAAGTTTGTGGACAAGGGATATTGTGAGGAAATTCTGGACACTATTATTACAGAACTAGCACAAGTCCCGAGAGAAACTTTTCTAGCTATTGCAGAACATAAGGAAAGAGATGAAAAACGTGAATGGAATTTCTGTTCAGATTTCTACTCTCAATATAAAGAGGTTGAAAATATCCTTTCTTTCTACACATTGGCATGTTCTGTTGATGGACAAAACACTTGCCCCGGTATTACCATCTAAACCAGGTTTCATTTATCGGAGGGCTTCCAGCTTTGCGGATAGAGTTGTCTGCAAGGTACTTAATCCTCCATCTCGTCCAGCCACCTTCTGGGATAAGGATGGCTTTTTTGCCTGCAAAAAATGTCGCGCTTGCAAGGAAGCCTCTCGTCCATTAAAAGCAGTGGAAAAGTTCACTTTCACATCAAATCAGCAGGAATTTTTTATAAATGATTTTATTACGTGTAATACTGCCCTTCAGTGCCCTCTAATCTGGTACGGGACCTTTCGAAAAGAGACCCAGTGGATTTTTTCCGTGGAAACTTTGTCCCCCAGAGGCCTGAATGTAGACTTAGATTTAACCACTAGCCGACCAGCCGCCGTCGTTCTACGACAGCAGGTCGGCTCTCCTGGGCGAGAGCCCGTAGCTCTACGTCGGGACATTCGCGCCCCCCGTTTGCCCCCGAGTCCCGCGTGTGCCCGGCGGGCGCGATTGCCGCCGGGCACGCGCGCTCGTTCGTTACAGAGCGGGGAACGGGAGGTATGTGTGTAAATTGTCAGTTAAAGCGACGCAGTGCCGAATCACAAAAAGTGCTCTGGTCTTTGGACAGCAATATGGTCCGGGGCTAAAGTGGTTAAATTGCTTTATTAGCGATTTTTCATTTAATTTTCTCCAATTTATTTACATTTAGGATGGGTCTACTAAAACACGCTTCTGGCTATTAAGACTGCTATCAACAGTCACTTTTTCAAAAAAGATTATTATTTATATATAATTTTTTTAATTAATGGTCATTTTCTAACAAAGCGCGGTTTTCAGATATGGTCATTACCGATATGCTTTATAGTAATGACGTCTAAATGGTTACTAATATAAGTATATTAGATATTATGTATATTTCATATTTCTTTTTTAAATTTGTAAATTTTTAATGTTTTTGGGCTGTTTGTCTAAGCAATTTTAAAATTTATATTATTTTTATCTATTTTATGTTTAATATGTATGGTTATTAATGATTGTATGGTGGATAGCCATTATAATTATGCAAACATATATTTATTGAAATAGATGAAGGGTGAGCCTTTCTAGCATTGTGCAATAGGCTGAGACAAATGTCCGGTCTAATAAGTAAAAACATGATATTGTTTTCTAGTGCATTTAGAACCTCCCTAACTCGCTATGCATAGCCTAGAAGCGAGTACAATGTAAACACGGAGCGACGTGACGTGCACCATTAGGAACGCCTCCGTGTTTGCGCTGTCTTCGATTGGCTGCCGAGAACCCCGATACGGCAATTTCGATTGGCCGTCGAAGGGCTACATACATAGTTTTTGATTGGCTAGCATACGGTAATTTCGATTGGCCGTCGAATGACTGCATACAGCGGTTTCAATTGGCTGACGTTAGTGGAGGTGTGTTATTAACTTTACGGCGTTGTACGTGCAGCTACGCTCTCCGTTGAAGTCATATACTGACGAAACTAGTCAGTGATAGCTGCATCCTGCGCCTGCTATGACATCCACGCCACACTGAAGGAACCAGGAAGGGATAATCCGCCGGGTGACCTCACAGTAATCGCGTTGAGGATGCTATCCTTTACATCAGTGACTGGTGAAGTGATGTTTACATTGTTCATTTGCAACTGATATTTTGTACGTAGGATTCTTGGGATACTTGCTGGAAGGGGTTTTGTCAATAAATTGAGTTACGCTATGTTTGCTTCCTCTTTTTTTTGTTTACTATCTTACCCATTTGAGGCTGATTCCTTGCAAGTGATCCCCACTAGATGGAAATCCGATCAGTGACCTACTAATCTTATATGAAGTGCCTGATAATACTGTATGTCTGGTGAGTTTGAACCCCTGCAGGGATTTTGATTCCAACACGTGGTGGATTGAGAGTGGGCAGGCTGGTGCACGCTTCCTTTTCCCTATCTGACACTACTTTTGGATAACGCACAGACTGTGGATGTTTTCTAACATCAAGATTTTCCATCTTTTTGCCTACTGTATGGTGTAGTTGGACACCTATATCCATTTTTAGCGCTGTTCTGCATTTATTACTTAATGACTCATTTTGAATGCTTTTTTGTTATATATGTATGTGTGTATGAAAAGAAGTGTATATATTAAAAAAAGGCAAACGAATGGATAAACCACATGTGGTGCAAGGCCCCAGAGGAGACGTGATGGGCGAAGTTACCGTGAGCATGTCTCGCTGTTCTGTTTTATGGTTGAGTCTGATGTGGAAAAAAAAAAGTACTGATCGTGCTTCCCACCCGTTCCCTTTCGGCGATTGGGCAGCATGCTCTGTGATTGTCCTTCAGACTCAGCTGATCACAGATCAGGGTTAAAGGGCCAATCTTAGCCTTTAACATGATGTGATAAGCTGTGTCCAATGACAGCTGATCACAGATGTTAACACAAGTCGGTTATTCGCTTTTCTTTCCTCACACTGACAGTGCGAACAGAGAAGAGGAGAGCTGATAACTGGCTTTTTTTAAAGGGACATCGACACTGATAATCAGGGAACTATTTCAGTGTCCTGATTATCAGTGCCCACCAGTGCTGCTAATCAGTGCTCATCTTTGCTGCCAGTCAGTGCCTACTCATCAGTGCCACCTATCAATGCTGCCCATCAGTGCCATCTATCAGTGCCCATCAGTGAAAGAGAAAAATTACCTGTTTCATAATTTTTATTAAAAAAACGCTGACATGAGTCTTTTTTTCGTTTGTTTAGCACACAATAGCAAACCCAGTGGTGATTAAATACCACCAAAAGAAAGCTCTATTTGTGTAAAAAAAAAAGTAAAATTTTTTTAGGGCACATACCAAACCCCTCATGGATTTGATAAGGGACAGACCAGGTGGGTAAAAAAAAAAGTACAAAATATTTTATTGAATAATCACATAAAGTGAAATAAATGACAGGAAATAAAAACACTCAGTAAGGTACCCAACAAGCACGTGCGTTACTCTGTTTCTGTCACTCTGGGGTCCCACTCACTGGTTATTGGCACTGCAGCTCCATCATTTTGACTATAGGAAATCTCTGTTTTTCAACCAGGCATATTTCTCTGCTTGTGCAAGTTTATAAGTATGCATCTTCCATACCTTCCCAATTTTTCTGGAGCAACCATATTAAAATGTAATTACTGCAAAGAAAATGTTTTGATATACACCCTTATTTTATAGAATGTTTATTTCCTAATAAAATAGTTTGTACTTTTTTAACCATCTTGTCTGTCCCTTGTCAAATCCGTGAGGGGTTTTGGTATGTGCCCTAGGGTACTACTAGTTCTATTTTTCTGACTATATGGATTGGACAAGACCCGGTATATACACACACCAATTCCTCAATACATTTTTAATTTAGGTACAGTGTTGCATGACCACGCGATTTGTCTGTCATTCAAGGTGCAACAGCACTGAAAGCTAAATATTTGTCTGTGCATGTAGGGGCAGAAAGTGTCCAGTAGGCAAGTGGCTAATGGTCCCTCCCTCTGTTCAGTGCAATGTTATTTTTAAATTTGTATTTTTTATGGTGTAATGTCTGAAGTGAATTTTTGCTTGTCTGTCTATTTTTTTGGTATTTAATCACATCAAACATGGCATAAATCGCTAAGGATGTTTAACCATGTCTCTTACAAGAACAAGAAGCTCTGCGGTGAAAAATTGGAGAGTAAACGGAGCAGATCTCATAGTCATCAGATCATCTCAAGCCTTGTGAAAAAGCAGACCACTGACCTTCATAAAGAAAGAACCACCCCTGCTACCCTTTCTAAGAGTACAGTGATCCATTGTGAAGAAAGATTACAATGCAAAGGTATATTTTTTATTCTTTTTTTGTAAAATCACCTTTTGCACTACATTTTTTGGGAATGCAAGGACCTAATGTGTCTTTTATGATTTGTTGTCTTTATTAATGCTTTATTCTAGATAAATATAGAATACCTAAATTAATGCAGCTTTTTTAATCAGCATAATTACATTTATTTTTATTTTTTAAATGAGAATAATGTAAGTACATGATTATTTTTCTTTCAAAATGTTTATCATGTTTTATACACATTTTGTAACGTTAACCACTTAAGGCCTGCCCTATAGAGGGCGTGCATTCCACTGACACCTGCCAAACAGGCAGACACACATGACGGCAACTTACCTATATAAACAAAGCAGATTGCCATTCTGACAGGAGCGTTTCGTGGCTACATTGCCACTCTTTAGGAGCAGATGCAGTATAGAAATCTATAAAAGTATTAAAGGGGTTTTCCACCCAAATGTAATGTTTATTAAAAGTCAGCAGCTACAAAAAGTGTAGCTGCTGGCTTTTAATAAACATTCACTTACCTTCTTCACATTCCAGCGACGCGCCGACCGGGACTCCGCTCTTCTCCCCCCCCCTCCCCGGCCAGCGTCTTCATTCTAGCTGTGGGCACCCAGCCGTGACAGCCTTCGGCTTCACGGCCGGGCACCCACTGCGCCTGCGCGAGCCGCATTGCGCATGCGCGCGCGGCTTGCCGCTGATTGGACAAGCGATCGCCTAGGATCTGTCAGTGTCAGGGAGGGGCTGCAATAAGGCGATTAAGCCTAATCACCTTACCAGCCCCTTGGCGGAAGCAGGAAGTGGGACAGGAAGTCCCACTCCTCCTGAAGCCCCCACTCCCCCCCCCAAAAAAAATTACAAATGTGGCATGTAAGGGGGTGTGGAGTGGAACAAGCGGAAGTTCCATTTTTGGGTGGAACTCCGCTTTAAGGGTAAGTATTAGGTGGGATAATGATTAGAAGGAAAAATCTTACAAAAAGAGAGATTCCATAGCAATATGGGTGGGATGGAATCTCCAATCCTGGGACCAGGTTTTGGAAACAGCCAGGAGTTTGGCTGGTTATGCAGGTGGTTCCTGGGCTTATAGCAGATTCAGGAATAGGAGTCCAGGCAAGCAAGGGAGAAGCATGCACGTCTGCATGGTGTTGTCAGAGGGCCCAAGGCTGTGGGCTGAGCAGCACGAAAGCTGAAGAGGTACAGTGGTTGTACAGGAACTTTGTTGTATGGACAAGAGGGCTGAAGTGTAAAGCCTAAGTGGCAGTATTTGTAAAGAGTGCCAGATGGCTCGGCATTTTCCATTGATTGTTATTTTACTGCTGTAGCAACTTATAACCCCCTGCATGGGAAGTCTGGATGTACATTTTTCTTTCTTTAATAAAAGTGATCCAACAATCCCTTTAAAACCACAACTGGCTTGGACTCTGCTCACTGGTATGCACTACACAGAAGCTAAACAACCCCCAATATTACAAATTCGTGTTTGATGCGGGCATAGACTAAAGATCCTCGCAAATAAATACCAGTGAGCTAATGCCAGAAACTGCATAATCTGTGTGTGTGCTGGTGAGGAGAACCTGCAAGAGAAAGGTAACTATCCTTAAAGAGACAGTGCTCCAATTGTGCAAATTTTTTTTTTTAACTGATCGCGAGTATGGGTGCGATCAAAATGCCTTAAAGAAGCAAGGATGGCTGAAATGATAGAGCTCTGTGGCTTGCGGGGTTGTTACCGCCTGATCAAACCCCATACATGCCTGAACAGAGTTTTCCAAGGGAAAATAGGGCTGCTGTTGTCCCTAGCGACAATTGTGCAATGAGTGCACAGATGACAGCTAGTGTGGAGAGTCCACCAATGTTTGGATCTGCAGTAGATTGGTGCAAGCGACACCTGAGTTTCCATCGACTTGGAGGGAGGAGTCTAGGATGGCGCGCGCCTCGCACCGGGGCGGCTAGGGATTGAGCTCCAGGGGAGGTCCCGCAACGCTGTGATGGCTGATCGACAAGCCGTCCACCTAGCCTTCCATCTGTCGCTATTCCAGCGCGCCCTGCATTCCCGTTAAGGGGCACCCTCTACACCCTCCTCTCCCCGCGAAGAAGAGCGCCGTGGTTCCGCTAACTCACCGCTCCCAGTCCGCTTCCTGTCCGCTTCCTGCCCGGCCCCGGTTCCCGCAGCGTCCTCCGTGCTGTGTTCCTGTCGGCGGCGCCGGCCCCGTCCGTGCCCTGGTTCGCGTGTGCGCGCGGTGAGAGCGTGCAGTGTCACCCGATACTATGTCGCATGAAGCTCGGTAAGCGGGGGGGCTCTGCGGGAGGTGGAGGCGGCGGGGATCCCGGACATTTTGGTCCTTTTGCTCTCACACGCTGATGATGGCTGTGGTGGGCTGGTGAAACATGAAATGAAAAGTTGATGGGATGAATGCCTGAAGCGGACGTCAGGGGTAGAGCTGCAGTTTCCTGGCGAGTTGGAAACTGCAATCCGCAGACACACATAGTCCAGCTACAGCCACAGCTTTAGTCACCAGCCATTAACCACAGCTTCAGTGAACTTGTAAGTATGATCCCCTAGGACGCCGGACCTGGACACTTGCGTAAGGGACCCACGGACTGTGAGTAAAGCATCAAGTTATCAATACCCTTTTTTTTTGATGTTCCTAGCTGAATATAAGTCACAAACAAATGAGAGCCTCATAGTGAATTGTGGAGATGGAAATTTAACAGATGGAGAGGGACGAAACAGCGAAGATGTAATTCAAAAAAAAAAAAAATATAACAATAATTGCTTTCTTTAGTCTGATGGTGTTTAAACTCTACTCATTAGTTTATTTAAGTTGCTCTACTGACTGAACCATTACGTCCCCACTAAATCCCACGATTGCAGGTGGATACGTGGACTGTGAGACTCGTGGACTGTGGGAGCAAATCACCATCCCATCATTCCACCTATCTCCTCTCCTCTTTTTTTTTTCCTCCCCGTTGAACTTTGAAACAAACAAATGCGAACCCCTTTTGAACAGTCAAGGCGGTTATCTATCAGATCGTGAGGGGTGAAACATAGGGGTAAAACAAGAAAAAATCAATAAATAAATAAATAATAATAAAAAAAAATCTTTTGAGCTCTCTTGACAGCGACGGAGAACATAGTTTACTTAGTCGTATACA
Source organism: Rana kukunoris (assembly GCA_029574335.1). Taxonomy (NCBI): domain Eukaryota; kingdom Metazoa; phylum Chordata; class Amphibia; order Anura; family Ranidae; genus Rana; species Rana kukunoris. The sequence continues at coordinate 400,115,526 of CM056049.1, forward strand.
GAGAAGCTTTCCTGTTTTCTGCCTGGATGTTTTTTCCTCTCTCCTCATTCACGGGGGGGATACACTGAGGACAACATTACAGCGACACGGCGGAATACCGCCGCGTATCCCCAGCGGAGACAATCTATAGATATGAGTACCAGGGCAAGGGGTGCTAGGGAGGGGAGCCTCCTCGACCCCTCGTCTGAGCCAAAGTCCAGGGCCAATGAACAAATACGTAACGCAGGGAACAAACGGGAGAGAGGAGGAAAAAAAAAGACAGGACAAAACTAGCTCTAACTAACCCTAACAGCTCAACAAATCCAGAACCCCAATCGGAGACGGCGACAGACTGCGACTATGAAACAGTTACAATACCTGATGTAGAAGAACAACTAACAGTCTTGGCACTACCAACAAAAACTGAAATGCAGGAAATGTTCGCAGCCTTAGAAAAAGTGCTGTCAACACAAATGGAGAGAATGGAGAGAAATATGGGATTCATGCTAGAAAGATTGGAGGAAGTGGAAAAAAAAACAGACCACAATTTTAATACCATCAGAAAATTGGAAGCGGAACTATCAGAAATAAAAAAAGAGCAAAGGGAACATGCATACAAAGTAGAAGACCAGGAAAACAGAGACAGACGAAAAAACATTAGGATACGTGGAGTCCCCGATTCTTTACAGCCAGAAAATCTCCCAGAAATTTTTCGGAGAATATGTAATCCAATACTTGACAGAGAAATAACACTTGGTAGGGTGAGGATCTCGCGCCAAAATAACTAATAAATGTGTTTTAACGTGATATAAATTAACCACTAGGTGAGCTGCACCCCAAAAATTCAAAATAGAATCGATAAATGGAAAACAGCAGGGGGCGCTGAAAACTGATTTTAAATACAATAGTGAACTATGTATATCCCCATCAAGGGAGATGATCAAACAAAAGGTGCAATACAGTGCAAATAGTTAGTACATAGTTAGTACATTATCGACGTACGTTTCAATAATTCGTCATCAGGAAGCGCTTCCTGATGACGAATTATTGAAACGTACGTCGAGGCGGTACGTGACCACGCACAGCAACTTCCGGTCCAGCTGGTTCTCTAGACAAGAGAAGTGGAACGCACGCGAGTGCTCCCCCAGCGAGGACGCATCTTATCCATTGACCCAAGCCATTAGCCTCAGTGCCGGGACGGAGGGCACCAAAAATAGTAAGGAGCCACTCGGCATTGTGTGTTTGAATCCATGTCTTTTAATAAAACGGTATCACGCTATGGCGGCAATTTTCTGTGTTTCTTTGCCCTTTAACGCATTCAATCAAGGGAATCCAGGCTATCTACTGTCCGTGGAGACACAACGCTTTATTTGACCTATTTTCTAACGAGAAAGGTCAATCGTTTGCGGTAAGGAGCCATCCTGTTTACACTGTCGGTGTTTAGTTGGTGAAGGTGGAAACACTTCATTTGCGATCACTTATACTCGCTTATATGAGAGAACAAGTCACAAGGATTTTTAAGGATATTATTAATTCTTTTGCACCTTTATGGACATTTTTTTCATAATTTTTTGATCTGGTTTCTGCACATATTCGTTTGGATATTTTATTAATAATATATTTTCTCATTGCAATTTATGTACTAACTAACTATTTGCACTGTATTGCACCTTTTGTTTGATCATCTCCTTTGATGGGGATATACATAGTTCACTATTGTATTTAAAATCAGTTTTCAGCGCCCCCTGCTGTTTTCCAGAGAAATAACACTACCATTAAAAATAGAACGTGCTCACAGGATAAAGAGACCCCGGGAAATCCCTCAGGATAAACCTCGAGACATTATAATAAGATTCGAAAGCTGGGAGGACAAAAACCAACTATGGAAAAACCTGAGAGGGAAACCCCCAATAAAATTTGAGGAACACAGTATCCAAATATATCAAGATCTGTCACAAGAGACACTTAGAAGAAGAAGGAATTTGAAGCCGCTACTACGGGAGTTACAAGAACTAGAAATACAGTATAATTGGGGATTCCCGGCATGCCTGATAGCTAGAAAAGAGGGGGTTATGGCGAAACTAAGATTCTTAGATGAAATACCTGAATTTTGTCAAAGATTAGGAATCCCAATTCCTAAAGAAGAGAGGAGCTGAAATTAGAGGGGTGAGGGAGAGGGAGGGAGGGGAGGGTAACAAATTATCGATACTCAATATGAAATATGTTTTAGGGCCGCTAAGTACAGTGTTGTGGAGACACTGGGGCCCAGGAGCCCTTGCCCGCCCCGAGGAATTTCCCCTGGGATAAGGGGAATAGAGGAGACGCCGAATTGCACTCCGCCTCAACACAGAGGGAGCATCCTTGCACATAGAAATGCAAGAGAAGATGCTTCGAGGAAGGCCCTTTGGGCCAAGAGTCCATCAAGGGAAAGGGGGGAGGGGAGGATGGGAGGTGGGGAGGGGAGGATGGGGAGGGGGGAGGTGGAGGAGGGTTCAGGGGAGGAAGAGGGGGGGAGCGGGGCGGGGGGGAGGGGGGTTGGTTGGGCTAAAAGTAGTAGAAATATAGGATCGGGCGATTACCAGAATACAACGAGAAGATGGAATAGTGAGGGAAAGATCAAAAGAGAACAGAAATATACATATGTCTAAGGTAAATATAATTACCTATAATGTAAGGGGCCTTAGTTCTCCGCGCAAAAGACACATGATTTTAAAAGAGATCGAGAGATTTTCCGCTGACGTAGTTTTCCTTCAGGAGACACATATAACCCTTGACTCAAGAGTGAGGCTTAATTCTCGGGCAGTCCCAACATGGTACTATGGAGACTCCCCGCAGAGAGGATCTAGAGGAGTCGCCATAGGGATAGGGAAAAATCTAAATTTTTCAGTTGCTGATAGGATAGTGGATCCTGAAGGTCGCTATATGTTCCTAAGAGGTTTTTTACATGGCAAACGATATACGCTGGCCAATGTTTACTGTCCAAATAAACATTCTCAGAAGTACTTAACAATGATTCTGAATAAACTAATGGAATATAAACAAGGAAGCGTGATCCTAGCTGGGGACTTTAATTTTACCCTAGATTTACAACTGGATAGAATATCGACAGTTAACATAGGGAACACTAAGCAACAACAAATAGTGAAAAATAAACTTTATAAGAACCAGCTAATAGACCCCTGGAGGGTTCTCAACCCAACTAAAAAGGATTATACATTCTATTCCACAGTACACAACATGTATTCGAGACTAGATTACATAATCGTAGATCACGAAACCTTAGAGTATGTAGTCAATGCCGCAATAGGGGTAGTGACAATTTCAGATCATGCCCAGGTTATGGTGAGCATTTTTTTTCCAGAAATAGAAGAGAGAAGGGGACCCTGGAGATTAAATGAGGAATTAATAGAAGACATAGAAATCACCGATATGATAAGAATAGACATAGATGAATATTTTAAGATCAACAATACTCCTGACGTAAGCACAGCAACTATCTGGGAATCCACCATTCGAGGAAAATTAATTTCCTTAGGAGCAAAAAAAAAAAAGGAAAGAGAAGCAAACAAACAGGTTAATTAAAGAGTTACAAGATCTAGAAACTAAACATAAAAATCAAAAAAATAATAAAAAAGTCTATCAGGAACTGTGATATAAGAGAACCCAATTAAGAGATTTAATGGAGATTGAAACTAGGAATACTTTTAAAAACGTCATGAAAGAAAGGTATCTCTGGGGTAATAAACCAGGGAAGTACCTGGCTAGGATCTTAAAAGAAAAGAGAAACCTAAACTACATAGAAAAAATAAAGGATCAGGAAGGACAGATGCGGTTTAGGACGTCCGAGATTGCCGAAGCCTTTCGGACGTTCTACACTTCACTGTACTCTATTAGGAAAGACGAGACGCAAGAAGAAAAGGCAAACAGAGAAGAAAAAATAAGAGAATATTTATGTGAAGCCAATTTATCAAAACTAACGCAGGAAATAGCGGAAACTTTAGAAGAGCCAATTACACAAATAGAAATCAGTCAAGCTATCCAAGCAACCCCAGGGGGGAAAAGCCCAGGCCCAGATGGACTGCCAATAAAATACTATAAAAAATGTAAAGAGACATTAATCCCAGAAATGTGTATTTACTTTAACAAACTAGGGGGAATAGAAGAAGTAAGGAAAGAATCCCTTCTTGCTAATATTGCCAAACCAGGAAAAGACAAGACTCTCTGCTCTAATTATCGCCCAATAGCATTGTTAAATGCTGATATGAAAGAACACTTCTATTGCTCCAAGATGGCAAGAGGGAGGGACCCCCAGCCGTACTCATGTCATTGGATGCTGAAAAAGCGTTTGACAGAGTCGACTGGGGGTTCATGATGGAAACGTTAAGAAGTATAGGATTGGGCCCTAGATTTATGAAATGGGTAGGAAATCTATACAAGTCTCCTTCGGCAAAAGTAAAGGTAAATGGGAGCGAATCTTCGGCGATAGACATGATGAATGGCACAAGGCAGGGATGCCCGCTCTCCCCCCTCCTATATGTAATAGCTCTGGAACCACTGTTGTGCAAGATTAGGAACAACCCAGATATAGGGGGGGTGAGAGTAGGAGACGAGGAACAGAAGCTGGCAGCATACGCTGATGATGTCCTCCTTTACGTTACCAAGCCCAAAATATCAATCCCTAACATACTAGAGGAAATAGGAAGGTATGGTAGACTCTCTAACTTTAAAATAAATCCAGTAAAAACAGTAATTATGAATATAGGAATTGATCATAAGGAGGAGGAGGCTTTACGTAGAACATTTCTCTTTACGTGGGAACAAAAATCGCTCACTTACTTGGGGGTAAAGATAACTCCCAACGTAGGCAGCCTCTTCGAGGCAAACTACATCCCCCTCCTCAACGAAATAAGACGAGATATAAAAACTTTTTCCCATAAACAGATTTCCTGGATGGGGCGGATTAATTTATTTAAAATGACAGTTCTACCAAAGATAATTTATAAATTTCAAATGCTCCCAATAAACGTCCCACAGAGTTTTTTTAAGGTATTAAAAACTATAATTTCAAAATTCATATGGCATGAAAAAAAAACTAGAATAAGCTATACAACCCTAACTCGGGGGGAAAAAAAGAGGTGGATTGGCTAAAACTACGGCTTGGTAGTATCTTTTAATGTCTGGAAGAGACATTAAAAGATACTACTAAGTCGTAGTTTTAGCGAGGCTAGTTGAATGGTCAAATAAGAATTCATTAAAAAAATGGGTTCGCATGGAAAATGCGTTAAGTAAACAGCACCTTAACACAAATATATGGATCCCACCTAAATTTAGAATAATCAATCCAAATACACATAGTATCACAAAACAGGTTTATAAGATATGGGACTTGGCACATAAGAGGGAAAAATGGGAATATAATTCTCCATTAATCCCATTAGCAAACACAAACTCATTTGCGCCAGGAAATAGGACTAAATTTGGGAAAAAATTAGGTAGTAAAAGATTAGGGGATATAGTTGCACAAGGAAAAATAAAAAATAAAGAAGAGATACAGGTAGTAGAAGGGGCACAACAAATAACTGATTGGGATTACCTACAACTAAAGCACTTTGTACACACACTTCCAGCACCAATAAGAGAAGATTCAGCACAAAATTCTATAGAAAAACTTTGCACGCGGGGTGAACCACTACAACATGGAATTGCCAAGATATATAAAATTCTTACAGAAATAGGGACAAAAGACACTCTACAAAGCATAGAGGCATGGGAGAAAGAAATTGGAGAAAGAATAGAAGAAGCACAAATGACCAGAGCGACCTTCAACTATGCAAAAGATATAACAGTAGAAGCTAATTATAAATTCATGATGCGATGGCACTTGACACCTGTTAGACTTAATAAAATATCTTTAGCTAACTCTCCCCTTTGTTGGAGGAAGTATAACCAAACAGGGACTGCCTTGCACATATGGTGGGAATGCCCGAGAATTCGGGAATTTTGGAAGGAGATCGTCAAATTAACTGAGGAAATCTCCGGAGAAAAGATCCCACTAGATCCCTTGTCTTGTCTATTCCACAGACAGGGCCTAGTAAAAGGGAAAAAAAATATGCCTCAACATTGGCCCCAGTGCTGTTAAATGCAGCAAAGGGGCTGATCCCGAAATTCTGGCTCTACCCACATAAACCACCCCTAAAAGAATTCATACACAGGGTTGACCATATCGCAAAGATGGAGTATCTAAGAAGGGCTGACCTAGGAGAGGAGGAGGGAGGTAGGGGTGGAAAGCTCTGGGATCAGTGGAGAATCTATAAAACATCTGAAAAATTTACCCTAACACTATCAGAAATAAATCAGTAAAAGTACTCGACCCGATCCAATAAGGCAGAGAGGGTAGAAGCAGGGGGGGGAGATAATTAGGGGGGGGGGGATAAATAAATAACTATGAGAAAAGAGGGAAAAGTATAGAGACCCAAGGAGGTAGGTGTTGTGGAGAGCAACGGGAGTCTATAAGAGCCAACTATTAAGAGTATGCGATGTTATTGGTAAAATATACTTTTTCTTTTATAATAAAAAAAAAAAAAAAAAAAAAGAGATCAAATAATTAAAATACACTGAATCTACCACAAATGATGCAAATCTGAGGTGGAAATACGAAGGGCGGATTAAAGATGAACCCCTCCAACACCTCAAAACCTTGGGTTAAGTCGGATGTGGAAAAAAAAAAAAAGAAAAAGAAAGCGACACCTGGCGGGATTGGACAAAGCTAAAGTGGAAGGCAAGCCAATCTTCGATACAAAGAGAGAGCTGCCGGATGTCCATACCTGGGAGAGGGGTATTGTTGCCCCTGGCAATGCTGCTGCAGTTAAACCAGCAGCTGTTGTGAAAAGTGTGAAAGTGACACAGCTTAAGACAGGGTTCAGCGGAAGGAAGCCTGTGTTATGTGCCAGAAGGGAGGCTGACCAAAGGCCAGGAAAAAGAGCGGTTGTCAATGGCAGCACAGAGGAGGCCAGTCGGGCTGTCTGTGGACCATGGGTGGGCCTGCCAAGCGTCATGGCAAGTGGTTTCCGGAGAAACCAATACAGCGTGTTGCAGAGTGCCAGAAAAGCTCTGCCGGGAGAGTTCAATCTCCCCATGGCAACAAGAGTGGAAGTTGTGCCTGGGGGGGAGGAGCTGCAAGAGAGATTTGCCTCAACGTTCCCACAAAGAGGCCTGTGCGTTCTAGCCAGCTATGAGTCACCAGAAGAGAAACACACTGAGAAAAAGTCGTCCAGTACCCTGCCTGGAATGTGGCCAGCTGGGGCATGAAATATTGTCTTGCCCTAGATTCTGGGGTGCACCTGAAGGTAACGTTGCTGAGCAGAATTCTTTATCTGTGGGCCCATATTCCTGTTCAAATGTGTTTGCAGTCACCCCTGGCAACAAAGAGGCGTTTTCTGTTGTGTCTGCAGGGAGTGCTTAACAGTGGGATATGCCTGCTGTGGAGTTGGCCAGTAAATGTGCGGCTGAGGACTGGTTCTTAACACAACGTACTCAAATAAAGATGGTGACCCCAACTACTGCGGTGGGCAAGACTGTCTTTAACTGCTTGCCGACCAGCTGCCACAGTTTTATGGCGGCAGGTCGGCTCTGCTGAAAGAGAGCACGTAATATAACGTCACCTCGCCCAGCAGCCTCTCCTGACTCCCGTGCGCGTGCCCGGTGGCGGCGATCGCCGCCGGGCACCCGTGATTGCTCGTTACAGAGCGGGGACCGAGAGCTGTGTATGTAAACACACAGCTCCGGTCCTGTCAGGGAAAGCAATGCTGATCTTCTGTTCATACAATGTATGAACAAAAGATCAGTCATTTCCCTCAGTCAGTCCACCCCCCCCCCCCCCATACAGTTAGAACACACCCAGGTTACACATTTAACCCCTTCCCCACCCCCTAGTGATAACCCCTTTACTGTCAGTGTCATTTTTAAAGCGCTGATCGCTATAAAAATGCCAATGGTCTCAAAAATGTGTCAAAAGTGTCCGAAGTGTCCGCTATAATGTCGCAGTGCTGAAAAAAAATCGCTGATCGCCGCCATTACTAGTAAAAAAACCATATTAATAAAAATGCCATAAAACTACCCCCTGTTTTGTAAACGCTATAACTTTTGCGCAAACCAATCAATAAACACTTATTGCGTTTTTTTTTTTTTTACGAAAAACATTAAGAAGAATACGTATCGGCCTAAACTGAGGAAAAATATTTTATAATATTTTGGGGGATATTTATTATGTTAAAAAGTAAAATATTTTTTTTTCAAAATTGTCGCTCTATTTTTGTTTATAGCGCAAAAACTAAAAACCGCAGAGGTGATCAAATACTACCAAAAGAAAGCTCTATTTGTGGGAAAATTTTGGTTGGGAGCCACATCGCACGACCCTGCAATTGTCAGTTAAAGCAATGCAGTGCCGAATCGCAAAAAGTGCTCTGGTCTTTGACCAGCAATATAGTCTGGGGGTTAAGTGGTTAATGAAATGATGGCTGGGACTGTTGATTTTAGGTGTAAAAGAACTAGTTACGAGACTGTCCATGATGATGTGAGAGTGACCCAAGTTAGTGGGGCCACTAAATGTGCACTTGAGAATGACTTTTCCCTACCCAGTGGGAATGCAGGGGTTAAAGTCCAAACGGAATCTGTGTTGATGACTAAAAGTGTTGTCTAATGTCTGCCAGTCTCAAGTAGGCAGTGGGTTTTGACAACCCGCAAAAACTAAAAATGCTATAATTGTTACGGTTAATGAAAAGCTTGCTGCTGTTAGGAAAACCCCAGGTTCTTTCAGAGCAAAAGCTGTTGTCACAAATGGGCAATTGCCTGTAGCACAGTTGTCCCAAGAAATCTCCAGGGAACTTTATGTATTGGAGTCGGAGGTTGCCATGGACAACTGCGATGTCACTCTGGTGGGACAGAGTGGGACTGTACCGTGTAATGTTAATGTGTTGGTGCAAGCTGCTAGTACTAAAAATGTGAAGGTAAATGGTGGGTTAACACAACCTGTGAAAAATGCAGATGTGTGAGGCTTATGAAGCAAGGTGGTGGTTTTGGTGTATTGCAGACTGTGGTGCTAAAACATGTTACCGAAGTCTGCCATGATTTGTAATTTGGGTAATGAATCTGCAACTAAACCCATCTGTTCTAATGTGTGTCCTTGGGCAGATGGATCAGAGCTAAGGAGTGCCGATGAATGGAGCACAGCTACAACAGATTGGGATAGTTGGGGTAAAAATCGAATGTCCCTGATAGATGAGGCTTTCATGCATAAAAGCAAGGTGGACAAAGTTTCTGCTGTGCCAGCAGGTGGGATGGCAAAACGGCTTATACATGAGGGCAGGGTGGCTGCTGCAGAGGTTATTCCTCGTGAGATATAAGGGCGAGCACACAGCAGACACTTTGTCCGTAACCTACAAAAATGATGCTAACATGGTGTGTCAAAGTGAGGTTGTCACTGGTAATGTGAAGCAGATCATTGGTGCTGAACCTGAGAAGTTAGGTATGAGTCAAGCACCTGGCAGCGCTCTGCTAGAACACCAGGCTGTGGTTGTCTCCAGCTGGGAGAAGGTTCCATTAAAGCTTGCGACCTCTTGCGTCTGAGCAAGTGAGTCTGTCTGCATTCCCAGTGTCAGGAGAGTCCCCAGGAAGGACTTGGGTCTGGTTTCTAACAAAAGTGTTAAAGGAGATGCTTAAACTTTGGGATGTACAGACAGTCTATACTGGGGTGTCTCTACCACAGTCAGACAGTCTGGTACTGGGGAGTACCATTAAGTGGACCCCTGAGTGGCAGGTGGTACAGCACATAGGAAGACAGAACAAAAATGGTTTATTTATGACTATTACTAGTGTTAAAAGTCGCCTCTAGGCAGGGCCGCCATCAGGAATTATGGGGCCCCTTACACAGCTTCAGGCATGGGCCCCCTGAGAAGGGGGGGGCTACCGCGAATTGAGAAGCGGGGGGGGGGGCCCTTTACACAAAAAAAAAAGAAATAAAGAAAAATATATAAAAACAGGGGGGTAGCCATCCGGGCCCTGGGGACCTCTGGGCCCTTTAATAAGAAGAGAGAAAAAAATATATATATATTTTTTAAAAAGGGTGGTTGCCATCTGGGGACCTCTGGGCCCTTGAAAAAAAAAATTATAAAAAGAAATTATAAAAAAAGGGGTGTTGCCTTCCAGGGCCCTGGGGACCTCTGGGCCTTTTAATAAAAAATAAAAATAAAAAAAATATATAAACAAAAATAACATTGGGGACCTCTGAGCCCTTTATTAAAAATATATCTGTATATTAAAAAAAAAAGGGAATAAAATATAAAAAAATTAAAACATTTTTATAAAAAAAAAAGGGGGTTGCCATCCGGGGCCCTGAGGACCTCTGGACCTCTAAAAAAAATTAAATAAAAATAAAAATTGGCCCTTTAATAAAAAATAAAATAAATATATAAAAAAAAAAATATATTTTTTTTATAAAAAATAAATAAAAAAAGAAGGGGGTTGCCATCTGGGGGCCTCTGGGCAAAATGTTATAATAGAAATGAAGAAAAATTCATTTTTTTACCAAATTTTCATTTTTTTTTTCATTTATAGCGAAAAAAATAAAGAGGTGATCAAATACCACCAAAAGAAAGCTATATTTGTGGGGAAAAAAAGGACAAAAATGTAATTTGGTTAGTGTTGTATGACTGAGTTATTGTCATTCAAACTGTGAGAGCACCGAAAGCTGAAAATTGGTCTGGTTCCCTTATCACCACTTTTTCCCTGGAGTTTACGGCAGCACAATACCTACTTCATCATACCGCCTTACCTCATTCTACTTACAAAAACACTATATTAATACATTTAATAAATGCAGCCAAACTGTGTATCCCTACCCATTGGAAAGACACATCTCCTCCTAGCTTGTCTGAATGGTTCCAACGGATTGACAGAATAGCTGAAATGGAAGACCTAATTCTACAGGCTAAAGACTCCCCCACAGAGTTTTACGAAAAATGGGCTTGCTGGACACTCTTTACTAAAACTGATGAATTTAAGGCAATGTCTCTTCAGCCTTCCTCGAATCAGACTTGAGGTGATAATTATTTTTTTTTATTATTTTTTTTTTTTTTTATCTTCCCCTACGTCCTCCCCCTCTTACCCTTTGTTTATTAAATTTCTAATTTAATATTGTTATTTTAGATTCATTCCATGATTTCCAATTTCTATTCTCCTGTTTTGTTGCCTCAAAGTTCGAAAACTACTGATGTATAAGTTAACATTTACTTTAATTTTAAACAAAAATATGTACTGATGTTGTTGCTATTCTTGTTTTCTCTTATTTGATATTACAATTCTACTACCTATGATACTTTATTTTATCTACATTTAATTATATGTTTACTATGTTATTTATTCTGAAATACCAATAAAATCTTTTAAACGAAAATTGGTCTGGTTATTAAGGGGGTTTAGGTGCCCAGTGGTCAAGTGGTTAATGTGGAGGAAATCTGTTTGATCAGTTTCCTCCAAAGTATGTAAAATCCACTTGGGGACCTGGAGCCCGGAGATAAAGGGAGTTATTAAAAAGGTAGAAACACCAAAATGGTGTTGCCAAATAATAAAATATAAGCCATGTATGGTCAGGCATGGACTGGCCATAGGGACTACAGGGAGTTTCCCGGTGGGCCGTTTTCAATGACAGCCTGTCAAAGTATTGGCTGCGCAGCTCCCCCCCCCCCCCTTAATGTAGTGATGTGAGAAGAATGAGGAAAATACAGAGGAGAATAAGTGAAATAATAAAAGAGGTGATTGAGGACTCCCTATGTTATGCTACTTATGTTTTTTTTGCACAATTGCGTATAGTTTATATACTGTTTTTGTTATTGTTTTCAAACATAAAGTGGGCCGGTCTGGATAAAGTCCAGGGCCAAATTTTGGTCTCAGTCCATCCCTGTGTATGGTGCATGATTACATCCGATATGACAATGAGAAATTTGAAAAGGGATTTGGGACTTTATATGAGGACATTTTATTGTACCTCCCATCCCTGACATTTGGGTAATTGAGAGCAAGGTTTGGGACTTTATAGGAATCATGCAGCCAGGGAGGTAGCACAGCACAATGTCTGGTGGATAAACCATGATTGTGACCATTTTATATTGCATTATGACAAAATATATACAATATAATACAGTAAAAATAAGGAAACTTTAATTCCATAACATAATAGTTTATTGACATAGCAACATATTGGTATCACAGTAGTAACATCATAAAATTGCCAGACTCATTGATAAGTGTCTCCACAGTAATGGGTATATTATGTATTTAAGTTGGTAGCATCCATAAGAACATAAGATAAGTAATATATAACAGTACCGTAGAAAGCATCAAACATCTTGACGTGTTTCGTGGCTACATTGCCATTCTTCAAGAGCAAGTATTGGGTAGGATCAATGATTAGATGGAAAAATAGTACAAAAATAAAACCCCCACTTGTACTTACAGACCAGCCTTGTGAATCATCAGCCTCGGCGGCTGACGCAGTAATCCCCAAGACACAGATGTAAAAACAAAGAGCGCGTACCCTGGGAAAAGAATCCCTCAATGATGGTGGAGGGTAGTGAGAGCCACATGTATAGAAAGCCCATCTTTAAAAAAAATACATATAGTGTAATCAAGCATAGAAGTGTGTGTGTGTAAAGAGCTGCTGATCCTCCTGGCTGGCTCTTGCCCGAAATACGTTGAGCCGTTTGATGCTTTCTATGTTACCGTAGTGGCTTATGTTCTTTTGGATTCTCCCAACTTGAATACATAGCATACCTATTACTTTGGCGACAAGTATCAATGAGTCTGGCGATTTTAAGATGTTACTACTGTGATACCAATATGTTTCTATGTCAATATGCTGTTATGGAATTCGTTTCCTTATTTTTACTGTATTAAGTGTTCTTGCATAGCAAGATCACTTACTATTCTCTCACATATATATTATTATTCTTATAGCCAAATTTAGCACCCTAACTCCTCCCACAGTTTTTACACTACATAGACGAGTAATATATCAAAATGTGCCGATTGTTCCCGAATAGTGGGCTATTACTTTGTGGAACGTTTCGCCAAATCGTTTCGCGAAATATCGTAATTTTTGCGGTGAAATTTACCCATATAAATGAATGGTGAAGCTTACAGTGTGGAATGTCAAAAACTGAAAAATCATTACATGATTTCCAAACTGCGACCACTCCCTCATTTTTAGGCCGACCTACACAAATCTTATATCAAAATGTTCAGCTGTCCCTGCTGCCACTACACGTGTCCAGCGATCGTTCAAATAGTTTCCAAGATACGGCCATTTGTTTGCAACACACGCCATCCATCATTTCAATGGACGTCAAAATCTTGAAAACTAAAATTTGCAAGGGAATTTGTAAACTGCGACTGTGCCTTAAATTTTAATATTTCAGAGACATACTATACATCAAATTAAAGGTCTAGGTCTTGTGATTCGTAAAATATAAAGATATTCGCTGTACAATTTATAGTTTTTAAAATACAATCATTTGAAGAAGCACAAGTTTTCAAAACAGCCAGAATCTGAGTCTGTGCTTAGAGGCTGCCTGCATGTGTTTACATTGGTTTCCTAGGAGACGCTGAGAAAAATATCTCCTCACACACAGCTAAGGGGCTTTCTGTAGCTCCTCCCACACAGCTGTGAGGTGATATGGCTGTTTTTTTTTTGCTCTGCGTAACTTCTGCATACTCTGCAAATAGCAACCAGACCATGGCAACCAGACCATGGCAACCAGACCATGGCAACCAGACCATGGCAACCAGACCATGGCAACCAGACCATGGCAACCAGACCATGGCAACCAGACCATGGCAACCAGACCATGGCAACCAGACCATGGCAACCAGACCATGGCAACCCGTCCATGGCAACCCCTCCATAGAAACCAGACCATGGCAACCCCTCCATAGCTACCAGTTTTTGAAGGTTCAAATAGGATGGTGCAGTTTTGATGGGATAGTTTTTGATGGAGCAGTTTTTAATGGAGCAAAGGATCGACACACTGTTGGATCACATTTACATCTCCAGGGGCGCCGTCTTCAGTCAGGAGTATTGGTGGAGGCAAGAACACGTCACACAATTTCCCCAGAAATTGTACCTTTTCTAGTATTGTATATATTTTGGCATAATGCAATATAAATGGTCACGATCATGGTTTATTCACCAGACGACATTGTGCTGTGCTACATCCCTGGCTGCATGATTCATATAATTAAATTATTTCAAATCTTTTTTGGTAAAGTGTACCAAAAAGCAAAACTTTTTTTTTTTTTTTCTTTTACATTCTTTGTAAACATGTTTGTGTAAAATGGGAGCTTTTTCATGATTGCTTGTTTTGCTGATGTTTTCATGTCTTTTTATTATAGGTAACACTGATCTCCCAAGTGTACCGACGGCTTCTAAAGCATCGTCTCTGTCTTTGCTGGGGATGTACTCAGATAGTGAAGAAAGCAATTAGAACAAAGTATACGCAAACAATTTTGGACTGTTCTAGTCATGCCTCTTTTATTTTCAACCAAAATTGTAGGGCATACAATTTAGCAAATGTGTTCACCATCCAAGACAGTTGGTTTGTGAATTGTTAGGTATAACAATAACTCTTGTTACCCCTGCAATACATTACTGATCACTAGGGATGCGATAATTTGACAAACTATGCTTATGTATAATTTCACCAAAGTTCATTATTTTTATGAAATTTAGATTTTTAATCAATGATGAAAGCAAAGTTTACTCTCCCTGCAAGATGGAAACAATAGTCACAGGAGCAGCATGTCTTTGCTTGACCTGCGAATCATATGCATATTGTTTGTAAATGGGTAGGGTTTTTAATTCCTCTGTTCTGTGAACTATTACACTTCACACCCCTCTGTTTACATACCATGTGATAGGTCAAGCAAAGGCTCGTTCACATGCAGGGCCATCTTCACCTTCACGTGATTGCAAAGTTGTTCCACACATCCATGTGCTGGCAGTCCTATTCATGTATATAGGGACACAGAAGATCCAAGGACACAGTTTATGGTCCCAATTTGACAGCCATGCAGGTGCGGGTGCATGTCCGTGAACGCAGTGTGTGTTTAGGGACATGCACGGCTATTAAATTAGGACCAGTGGCTGTGTAGCCTCGGGAATTCCAATAAACATGGCACTGTCTGCGCGCAGATAAACGGAACACTTATGCTGGCAAAGATGTTCTTTTCCACTCCATTCATGAACCTATAGATACACCCATGTGAATGGATCCATACTGATTATGTGGACTTTACTTCCTTTCCCTTTTTTGTTTGGTGTATTTTGCTGTTGGTTTTTGAGTCAACTGCAAAGAAGAAAAATATTAACTAACATTTTAAAAGAATTGTAAGATTTTTTTTCTTTTTTACTCTCTGTACTGAAAAGGGCACATTAAAGTAAATCTGTGTTTACACATAATTCTCATTATAGTACTCTGCTTTGGAATGAGAACATTGGTGAACCTCTCTATTGGACTCACTTTATCGACTTTGATTCTTATGAATGGTATTGGTTACCTGGAAACCCACTTGTAGCTAATGAATAGGTTTTCAGATAAACTGTCCCCAATAATGGGAGATAGAGCAGGTCAGGTTAGGACAATATACTCACTTGACTCCAAGGCACTGATTAACGGATTGGTATACAAACAGATATTTATTCAAATGCAGAGGAGCTGCTACAGTGAGGGGGACAAGGAGTTGTGTGTTTGGCTTCATCTACATAATAAATCCAGGGTGCAGAGTAATCAAGTTTTATTAAAAAAAAACTATTTTTAATTTTTTTTTTAGTTTTTGACTGTAGAGCGATTAAAACTCTGGTCACTTTTTATTGCTGCCTGTGCCCCTGTTAGGGAGATTGAGTGAAAGTAAAAGAAAACTCCAAGAAAAGTAATAGAGGGGAAATATTCCAATGGGTACATTCCCACTTCCTGTGTTGGCTATGGGTGGGACAAGAAGTAAAGGTAAATCTCCCCAAAGTCACAGGTCACAGGTGAACAAAACAAATATGGACAGGTGTTATAACCCTCCCTTCTATGTCCAAATGAAAACAAAAAGTTTTGCCCTTTAGTTCTACTTTAAGGCAATTTTGGCTTAATTTTGATGCAGTTTGAAATGTGCCAAAGGTACCTACTGATCACAATAGTCCTTGTGGCTAGTATTGTTAAAGCGTTTGTTACCCCAACATTTCATATCCTGATATGTACCTGCTGTACCATGTATCCTGTAATCTTTGTATTTTTTCTTTTATGTGAAATCCCTGGTGTTCCTACCAGTCACTCTGCTTTCCTTATAAAAACTGACCACACTAAGAAGGAGAGCATACAGTGGTCAATTCTCTAGCTATGCTGGGAACCTGGCCTGCTCTCCTCCAATGATCAAACTTGTCCTGACACCCCCCACCCCCGCATTACCATTCAATAGGAAGTGATTAAAAGGTACGTCTGCAAAATGACTCGCGACCCAGTCCTGAGCTACGTGACCTTACCCGCGGACCCTATTGCCGCGGGTGTCCCGTGATCGGGTCACAGAGCTGAAAAATGGGGAGAGATAAGTGTAAACAAACCTTTCCCCATTCTTCCTAGTGGCAGTGGCAGTAATCGTCTGTTCCCTGTCATAGGGAACGATTAAGTGATGTGCCACGCCCCTCTGCAGTAAGAATCACACACTAGGGCACACAACTCCTACAGCGCCACCTAGTGGTTAACCCCTTCACTGCCAGTGTCATTTTCACAGTAATCGGTGCATTTTTATAGCACTGATCGCTGTAAAAATGACAATGGTCCCAAAAATGTGTGAAGTGTCTGTGTCCGCCATAATGTCGCAGTCACGATAAAAATCGCTGATTCGCCGCCAATACTAGTAAAAAATAAATAATAAAAATGGTATAAAACTATCCCCTATTTTTTAGACGCTATAACTTTTGCGCAAACAGATCAATTAACGCTTATTGCGATTTTTTTTTTTCTTTACCAAAAATATGTAGAAGAATAGGTATCGGCCTAAACTGAGGAAAAAACTTTTTTTTATCTATTTTTTGGGGGATATTTATTATAGCAAAAAGTAAAAAATATTGAATTTTTTTCAAAATTGTCGCTTTTGTTTATAGCGCAAAAAAAAAAAAACGCAGAGGAGATCAAATACCACCAAAATACAGCTCTATTTGTTGGGGGGGAAAAAGACGCCAATTTTGTTTAAGAGCCACTTTGCACGACCGTGCAATTATCAGTTAAAGCAATGCAGTGCCGAATCGCAAAAAGTGGCCTGGTCCTTTAACTACAAAATGGTCCGGGGCTGAAGTGGTTAAGTCACGTTAAGCATTTTAATGCAGTTGGGAGAAAGTTGGTGCCATTTTTTATGTACTGTTAACTTGCAGAGCCTGGAGGTTTCATTTATGTAAATATACTGTTAATGTCATTAGAAAATGTTTTGCAATTAGATATTGCATTACACTGTAATTCTAGTGTAAGTTTTTTACATTTTTGTGACCATTATTTAAAATGTGCTGCAGTCTATGAATATGTTTTATCAGACATGTTGGATTTCGTTATCGATAACGAAAGAGGACTAATGAGAAAAAAAAAGGAGCAAATTTAAGAAATTGTATGTTTGTCATGGTAGACCAACGATAATAGAATGTAGATGATAAAGAAATATATCAGGATTGTTATATAAAATGTACTGTAATTGCTGTCTCTCTGTATATTTGAAATAAAAATATAGAATTTATAAAAGACATGTTAGATTTAGACCCCTTTCACACTGAAGCGTTTTTACTGCGTTTTAGCTTTCAAAATAGCGTTCTTAAAGCGCTCATAAAACGCTCTCCATGCATCTCAATGGACCCTTTCCATGCATCTTTGGAGCAGCTTTTGAGCACTAAAAAAAAGGTTTCAAAAACGCCCCTCTCCATTTGAAATGAATTGAAAAGCGCCTTACCCTTTCACACCGAGGCACTGCAAAAACATCCTAAAACTTTAGGGTCTTAGTGGTGCTTTACCAGCCCAGTGTGAAAGGGGCTTTAAAGATTTGGGTCAGAATAAAAATGTTAACTGCCATTTTTTACATTTGTGTGCATTTTTTTTTTCTCTTTTTGTTCATTTTCTTTTTTTTTTGTAGGTACAGGCTACCAAGATATATATATATATATATATATATATATATATCATCCAGAAAGTATTCACAGTGCTTATTTTTTTTCCATATTTTGTTATGGTACAGCCTTAGTCCAAAATGGATTACATTTATTATTTTTCTCAAAATTTAACAAACGCCCCCATAATGACAACGTGAAAGAAGTTTGTTTGAAATTTTTGCAAATTTATTAAATATACAAATAAATCATATGTACTTAAGTATTTAAAGCCTTTGGCACCAGTTACAGCCTCAAGCCTTTTTTAGTATGATAATACAAGCTTTGCACACCTATTTTTGGTCAGTTTCTCCTATTCTTTGCTGGACCTCTCAAGCTCAGGTTGGATGGGGAGCATCGTTACATGGCCATTTTCAGCTCACTCCAGAGATGTTCAATAAGGTTCAAATCTGGGCTCTGGCTGCGTCACTCAAGGACATTCGCAGAGTTGTCCCGTAGCCACTCTTTTGTTTTATTTACATATACGGCTTTGCCCAGGAGAGCCAACAGAGGCCGCGATTGCGCTGAACCTGATGCGTGTGGCCAGCGGGTGCGATCGATCATGTGCACGAGTGCCAGCACGGGGATTTGTGTGTAAGTGCACAAATCCCTGTGTGGGCAGACAGATCGCCCCCTAGTATTAACCCCTTCCCTGCCAGTGACATTTATACAGTAATCATATATATTTATAGCACTGGTCGCTCTATAAATGCCAATGGTCCCAAAAATGCGTCAAGTCTCCAACCTGTCCGTCGCACTACCGCTAAAAATCGCAGATCACTGCCATTCCTAGTAAAAAAAAAAAAACTATATATCTTTCCCATAGTTTGTAGACACTTAACTTTTGCACAAACCAAGATCTGGTGTTTTACAAGTTAAAAACATTTTTCTCTTTTTTTCTCATGGGCGGACACAGGTCCTTAAATATTGACAAGTGGGTTATGTTCCTGTTTTGTAGGATAGGACTAGGCAGAACATGTTAGATATTTAAATACATGTTACTTTAACAGAGTTGAACAGCCCCGCCCAGGGGGCGGTCCCTCCAGACATAACCCTTCGCCCTGCAGTCAGCAGCTCAGTTTTTTTCTGCCTAGGACGTGGCTCCCTTCGGGCCCAGAGTCCTGAGGACATTTTTTATTTTATTTATTTTTATGATTTATTTAAGTATCTTCTTTCAACTGCCAGCTGGGTGACAGGCTGGATAATATAGATCCTTGTAGTCCCCCCAGTCTGGCCATCAAGCGTGAGCAGGCCTTAGCTACACGCTGAGTCGGCCATGACATAGCTCACTGGCCACCTCTGGAGCCATGGGGTATGTGCTCCAGGGTTTACATATGACAGGCTGAAAAAATATTTTCCAAAATAGGAAAAAAATACTGCGCTAAAAAAAATTGTGAAAATAACCTAAAATGAATAAGTAAAATAAGCTGCCGGTACCAATTACCTAAGATACCTAAAGTAAACAAACAATATAAAAACCAAGGTACAGCGCTAAGTGAACAATAATAAACCAAAATGTTAAGTGAAATAAAATTGGTATAAAATAAACAACTATGACATAAGAATTCCGATTAGGAATAATAAAGTCCATAGAAAATAATCCACATCAAGGTAAGATAGATGGAAAAAAAGTCCATGGATGGTGATCTGCATCAAAAAAGGAAAATAATTCCTCCACCGAAAGGACACCCAAATCGTGAGATGTAGTCTCCTTACCACATATATTTGACCGTTGTTACAGCGGTCTAGCCAAGCACAGGGATGTTTATAGTCTTCCCGAATAGACTATCTCCAGGCATGTGTGATGAAGTGGCAAAGCCAAAATGTGCTTGCTCCACGAGGTAAATGATCGATCCAAACTCCTATGGAATGAGAAATAAGGGAGAACCCCATAGTATAATACCGTTATGAAAGTGGGTTTTAATAGAAAGTAAAGTAGCACTTACAATAAGTAGAAACAATGGTGCGGTATGTGTATTATAGGAAAAAAGGCGTCTCCTCTGAACTTCTCCCATCTGCTAAACTCCGTGGTTGCGCATCTCCGTAAACCATGCGTGATTACGTTCCACTCAGCTAGAGTGTGGTAAGGAGACTGCATCTTACGATTTGGGTGTCCTTTCGGTGGAGGAATTATTTTCCTTTTTTGATGCAGATCGCTATCCATGGACGTTTTTCCATCTATCTTACCTTGATGTGGATTATTATTCCTAATCGGAATTCTTATGTCACAGTTGTTTTGTTTATTTTATACCAATTTTATTTCACTTAAAGTTGAGTTCCACCCAGGAAAAAAACATTTAGCCAAAAAAAAAAAAAAGTAAAAAAAAAAAAATTTATACTCACCCAACATACCTGTTGCTATGCGGAAGTCTGTAATCTGCCTCTTCCGCAACCGCAGTTCTTCTTCTTCTTCTTCTTCTTTTTCTTCTTCTTTCTTCACTTAGTGCTGTACTTTGGTTTTTACATCACATATGACAGGGCTGGTTGCTGTCTCAGTCACAGTGGCCTGGGCCGACAGCTACTCGGTTGAAGGTCTGTCAGGAACGCACCAGCAGGGACGGGTAAGTACAGTTCCTCCTGCCTCGACAGGATGGAACAGCTGGGCATTCCTGGGAAGGGTGTTCTCCTGTCCTCTTCCTCTGTCATCCTTTTTTCTTCCCTTTGCGGGGCTCGCTGCAACCGGGGTATACCTTTGTGGGTCTTCAGGCCCGGTTGTGGTCTGTGGGAGTGTCCAGGCCCGCTTTCTGTGGGGGGGTAGTTTTTTTTGTGGGAAGCCTCCACGCGGCCTTCTCGTCCACCTCACTGTATTTGGGCACCATTTTTCTGTGGCCCGTGCTTATTATTGGCTGCCATTTTGCCGTGGCTGTGATGTATGTTGGCATTGCGGGCGGCCATTTTCTTGTGGCCTGCGCCCTTTTTCTCTGAGGTGTTTCGGTGGCCATTTTGGAGTAGATTTTGGCCTCTACTGCTGGACTAGCTTCCTGGACGATGCGAACAGCGCAATTAACCTCACAGGATTTCCTCAGACACACACTGTGTGTGAAAGGAGAGTGGGCAGCAGCACTGAACAGATTCTGACTGGGTGGTGAGTCCCCTGGGTAACCCCCCCCCCCCTCCGGTCAGTGCAGCATATGAGGGGGGACGACATTTGTCTTGGCTACATCCCTAAGGGCTGTCAGTGGGCAACATGGAGTCAGTGGCTGACCTTGCTTTTCCAAACATTCCTGAGGCAACAACCCGTGCCCCTGCACCAGCGGTTCTCATGGACACGCTGGAGTCATTTGTTGCCAGGGTGGAAGCGGCGTGCGGGCGTAAGGGGGGTAAAAAGTGCCCCCGCCATCTTCTGGGGAATGCTCTGTCTCAGATTCGGGCCTGGCTGCAGCCCTCATCCGGGTCAGTGCAAGACACGGCACTTATCAATGCTGTGAGGGACTCTCCCAAGCTGGAGTCCACGCAGGGCTCAGTCTCATTGAGGTTGCACAAAGCGAATCGCTCTGTTAGTTTTTCCTTGAGTGTCTTTCTTTTGATAAGTTCATAGACGAGGAATGGCAACAGCCGCAAAGGTACTTTGTGGTCCCTCAGCGCATGGCGGTCTGTTATTTTGAGGAGAGCCTTTTGAAAAAATGGGCTTCTCTCCGATCGTTGATCGTGTTCCATGTTCACCGTGCTGGGGTCAGCGTTGCCGCCTATCTTGGCTGCAACTTTGATGTCTGACACGCTCACTGAATGGGCAAAGATTTTGCAACAGACAGAGGAGCATCAGCTTCCTCCAGAGTAAGTAAGGCTGGTTGATCAGTTGGTACAGGGCCTTGTGTATTTCTGTGATGCCACTCTGGATGCGGCCCCCTTGATCTCAAAAGCCTCTATCTGTGGTGGAATTGCGCCACCTCATTTGGCTAAAATGCTGGTCCGCTGACCAAGCATCCAAAAAAGCTCTGGCAAATCTGCCTTTCAAAGGTGGGAGGCTTTTTGGTACCTCGCTGGACGACATTATTAAGGATGTCACTGGAGGTAAGAGCACACTTCTCCCTCAGTCCTAAGTGGAAGAAGCCACCACGTAAGCTGGGACCTTCCTTTTCCATGCAGAAGCGGTATTTTTGTCAGTCAGGGCCTGCGGGCAGATCCTCTCAGACTGAAAAAGGTCGAGCTGGGAGACAGAAGCGTCCCTGGATGTGCAAGCCAAACAAGCCTCCTACCGCATTAAGTTTTGTCCCTGCCTGAATCATGGGTGGGGGTGACGGCTTTGCAGTTTTGTAGATCGGTGGACCTCCCTGCTCGCCAACAAGTGGGTCTGCGAGGTGGTCACTTCTGGGTACAAAATCGAGTTTCTTGTCTGCCAAACAGATTCTTTCCCTCAAATCTTCCTCTCCTTCAGGCTCGTCGGTCTGCCTTAATGGGAGTAGTAAAAGACTTCCTCAGGTGCGGGGTAATTTTACCTGTGCCACTGGAGGAAAGGTTTCAGGGGTACTATTCGAATCTGTTTGTAGTCCCAAAGGAAGGACGGAGTCTGTCCAATCTTGGACCTCAAGGCCATCAATGCCTTTGTGAGGGTTTGAAAGTTCAGGATGGAATCGATTTGTTCGTAGGTTGCTGCACTCCATCCGTGGGGACTTTCTGGTGTCCCTGGACATCAGGGACGCATACTTGCATGTCCCCATCTGTGCCAGGCATCGGAGGTTTCTGCTCTTTGCAATCGGTGACGTCCACTATCAATTTGTAGCTCTTCCCTTTTGGCCTACCGTCAGCACCAAGAGTTTTCACCGAGGTGCTCGCCCCTATTCTGTCTTTGCTGAGACAGTGAGGCATAGCTGTCATGGGCTACTTAGACGATCTTCTGAGACTCAGCGTCTGGAGTACCTAGGATTGATCCTGGACTCCTCTGAGACGAAGCTCTTCCTTCTTTTGGAGAAGTTAGACACTCCAGTCCACGGTGAAATTGTTAGCGTCCCGCAAGTGGTCGTCTCTCCATTTTTTGCATGCGAGAGAAGTCGTTCCTCCCCTACCATTGGACTGTTACCACAACGGACGCCAGCCTGACCGGCTTGGGGGGGAGTTTGGTAGATTCAGTCGGCTCAGGGCCGCTGGACCCCGGAAGAGTCCCTACTGCCGGTCAGCATCCTGGAACTTTGGGCGATCAGGCTGTGTCTCTTCGAGTGGTCGCAGGGGCTTCAAGGATGTCCTGTCAGGATCCAGTCGGACAACGCCACAGCGGTGTCCTCTGTCAACCATCAGGTGGGAACAAGGAGCTCGGGTGCGGCGTCCTGAGGTTGCTCATATCCTAAGGTGGGTGGAAACAACAGTGCTGGCTCTATCAGCCGTTTACATTCTGGGTGTAGAAAACTGGCAGGTGGATTACCTAAGTCGCCAGATGCTGGACCAATGGGAATGGTCGTTGCATCCGGAGGTGTTCCACTCCTTTGCTGGAGGTGAGGCACACCAGACGTGGATCTCCTGGTTTCTTGACTCAATCATAAGGTGTCAAGGTTCATGGCCAGATCCAAAGATCCCTGGGGGCAGACGCGTTGGTGGCCCCGTAGGGACAGTATCGGCTAATTTATGCCTTTTCCCCACTGAAGTTTCTTCCTCGTCTGCTCCACTCCCGGTGATTCTAATCGCTCCGGTTTGACCTCGGCGTCCCTGGTACGCTGACCTTGTGCGCCTGGGGGCGGATGCACCCTCATGGCTGCCAATACGGGAGGACCTTCTGTCTCAAAGTCCCATACTTCATCCTGCTTTACTGTCACTGGCTTTAACGGCATGGCTATTGAAAGTTAGGTGCTAATAGACCGAGGTCTGTCGGATTCGGTCATTTCAACCATGCTGAGGGCACGAAAGTCATCTTCTCTGAAGATCTACCATTGCACTTGGAAGGTCTACACCTCTATGCGCGAAGAGATGGAGTGGCGTCCACTGGCATATTCGGTTTCCAGGGTTCTGACGTTTTTACAGCGTGGAGTGGATCAGAAACTTGCCTTAAGCACCATTTAAGGGACAGATTCCAGCCTTGGCTGTTTTCTTTCAACGACCCTTGGCGACCCATTCACTGGTTCGTATGTTGGCCAGCCCTCACGCACAAGGTATATGCGGGAGAGGGGAGGGCTTGGGGTACAGTTGCAAGTATTTGCGTTGCTTGATGTCTTATCTCGCCTCCCATTACTTACTTTTTCAGCCCTTCCGGTTCGGATCCTCAGATCATGATCCAGAATGACAGACCTTGGCATGCCGCAACAGCACTCATCTAAATCCAGACGGGGGTTTGCCGTCTGCAACTCACCACTAGAGGTGTGTTTCCCATTCCTCCTCCAGACACCGCTCCTACCGCCATGACAGCCGCTCTGACCACAGAGCCTGCTAGGGATGTGGCACACGAGTCCTGGAGGGCAGGTCCTTGTGTGCCTATTGTCATGCCCCAGCAGTTGGGGAAAAAGAGACAGAGGATCAGCGCATCGAGTCTCTAGTGAAACAAGTGGTGCAACGTTCTTTGAAGGAAATGGAGACATCCCACACACAGTCAGTCTGTTGCCTCTTTGTCTTGCTCCCCGGCTGATGAGGCCCTTCCCAGCACTACGCTTCCTTGCCCGATCCTTTGGATGGCGAGTTGAAAGGTGATGAAGAATGGTGGCTTTGACTTGTCCCTAGTTTCACTGCTAATTAGAGCAGTGAAGGAGGCCCTCAGGTGGGAAGAACCTTCCACTCCCCCAGCTAAATGGAAAAAGTTTTTTAAACACCTGGGGAAAGAGCCCACAAGCTTTCCGCTCTTGGCTGAGTTAAAGAGCATTTTTGATGAAAAGTGGGGAAAGTGGACAGGAAGTCCTTCATGACAAATAAAACCTCCAGGTTATATCCCTTCAAGGCGGATGAGGTGAAATTCCTGGAAAATGCCCCTCTTGTAGCCTCAACTGTTATGCGCCTGGCCAAACATGTGACTCTCCCTTTGGATGATGCGGTTTCCTTCAAGGATCGTCTTGATAGGCTAGATCAGGATCTCAAGAGGATTTATGGGCTTATAAACCCGCTCTGGCAGCCATGTCTAAGGCTATGGAAGCATGGACCGAGAATGTAGACTCCTTCCTCCGACTAGAGGAGGAAGGGAGGCAATGCGACTTTTCCTTTTCAGCCACTAAAAATATAGTGAGGTGGTGGAGGCAAGTGGCGTGGGGGAGGAGCTGGATGTGTGACCTCAGGTATGTTCCAACTCATCCTAATCTCCCCACCTTTTTTTTTTTTCTTCTGCTTTCTTCTCTATTTTTTCTCATCTTCTTTTTCCTGATTTTCCCTGCCTTTTTTCTAATGGTCTTCTGACCTTAAGTGACCTAGTTGTTGACACACCAGGAAGAGGGGTGAGCCTTGGAGGTACCGGCCGGTCTGACGGACTCGGAACCCCGTTGCCCGGGGGCAGCCTGACCCCCACCGGGGACAGGCACTTGATTTGTTACCTTGGAGCGTGTATCTTGACTAATATGGAGACTGGCAGGGGCTGTTGCATGCAGCGAGGTATGCTGGAGTTATATAGTGGCCCCCCTCCCCTTGTGCCCGCCCAGCCAATTTACCCTCTAATCTGTTGTGATGTGTTTGCCTGTATGTCTGTTTTCCATGTTCTACTCGTTTTTATGTTATTTTGAATAACGAATGGCATACTGTCTACTGCAAAAGCTTCTGACGTGTGTTGTGATGTACTACTTTGCCGTTCACAAAGATATAAAAAAAAAAGGGTAAAGTAAGTGTCCAAGAGTTGGCTAGTTACAGAATGCAGTACTTAGAGGTGAGCTTACGTTTATGGGTATGGGGTCCTATAGCATTGGAGAGGAGGCAGGGTTAACCCACACGTAGGCTGCCATGGAGTCCATCAGGAAAATTATGGTAAGTATTTCGTAATAAATTTTTGATTTTTTGCCATCTTTGATCAATTTGTCCAGGTAGATTGGCTACAGTGCCATGGGCTGTAAACTTCTTGACAATGTTGCGCACACTGGACACAAAAACACTAAGGCCGCGTACACACGTACGAGAACCTCGTCGGGCTAAACTCATCGTTCCGCCCGACGAGGTTATCGACGAGCGTCGAGCCATTAGTCCCGATGGCCCATCGAGCAAATAGAGAACCTGCTCTCTATTTTGGCTCGACGCCTCGCTCGTCAGTTTGCTCAGCGAAAACGTACACACGATCGAGCTTCTCGGCAGAATATGGATCCCAGCGAGCTTCTCGCTGGATTCTGCCGAGAAGCTCGGTCGTGTGTACGGGGCCTCAGATCTTTGGAGATGGACTTGTAACCTTGAGATCGTTCATGCTTTTCCACAATTTTTGATCTCAAATCCTTAGCCAATTCTTTGCTGCTCTCTTTTCTCCATGCTCCGTGTGGCACACAGAGACACACAACAGAAAGGTTGAGTTAATCAATTTCTCACCATTTTTAATGATTGCTGGTGTGATTTCTATATTGTCAGCACCTGTTAATTGGTGAGTGTAATTGCAAAGGAGCTTCACATACGTTTTTCATTTTTTTTTAAATTTAATTCTCTTTATTAAATCAGTTTTTTTTTTTTTTTCATATGATGAAGAGATTACATTCATATTAATCCATATACAAATTTCTAATTCTACATGTGCCATAACCTTTTCATTTTACCATAATATTTATTAGCTTACCATCCTCCCCCCTCCCTTCCCTATCCAGATCAATGAATTTTAATTTCACGTAGGATATCCCATTTTTGCCAACAAAGGTTTCCACATTTTATCAAATTCCTTGATTTCTTCTCTTAGTGTATATACTACCTTCTCCTTCCATATTGTTACTGTAACTGCATTGGTCCAATCTCTTACTGACGGGGGGGTTCTCTGCTTGCCATCTCTGAGCAATTCGTTTTCTTGCCTGAAAGAGGCATCTTAACACTGCTTTTCTTGTACTGGCTGCTCCACTTGTTTCTTCCCAAAGACCCACTATACATACTCTAGTGTCCATCTCTAGCTTTATTTTATATGTTGTATTTATGATATTGATGATCCCTAGCCAATACCTGAACAGTTTCGGGCACCTCCATAGCATGTGTATTAAGTCCCCTATGTCCTGCCACCTAGGGCATCTCGCGTCTGCTCTCCACCCAAAGTTAAATAATCTTTTTGGTGTATAATACATCCTGTGTATCATCTTCAAAAATGGGACCTTCTGTGCGGGAGAGACTGTGGCCATATGCCCTCTCTCTAATACCTTACTCCATTGACCATCAGTTATGGTTCACAGATCTTCCTCACATTCTGGACCCCAATACTCCCCTCACTTTCAGAAATTACATTTCAGAAATAAACCCCTTTGTCTCTCTCTCCGTTTGCTCAGTTCTTGAGAGACTGGGGTCCTAACCCACCTTGGTGCCGCTGTGTCAAACTGGGCATTTAACGCATGTCTGATTTGAAGGTATTTATAGAACGTATAATTGGGTACTTCGTATTCCTCTCTTAGAGCAACGAACGGTTTTAAAGTCCTTCCCTCATATAACTGAACCAATCTAACTATCCCTTTTTGCTACCCATTCTTTAATTTCCCCCACTGCCTCCAGCTCCTGGAAATGTCTGTTATTCTACAGGGGTGCATATTCTGTCACTCCTACCTGTCCTCCAAGTGACCTTACTGCTTTCCATACCTTAATAACCATCTTAACCATGGGTGTTTTATTAATAAATTAATTGGCTTCCACTGCCTCTAAAACTGTTTTATGGGGTGCCCCTAGCGTCATTAAGCCTCCATTTACATCTCCTCCTGGCTCTGTTCTTACTCCAAAATGCTGCAATTGTGCTGCAAAAAAATAGGAACATGGATGTGGTACTGCCATATTCCCCCCTCCCTTGTTGGCAACTGCAGGGTTTGCAACCCTGTCCTAGCTTGTCCTTTCCATATTAATTCTCTAAACAGAGTGTCTATGTTCCTAAACCATTTTTTATGTATAATATTTGGAGGAGCAATGGCCCCGATACTTGCACAGGTGTTTACTAGGAAGCCCTTGTCCCCCTGCCTACCTCTCTTTTCAAGTAGTGAATGTGCACACTGTGGTCTTAACAGTAAGGACCTTCTTCAGTTACTCCCTACACAGTATAGACTTCTGCTACCTTGTGCTGAGCAAACAATGGATCACTAAGGATATGTGAGAATCCATAGATCACATACAATATTGAGTCGCTTCAAACAGCATCAGAAGCTCCTGAAAGGCTATATACTCGTTCCAAATTATTATAAAGGTTGAACGGTGTCTTTTTCTCAACTAGACTTTTGAGAAAATCGAACTGAGCGTTAAACTAAACTAAGCGACTAGCCCCTGTGCTACTTGGCATTAGAGCACATAAGCGGTCGCATAAAAATCGCAGGAAGTCTTAAAACTTATAGATAGCAGTTACAGACCACATATATTTTACAGGTGATCAAAGTATCATCAGAAACATTTAATGCGACACCCACACACTCCTAACAAATTCTGAGGTGAGCCTTATCTTCTTTCGGAGAAGTCTTATTTTTTTCCTTAACAACCTCATTAATATTGGAGTATTAAAACCAGGGAATAAACTGAAGAACCACTGACCTCGGATAATACAAGAGCTGCCATTTTGTCCGATCTCTATATTCAATATTTAAATCCCAAAACTCATAGTCTATATATCAAATATAACACACAGTAATCTCAAGCAAATAAAGTAGATCTACATTACATATAAAACCGGTTATAGATAATGGTTGAGTCCTACGGCTATAGTGCTGAGAATAAATAATTGAACTAACCGGAAACCGTATACACGTCGGATCGGCGCTCAAACAAAAAAAAATATATAGAACTTCGGAAAAGGAGGAGGCTGAACAAGGATGAGGGGAAGATCGCTAAGAGGCGCTACAGCAAATCCACCAAAAATAAGCGCTAGTCCGAGTACAATTAAAAAATACATGATAAAAAATCAAGCTAAAGATAGCCCGGTTAAAATAGCGTCAACGAAGAAAAAAGACACAGATAACATGCAGAAGACAATCAGAAGTTATAGAAAGAGCAAGGACCTTGACAACAGCAGAAGAAGAAGATGAGGACTTTGTAGAGAATGGGACGGTATAAGACCAACTCCCACAAAAGGAGAAATAGCAAAAGTGTTTGCCAGAATGGAAACAGTTATGCACAAAATGGAATCCTCTCTTAAAGGAGAAATGTAATTAATACACAAAGACATGAACCATATCCTGAGAAGAGTGGAAAAAACTGAAGAAAAAATTCACTCCCAGGCAGCAGAACTAAAGGAACTTAAGGATCAGATGAAAGAGATACAAAAAGAACAAAGGTATTTGAAATACAAGCTGGAAGATCAGGAAAATCGCAAAAGGAGGAAAAACCTGAAGATTAGGGGATTGCCAGATGAACAAGTAGAAGATCTTCAGTAAAAAATCGATAAAATATTCGGCCAGATGTTAAGCAAAACAATAACAGAAAAAATAAAACTTGAAAGAATTCACCGGATAAGTTGATGGGGGCATTTATGCCATGGACATGGTAAGATATATTAATTTTTTACATTAAATATTATGAGGTAGCTTTTTACCGCTAAGGCTTTCTTAAAGACTCCCCTATTACCCGAGCTAAAGGGGTGGCCATAGGGTTCGCCAGGGGCACCCGGTTCAACTTGGAGGAAAGGAGGGCGGACCCAGATGGTCGCTTTCTATTCCTCAACGGGTAATTAAATGGAAACGCGATCTCACTGGCAAAAGTTTATGGTCCGAACTAGGGTTGTCCCGATACCACTTTTTTTAGGACCGAGTACAAGTACCGATACTTGTTTTTTCATGTACTCGCCGATACCGAATACCGATACTTTTTTTAAATGTGTCCCCAAATGCAGCCATGTCCCCCCCACAGATGCAGCCATGCATGTCCCCCACATATGCAGCCATGTCCCCCACATATTGCAGCCATGCATGTCCCCCACTTATTGCAGCCATGCATGTCCCCCACATTTTGCAGCCATGTCCTGTCCCCCACATTTTGCAGCCATGTCCCCCACATATTGCAGCCATGTCCCCCACATATTGCAGCCATGTCCCCCACAGATGCAGCCATGTATGTCCCCCACATATTGCAGCCATGTCCTGTCCCCCACATATTGCAGCCATGTCCTGTCCCCCACATATTGCAGCCATGTCCTGTCCCCCATACCTGTAGTAGCTGCTGCCGGGTTAATCCCCGTGCAATACAGCGAGCAAGGGGGAGTGTCTATACACAGATCCGTGCATAGAAACTCCCCCTTGCTCGGGATTGGACAGATCCGTCCAATCCCGAGAAGGGGCGTGTCTATACATGGCGAGGCGCACATTACAAGTATACAAACAAAAGTATCAGTATCGGGACAACCCTAGTCTGAACAAAGTCTGCCCAATACCTGGCTGGATTAGTGGAAGAGTTCATGATCTTTAGGAAGGGAGGGGTTGTCATGGGAGGGGATTTTAATTTATGTTTAGATCCTAAATTAGACAGTACGTCACATGCACAGGGGAGCGAAATGGGCCAGAGGCATAAATGAAAAAAAGATGATGTTCCAACACCAACTGGTGGACGCATGGAGAGCACAACATATGAGGCAAAGAGACTATACAATTCGCTCACCGGGAGAATTGATTATTTTTTTTATAGAGCGCAGGCTTTTTGAACGGGTGGAAGATACAAAGATAGGAATCTCAACATTCTCTGACCACGCACCAATCATACTACAACTGAAAATAGGTGAGCTAGAAAACAAGAAAAGTAACTTTTATTAAATAAGGAAGTAGAGAAGAGAAAAAGGAAGGAGTTGGATCAGTTTTTTTAAGGAGAACAGTACAGAGGGAATGTCCTAGGCGATAATCTGGGAAACCCATGAGGTCTATATTAGGGGAATCCTAATAAGAGGGAGCAGAAAAAAAGAAAAGAAACAAAGAGAATTTTTTTTATTTAACTAAGGAAATATTTGAATTAGAACAACTACATATAGAAACAGACCAAAAAGATTTACTATTGAATCTTAGTATTAAAAGAGAGGAAATTAGAGAATTAATCGAACAGGAATCCCGAATAGCTTTAAGTATGGTCAAGAAAGAACGCTACCAATGGGGTTTATAAAGCGAGTAAATACTTAGCGAATATACTTGAAAAAACAAAACAGCCAACTACATTGAGAGAATACAAACAAACACCGGAGAAATAAGTTTCAAAACCTCAGATATTATTAAAAATGTTCAGGAATTTAATGGGAAACTCTATGCAATTAATAAGAATAGTACCAAAGAAGAAGTAAAACTAAGAGGAGAAAATGAGATCATACCTGAAGGAATTGGATTTAAATAAAATTCCAGAAAGTAAACTCAATAATCTTGAAACCCCTATAACAGAAGAAGAAATACTTAAAATTATCCAAGAACTGCCTAACGGTAAAAGCCCCGGTCCTGATGGACAGACAATATTGTATTATAAAATACTGTCCGACATACTAACCCCAAAATTATGTTCCTACTTCAACGGGATAGGAGAGAAGTGGGAGATGAGGAAACATCTAGAAGCTTTAATAACTGTAATTCCTAAAGAGGGCAAAGATAACACCCTATGCTCCAGCTACAGACCAATTTCGCTCCTTAACATCGACCTAAAGATATTTTCAAAAATGCTTGCCAATAGACTGAAAAAAATAATGAAAGGCGTGGTCCACATAGATCAAGTAGGTTTTACTACAGGAAGAGAAGAAAGAGATAATGGAATTAGATCCCTCCTGATTATCGAGGAAATCAGGAAAAGTGGAGTCCCGGGACTACTCCTGTCAATTGACGCCAAAAAGGCTTTTGACAGGGTAGACTGGGGCTTCATGCAGAATACATTAGAGGCGATTGAAATAGGGCCCAGAATGAGAAGGTGGATAAGATCTTTGTATAACAGACCTACCGCAAGAATCAAAGTTAATGGAAACATCTCAGAACCCTTCGAAATGGAAAATGGCACCCGTCAGGGGTATTCATTGTCACCGTTGCTGTTCACTCTTGCATTAGAACCCCTACTAAGAGGGATAAGATGAAACGTGGACATTAAAGGGATAATAATAGGAGGAGAGGAACATAAACTTGCTGCTTATGCGGACGATATACTGTTTTATGTAGCAAACCCCAGGACAACCCTGCCCAACTTAATGAAAACGATAAAAGAATTCGGCACGATATCCAACTTTAAGATAAACCCTACCAAATCAGAAATATTGAGCATAAACATCCTTAAAAAAGAAAGACGCGCTCTACAGAAAGACTTCCCATTCAGTTTGAAAAAAGAACTAAAATATTTGGGAATTAAATTAGCAACTACTAGGGAGACTCTTAATAAAATCAATTACATCCCATTATTAAACAAGGTCAAAGATGACCTTAATAGAATTGCACCATGGACTGGGAGAATAAATATCTTCAAAATTATAATATTACCAAAAATCGTTTATAAAATGCAGATGCTTCCAATACCACAAGCTTATTTAAAAAAATTACAGTCAATGTTTTTTAAATTTATCTGGAGAGGGAAACAAACGCACATTAAATTAACATTACTGACTAAAGATAAGACACAAGAGGGGTTAGGGGCACCAGATATAAGAAAGTACTACCACGCGATTGTTCTTTCACGAATATTAGACTGGGCTTAAAACAATATAGATAAAAGGTAGGTAAACATGGAAAATAAACTGAGTAAAATAGCACTGGGGAAATTAATTTGGGTCCGACACAATATAGAGGATTAAGTTCTGAAGCTCACGAAATTACAAGACACGCACTAAAAACTTTGGGATCAGATCCACAAGAAAGAAAAATGGGATTATAATTCACCTTTTATACCTTTTTAAATGACACAAAATTCTTTCCACCAGGAGATGAAAAAAGGTTTGGTAAATGGATAATTAAAGACAATACCCAATTAAAAGATGTTATGGAGCAAAACAAGCTACTAACATTACAGGAATTAAAAAATAGGAAGGAAATTATTTTGACTGAGGAGTGGCGGTACGCGCAATTGAAACATTTTTTCGAGAGCCTCCCACAGCCTATTAGATCTGAAATAAATCTTCGGCCCTTTAAAAAATATGTGTGGATAAGACCGAAAAAGGGACAAAGATTTATAAAATTCTGAATGTCCCAAAATTGCAAAGCGTACCGCCATTTATCAAGAAATGGGAGGAGGAAACGGGCTCATCTGTAAATAAACATGAGATCAGACAGTTCATAAAGTGAGTTCACGCGACATCGGTACAAAACAATATAATGGAACAGAACTACAAATGTCTGGTACGATGCTACCTTACACCTGATGGGTACATACGTTCTCAGGAACCACAACGCAGCTATGCCTGAGAGGCTGTAATGGAATCGGTACAATGACCCACATCTGGTGGACCTGCCCCAAAATCAGAATATACTGGGCGGAAATTAGACAAAAAATTTGAGAAATATCAAACTTCGACCTCCCAGACGACACGAAAGAGTCAAATATCCTGTAATTGGCAACAATCAGGGAGACCAAACACTGAGAGGGTGGTCCAATAAAATAGATGATATTTACAATAATGAATATCTGAGGCCCCGTCCGTACACACGGCAGAGAAACTCGATGGGCAGAACACATCGTTCCGCCCGTCGAGGTTCTCTGCCGGCCGTCAGAATTGGCGACCCGCCCGTCGGGAAAGGCAACCAGCCATTCATCCCGACGGGCCATCGAGCAAATAGAGAACCTGTTCTCTATTTGCTCGACGGGTTTCCCGACGGGCTGGGCTCACCGAGAGCATACACACGCCCGAGGTTCTCGGCAGAATGCAGCTCCCAGCGAGGTTCTCACTGGTTTCTGCCGAGAACCTCGGCAATGTGTACGGGGCTTTAGATTTAGAGATGGAGGTATCTGGGCGGAATTTGAAGAGAAATAGAAAGATTGGAAAGGGTTCAAGCTCACGATGGAATATGCAGAGATGATGGATGTTTAAACATAATATAATATAAATGATATGAGGTAGCGCCCGCAAGGGATAGAGAAGGTGAAAACCGATGATAAAGGGGATAAGAGAGAGGTCGGAGGGGTGGACAGGGGCGGTGGGGGTAAGGAGGGGAAGGGATAGGGGAGGAGGGTAGGGAATTAATCTCCATTAAGACAAGAGATTTCAGTAACTGCATGAGGATAAGAGAAATAGAAAATGAAAATAAGTAATAATAATAAAAGAAATATGTCTCTAAAAATAAACACTAACAGCGCTAAAAGTAACAGATTCTGGTGAACCTATAATTACCCCTCTGCTATGATTGATTAATAATCACACTGAATGAAACTATGTGTGATCTGCATCAATAAAAGATATCATAAGGTCATGGAAACCACACACCTAACCCCACTAATTAGTGGTGAATAAAATGAAATAAATAAATGTCCATTCAAAATCTCATTATTGCAGGTAGTCTCTTAAACGATTGTAATTCATTAATGCTGGTATGTTCTTGGAGTATCCAAAAAATCTTCACATAACATCTCCCTTAGGAGTTCTCCTCACCAGATGCCCTTGGTGTAAAAAGCCTTGAGAACTCCTTAGTTCAGCTGGGATCCTTTGAATGGATTGCCTTTTCAGATCTCCTTTTCAGCCCAGATAATGTCCAGGTCATTAATTGAATGCCAAAGCTTCCGATTTCTGAACATGTGCTCTATCTCATGGGGGGGCTGTAGTGCCACATGGGTGCAATCTATGGCCCCGATGGTGCGTGGGAATCTGGCAATTTTATAAAAAAACAGTCACTGTGTTCATTCGCTGGACCTCCTGGGAGGGTTTTATAATTTGGTTGGCCATGCATCTCAGGATTGCAGGGACAACTGCTAATGGAGGATTGTGACATTCCAGCCATACCTTCACATGTGCGCTGAAAAGAGCCAGTGGCCAGGAAATGCAGTGTTGCCAGGACTTTCACCAGTGGCTCCACTGCATGTGAGCGTTGTGTGGGGCTGGTGAGGTCATCCTGCAGAGTTTGGGTTATTTCCATGATGGCTTCCCGGTTGAATCGGAAGTTGCAATACACCTCTGCTTCCCCCATGGCAAAGACATCTAGGCGTCTGCAGAAGACCCTCCCCTGTGCCCTCCTCCTCTGTTCCCTCCTCCTTCTTTGCGCCTCTAAAGTCACTAGTATAGTTATGAGCATGGATGCCCCTGGCATGTTGGCATACAGATTGTAGTCCGGCAAGTGTGTGTGCTCAGCTCTTCCTTAATGGTTTTGCTTTAGCAGACCTTTACACGGCTGGAGCAAAGTTAAGGCTGCTTTTATAAAGTGTAACTTTACTCCTGGAAACTAACAGGTGCGCACAGGGCGTAACCTACGACGCCAAAACTTCATTTTGTGGATCGCCCTATCTCCCTCATTTGCATCTTTGCCTATCAAAACAGTGGTGTGTCTAGCGTATTTTGCGTGCGAAGAAGCGCTGGTGTAATTATTTTAGGTAGGACGGAAAAAAATGTTTTTCAGGCGTATCTCGTTTTGAGGATCAGGCGCAAAGATACGCGTGGGGCAAATTTCAATTACACCGCGCATTTTGTTATACGATTATGCGTTTCCTCCTTTTACTTAAAGATCTCCAATCTCTGGGTATAATGCCTCTGGAACCCCCTGCGCTGTGGTCACTTTAAGAGGTTCACGGCTATTACAGATCACACCATCCCTCACAAGTATTAGTCCTCTAAGCTGTTCTTTATAAATACCAAGAGTCTCTGGTCAACATTTGCCTTTATATTTCATTATTCCCAGGTATGTGTTGTGGTGGAAATTTGAAGATGTATTTAATATGTATTGTCATATTGGCACCCAGTCTTAGTACTTCCCCAACCGCTCTAAACAGAGCTGATTGGGGCAGTCTGAGGCTGGTTGAGATACACTTCCTTATTTGGAGAAGGGTGTTTCTAGAGTGTGGGTGTCGGTGGCGAAAGGGCCACTGTGTGATGCACAGATATTCGCCTGTGCGATGCGTCACTCTGCAGGCACAATATCGGTTTAGCGGATGTGTGCTTTTGTCATCTCTATCTCTGATCAACATAGATCTAGTGGCATGAGCATACAGCTGCATATAGGCTCCCCTCATCAGGAACTGTGTTCATTAGTTAGAGTATTATTACTGTATCATATCATGTTATTGTATTATTATTTTGTTATTGTTATGTTACTGTATTGAACCCCTGTTGGAAGGGTTTATCTGTGCTGCCATTCTCTATATATGGGCATTTTCTGTATTGAGCCCACATGCTGTGACATCACTTCCGATGGAGGCGGCCACATACTGTGACATCACTTTCTATGGTGACAATCTGTGATCTCCTCCAATCAGAAGCCTATTGTGGTAATAAAACAGCCTGTGAGGGTGTCGGCAAACCAGTCATGACTGGGAGCTATGGATGATGAGAACAAGCTGGTGTGATGGTCGGTTACTGAATAAATGGCAGAGAATATATGGTGAGTAAAACTTTTAGCTTTAAAGATGGCTTATTTCAACAAGATGAATTAGAGACAAGAAATCTGTCTGTATGCTCTGCAAACAGCCAGGAATTCTCGGACAGTGTGCAGCATCTTAGATTTTTACATAACCTCATCAATCAGATATACAAATGTGTACTTATCCGTCAGTCCTTATCAATCACAATCAGCTCTTTAGCACCTCCTCTCTGTCCTCAGCAGTCTCCAGTATGCCTTCCCTGTAACACGAGGGTTCACCTGCCTCTGCCCTGTTGGCAATCCATTTTTTTACTTTCAAATACCATAGAAAAAAGGATTTTACCTTGTCCGCGGATGTTCGTCTGGGAGAGGGGGGAAGCAACAGCGGGGGTGGTTTTGGGGGAAATCCCGCTCCTGATCCCCACCGCAAGCAGCTCACTCCACGCCGCCTATCCACCTCGGTGTCCTGCACATCCGACCAGACTGCCGGGCGGATGCAGATATGGGGAAGCTCCCCAACGCCTTCGCAGCCTCTCACGCTGCGCACAGGCTGATGACCTCCTCGGTGCCAGAAGCCTCGGAGTTCCTCATTCCTCCAGCGGCGGTGGTATGGTCAGGCTCCTCCCTCACTAGACGTCCGTCACGTCACATCCTCATCTCCCCGCTGGACACCCCATTTTTCAATTTCAACTTTTATTGTGTCTCCCATTTATCCCATCAGGGATTCGGGAGCTAATACTTATTTTTGAGTTTCCCATGAATGCCAAGTGTGAGGGGTTAGCCCGGCAGTGTGTGTGTGTGTGTGTGTGACCCCCTGGAAGGGTTCAGCACACAAAAAAACATTAGGCATAGCAGACATTTTATTTTAAATACACAAATAAAAATTATGACAGAAAACAAAAGAAAAACAAAAATAAATCCTGGTCAATTTGACCTGCTTGGTAGACACGCTGGTGTCCCTAGCTACCGACTGGGTACATCCTTGTGCCGCCCCAGTGCCGGACTCCCTGCAGTTTCAATCTCCTAGAAATAGCCACACAGGCACAGAGCCACATTGTCTCACTGCACAGAGCACACACTCCCCAGACAATCCACGCAGGTCTGGTTCCAGGTTGGAGCCTCTCTCTATTCATGCTGGGAGCTTTTGTAGAGGACCTACCGAGCCCATCTGATACAGCTGGGGTCATCAAGTCCTCCCAGCAGGACTCCCAGCACTCCCCCTAGAGGTACAAAGTGGCATAAAGCCTGAACCTATATATATCATCTTGGATGCAACCAGGGGATTTAACCTGCCTACTGTAACACAAGGTACTGGTCTTTATAGTTTTAAGTGATTCAGATATTTGCCATGAAATGTTATACTTATAATTTTGGTATTAACCACTTCCATACAGGGCACTAGACTCCTTCCCGCCCAGACCAATTTTCAGCTTTCAGTGCTGTTGCACTTTGAATGACAATTGCGCGGTCATGCTACACTGTACCCAAACTAAATTTTTATCATTTTATACCCACAAATAGAGCTTTCTTTTGGTGGTATTTGATCACCTCTGGGATTTTTATTTTCTGCAAAAAAAAGAAAAAAACGACCAAAAATTTAGAATTTTTTTTTGTTTCTGTTATAAAACATTGTAAATAAGTAAGTTTTCTCCTTCACTGATGGGCACTGATGGTACTGCACTGACGGGCACCGATAAGGCAGCATTGATGGGCACTAATATGCGGCACTGATGGGCACTGATAGGCGGCACAAATGGGCACGGATAGGTGGCACGGATAGATGGCACAGGTGGCACGGATGGATACAGATAGGCGGCACGGATGGGCCAAACAATGCCTGCCAATCAGTGATGCCCATTGCGGGCACTGATTGGCATCCATTATTTGTGTCATCCCTGGTGGTCTAGTGTGGCATACCTTTGTTTTACATCCCTGGTGGTCTAGTGGCATCCCTGGTGGTCCAGTGGGCATCCCTGGTGGTCCAGTAGGCATCCTCGGGGGGCTGTGCTGATAATCGATCAGCACTAACCCTCCCTGTCAGAGGAGCAGCCGATTACCGGCTTTTCCTGTTTACATCGTGATCAGCCGTGATTGGACAGGGCTGATCACATGATAGAGTCTCCGTGAGAGACTCTTTACCTAGATTGGTGTTACGAGGTGTCAGACTGACACCCTGCAACAGCGATCGCCGCAATGCGCGCATCGGCTCAATATCCTGAGGATGTCATATGACGTCCACTCAGGATATTGAAACCACTTTGCCAACATCAATCTGTCATTGGCGGGCGGCAAGTGGTTAAAGTTGTGTACTTACAAAGCCAAAGCCTATGTTGCTAGATAAATCCCCTTACAAAACATCACTAGGCTCCCCTAAAGAAGGGGAGAAAAATAAAAAGAAAGCAGGAAAAAGTCGGAGAAAATAAAAAAAAAAAGGGATAAAGAAGAGAGGGAGAAAAGTGGATAAGACAAGCTATATACCTAATTTACAGTGTTTGCAGGAATCAAAGAGGTATCCTGAGTAAGAGAAATACCTATATATCTGGCCCAAGGTTCCCAGATCGTTTCAAATTTCAAAACAGTATCATTCAAAATGCTAGCTAACTTTTCTTCAGTCATTATCCAAGAGATTTTTTTTTTTGCTTCCGAGAAAGAGGGCTTACGTTTCTTCCAATTTTTGGCAATTGTAAGCTTAGCTCCTGTAAGAATAAAGTGAATTTATTTTTGGGGAATTTGGGGTTTTAGAATTTGAGATATATGCGCATTCAGGAGAGCTATTGGTAGAGATCTCGAGACCTGGCAACCTGTTACCTTGAAAATCATAGAAAAAAATATTATTCAAAAATGATCTAATTCTAGGACACTCCCACCAGATATGAATTAAACTTCTCAGGAGTTGACATCCCCTAAAACAATTTGGATCTACTGTAGGTAAAATAGAAGCCAGCTTAGAGGGAGTTAAATACCACCTGGTTATTATTTTAATGTTGGCCTCCATCCAGTGGCGTAGCGTGGGTTGTCAGCGCCCGGGGCAAGGCAATAAATTTGCGTGGGTTGTCAGCGCCCGGGGCAAGGCAATAAATTTGCTCCCCCCTAACATATGGACTTTTAGCACTCCCGGAGTACCTTCCCTCCCTACAATAGTACTGACCAGCCAAATTCTTACAATGACCTCTACACTGACCTATATGATTCCTAGACTGACCATTACACTTACCTAACTGTCCACCACACTGACCTACCCGATTCCAGTGCTGACCACTACACTGACCTACCTGACCACTGAACCGTCCACTACAATAGATACTAAACTGTTCACACTACACTAAACTGATCTCTACACTGTCCACTGACTGACCACTACAATACACACAACACTGACCACTGCAACATACACTACACAACACTGACCACTGCAACATACACTACACTACACTGACCACTGCAACACAGACTACACTACACTGACCACTGCAACACAGACTACACTGACCACTGCAACACACACTACACTACACTGACCACTGCAACAGACACTACACTGACCACTGCAACACACACTACACTGACCACTGCAACACACACTACACTGACCACTACAACACACGCTACACTGACCACTGCAACACACACTACACTACAACACACTGACCACTGCAACACACACTGCACTACACTGACCACTGCAACAGACACTACACTACACTGACCACTGCAACAGACACTACACTGACCACTGCAACACACGCTACACTGACCACTGCAACACACACTACACTGACCACTACAACACACACTACACTGACCACTACAACACACACTACACTGACCACTACAACACACACTACACTGACCACTGCAACACACACTACACTGACCACTGCAACACACACTACACTGACCACTGCAACACACACTACACTGACCACTGCAACACACACTACACTGACCACTGCAACACACACTACACTGACCACTGCAACACACACTATGCTGACCACTGCAACAGACACTACACTGACCACTCCAACAGAGACTATACTACACTGACCACTGCAACACAGACTATACTACACTGACCGCTGCAACACAGACTATAATACATTGACCACTGCAACACACACTACACTGACCACTGCAACAGACTCTACACTACACTGACCACTGCAACAGACACTACACTGACCACTACAACACACACTACACTGATCACTGCAACACACACTGCACTACACTGATCACTGCAACACAGAATACACTACACTAACCACTGCAACAGACACTACACTGACCACTGCAACACAGACTATACTACACTGACCACTGCAACACAGACTATACTACACTGGCCACTGCAACAGACACTACACTGGCCACTGCAACAGACACTACACTGGCCACTGCAACAGACACTACACTGGCCACTGCAACAGACACTACACTGGCCACTGCAACAGACACTACACTGGCCACTGCAACAGACACTACACTGGCCACTGCAACAGACACTACACTGGCCACTGCAACAGACACTACACTGGCCACTGCAACAGACACTACACTGGCCACTGCAACAGACACTACACTGGCCACTGCAACACACACTACACTGACCACTGCAACACACACTACACTGGCCACTGCAACACACACTACACTGACCACTGCAACACATACTACACTACACGGATCACTGCAACACAGAAAACACTACCCTGACCACTGCAACACAGACTACACTACACTGTCCACTGCAACACACACTACACTGACCAGTGACCACTCAAACACACACCCTGCAACTAACATAGCAATATTCCAGGCTTTATCTCCTTAGAATACCATAATTACCATGTTGTCTATTCACTGGTTGTGCTATAAGAGGCTATGCCAATGTGATTTTCCTAATGTCAAAAATGCTTTTCTCGTGTGGGGTTATTTTTTTCACACCCAAACATTTGTTTGTATTTGATATAATGCAGGTACCTCACTTCATACACATGCACTGTATTTTTGGAAATGTGGAATAAGCTCAAGTGGTCAGGTCATACAGACATGGATCCAACCACCTCCTAAGATCTGTAGCCATCTTTATTCTTTCTAGCAGATATTGGAGTGCTTTGGTATATAAATGTTTGTCATTCTCATGGAGAAACTGTTCTTTAACATGTAAACCTTTAAAAGTATTATTTATTTATTTTTTGTGGACAAGGAACCCATATTTAATATAAGTTTTTTCTATATATATATATATTGATGTAAGAGAGAGAAAGGACTCCTTATATAAGCTAATTCAATAGAAATAAGGATACTTATAATCTCCTGGTGCCCCTATCGGGTTCAAACTGCACCGGGAGCGAAATCCTTTTGAATTACACTCTGAACCAAAGCCTATGTTGCTAGATAAATCCCCTTACAAAACATCACCCTAGTGAAGGGGAGAAAAATAAAAAGAAAGCAGGAAAAAGTCGGAGAAAATAAAAAAAACAGGGTTAAAGAAGAGAGGGAGAAAAGTGGATAAGACAAGCTATATACCTAATTTACAGTGTTTGCAGGAATCAAAGAGGTATCCTGAGTAAGAGAAATACCTATATATCTGGCCCAAGGTTCCCAGATCGTTTCAAATTTCAAAACAGTATCATTCAAAATGCTAGCTAACTTTTCTTCAGTCATTATCCAAGAGATTTTTTTTTGCTTCCGAGAAAGAGGGCTTACGTTTCTTCCAATTTTTGGCAATTGTAAGCTTAGCTCCTGTAAGAATAAAGTGAATTTATTTTTGGGGAATGTTTTAGAATTTGAGATATATGCGCATTCAGGAGAGCTATTGGTAGAGATCTCGAGACCTGGCAACCTGTTACCTTGAAAATCATAGAAAAAAATATTATTCAAAAATGATCTAATTCTAGGA
This sequence comes from Rana kukunoris, assembly GCA_029574335.1. NCBI lineage: Eukaryota > Metazoa > Chordata > Amphibia > Anura > Ranidae > Rana > Rana kukunoris. The sequence goes on from CM056049.1 coordinate 400,158,100, forward strand.
CACTCCCACCAGATATGAATTAAACTTCTCAGGAGTTGACATCCCCTAAAACAATTTGGATCTACTGTAGGTAAAATAGAAGCCAGCTTAGAGGGAGTTAAATACCACCTGGTTATTATTTTAATGTTGGCCTCCATCCAGTGGTGTAGCGTGGGTTGTCAGCGCCCGGGGCAAGGCAATAAATTTGCTCCCCCCCTAACATATGGACTTTTAGTACTCCCGGAGTACCTTCCCTCCCTACAATAGTACTGACCAGCCAAATTCTTACAATGACCTCTACACTGACCTACATGATTCCTAGACTGACCATTACACTTACCTAACTGTCCACCACACTGACCTACCCGATTCCAGTGCTGACCACTACACTGACCTACCTGACCACTAAACCGTCCACTACAATAGATACTAAACTGTTCACACTACACTAAACTGATCTCTACACTGTCCACTGACTGACCACTACAATACACACAACACTGACCACTGCAACATACACTACACAACACTGACCACTGCAACATACACACACTACACTGACCACTGCAACACAGACTACACTACACTGACCACTGCAACACAGACTACACTACACTGACCACTGCAACAGACACTACACTGACCACTGCAACACAGACTACACTGACCACTGCAAAACACACTACACTACACTGACCACTGCAACAGACACTACACTGACCACTGCAACACACACTACACTACAACACACTGACCACTGCAACACACACTGCACTACACTGACCACTGCAACAGACACTGCACTACACTGACCACTGCAACAGACACTACACTGACCACTGCAACACACACTACACTGACCACTGCAACACACGCTATTTGATATAATGCAGGTACCTCACTTCATACACATGCACTGTATTTTTGGAAATGTGGAATAAGCTCAAGTGGTCAGGTCATACAGACATGGATCCAACCACCTCCTAAGATCTGTAGCCATCTTTATTCTTTCTAGCAGATATTGGAGTGCTTTGGTATATAAATGTTTGTCATTCTCATGGAGAAACTGTTCTTTAACATGTAAACCTTTAAAAGTATTATTTATTTATTTATTTTTTGTGGACAAGGAACCCATATTTAATATAAGTTTTTTCTCTAAACTGATTTTCACTAACATCTCAACATCTCATAATGCTTCTATGCATGTTATTTCTGAAATTTCTGTGCTGTAAAACTTTAGAAGCTTTCAGTAAATGATTTATAGAAGCAGTAGGGCAGAATTGCACTTAAATCTCTTAGCGACGTTCTTGGAGATGAAGGGTTCTCAGGCAGCAAACAAGCTCAGGCTGCACATTGTGGGGGTCGGTGTTCTGACAAGAAAAGCCACGGCTGGTGCCCCAGGGCCCGGGTCCGAGGAGCCTTGTCCCACGGGAACCGAGCTGAATTGCCAGCTGCGCCAAAATGACATCATCGCCGAGACCTGCCTGATTTGTTCCATCGGATCCATGGGATGGAGGAGGAGGCAAGGGACACAGAGTAGAGTGTACAGCGACGGCATTCGGCTCCTCATCCTACCATTCATCCACCACGGCGACCTCTGCGAGTGCTCAGCAAAGGATTGCAGGGTTCGTTCCGGTCGGCGATCGGGCCTGGACAGTTCCCGTACATCAAAGGTGGTGGACAGAACAGCAGAGGAGCAGCGGTGCGGTTGGAGGTGCTTTGGCTCGCCGCTCACCATTCATATTTACTGATACCGCTAACACCGCCAACACTGTAGGAGGAACAGGAAAGCCACACAGGCACCCCATTCGCCCAATCACAGGGCAGCCGGGCAGCCGGAACCTAAACATGGCGGCTAGAGCGCAAGCCGCGGAGACACAGGAAATAAAAAGTTTGGGGGACACGGACAAAGCCAGAATTGCAACCCCTAAAATTGTTGCGCCCCGGGCCACGTCCCCCTGCCTCCCCCACGCTACGCCACTGCCTCCATCACTGATACATTTAGAATCCCCTTAAAGGATTTTGTAAATGATGCCAGGTGTCTAAGTCCCAACTAATTTGTAGATATTTTTCCCATGTCTCCATATAAGAAGCTTTCCCTGTAGGGTGAGTGAGGCACGAATATGCAACTGAAATACCCCCCCCCCCCCCCCTGTCCCTCAGCTCTTTCACACCACATCTCGTAGTTTGTAAATTGTGGGGGGAGAGGTTTTTCCTTCCAGATCATTTGTAGAAATTTGTAAATTTGATGAAAACGACATTCCTCGGATTCCGGAAGTTTTAATGTTTTTTTGCAATGGTTTAATGACAAGGGTTTACCAGTGTAAAAAAAACTGTCCAATAGGATAAAGTCCTTTATCTGTCCACCATTTAAAAGCCTCCAGATCTAGCTTAGGGCGAAAGTCCAAGTTCCCAAACAGACTTGCAAGTGGTCGAACGGTTGAGACAAGAGACGGATATTTTCTACGTTTTTGTGATTGGGATAGAGACGGGACTAGAATTGAAGGTCTCTTTTTAGGGCATTGTATCTTTTTTTCGTACATATTTTATGTTTCAATGTTTTTATTGATATTTTATCATAAATAAATTAAATAAACAATGCAATACAATACATTTTGTAAGAAATAATCAATAATTAGATCAATATACACAAATTAGAAGTGTATTAAAAATATTAAAAATAATTCATAGAATGCATAGAATAATAAAAGCAGATTCAAATAACATAAGCAAAGTAAGGTGATTTAAATTGGCTATAATAATATTGTATATAATATAAATATAATATAAGTATTAGGCCGCGTACACACGATCAGACCGATCAGACCGGTCCGATGAAACTGGTCTGAAGACCAGTTTCATCGGACCAATTCGATGATGTGTACGGCCCATCGGACCGTTGTCCGTGGAACCAAAGTTTTAAAACTTGCTTTAAAATCTGTCCGACGGACACCTGTCCGTCGGACAGATTCGGTGGTTAGTACACAAAAGCATCGGACCAAAAACCTGCGCATGCTCAGACAAAATGAGGGGACGGGAGCGATCGTTCTTGTAAACTCGCGTTTGTTTTTGACATGGCACATTCGACATTTTAAATATGTAGGGTCTCGTTTTTTTCTTCGTTCTCTTGCTAGAATAAACACGTTCTTAAAAATTGCCCCCTTCAAGTTTAGGATTCACTATTGGATGATGATGGGAGATTTGTCTTTACTAAGGGTTCTTTGTATAACAAACATATTACTCTAGCCAACATATATGCCCCTAATAAAATGCAGGTGTCATTCTTTAAAAATACTTTACAACTTCTTGATACTTTCAAATCTGGGATGCTCATTGTAGGAGGTGATTTCAACTTGGCCTAAATCCCTTACTCGACACTTCTTCGGGCTCATCTAATATTTCGTATAGATCCTTACATTCAATTAAGAATGTATTGAAAAACATGTCCCTTCATGATACCATCATCCCATTACTTTTTCTATAATTTTTCATTCGAGACCTGTTACTAATAGAATCTGGAGACTTGATAACTCTCTACTTAACGATCCTGACAATATTAACACACTAAATTCAAGGATTGCTCTTTATTTTGCAGAAAATGACACAGAAGATATAAGATGTAATTAGAGGTAAATTGATTTATATCGCAACAAAAAGAAATAAAATGAGACAAGCTCGCATCAAATCCCTTACTGAACAAATCCATTTTCTGGAAAATAAACACAAACAATCATTGGCGTTGGACACTTTGGGCCAGATTCACGTACATTGGCGCATATTTTGACCGGTGTAGCGCACCTCTTTTACGTTAGACCCGCGCAATGTAGAGGCGCAATCACCGTATCCTCATAGTATTTGCGCAGAAATTTGCGCCGGTGTAATGTAAATTCGGAGGCGTAAGGCGGAGTAATTCAAATTGGGAAGGACGTGGGCGTGTTTCATTGAAATGAGCCGTGACCCCATGCAAATGAAGGGCCGGCCGGATCGCGCATGCGCACATGAAGCAGACCATGGTCAGCACCTCTCTGCGCATGCTCACAACTCGGGAACGGTGCTATCAGTGAAATTGGAAGTGGACCCGGGCAACTTAGTGAACTACACAGAGAGCTAAAATAGACAGACACAGACGCCCTTCCTTTGCAAAAGTACATCCCTTTGTATCCCTTCCTATACAGCAAGGTGCTTTTGTTCTGTTGTGTGTTCGCGTTTGTTGCGTTGTGACTTGTCTTTTGTGATATTTGTTGACTGTTTGATCTAGTGTTTTGTAGAATATATTTGATAGTGTTTTTTGGTGACTGGTTGTGAGCCTTTTTTTTTTTTTTTTTGCTTGATTTTTCCTGCTTGTTTTTGTGAGTGTTTTTTGGTGATTGTTTGGGAGAGAGTTGTTGTACGAGTATGACAGAGGAAGCGCAAGAGCAATTATTCTTTGGGGGAGAAACAAATTATTGCCCGGGCCCTTACCCAATATGGCCGTTTCCTTCACGGCCCGGAGAGTGCCAACACCACCCCAGCCAGGAAGAAGGAGATTTTTGCAGAACATTGCAGAACATTACCGACCAGGTAAATTCATTGGGGGGGGGGGGAGACCCGGACACGGGAGGGGATCGTAAAGAAATTCAATGATCTCCGGCGTCTGGTCTGAAAGAAGCTGGCCAAAATGGCAGCCCATGCCAGGGGCACTGGAGGGGGCCCACCATGCCCTGTTAGGCTGCTCCTCCTTCCCCGGATTACCGCCCCATGAGTCTCCCCTGAGGAGCCCGGGCCGTGGCCGTGGGCGCCCCAGGCGTGGGTCACGCCAGCGGCATTAATTTGGTTTCCCCCTTTTTTTTGTTTTTCTGGACTTTTTGTCTGGAAATTTTTTGCTGGACAATTTTTTTTTTTGTATTGTGAATGATTTCGAATGTGGGGGTGACATTCCTGCCGGAAAAGGGGTGTCACCCTCATTTGTGGTGGAGAAGGGTTCCCCAGGACCAGGGAGAAGTGATCCCCAGGTCCCTGGGAATGGTGTATGAATGTACAGTGACATAATTGGAGCCGTGGCGTTGCTGCTCACAAGTCCTGCATGGTGGGCTTGTGCTAATCCACTTTGATGAGGATGTGATGTGTCTGTGCTAGGGACCACAGTGGTGTGCATGCATGCATTCTCATTGTGCCATGATTAATGTGTGTGTTTAATGTGCAAAGATGCCTAATGTGAGCTGTCTCCTGGCTCTTCCCTCAGAAGACGGGGTATCCTCGGTTAGGGGGGGATTGTCTGGTTCAGGGGTCAGGTCATCACGTATGTCAAACTGCAGGCCCTTTCTTACTGCAAAGTTGTGCAGCAGGCAACATGCACCGATGATCTGGCACACAAAGTTTGGGGAATACAACAGGGTACCCCCAGACTTATCCAGGCATCGGAAACGTGACTTTAGGAGGCCAAAGGTGCGTTCCACCACTGCACAGGTTTTGGCGTGGGCTTCATTGTATCTTTCCTATCCTGGGGTTTGGGGGTTCCGGATAGGAGTCATGAGATGGGGTCCCAGTGCATATGCAGAGTCACCTGTAAGGAAAAAGACAGGAGGATGTTAGTCATGCATGTGCCCCTTGTGATGTGTGCATCATGGGGGGGGACAGTCATGCCTGCCACCCATGTCACTCACCAACCAGCCAGGTGTCCCCATACACGTTCTGTTCGAATTCCATTGGGATGGGGCTCTGATTGTATATGTAGCTGTCATGGCTGGATCCGGGGTGTTTGGCACGAACGTGCCATATGAGACCTTGGGCATCGACTATCACCTGTACGTTGATGGAATGTCAATGCTTCCGATTGCGGTATATGTGCTCTGTCTCATGGGGGGGCTGCAGTGCCACATGTGTGCAATCAATGGCCCCCACGGTGCGTGGGAATCTGGCAATTCTGTAGAAATATGTCATTGCCTTCAGCCGCAGGTCCTCGGTGTTTGGTTTAATGATTTGGTTGGCCATGCGTCTGAGGATTGCGGGGACAACCTGGTGCACACATCTGCTCATGGAGGATTGTGACATCCCAGCCACCACTCCACTTGTTCTTTGAAAAGAGCCACTGGCAAGGTAATGGAGTGTTGCCAGGACCTTAACCAGTGGCTGCACTGCATGTGAGCGGTGTGTTGGGCTGGTGATGTCCTCCTGCAAGGTTGTGGTTAATTCCAGGATGGGATGAGGGGTGAATCTGAAGATGCGATACACCTCAGAATCACTCATGCCAAAGAGGTCTATGCGTGTGCGGTATATCCTCTCCCGTGCCCTCCTCCTTGCCCTCCTCCTTCTTTGCTCCTCTAAAGTCATTAGTATAGCTATGAGCAAGGATGCCCCTGGCATGTTGGCATGAAGTTTGTTGTGCAGCAAGTGTGACTGCTCAGCTCCTCACTAACAGTGTTGCTTTAGCTGACATGTAGACGGATTGTCTAATTTTATTCCACCTTTTATATGGTCTAATTTTAGACAGGACGTGCAGCTGTTGCGCACAGCGCGTAGCCTGCGCTGCACCAACTTACTTTTGTGGATCCCCGTAACTCCCTCATTTGCATATTTGAATAGCAAATCAATGGTGTGTCTAGCACAGTTTTGCGCGGACGGATACGCCAGTCTATCGAAATTACGCCGGTCTAAAAAAAAGTAGATTTCATGCGTATATCGTTTTGGGGATGCGGCGCATCGATACGCATGCGCAAATTTTGACTTATGCCGCGCATCTCCTGTAACGCCGGCGTAATGGCTCTGTGAATCTGGCCCTTTGTCTGAACTGCTAGAAGTCAGAGAAACTCTTTTGAAAACATTAGATGAAAAAATAATCTCAAAAACTGTTCTATGAATTTGGCAACAAATCTGGTAGACTGCTCGCTAGATCCCTTTAAACTAATAAGAAAACCAATAACAATAATATCTATTCTATTACGGACCCAACTGGAAAAAAATTGTATTCCTCTTCTGACATTGCCATTCAATTTAAACAATTCTACACCAAATTATATAATCTACCCATAGACGATTCACCCGATAAAATGGTTGATAGGAAGAAAATGATTGCTGAATTCTTACACTCCTATAGCCCGAACCCCATTGATATTGAAGAAGCAATTGACTTAGACAGACTCATCGAAAGAGAGGAAGTTGACGCTGCTCTCAAACAACTAAAGACAGGTAAATGCGCCCGGCCCAGATGGCCTCTCTGTATCATAATATAAAACTTTCTCGGACTCTATTATTCTGCATTTTTTGAGCATTTTTTGAGAACGTTTAATAATATCCCTAATTCATCCCCTTTTGTCAAAGATATTCTAGAGGCACATATTACCATGATCCCTAAACCTAACAAGGATGCATCCCTAGGGCCAGATTCTCATAGATTAGCGCTGGCGTAGCGTAAGCCATTTACACTACGCCGCCGCAACTTAACAGACCAAGTGCCGTATTCTCCAAGCACTTGCTCCGTAGTTTGCGGAGGCGTAGTGTAAATGGCCCAGCGTAAGGCCGCGTAATTCAAAGGATTTAAATTAAGCGTGCCCCCGCGTCGATCGAACTGCGCATGCGCCGGCCGGGGAAAAAGCCCAGTGCGCATGCTTCAGCTCACGTCGGAAAGCGTCGTTGAAACCGACGTCAAAATGACGTGATTGGCATTTACGCAATGCCCTATTCGCGAACGACTTAGTAAAACGACGTAACCGACGGAAAAAGCCGACGCTGACCCGACGCCATACTTAACATGGCATCCAACGGCACCCGACGGCATCCGACAGTACTGCGTAAGGTTACTCCACATATTAGCAGGGGTAACCTTACGCGTACGTAAGCGACGACGGGGTGGCGTAAAAGCGTTCGGGAATCTGCGTAGTAGCCTCATTTGCATAGGCAAATGAGAAAACAACGTAAAGGCCACCTAGTGGCCGGAGTTATCATTACATCTACGATCCGCAAGTGTAATTGTATTACACTTGTCGGATCTTCACCGGTATCTATGCCTAATGCCGCGTACACACGATCACTTTTTGTGATGAAAAAAAACGACGTTTTCAATCATGAAAAAAAACGACGTTTTTCAAACTTCATTTTCCAAAACGACGTTGCGTACACACCATCGTTTTTCTACAAAGCTCTAGCAAAGCGTGGTGACGTACACCACGTTCGACAGCACTCTTTTCCATTAAAGCTCCGTCTCATAACTTGCTTCTGAGCATGCGCGGGTTTAAAAACGTCGTTTTCAACATCGTTTTGCCCACACACCATCACTTTTTATGACACAAAAAACGACGTTTTGAAAAACGACACCAAAAATTCAAGCATGTTGGAGTTTTTTTTTTAGAAGATAAAAAACGACGTTTTGCCCACACACGATCAATTTAACCACTTGACCACTGGGCACTTAAACACCCTTCCTAACCAGACCAATTTTCAGCTTTCGGTGCTCTCACAATTTGAATGACAATTACTCAGTCATACAACATTCTACCCATTTGAAATTTGTGTCCTTTTTTTCACACAAATAGAGCTTTCTTTTGGTGGTATTTGATCAGCTTTCTTTTGGTGGTATTTGATCACCTCTGGGTTTTTTATTTTTTGCGCTATAAAAGAAAAACGACTGAAAATTCTGTAAAAAAAAAAAAAAAAATCTTGTTTCTGTCATATTAGCAGGTTATTTCTCACACACAGCATATGCATACCACAAATTACACCCCAAAACACATTCTGCTATCCCTCCCGAGTATGGCGATACCCCATGTGTGAGACTTTTACACAGCGTGGCCACATACAGAGGCCAAACATGCAGGGAACGCCATCAGGCGTTCTGGAACACCCAGACCAATTCTGACATTTCTCTCCTACATGGAAAAATCATCATTTTTTTGCTAGAAAATTACATAGAACCCCAAAACATTATATATGCTTTTTTAGCAAAGACCCTAGAGAATACAATGGCGGCCGTTACAACTTTTTATCTCGCACGGTATTTTCGTAGAAATTTTTTGAAAGCGTGTTTTTAAAAAAAAAAACTTTTGTGCTAAAAAAAAAAAAAAACAGTAAAGTTAGCCCAATTTTTTTTCATAATGTGAAAGATGACGTTACGCTGAGTAAATAGATACCCAACATGTCACACTTCAAAATTGAACACCCAGACCAATTCTGACATTTCTCTCCTACATGGAAAAATCATCATTTTTTTGCTAGAAAATTACATAGAACCCCAAAACATTATATATGCTTTTTTAGCAAAGACCCTAGAGAATACAATGGCGGAATTCTTCGTTACAACTTTTTATCTCGCACGGTATTTTCGTAGAAATTTTTTGAACGCGTGTTTTAATAAAAAAAAAACTGTTTTGTGCTAGAGAAGGCAAAAAAAAAAAAAAAACAGTAAAGTTAGCCCAATTTTTTTTCATAATGTGAAAGATGACGTTACGCTGAGTAAATAGATACCCAACATGTCACACTTCAAAATTGCACACACTCATGGAATGGTGCCAAACTTCGCTACCTAAAAATCCCCATAGGCGATAGTATTTGGGTATTGCAGAGTATTTGGGTATTGCAGAGTACAGTATTTGGGTATTGCAGAGTATCGCACAGGCATCATACATGCTAGGGGGAGTACAACTGGGGGATCTGTAGTGGAGAAGGATCTGGGGTTTTAGTTGATCATAAGCTCAATAATGGCATGCAATGCCAAGCTGCGGTTTCCAAAGCGAGCAAAGTCCTTTCTTGTATTAAGAGAGGTGGACTCCAGAGATAGAGATATCATTTTGCCCCTGTACAAATCATTAGTAAGACCTCATCTGGAATATGCAGTCCAGTTTTGGGCACCAGTTCTCAAAAGATATCGGAGAACTGGAGAAAGTGCAGAGAAGGGCAACCAAACTGATAAGAGGCATGGAGGAGCTCAGCTATGAGGAAAGATTAGAAGAACTGAATTTATTCACTCTTGAGAAGAGGAGAATAAGGGGGGATATGATCAACATGTACAAATACATAAGAGGTCCATATAGTGAACTTGGTGTTGAGTTATTCACTTTAAGGTCAACACTGAGGACAAGGGGGCACTCTTTACGTCTGGAGGAAAAGAGATTTCACCTCCAAATACGGAAAGGTTTCTTCACAGTAAGAGCTGTGAAAATGTGGAACAGACTCCCTCCAGAGGTGGTTCTGGCCAGCTCAGTAGATTGCTTTAAGAGAGGCCTGGATTCTTTCCTAAATGCACATAATATAACTGAGTACTAAGTTTTGTAGGTAAAGTTGATCCGGGGTAAATCCGATTGCCTTTCGGGGGATCAGGAAGGAATTTTTTCCCCCTCCGGTAGCAAATTGGATCATCGCTCTGCTGGGTTTTTTTGCCTTTCTCTGGATCAACTGTGGGTATGGAGTTGGGTGTATGGGATGTACTGTGTTTTACTTTGTTTTATTTTTTTTATTTTTTTTATGGTTGAACTGGATGGACTTGTGTCTTTTTTCAACCTGACTAACTATGTAACTAAAAATCCCCATAGGCGATAGTATTTGGGTATTGCAGAGTATTTGGGTATTGCAGAGTACAGTATTTGGGTATTGCAGAGTATCGCACAGGGTATTGCGGTATTGGGGTACTGGAGTACTGCAGAGTATTGGGGCACTGGAGTACTGCAGAGTATTTGGGTACTGGGGTACTGCAGAGTATTGGGGTACTGGGGGACTGCAGAGTATTGTGGTACTGGGGTATTGAGGAGTATCATGGTACTGGGGTATTGAGGAGTATCATGGTACTGGGGTATTGAGGAGTATCATGGTACTGGGGTATTGCAGAGTATTGGGGTACTGGGGTATTGCAGAGTACTGGGGTACTGCAGAGTATTGGGGTACTGCAGAGTATTGGGGTACTGGGGTATTGCAGAGTATTGGGGTACTGGGGCATTGCAGAGTACTGGGGTATTGTGGGGGTAATGCAGGGTACTGGGGTATTGTGGGGTACTGGGGTAATGCAGGGTACTGGGGTAATGCAGGGTACTGGGGTAATGCAGGGTACTGGGGTAATGCAGGGTACTGGGGGTAATGCAGGGTACTGGGGGATTGCAGAGCTGGGATGTTTTGAGGGATGGCTGGATCTATGACTGCATTTGTCACAGATCCAGCCACAGCTCAGCTGCTGACACCCCGCCCCCCCCCTCTCCTCGCACACTGTACCGAACGGTACAGAGAGCAGAGGGAGGAGAGGGAGGTACCGGCATCATCAAATGACGCCAGTTTGTTTACAAGTGATCGCGCCGTCATTTGACGGCGCGATCACGTGGTAAACGGCCGCTATCAGCGGCAATTTACCGTGATCCGTGATGCGCCGGGTCTTCTAGACCCGGCGATCACGGACACTTTCGCGAGTGCGTCCCGGGGGACGCGCAATCGCGAAAGTGAAGGACGACGTCCCAGGGACGTTGTGTCAAAACTACTCGACCGCGCTGTAGCAGTATTTTCGCTATAGCGCGGTCGGCAAGTGGTTAAATGACGTTTTAAAAAAAAAATCGTTTTTTTTCATCGCAAAAAATGATCGTGTGTACGCGGCATTAGTGATTTTAGGAACCACTCGCATAGATACCCGGGGAAAAAAACGGCGATACGACAGGGTATCTGAGATACCCCGTCGTAGCGCCTCTGAGAATCTGGCCCCTAGTTTCTAACTATAGGCCTATTTCACTTTTGAATGTCGATATTAAACTTTATGCTAAGATCATCGCTAATCGCCTACTCCCCTTGCTTCCTAAGATTATTTCTCTAGACTAAGTGGGCTTTATACCTGGCAGGGAAGCAAGGGACAATACTATTAAAGCCATTAATGTACAAAATTGGCTTACAAAGTCTGGTCTCCCTGGATTCTTTCTCTACCTTGATGCAGAGAAGGCTTTCGACAGGATAGCTTGGGATTATATGAGTGAAGCTTTAAAAGCACTAGGATTTCGAGAACGCATACTCCATCTTATTCTTATGTTTTACTCCTCCCCCACAGCTAAAATGAAAGTGAATGGATGTCTGTCGGAAGCCTTCTCTGTGTCAAACGGAACGTGTCAGGGATGTCCTTTGTCCCCAATTATTTTTGTAATCCTCTTAGAACCCATGCTAAATAGACATTCGAACCAACCAAGACATAGTCGGTATTGAAATTCAGAAGAAGAAATTTAAACTGGCTGCATTTGCAGATGATATCCTTCTTTTTCTCTCAAACCCCGTAATAACTATCCCCAATTTGTTAAAACATTTCTCCCTCTTCAATTCGCTCTTGAATCTAAAAATTAACTTTGCGAAATCCACGGCTTTAAACATTTCCTTACCTACTACAACAATCTCCTTATGTAAAACCAACTTTCCTTTTCACTGGGAAGAAGATTCATTGACATATCTTGGAATAAAATTAACTCCGAATATAAAAGACCTTTATAACAAAAATGTTTTACCTTTACTCAAGACTATTAAAAATGATTTGTTATCTTGGGATAAAGGATTCTTCTCCTGGTTCGGAAGAGCAGATATGATTAAAATGAATATTCTTCCCAGGATTCTCTATCTACTACAAACTATCCCTATTAAAATTCCATCTACTTTTTTTTAAAGATTTTAGACGTACTTGTACAAAATTCATTTGGAATCTGAAACAACCACGTATCAAATGGGACAAACTCATTATTCCCAAACTCATGGGAGGTATAGGACTACCAGACATACAAAAGTACTACTGGGCTTGCCACATGACTCGCATAATTGATTGGCATTTACATGCCCATACTAAAGCTTGGGTTGAGTTGGAGGGAGCCTCCACCTCACCTGTTCTGCCACTAATCCACTTGCCTTGGATTAATACACGCAAAATCCCACCTGTCGCTAGTTCTCACCCTCTTATAGGAACCACCCTACAAATTTTTAGAACTCTATGTAAAAACTTACATCTCTCCTCTATATATGGCCCCTTAACTCCTGTAAATTTCAACCCGGAAATTTCCTCAAAATACTCTGTTAACATATCTGATTCTACATTCATCAATTCGATTAGAGCTACTTCTTTTTTTGACAAAGGTAACCTCCTCACACTCGATTCATTTCTACTTACTCACCCTGAAGTTGTTATGCCTACTGCTGAGTATTAAATGATAAAACGATTTTTTTGTAAAACTGTCACGGATACTGTAATGGTTACCACCGCTTACAACCTTCCATCCATCCACGACAAGCTTATCTGACACACTCCGACAATATTGCATACACGATCCATATCCTTTCCCAGAATAAAACGAGACAGAGCTCCGTTCTTGCTTCCAAAGATATGACAATTTATTAGTAATTTCTCAGCTTCTTATATACAGTACAGCATAATACAGTTAATCACAGGACAATGTAGTCCCCACCCCCCTTCACACCATGGGGGGCTTCCATCACAATCTAAAAGGCATTCAGGTAAGCTAATCATGTAGGCCGGTCGGCACCGCATCTTTATCACACAATGGCAGTGAGAGTGGGTGTAATCCACACCTTCAACGAAAGGTCTTTACAGTGAATAGCTAACACCTTCAGGTATTTCAATAGCATATTATACAAAGGTATGACTCACTCTGGTCTTGTAGACCTGAATTAACACCTTTCAAAAGCATGTGTCCACACATTGAAGAGCCAACCTCACTTAACATTTCAATAGCCAATTATACAAAAGGTATGACTCACTGACTGACCTGGTCATGTCATCATGACTCCTTGTGATATCTCAGTCCTGCAATATGAAGTATTATTAATGTCCCATCTCATGTAATATGAATTATGATTCACTATTAGCCACCCTATACCCAAAAGGGCACAGGGTGGATTTCGACCCAATAGTTTTTGGTGCTGCTGGCACAAGAGTATCTCTCATCCTTCCAACGTCTCTGGGTGTCACGGGCCATTCTGTTACATCTCTCCCCTTTCAGTGGGAGATGGACACAGGAGGGAACCCCAAACGGGTTGACTCCGAAGTCCGTCAGTAGTTCCCGTCCTCCAATGCTGGTATCCATACTGTACCCCAAATAAATGGCTCCAAACTGAGCATTACTCACCCTGCCAACCTCTGCCTCTCTCAGAGAACACGCCTGCCGGCTGAGGAGAAGGCAGAGTAGCTGGGCTCAGTCCATCATGCTGCTGGGCGTCTGGGCCAACTGCCCCCCCTTCCTGGGGTATACCAGTGGAGACTGAAGTCCCATCCACTGGTGCTTGGTGAAAACCCCCCGGTGCTTGCAAAGCAAAGCAGACATCCTCCTGCCCCAGTCCTGTACCATTTTCTGGGGTTGTGCCAGTGGAGACTGAAGTCCCATCCACTACTTCTGTTAGTGAGGAGCAGAGGCCTATGACACTCTGCTCTGTTGCCAGCTCTTCCGCTGGGTTGCTGTGAGTGGAGACCACAGTCCCATCCACTACCACAGGGTCCCCCTCTTCTGCTAGTTGGGAGCAGAGGCTTGGGGTACCCTGCTCTGTTGCCAGTGATTCAGCTGGGGGTAAAAGCTTTACCACCTCAGCTTGTTGCTGGAGAGGGGGGCCAACCGCCCCGGCTCCCTGGAACTCCACACCATCCGCTTCGGCTTTAGAGATGAAAATCTCCATATTTTCCACTGCCGATTCATCAGCCAGGAGTTCACAGTTGTCATCTGAACTTTCCTCATATTTCCAGGCAATGGGAGCCCCACCCTGCTGCTGAGCCGAGTCTAGCAGCTGTCTGTAGGCGACCTCCAGCTCCCATTCCCGAATGGCCAGAAATTCTAAATCTTCCTGTGACCAGTGGCCTCCCGAGATATTTAATTTTTCCTCTCTGTGCTCCATTATATCCTCCAAGCGCCACTCCCGATCATCCCCAAAGTCGGGATCACTGGACATCCTCCAATACAACAATCCCAGGCCATCGTAGTCGTAGCCTTCTGTGGGGCTGTCATCCGCTGACCACGGGCACTCTTGGGCTACATACCACCGGAGGGCTCTGTAGCTCTCATCCAGCTGCATCTCTGCCCGGATCAGCCTGCTTAAAGGGGTTGTAAAGACAAAAATATTTTCCTCTTAAATTAAAGTTTGACAGTAGCTGATAAAGTAAAAAGTAATGTTTTGCATTATAACTAGTTTGATACCTGTTGAAATTGAGCTGTTTTTTTCACCTCCGTTACTCCTGAATCGTTATTCTCACTGACTTCCTGGTTTGCGGTGCGCATTCATTCTTGCTACATCACGGCCTAATGGGAGCTACAGTTCCCATTAGGCTTAGCCTCCATGCCTGTGAGGGATAAGAGAGCATCTTCACGCAGGGCTGTAGTTATAGGGAGGGGGGTGAGCACATTCTGCTTTCCACCATGCAAAACGGCTCAGATGCTGGTGGAAAGCAAGAAGAGGAGAGACAGGAAATGGCATTTTCAAACCTGGATTACTGTATTTTGGAGGTCAAAAGGAAAAACAAGGTAAGTGATATTTAAATGCTCTCGTATACAGCAATCAATTGATCTAATAAAAAATGAACCTTTACTGTTCCTTTAACTCTGCTATCCACTCCTGCTTCGGTTGTTCCCCCAACAACAGCATTCGTACGTCATACTGCGGCCAGTACCTTGCATAGATGGAGGGCAGGACCTTTCCTTGGTGTTGCTGCTCCAGAGCTAACGCTTCCTTCCAGAGTTGGCACCGAATCACATCCGACCATCCCAACAGGACCTCCTCTGATACTGGTCCTCTATGCTGTATCCGCATCTCTTGTATCCTCCTTTGGAATTCCTCTTCCATGGAGACTGGTATCTGCACCTCTCCTTTCTCTTCAGCTGCTGCAGCACCTCTTCGCTGTCGCAAGGTGGCATTCAGACCTGCAATAACTCGGTCCCTGATCTCCGCTGGAGGGTTATTACCATAATGTGCCAGTCTTAGGTTAACAGCCCGATCAAAACTTTCTTCCTCGGGTGTCCTGTCCGTTACGGCGGGCCTTTTAGCTCTATCCATTTCGACCAGTTCTGTGATAATGTCCCTTTTCTTACGGTTGCTGGCCGGTCTGCCCCGGCTCTCCAGTAAGTCCATGAGGGAAGAGAGCTTCATCCGTTCATACACCGTCTCCATTGTCATGTGTCCTTGTAGCCGTCCTTCTAAAGATGGAATCATCCCACTGCTGTGCCACCAATGTAACGGTTACCACCGCTTACAACCTTCCATCCAACCACGAAAAGCTCATCTGACACACTCCGACAATATTGCATACACGATCCATATCCTTTCCCAGAATAAAACGAGACAGAGCTCCGTTCTTGCTTCCAAAGATATGACAATTTATTAGTAATTTCTCAGCTTCTTATATACAGTACAGCATAATACAGTTAATCACAGGACAATGTAGTCCCCACCCCCCTTCACACCATGGGGGGCTTCCATCACAATCTAAAAGGCATTCAGGTAAGCTAATCATGTAGGCCGGTCGGCACCGCATCTTTATCACACAATGGCAGTGAGAGTGGGTGTAATCCACACCTTCAACGAAAGGTCTTTACAGTGAATAGCTAACACCTTCAGGTATTTCAATAGCATATTATACAAAGGTATGACTCACTCTGGTCTTGTAGACCTGAATTAACACCTTTCAAAAGCATGTGTCCACACATTGAAGAGCCAACCTCACTTAACATTTCAATAGCCAATTATACAAAAGGTATGACTCACTGGCTGACCTGGGCTCGTCATCATGACTCCTTGTGATATCTCAGTCCTGCAATATGAAGTATTATTAATGTCCCATCTCATGTAATATGAATTATGATTCACTATTAGCCACCCTATACCCAAAAGGGCACAGGGTGGATTTCGACCCAAGAGTTTTTGGTGCTGCTGGCACAAGAGTATCTCTCATCCTTCCAACGTCTCTGGTGTCACGGGCCATTCTGTTACAGATACCATATGGTCTAGACACAAAACTCCTTTCGAGATCTTATGTCTTAAAATTTCGCCACAGAAACATTTAATCTCTACAATTTATTCTTCTTTTTTCTCAACATATAACCTCAAGGATGACGTAGTGAATCTCAAATGGGAGACTGATCTTAGCATTTCCCTATCACATGATGAGTGGGAACATATTTTTCAACATATCCACAAGGGCTCCTTTTAATGTATTGACCCAAGAAAACAACTATAAATTATACTCTAGATGGTATAGGACTCCTAACATCATTCACAAATATAATGCAAACATTTCTCCTTTTCGCTGGCATTGTAAATGTGCTCAAGGTACACTACTTCACATATGGTGGGAATGTGATCTAATAAAACCCTTCTGGAAAGAAATACATCGATTGATCTCACACATTACAACATTTACCCCTGATTTCACTGCTGCTCAATATCTGCTGCATCATTCCTCACTACCTCAATACATTTATAGAAAAACTGTAATGCTTCACCTTATCAATGCTGCCAAGCTCTGTATACCTATTAAATGGACTCAAACTTCACCTCCTACCGTCTTAGACTGGTTTAATAAAATAGGACACATAGCTGAAATGGAAGAACTAATTTACCAATCCAGAGATTCACCTAAGACCTTTTATGATAAATGGGCTTGTTGGTTACACTATAAAAACTTATTAAAAATGCTTTACTATGAAAACGTTCTGTTATACCCTCTCCCGATACTCCTTCTACTGTAATCTTGATAAGGTTATTATCAATTGCTGCTATATTTTTTTTCCCCTTTCTTCCCTTTTCTTTTTCCCTTTTTTTTTCAACCCACTCCCTCTTCCTTTTTTTACCTTTCTCCTCTTTAGACTTAGAGTATATCTATACAACATTTGAAATTTCCTCTTGAGGAATATTCTATGTGATTTACATGTTTTACAATTTGTATCTATTTGATGTTCTGTATTTAATTCTAAAAATTTCAATAAAATATTTGAAACAAGAATAAACACGTTCTTTTGCTGATGCTATTTAGACAGTTGTCCCATACTGAAATTTTACTTATTTTGCTTGTGATCTTTTTTTTTTTTTTTGCAAGCCAGATGTCCCAAATTCTTTTTTGTCCTCCACATGTATACATTAAAAAAAAAAAATTGCAAGTTATCTCAATTTTTTTTTTTTACTTTATGTTGATCTTAATTTATTTTATTTTTTTGCAAGTTTTCTCAACATATTTATTTTTTGTTTTGCTTTATGTTGATCTTTTATTTTTATTTATTTTTTTGCAAGTTATCTCAACATATTTTATTTTTACTTTGTTTTTTTTTCAAGTTATTACACCAAATGTCCCCCCCCCCCCCCAAAGAGTTTGTGTCCTTTGTAAACTCACCACAGTAAAACACAATAGACATAACGTAAAAAACGCCATTTATTCTGGCAGAACAAAAAATTTGATCAAGAACGGCAACAATTGATCAGTTCACAAAATACATGCAGACTTGGACACCAAAGGCACATTCCAACATGATCAAGGAGTACATTAAAACCTCAGGAGCCCAAAAAAGAAATGAGAAGCAGCAGCAGATGACAAAAGGAACCCAAGCTGTGGTACTACAACAAGCTCAGTTTTTTGCAAAATCAACTGGAAGGCAGGGAATCACTTTTTTTGTCTTCCTTACAGCCTTCTTTCCAGGCTGCCTTGCAGCGGAACTTCCACGGCCCCGTCCACGGCCCCTTGCAGGTGGTGATGATGTGCAGCAGGAGGAATAAGAAGATGAGGAGCAGGCCGGGCCGGGTCACTTAAGTCAGTGTCCCTGGTCCCTTCTCGCCCACCACATGACCTTATTGATTATATCCTTCGCCAGGCCTCTTTGTTCCTCCCCCAGTTCATTGAGGTCACTGGCGATGGAGGCACTGTAGCTCTCGATTGGGTTCAGGGGGGCCCTCATGATTTGGCTTGCCTCTCTTATCATCTCCAGGCTCTCCTCCTACAACTGCCTCAAGCGCCTCCTTAGGCCTGGTCGGAGCATCTGGAGGGGAGGCACCTGGGAGATGGTGTTGAGCCTGGGACTGGGGACCTGCTGACATCCACTTGGCCCGGCCTCCTGGCTGCCACTCACCCCTTCCGTCTGGCTGACATGTTCAGGAGCTGGCGCCTCATGGCTGGTCTCTTCCTGTGTATAAAAAAGGGACATGTAATATTTTGCACAATCAATCACACACATTTTCATGCTCTTGACTGTTTTATTTTTTTTTTATTTAAATTGAACAGACTCTCCTTCTGACCCCTGCAGTTGGCATTCTTGACACATTTTGTTATGCCCACGACTTGTGTTTATATTTCCAAGCTTTCCTTTTTGTTTACAAAATCATCTCAATAAACAAACAATAATTAGCAGCCAAGAAATATGTTGGAAACTACTATACCTCACTGAAGATCAGCAGATCTGGCTCCTCCATGTCAGCCAGCTCCTGGGTGGACTCTGCAGGAGTGTGGGGATCTGTGGAAGTGTAAGGTACCTGTAAAAGGTAGTGTCCGAAGTGGAAGTATTCTGCTGGAGATCCAGGCAAAGCGTCGTCAGGCAGATATGGTCGGCAACGGATCAGGCAAATAGTTCACAATCGAATTCCGGAGAAGGGTCAGGCAGGCAAAGGTCATACACGATCTGGCAGTAAGGTACAAAATCAGCAGGCTGTAGAATAGTCGGGATATCAGGCAGGAGTTCAATACAAGGAAGATCACTGAAGACAAAACACCCAGGAAGTAATCCAAATAAACGGGCGCTGAGTGATGACCTCACTTCCTATTTAAAGGCAGAATGAGAATTGTCCACAGCTGGCAGCAGGTGGAGCTAGTGAGTCCGAGGTAGTGTTGAACACAATAAGATCTCTTCTGTGGCACAGCAGGTAAGGCTATGGTTTAAGAGACCAGGAAGACCCAGGTTCGAATACACCCCGGGACATGACATGACATGGCCCCCTCCCCAATGGACCCCTCCGGGGGCCTAGCGGGGCTTAGTGGGGAACGAGGCATGGAAGTCTCGTATAAGAGAAGGGGCATGCAGATCTTTGGCTGGAACCCAGGAGCGGTCTGTGAACCAGATACCGAAGGCCACGGCCCTGTCTTCTGGAATCAAGAATCTTGGAGACTTCAAACTCATTTTGTCCATCAACAAAAACAGGAGGAGGTAGCTGTTGTGATCTGGAGTAGCGGTTGAAAATAGCTTTTTTGAGGAGGGAAACGTGGAACACGGGATGTATCCGGAGAGAGGAAGGTAATTTTAAGCGATAGGAAACTGGCCCAACTCGAGCAATGATCCTGTAAGGACCAATGAATCGAGGGCCCAATTTGGTAGAAGGTTGTTTCAATCTCACATACTTGGTTGATAGCCAAACTCTGTCCCCCACCACATATGGAGGTATATGGCGTCTTCGTCTGTTGGAAAAAAGTGTGTACTTGCCTGCTGACTTTCGTAGTAATGAACGAATCTTCTTCCAATGTAGTAGAATATTTTTTGACCAGGAAGACCCAGGTTCGAATACACCCCGGGACATGACAGGAAGTTCCGCTGGAAGAAAGTGTGGAAGGAAGGGTGGAAGGAAGAGTCGAAAGTGATTCCCGGCCCTCCAGTTGCTCATCCAAAAAACTGAGCTCCTTGAAGTACCACAGCGTGGGCTCCTTTGGATCACTTGCTGCTGCTCCTGACTTCTTTTTCTGTTGGTAATTCTTGTATGACCTCCTGTATGCGCCCCTGAGGTTTTGAATTTTCTCCTTAACCATGCCGGATGTGCACTCCGGAACCCAAGTCTGCATGTATAATACAAACTGATCAAGTGCTGCCGTTCTGCTCTCGGTCTTATGATAAGATGGGTGCCTTGAATCCCAAAGGCAGGGCAAGTCTCTGTATTTCTAAATGAATTGTATTATATTTTCATGAATATTTAATTTATCCATCGCTAGTTTGAAATGGAAAAATGTCTAGAATACCAAAAGAAAAAAAAGCAGAAAACACGATTTTAGGCTCAGCTTTGACATTGTCAGAGTATGTGCACAATCTTTAGAGCTACTATACAAACACAGTGGGGCTTATTTACTATTGAAGCTGCGCTGCGCCGGTACATGCCTTAATTAGTGCGCTGGATGAAGTCTTAATTAGGCGCATGAACCTGCCGCAGCAGCAGCGCAATGCGATTGATAAGTAAAGCCGCCGCCGAACTCCCTGTTAAAGTCTATGGGGGAAATCTTAATTGTTAATTTTAAAGGCTAATCTGCAAGTTTTGTCCTAAAAAGTGTTTGGGGACCTCAGTCCTGCCCCAGGGGACATGTACCAATGTTTTTTTTTTTTTTTTTTAAAACGGCCGTTTTTTCGGGAGCAGTGATTTTAATAATGCTAAAAGTGCAACAATAAAAGTGTAATTTTTCTTTAAATTTTGTACTATGGGGGGTTCTAATGTCAGTATGTGAAAAAGCGCATGTTTCCCGTGGTTAGAACTGTCTCTGCACAAAATGACATTCTGAAAAGAAAAAAAGATGTTTAAAACTGACTCGCGGCAATAATGAATTGTCGGCTCCCGGCAATTGCAGGATAATTCATTCATAAAAAACACGAACAAAAAAAGCGTGGGGGTCCCCCCAAATTCAATAACCAGACCCTTTTGGTCCGGTATGGATATTAAGGGGAACCCCGCCGTCAATTTTTAAAAAAAATGACGTGGGGTTCCCCCCAAATATCCATAAACAGACCCTTCAGGTCTGGTGTGGAATTTAAGGGGAACTCCACCCCAAATTTAAAAAAAAAATGTCGGGGGGCCGGGATCTGGGGGGCCCCTTTGTTAAAGGGGTCTTCCAGATTTCGATAAGCCTCCTGCCCGCAGACCCCCACAACCACCGGGCAAGGGTTGTGGGGAAGAGATCCTTGTCCTCATCAACATGGGGACAAGGTGTTTTGGGGGGCACCCCAAAACACCCTCCCAATGTTGAGGGCATGTGGCCTGGTGCGGTTCAGGAGAGGGGGGGACGCTCTGTCCCCCCTCTCTTTTCTGCGGCTGGCCAGGTCAACGTGCTCGGATAAGGGGTCTGGTGTGGATTTTGGGGTGGAGTTCCCCTTAAATTCCACACCAGACCTGAAGGGTCTGGTTATGGATATTTGGGGGGAACCCCACGTCATTTTTTTTAAATTGACGGCGGGGTTCCCCTTAATATCCATACCAGACTTAAAGGGTCTGGTTATTGAATTTGGGGGGACCCCCACGCTTTTTTTTTGGTGTTTTTTATGAATGAATTCTCCTGCAATTGCCGGGAGCTGACAATTCATTATTGCTGCGAGTCAGTTTTAAACGGCTTTTTTCCTTCAGAATGTCACTTTTCACATGCTGACATTACACCCAGGGCCGCCATCAGGGGGGTACAGGCAGTACACCTGTAAGGGGCCCGGAGGTGCCCAGATGCCTGGAGGCCCCCAGGGCCCCAGATGGTAACCCCCCTCTTTTTTTTTTTTATATATATATATTTTTTAATATTTTTATTTTTTATTTTTTATTAAAGGGCCAATTTTTTGTATTTATTTTTTTAGCAGTCCGGAGGTCCCCAGGGGCCCAGAGGCCCCCAGGGCCCCGGGTGGCAACCCCCCATATTTTTTTTTAGTAAAGGGCCAATGTTTAGGGGTCTGGAGGTCCCCAGTGGCCCGGAGATCCCCAGGGCTCCAGATGACAACCCCCCCCCCCCTTTTAAAAAAAAAAAAATTATATATTTTTAGATTTTTTTTTGTTATTTTTTAAACACATATATATATATATATATATATATATATATATATATATATATATATATATATATATATAATATTATTATTATTAAAGGGCCCAGAGGGCCACAGATGACAACCTTTTTGCTTATAAAAATGTTTTAAACATTTAGAATTTTCTTTATTTTTTTGTAGATATAGATATATTTTTAGTAAAAGGCTCAGAGCTCCCCAGGTTTTTTTTTCTTTTTTTTCTTTAACCACTTAAGGACCCCCGCACGCACATATACGGCCACAGAATTGCACGTACAGGCACAAGGGCGTAAATTTACGTCCCCGCCTCCGCGGCGTGCGGGGGTCCCCCTGGCTCCGGGAGAGATCCGGGATCAGCTGGCGGATGTCGGCGAATACCCGCCCCCCGCGATCGCTCCCAGCCAATGGGAGCGCGCTCCCATCCTGTCAGTTCCTCCTCCTGTGTTTACACAGGCAGGAGGAAATGATGTAATCTCTCATCGCAGCGTTGTTTCCCAGCGCTGCTGATGAGAGAAGACATCACAAGTAAGTGTGCACCAACACAACACTGACACACACTCACATAGGCATATTAACCCCTTGTGATCGCCCCCCCCACCCCCCTGTCACAGTGTCACTGAATGCAGTGATCTAATCACTGCATTTAGTGTCAGTGTGACAGGCAGTGTAAAAAACAGTTAGTGTTAGGTTCAGGATAGCCCCCCCACCCCCCCTAATAAAGTTTTAACCCCCTGATCACCGCCCTAGTTAATCCTTTCACTCCCTATTGCCAGCGTCACTAAGCGATCATTTTTCTGATCGCTGTATTAGTGTCGCTGTTCCCGCTAGGTAGCTATTTTTTTTTTTTATTGCGATTTTTTTTTTATTTTACTAAAGACATGTGGCTAAATAAATTTTGGCCTAAATGTTTGACTAAAATTAATTTATTTGATTTTTTTTAACAAAAAGTAAAAAATAGTGTTTTTTTTTCAAAAATGTCGCTCTATTTTTGTATATAGCGCAAAAAATAAAAATCGCAGAGGTGATCAAATACCACCAAAAGAAAGCTCTATTTGTGGGAAGAAAAGGACGCAAATTTTGTTTGGAAGCCACGTCGCACGACCGCGCAATTGTCTGTTAAAGCGACGCAATGCCGAATTGCAAAAACACCTTGGGTCATTTACCAGCGTATTGGTCCGGGTCTTAAGTGGTTAAAGTGTATTTTGTGCGTGAAGTCGAGAGAGAGGAGCTGGACTGCAGGAGTTGGTAGTAGGCAGATCCTCCCCCCGGAGGCAATCGCCATCCTTCTCCATGCCCCCGGTGGCAATTGCGGGTGTGAGGGGGGCCTCCCACTCACCCCGCCCTACCTGCTCCATTTGGGAGCCTGACTGGGGCCCAACCGGACAAAGGGACTCCCCCTATGAGGGAGTGAGGGGGTCTAGCCCACCCAGCCAGCCCCGTAGGTCCTTCGCCTCTCTTTCTTTTAGGAGACCTCATGGCCAAAGTGCGTGGGTGTTAAACCAATTTCGTGTGGATGCAAGTATATATTTTATTAACAAACACCCTAGGGAATAAAGTGGCAGGCATTTTTTCGAACAAATTTCCAACGGTATATGCACAAAAAACTTTCAAATGCTTTTTTTTTTTGGCTTACAAAAAAAAAACCTGTTTCATGAATGAAAAAATAAGAAAGCAGTAAAGCTAGCCCAGTTTTTAGGAATAAGGTGAAAATGATGTTACACCGAGTAAATAGACGCACACCATGGAAACGCTAAACTTTGTATAAAAATCTCCCTAGGCGACGCTTGACTTTTTTTTCAGGTTACCAGTTTTGAGTTACAGAGGAGGTCTAGTGCTAAAATTATTGCTCTCACTCTAACGCACGCTATGTGTAACATCCCTGCTACGCAACTACAGTATACAGTTGGTTCTTAAACTATAGAGGTCTCTCAGATACAACCACCACTTCTCACTCAGAGTAATCAGAGAGATTGGGGTTAATTCATCACAACCTCTAGTGAATAACCAATGAGAGACTGCAGTAGTTTATTCCCCTATAACCAACTACCTCAGGGGAAAACAGGGTTGTATCTCTGAGTACACACAAGGTAGTACTACAAATCTACAAGCACAGACTATAGTATGTGGTACTTGCGGTTAGGAGAGTAAAGCCTGGTATGCTGGTGGTCCCGGAGGGGGTGTAGAGCGAACTGTGGTGTCCACTGAGGTTCAGAGCGGGTACAGCAAGGTGGCGTGAAAGGGGTTCTCAGGACAGCAGGCGTCCTTTCGCAATAGGGAAAGCAAGAGATAAATCCGGGTCACAAGCCGTGGTCAGGTGTTGGAGAAGTCACAGGTATCCGAAGTCCAAGCCGGGTCAAGGGTTCAGGCAAACAGCAGTCCAGAAAGCAAAGCCAAGGGTCAAAAGCCGGGGTCAGTCAAGGAGCTTAATATATAAGCAGTTTGCTTTAGCACAGACAGGGAGATCAAACCAAAATGAACTGACACTGCTCTCTAAGTGAGGTAGGGCTTTATAGGTTGGCTAACTGGTTAAGCTGTGTCAGCTGTAGCAAGAATCTCAGGTGTGGAAGGTAATGAAATCCAGCTAAGGTGAACATTCCATTCAGCACCACCATAGCTGGAAAGCAAGATGAATTTCTATTCAACAGTGGCTGAGAGGTAGGGTTTGGGCTGGTAACAAAGAGGTCCAGGTTCAATTCCACTAAGCCACCTTGAGCACGGCCACACCTGGCCGTCTGCCTGACACGATGGGGATCGTGACACTATGATACCTCACATGTGAGGTTTGAAGGGTGTTTACATATGTGGGTGGGACTTGTATGCGTGTTTGCTTCTGAGTGCGAGCTACTAGGGACAGGGGCATTTAAATTTAGTTTTTTTTGTTTATTTTTAACTTAATATTTTTCTTTTTGCACTTGTTTGTCCCTTTTTTTGTATTATTTTTCACTTTTCTTCCTATTACAAGGAATGTAAACATCCCTTGTAATAGGACTAGTGTGTGACAGGTCCTCTTTATAGAGAGAGGTGGGTCAATAAGACCCCACATCTGTCCTCCAGGCTGGAAAGCATGGAATTGGAAAAAAAACAAAAACACTGATGTCATGCTTTCAGCTGCGATCATGTTCGTTCAGCACAGTGGTGTAGTGTATAGCATGTTCACCTAGCAGCAAAAGGGTTGCTGGTTCGAATCCCGCCCGTGACACCATCTGCCTGGAGTTTGCATGTTCTCCCTGTGCCTGTGTGGGTTTCCTCCCACCATCTAAAAACATGCTGTAAATTGGATCCTGTCTAAATAAGCCCTAATATGCAGTAGGATATTTAGGTTTTGTGCTGCCCTAGGCCTGACCAAATTTCGGCACCCCCTAATAGAAAAATGACCACCCTTCCTGTCAAGGCCACACCCTGTTTTTTTATGACCCACCTGTTCTGTGGGGGGGGGCACAGGAGTCCCTTAATTTGCGTAGTTTTTCTATCACCTCCTGTTTGGCTATGGGGCAGGAAGTGAAGGCCAATCTCCCCAAACGGACAGGGATAATACAAAATAAACTGACAGAGCTTCTAACCCCCCCCCCCCCAACTCTATCCAAAATGAAAGAAAACAAAAAAAGTGTTGATTATAGTTCCAGTTTAACCCCAAATTTCAGATCATTTTATTGAGAGGCTTAAGAAAATATAACCATGCCAATAGGCCAGGATCCAGCGTTGCTAATATGTATGAATGTGTGTTAGGGACCCCCACAAACACCACCCAATGTTAAATCAACAATTTTCTTGTTTGTTTTGGGGATGCCTGCACCCCTGATAGGGTAAAGACACCTCACAAATGTTGTCACTTTCTACTTAATTCATTCACTTCCTGCCACATAGCCAAACAGGAAGTGAGGGAAAAACCTGAGTAATGTTTTGTTGGGGACACACAGATCAATCTAAATAGTTTCCCATTTTGGAAATTGCATTTTGCTATGTACACCCCAAATTAGTAGGGATCTTGGACTTTGGGGTCCATTTACTAAAGGCAAATCCACTTTGCACTACAAGTGGACAAGCAAGGAAGAAAAATAAAAACTTGGCGGGATTGGAAGTTAAAACCATCAGTGCTTCCCTTCTGATTTTCATTGACTACGCTTCTACTGCAGAGCGGCTTTGCCTTTACTAAACCCCAAAGTAACTAATCATTTGGGGTGTACACAGCAGTGCAATTTGCTTAATGGGGGCACTAGTTAGATTGACCTGTGTCCCGAAGAAAAGACCATTGGAAGGGTTTTAACCTCACTTCCTGTTTAGCTGTGTGACAGGAAGTGAAGCCAATTTTAAGAAAAGGGACACAAAGCCCAACCTAAAAACACTAGCAGGGGTTCCAACACTCAATTGGCTTCCCTCAAACAACCCACAATTAGAATAGGATTGTCTTGTGCTAGTTTCAAGCACAGCGCTGTAAATCAGCACTTCAAGCCTGTCCACCAATACACCCCCCCCCCCCAACAGGCCTTGTTTGCAGGTTTTCCTTCATCTTGCACATGTGCTTTAAAAAGTCAGTCTGGACATCAATTCTAGGAAACAATACTTACCGCTTTGTCCTTCCTTTTCTGGTGACTAAACATGACAAACATTTCATGCATACACACCAGGAAAGAGCTTAGAGACAAATCACACTTAATGGTTTAGGCCCAAACTATTTCAGCTGCAGCTGTTGAAATCCATAGCATGAAAAAAATATCACAAAACAAACTTCAAAATTTGAAAGTAATTTTATTGGCCCACAAAACAAGGAAAGCAAAACAAAATATTAAAAATAAACACACACACACAAAAAAAACCCATAAGAACAAAAAATAGACCAAGGTTTATTTCACACAGTCATTGGAAAATGAATCATGCTTTTGAAATAACAGGATAGACCCACAGAATTAAAACATTAGTCATTAACATCTTGAGAAACATTTTGCAAAATTAGGCAGCAGACAAAACATCAAAGTGAAAATCATTATATCAAACAATTGCCCCCCCCCAAAAAAAACTTGCTCCAAAACATCTCTGTTTCGCTCCGCCATTCCTTCCAGCCAGCAAGTCTGCTCTATCTACACTTTTTATAACATGTGTGCTAATGAACTAATTGGAAACACATGAAGAAATGTCAGCCTGTAGTTTGTGTGCACTTGTAACTGCTTACACCTGTTAAAGATGTCCTTAAATTACTAAGCCAAAAAACAAGCTTTCTGAGCATGCTCAGAAAGATGCATGTCATTTTCAGGCACAAACACCCAGCTTAATTTTCTAAGTGTTCGAGCATGCCCAGTTCACTTGAGATGCATTACCAGAACCAAATCTGCAATGGTGGATGAAAGCATTAGAGGTGTTTTTTTTCCCCCTGAACTGATGCTTTACAACCTGAAGGGGATTTCTTATTGAATTTTTACGTAACAAACATAAATAATAATAATTAAAACGCCCCTGTCCCTAGTAGCTCGCAGTCAGAAGTGAACACGCACCATATTTTTTTCCGGTTACCAGTTTAGATTTACAGATGAGGTCTAGTGCTAAAAGTATTCCTCTCGCTCTTACGCACGCTATGATACCTCACATGTGTGGTTTGAAGGATGTTTCCATATGTGGGTGGGCCTTAAATGTGTAAGTCTCGCCCACATATTTAACCCCCGTTCAAACCCCACATGTGAGGTATCATAGCGTACGTTAGAGCGAGAGCAATACTTTTAGCACTAGACCTCATCTGTAAATCTAAACTGGTAACCTAAAAATAAATAAAAAAAGTGTTGCCTATGGGTATTTTTTAAGTACTGAATTTTGGCGCCATTCCATGAGTGTGTGCAATATTAAAGCGTGACATGTTAGGTATCTATTTACTCGGTGTAACATCATCTTTCACATTATGGCCATAAATTGGGCTAACTTTAGTGTTTTTTTTTTAAATTTGTAACCACTTGAGCCCCAGACCATATTACTGGTCACTGACCGGGCCAGTTTTTGCATTTCAACACTGCGTCATTTTAACTGACAATTGCGCGGTTGTGCGACATGGCCCCCAAACAAAATTGGCGTCCTCTTTTTTTCCCCCAACAAATTTTTTTATTTTTTTTGGTGGTATTTGATCACCTCTGCGTTTTTTCTTATTTTTGCTCGAACCAAAAATATAGCGTCAATTTTGTAAATAAAAAGACAACTTTTTTACTGTTTCCTATAATAAATCTCCGCCAAAATATCTAAAAAAAAACGCCCCCCCCTTCCTGAGTCGTACCAGACCGCATGCCCTCGACATGGGGGAGTGTGTGCTTTGGGGGAGGGGGGCACTGCACCCCCACCCCAAAGCACTCTTGTCCCCATGTCGATAGGGACAAGAGCCTCTTCCCGACAACCCTGGCCGTTGGTTGTCGGGGTATGCGGGCGGGGGGCTTATCAGAATATGAGAGCCCCCTCTAATAAGGGGGCCCCCAGATTCTGGCCCCCCACCCTATGTGAATGAGTATGGGGTACATCGTACCCTACACATTCACCGGGTGGAAAAGTGTAAACAGAAATAAACCACACAGAAAAAAATAATTTATTAGTCGGCTCCGGGGGTCTTCTGCCGGGACCCCCCACCACCAGCCCATTGGGCCCCGGGCTTCGTCATTTTCTGCCGGGGGGGACGACACCCACCGATGCTCTCCGCCATGTTCGGCCGGGCCCCCACCCCAAATTAAGCTCTTTTACATCCGGGGGGGGGGCGGCCAAAAACAGCGGAGAACAGCGGGGCGCAGAGCCCCTCCTCGGTCTTCTAGCCGTTTTCTGCCGGGGGGGCTCCAGCCCCGCACCGGTCTTCGCCGCCGCCTTCTGCGGGGGGCTCCTGCCTCCCGCGGGCTGATGGCTGTCTTCCGCCAGGGGGGGAACACCTACCCCCCCCGGTCTTTGCCGCCGCCTTCCGCCGGGGGGAGAGACACCCACCGATGCTCTCCGCCATGTTCGGCCGGGCCCCCACCCCAAAATTAAGCTATTTTACATCCGGGGGGCGGCCGAAAACAGCGGAGAACAACGGGGGTGTCGCTCCCCCTCGGGCTTCTCCGCTTCTGCCTGGCTCCTCCTGGGGCCAGGGCTTCTTTCGCTGTCTTCCGCCGGAGGGCGCCACTCTCCGGGCTTCTCGTCGCTGTCTTCCGCCGCGGCTTCTGCCTGGCTCCTCCGCGGGGGCCAGGCCTTCCCGTCGCTGTGTCACCGTCTTCCGCCGCTGCCCCCTTCAACGTTTTCGGCCGGGATGAGGGTCGCACATCCCATCCCGGACTTCGACGTGGCGGGCTTCTCGTCGCTGTGTCGCCATCTTCCGCGGGCTTCAATGTTTTCGGCCGGGGTGAGGGTCGACACATCCCACCCCGGGCTTCTCGTCGCTGTTTTCCGCCGCGGGGTGACACTCGCGGGCTTCTTCGGCGACATCCGCTTCTGCCTGGTCCCTCCGCTGGGGCCAGGGCTTGTCTCCGCTGTGTTCTTCCATTCGATGTTGACACGGCGAGGTCCGACGCTGAAATGCCGACAGAGCGGTGGGCACGACTTATATTGGCATAGGGCGTGGGCGTGGTTATGCCACCATGTGACCTTAACCCATGTGACATCACATTCCCATCATGCCCTGTGATGTCACATGGGTTAAGGTCACATGGTGGCATAACCACGCCCACGCCCTATGCCAATATAAGTCGGTGCCCGCCGCTCTGTCGGCATTTCAGCGCCGTACCTCACCGTGTCAACATCGAATGGAAGAAGAAGCCCTGGCCCCAGCGGCGGAGCCAGGCAGAAGCGGAGGTCGCCGAAGAAGCCCGAGAGTGTCACCCCGCGGCGGAAGACAGTGACGAGAAGCCCGCCGCCCTCCCCCATAAGCAGGAAGCTTCGTGGTGAAGGGGGCGGCGGCGAAAACGACTAGAAGACCTGGGTGGGATGTGCGACCCTCACCCCGGCCGAAAACTTCAAAGCCCGCTGCCCTCCCCCACAAGCACGGCAGCTTTGTGGTGAAGGGGGCGGCGGCGGAAGACGGCGACACAGCGACGAGAAGCCCTGGCCCCCGCGGAAGAGCCAGGCAGAAGAGGCTATCGAGAGCCCCCCCCCCCCGGCAGAAAACTGTGAAGCCCGTGGCCCTTCCCCATAAGCAGGAAGCTTCGTGGTGAAGGGGGCGGCGGCGAAAACGACTAAAAGACCGGGGTGGGATGTGCGACCCTCACCCCGGCAGAAAACGTCGAAGCCCGCTGCCCTCCCCCATAAGCACGGGAGCTTCGTGGTGAAGGGGGCGGCGGCGGAAGACGGCGGCGGCGAAAACCGGGGTGGGTTGGCGGAAGACACCCGGAGCTGACTAATAAATTATTTTATTCTGTGTGGTTTATTTGTGTTTACACTTTTTCCACCACGTGAATGGGTAGGGGTACGATGTACCCCATACTCATTCACATAGGGTGGGGGGCCGGAATCTGGGGGCTGCCTTATTAAAGGGGCTCCCAGATTCTGATTGGCTCCCGCCCGCATACCCCGACAACCAACGGCCAGGGTTGTCGGGAAGAGGCTCTTGTCCCTATCAACATGGGGACAAGAGTGCTTTGGGATGGGGGGGCAGTGCCCCCCTCCCCCAAAGCGCACAATCCCCCATGTCGAGGGCATGCGGTCTGGTACGGCTCAGGAGGGGGGGGGGGGGGCGCTCGCTCGTCCCCACCCCCATTCCTGTCCGGCCAGACTGCATGCCTGGGATGAGGCTTTTTGGCTTGGGTTAACCCCTCACATTCTGGACCAAGCCGAAGAGCCTATTGTACCCCTGGGGGGAACCCGCGCCGGTTTCAAGTTTGAAATTTGGCGCAGAGTTTCCCTTCAGTGTCAGCGCAGCCCGAGAACAGCTCGGAGAGTGCCGTGCGCCGTTTCACGCAGCGCAAACACTGCTACGCCGCAAGGAATTTACCAAGAATTTCTCGGCGTACTGACGCGGTGCACGGCATTCCCCGAAATTTCCCTCTGCGCATTCCCAGTATGCAAATGAACCTTCCGAGGTTCTGGCGTACTTTGCAAGCGCACGGGGATCGCTTCTCAAAAGTCACTTTCGCTTTCAATTCGGCCGCCACACACGTTCAAACACATGTCACTACACTTCCCCTGCATCACCCCCCTCCCTCCCCTCATAAACTCCCGCCCAAATCCCCGATGTTTACATTACTAAATGCCGTACGCCAGCTCTGTACTGGTGTGCCGTGCGCCCTCTCCTGGGCGCATTAGGCAGTTTAGTAAATGAGTTTAGTAAATTATGTCAAAAACAGTTTTACTCCTGCTTGTGCACCATGAGTCATGGCGCACAGGCTTGGTAAATCAGCCCCAGTGTCTCCTGCTGCTAAAATGCTGCCCAGCTCTGCCCCATTGTTGTAGAAAAATATAACCTGCAGACCCTTTGGTTCCATTTCACTAAATACGTGGCATCTCAAACCATGCAAAATTAATGATAGCAATCATCAAGGCACTATTTCATGTGTAGATATCATGCCCCTCAGCATTGATGACATGATACACTACCTAATTACCTCTGTCCAACACTGAAAATAGTTGCCTGATCTGAATACACAATAATAAAATAAAGAGGTAGAGCATTCTCACATATATATTTTGTGATGTGTTAGGATAATTCTTCCCCTGTGATCAGTCAAACTTCAAGTGTTTCAGAAGCAAGATACTTTATTTCAGTTGCACCGGTACAACTGGATGAGATCTACATGCTAAGAGAAAAAGCAAAAGTCCCATACAGACACGAGGTGTGTGACGACCTTTATAGTGTCAACAGGAAGAATACTATTGGCTAAAAGACCACCGGTGGCTCATGACGCAAACAAGCTTTATTGCCAGTCACAGTGTCTTTTTACAATTCTTAGCAAAGGTTGATTTGAAGAAGTAACACAAACAATAGAATTAGGCTAGGTAAAGCAACGTGTCCTTAGAATCCATTACAGAGGCAAGATTAAGCAACGTGTCCTTAGAATCCATTTTATATTTCTACAAATAGTCACACAATACACATAAAAAAACTTTTCCAACATTCCCTCCTCTTGTGTGGCTATTTTATCTCAACACATTTCGATGATAGTCCCTGTGTTTTATGCACTTTCGGATTATATGTCATTAAGTTGAGCTTCAACGTCCACGCAGGTCTCCTCGGAGGTAGGAAGTGCTTGATACATTGTTCTCGAGATTGCAGTTTCAATCACTTTTTGTGAAAGTCCTCGAACACAGGGAATGCAACAACATCCGCAAGTGACCAGAACGGCCAAAGCCACAGCAATTGAGATCATACATGATGCGATAAGTCCAGTCCATTTACCAAACCATCCTTCAAGCCAGTTTGTGAATGGGTCATTAATACCTGAATTCTCTGCTAATTCATTCGATAGAGCAGTTAGTCCTTCCAGGGCTTTGGTCACAGTCCCCCCAGGTGCTGTATTGTTTGGGATAAAGGTACAACACATGCTACCAAACATTTTGCATACCCCTCCTCTTTCAGCTAAGATCATATCTAAAGCCATTAGGTTCTGCCATGCCATTAGAGAGGTGGGGCCCAGCTGTTCTGCTAGACCTTTTACAGCGTCCCTGGTATAGTTTACAAATCGTGTTGGTTGTAATATATATATATATATATATTTAATCCAGTCAACATTTTTATCTATAGTCACCCACCAGAAAAGAGACTCAAACCCAGCTGTTACCTGACTCCTGGCCTTAAACTCATTCGGCACCCCTCGAGGAATTCCAATCTCATCTATGTAGATCTGGGAGTCAAATGACCCTTTGGGAGAGGTGTCCCTTCCATACCGTTGGTAACCCTTAGTCCACGGGTGTTCTGACAGGATTTTCAGGGGCATAACCAGCTGGACCATAGCACAATCCCCTCAGGCATTGGCCGGGATCCTAGCTCGCAGTTTCTTATCCCCACACATCTACCAGACATCAGCTCTCTGAATGTCATGTTCCACCCAGTCACCATTTTCCTTGTTAATCCTCTCCGCACAGCAATCATCAGGTAGTGACCCAAGATCCACCGCGCTACTGTTCCCTGGGAGTGTAAAACAAGTAAAATTGCCCAGATAAGTAGCAACCGCTGGAGGTATCTGAGGTCTCTGTACTGGGGGAAACAACAAACTCAATGTGTGACAGGTAGAATTTGTTTCTGGTTTACAACTCTTATTATACAACCGCAGCATACATTTTAAACCTTCTGGATCTGTATTGTAATCTAGAGGAAAAGGGACTGTTGCTAAATGTGGTCTAGCTCCAGCACAAACTAAACAGTTTTTCTTTTTAGAGTTTTAACCGTGTATCTTAACCATTCTAACCACTCATTTTTTCTTGGTAACCCGTCTCCAAAGCTATGGCATCTTCTACTGTTAGGTTAGTAAATCTTACAGTGTTACTCAGAACTTCTATCTTACATGGAATATAACAAACATATTTATCTGCCCATTGGAGCCTTCTTGCTTCAGTTAAGTCCCCACAGTCCACCATTTGGCAAAAATCAACTAAAATGGTACTAGTTACTCTTCTATGAAGGTTAAGTTTAAGGCCTTCACCATATATGCCCTTTCTAGAGATTCCTTCTCTTTCCAGTTTCTGCCTCCACGTATAGACGTCTCACCTAGAGTCACCAGTAGACCCAAGATAATAACTGTCCCTTTCATCCTAACCAGCTACAGAGCCCCAGGGGGTAAGGTAATGGAGTTCTTCACCGGTTTGAGATAAGCCCCGCCTTGTGCAGAACCTCCCTTTGTAGCCAGACTTTTTACCAGAGCTCTGTCGCCAACTGACCCTGCTCTGCCTGTAAAACCTTTTTGCAATGGGACTGGTGAGTCCAGGTAGACCTCTCTGCAATCCTTATTGCCGTGGGAGTGGTGAGAAGAACCTGATATGGCCCCTCCCACTTAGGTAAGTGCCAATGTTTCCTTTTTATTACTTTTATTAGGACCCAGTCTCCGATATGGATTTTCTCTTCTCCTTGGATTAGACCTTCTGGAATAGAACAGACCTCATTAATTTGTTTCTGTTTCAACAAGTTAGACATATATTCTGCTAAGGTACGTTCAGATTCTTCAACTGGTGTTTCATTTAGTAGTAAGGGTATTCTATATGGCCTCCCATGTATCATTTCGAATGGACTCAAATCTTAATGGGATCCATTATCGCTGTAGATCTTTTCAGGGATTCCAAACCTAGGAATTCTATCTCTTAGTAATTCTTTGGCTACAGTCTGTGCATCCGCACTTCCTGTCGGGAATACCTCCACCCATTTGGTCAAAGCATCTATTATTACCAGAAAATATTCTTTCCTTTCACATTTGTCCAATTTAATAAAATCCATGCAAATGTGTTGGAATGTATATTGTGGTGTGGGGAACTTTCCTTTTCGTGGTCTTATGCCTCCCTGAGCATTGTGTTTTGCACATATAATGCATTGAGAACAAAAAGTTTTTGAGTAGTTTGTGAAGCCATATGTACAATACCTTATTTAACATCTCAGTCATCCCCCTGTTTGACACATGAGGTACTCCATGTGTCAACACTTCTGCATACCTAAATAGGGATTTTGGCAATACCGGTTTTCCTTCAGGTAATATGTAAATGTTATCTATTTCTAATATTGTTTCTCCGGGGGGTGCACTATGCTGTATATCAGTAAGAACTGTATGATCTATCTCTATGATTTCCAGTTCTGTCATTATTTGATGTGTTTCTTGTGCCGCTATTTTAGCCCCTTCATCTGCTCTTTTATTTCCCTCCAAGATTTCATCCTGTGTCACTACTGCGTATCTGGTTACATTTGTGCCATCTGGATTTTTTTCTACTGGAGCCATCAAGAAAAAGTGTCATGTCAGGATTAGATAATGGTACATCTTTCAAATCACTTTGTGACAGTACCTTTCCAGCGATGGCAGCAGTACAGTTATGTTTATGGCCATCAGTAGGGAGTGGTAGTAGTGTGAATGAGTTTAATGTAGTACACCTCTGTATCGTTAAGTGAGGTTGTGTCAAGAGTATTGTCATACAGTAAGGTGTCGTGCTGGGCTCAAATGTGATATCTTTTGCTGTAAAAGAATAACAGATACTGCATGAGGTACCTTGAGTGTCTACGGGTGATATAGCACTATAGATGCTGAGGCCTTTACTGCTTCGGCTGCAGCTACCACTGCCTGTACACAAAGTGGAAGTGCTCTAGTTACACTGTCTAGTTTTGTAAAATAGTAAGCAATTGGCCTCTGGTGCTCACCATGTGACTGTGTAAGTACTGATGTCTTGTGACCTTCCCTTAAATCTACTGTTTGTTCGAAAAAAGTTTTGTCATATTCCATTAAGGCTAGCACTGATAAACTAGAAAGGACTTGTTTTAGGTCAGTAAAGGCTATCTCTGTTTCCTCACTCCATTTTATAGCATCCTGTGGGGCCATGGTGTTACCATGTAAGGCATGGACCAACAGGGCAGTCAATATTGAATACCTGGGGATCCAAACCCTACAAAAATTCCTCATGCCCAAAAAATACATCCTTTTTTTTTTTTTTTCTACACCTGTAGGAGGATTCGAATTCTCGCTCCATCCAGGTGCCGACCTTCTTTTGAGATATTATACCCCAAGTATTTGACCTGCTGTTGCCACAACTAGAATTTTAGTGTTATTTACCTTATGTCCTTGATCATGGAGAAAATACAACAGAGCCATTGTATCAGTCCGACAAACCTCCTCTGAGGGAGACGCCACTAGAATGTGTCTTCATAGAGGAGTTGGCTTCCCCCTAGGGGCACAAATTGAGCCAAGTTTGAGGACATTACCTGTGAAAAGATGGTGGGAGACTCACAATAGCTCTGGGCAACCTGGTGAAGGTATACCTTTTCCCCCGGTCAGTGAAGGCAAACCAAAATTGATGGTCGGGGTGCACTGAAATGCTAAAAAAACATTACTAATTTCAATCACAGAGAAGAATTCATTCCCTAGATCCAAATCATTCAATAGTGTGTGTGGATCTGGTACCACAGGAACTCTAGGTATAACTGCCTGGTTAACGGCTTGTAAATCCTGTACCATTCTCCAGCCTGTGGAAGGCGGAGCCTTCTCAACAGGGAAAAGAGTGGTGTTACAGGGGCTGTCAGGACACAAAATAATCACCCCTGTTTGTAAAAAATGTATCTATTACAGAGGCTATACCCTCCTCTGCTTCCTTCTATGGGACTCCTCTGTTTCCGCCTCGGCAGTGTACATCCGCTACATCCTCATCTCCTTCAACACTTTGCACAAAAACCTTTACTTTCAAATTTGTTTCCCATTGTTTTCAGATACTTCTCTGAATGTTTAGCATATTGTAAAACATCTAGAACTGATGCAGTTCAGTAAATAACCATATTTTAACAATGTAATCTTTATGATCCTGTTTTAATCCATTTACAAATGCTATTTTTAGCCGTTGCTGATATGCACTATTCACATCCTCAGCTTCGGGGATCCCGGAGAACACTTTAAAAACATCTCGTAGTTTATTTAGGTAGTCACTGATACTCTCCTTGTACTGTCATATTTATTTTCTGCCAATCAGTCCTTTGAATCCATCTAAGCTGACATCTATTCAGTAATGCAGTCAACCTGTTTCCTAAGTCTGGGCTATCTGGAGGTAATGGATCTCTTCGCCCCTGTCCGTCTGCTAGGCCGCAATGGTCCCAATCCCATTTTACGGAAGCCCAATCTGATCCCAGTACTCTCCTCAGGGCTCTCTCTACCTCCACCCCATTCAACTTATTACTGTTCCATAATCCTTCTATGTTTTCAATAAATTCTGCTTAACCTAATTTTGGATGTTTTATGTGTGGATGTGCCTTTTGTATGTCCTTCTCAGTCCATGGCCTGAAAACAGTCATTGTCAGGGGATGCTGTCCTCCAAACCCATTCGCCTGTCCTCCCCTGGGGTTTGGGACTTCTATCAAGGGGTATTGTTCACCATCATCTACACCATACCTAATAGGAGGTTTACTTTATCTCTTGGCTCCTGCTGGGGCACCTAGTGCATAGGCTATGGAGTCAGTTAAAGTTTCAAGGATTGATCTGTTCAGCTCCGAGATCATGCTGCTATCTGGAGAGATTAAGGAAGTAGGGTCAGGGTCTTGTTCAGAGGCGGTTCCTCTGACAGGGGTGGATGTCACAGGGAGGGTGGTACTCTGGGCAGTGGCTTGCACCTGAGGGGGAGGACCATTATAAAGAAGGTGGTCTCTGGGTTCTACAAATTAAATCATCCTCTTTGTCCACTAGGGGAAGTTGGGCTTGGCATTTTTCTTTTGTTCTTCTAGAATGTTCAAGCCAGCATGCCGCCATTTCTAACTTACACCTTCTCTGATCTTAACAATTTAAGCATTTTCACCAAATTCTAGCAACCTTTTACAGTTAAATTATTCTAAAAAAACACATTTTCTTTCCCTTTTAGCACATTATATTACAATTTTAGGGTCTTTGTTATAAATAAATTTCTTATCTCTTTCTAATGGTGCATTAGGAATACAACAGCAGCACGGACAATACATCCCTTTACAGAAATTATTCCCCATGGTGCACGTTTGCTTCAGTGTTGAGTTTAGAATACAAGACCGGTAATTCTACTCTTAAACCCCACCAAAATCTATAATACAACAGCAAAGTCTAAATTCCCCAAGCAGGAAACCTATGCACACATATATTTTACCATTACCCCCCTCTTTTTTTTTTTTAGAAGCACAGTGTGTTTAAAACAAACAGAGACAAAAAAGCAAACAAACAAAACAAACAACTAAAAAAAAGGTGACCTGGTCTGTATTCACGCGCGCGCACACACAAAAGAGCAAGTGTACTTAGCTTAGATAGGCGGACAAGTCATTAACAATACATATGTCCGAAAGGGGGGGGTGGGAGGTTAAAGGCCGGTGTCTAAACACAAGATTGCAGAAACATTAAAAAACATAACTGCCTGAACAGAAAAATGGCATTAATTGGGCTTTCTAATAACTTCTAAAACACTGGGGTAGCGATCCTTGGGCCATGATAACAATAAGAATACAGGAAAATCAAAACAAAACAAAAATGTTAAAACGTGTGTGTGCAGCAGTACTGTAAAAAAAAAATAATTGTAAAGTTGGCCATTAGAAAAAAAAGAAGATGGTACTACACCACCTATTACAGAAAAAGTGATCACCAAGAAAACAGTAGGCCTCGCAATCTGTGTAGATCACTCGCCTACTTTTAGCGCTTAAATTGTCGGGTCCGCAACCTACGACATTCGGTATACCCTTCAAATCTTTTTTTTATCTGTCCCGGACAGCAGGCGACGTCCATTTTTACCTCAGGCAACGCCCCAAATGCCTGTTTTACAGTGGACTATTAAGATGTCATACAATCAGTCTCAATGTCTGTTATTACAACTCATCAGCGGACTATTAAGATGTCATACAATAAATCCCAGTCTGTTCTATAACTCATAACCAAAATCAAGCAGAGAAAAAGAAAAAAAAAATAGACTTAGAGAGAGAAAAAAAATTTAATTTAAAGTATCTTACCTCCCAAACACACCAGAAGGACTAGATCACGGCAGGTTCGGAACCAGATGGTTGAACCCGGGTCCCGGTAGCAATCGGCCCCTATTTGACCACAAAAGTTATGTGGGAGGACTTATTTTGTCAGTGAGTTTTGAGATCCGATACTCACTGATTTCTGATCGACCAATGGACCCGGGCTTCACACAATGGTAGCGGCTAGAAGGACCAAATGTTAGGATAATTCTTCCCCTGTGATCAGTCAAACTTCAAGTGTTTCAGAAGCAAGATACTTTATTTCAGTTGCACCGGTACAACTGGATGAGATCTACATGCCAAGAGAAAAAGCAAAAGTCCCATACAGACACGAGGTGTGTGACGACCTTTATAGTGTCAACAGGAAGAATACTATTGGCTAAAAGACCACCGGTGGCTCATGACGCAAACAAGCTTTATTGCCAGTCACAGTGTCTTTTTACAATTCTTAGCAAAGGTTGATTTGAAGAAGTAACACAAACAATAGAATTAGGCTAGGTAAAGCAACGTGTCCTTAGAATCCATTACAGAGGCAAGATTAAGCAACGTGTCCTTAGAATCCATTTTATATTTCTACAAATAATCACACAATACACATAAAAAAACTTTTCCAACAGATGTCTCCAAGCAGATGGAGAGCGAAGTAGCATGGGGGGCCCCAAGATACATAATAGCGCAAGGGTGAAATCAACATATAAAACCCCCATCCCATGACTCAAGTTTCTAGGCCTCTGCTGAGCCCATGTTCAAATTTACCTTCGTATCAGTAGTTCCTCACTTACGCTCGAGCAAACTCCGCGTAACCTACGTAATCACGTCGTTCTCCTTATATACCCCGTGCAAGCATGAAACGCCGCCCTCTTCGTCCGCATATTCTATGCCCACTTTTAACCCCACCATCCCATGACTCAAGTCTCTAGGCCTCATGT
Organism: Rana kukunoris; assembly: GCA_029574335.1. Lineage (NCBI taxonomy): Eukaryota > Metazoa > Chordata > Amphibia > Anura > Ranidae > Rana > Rana kukunoris. Next base: position 400,198,248 of record CM056049.1, read on the forward strand.
TCAAATTTAGTTTGTATCTGTAGTTCCTCGCTTATGCTCGAGCAAACTCTGCGTAACCTACGTAATCACGTACACCCCGCTAATGCGTGAAACGCCACCCTCTTCACCACCCATGACGAACTCTTTCCTCTTTTCCACGCCCCTAATCATTGTGAAACGAAAATATGGTGATGTCACAGGAGCGTGTTTTAGCCTTTCATGACCAGGAAAGGACGGAGGCAGGAACATCATGATCCAGGGCCAGAGGCTACAAAGCAACAAATATGTCACTAGAAGAGATGGTGGAGATGGTGGACATACTGCGGCGGAAAGATTACGATGGAGATCATGGGCCATACAACACCCCTAACTGGAGGAAGGCTAAAATAATGGACAAGGTGGCAAGGAGACTTTCTGACATATTTGGGGTCACGAGGTCCAAGAAGCAGCTCCGAAAACATTGGTCGGACTTGAAATTGCGTGAGCCAGAGCAGTATAGGAAGATCAAGAAAATTATTGAGAAAAGTAGGTAATTTTACTTTTTTTTGTTGGAAATTGTCTATTAATTGGTTGGCATGTATATTTCTCCATCTGCCTCGTTGGCCTGGTTGTACTTTGGAACATATGTGTAATTTTTATGTGGATTTTGGAAATAGGAAGTATTTTCACGCTCGTAGTAAAACATCGTTCCATCACATCGTTTCTCACAAATCCAATGTTGTTCCAGGAAAAGCACACCTGGACATGGCTATTTGGCGTAAAACAACGTTTCTAAACATTGTGGAAAAGATGATGTGTTTGTTCAACCTTACTTACTAGAATGGAAAGGCAAACAGGATTCATTCACACAGTGATAAAGAAGCAGCTGTTTTCACATCTGGACTCCTCCCCCATAACTAAAACTTTTTATTAATTTCCCAAAAAAGCGGCATTATCCCAGCTTGGGAGAAGTCATAAATAAAAAAAATTATGTTTGGTGGATTTAGCCCAAACAGACAACTGTACCCCACTTCTAGAAGCAATGTTTTGTATTTCTGCCCTACAATATATCTGTGTGCTGAGTATACCTTTTGTTTCATGTTATTTAGGGGGAAAAAGAGGACATCATTTGGAGGAGGCAAGGAGGCCCAGACTGTCCAAAACAAGGAGGAGGTGTGGAAGAAGGAGAGGTGGAAGAAAGAGAGGAGGAAGAAAGAGAGGTGAAAGAAAGAGTTGTGGAAGATGGGGAGGTGGAGATTATCAGCACAACAGGTCAATGTCACCCAGCTTCACAGGGAAAAGGAGATGTAGATAGGCCTAAAAAAAAAACTCATGGGAGGTATAGGACTACCAGACGTACAAAAGTACTACTGGGCTTGCCACATGACTCGCATAATTTATTGGCATTTACATGCCCATACTAAAGCTTGGGTTGAGTTGGAGGGAGCTTCCTCCTCACCTGTTCTGCCACTAATCCACTTGCCTTGGATTAATACACGCAAAATCCAACCTGTCGCTAGCTTTCACCCTCTTATAGGTACCACCCTACAAATTTTTAGAACTCTATGTAAAAACTTACATCTCTCCTCTATATATGGCCCCTTAACTCCTGTAAATTTCAACCCAGAAATTTCCTCAAAATACTCTGTTAACATATCTGATTCTACATTCATCAATTCGATTAGAGCTACTTCTTTTTTTGACAAAGGTAACCTCCTCACACTCGATTCATTTCTACTTACTCACCCTGAAGTTGTTATGCCTACTGCTGAGTATGAACTGATAAAACAATTTTTTTGTAAAACTGGCACGGATACCATATGGTCTAGACACAAAACTCCTTTTGAGATCTTATGTCTTAAAACTTTGCCACAGAAGCATTTATTCTCTACAATTTATGCTTCTTTTTTCTCAACATATAACCTCAAGGATGACGTAGTGAATCTCAAATGGGATGATAGAGTGAAAATCAGCCCCAACAAAAATTAAATATGTATATAAATATTAAGTTACAAAAAGCTGCTCCTCATATACAATACTGATTGCAATGGTTGAAAGGAAAAATAGAGGGCGCTATACCACAATGTGATAAATCAATAAACATTCATTATGGTGATCAATAAATTGAATAGTAGATATTTATGTCATAAAACAATCAAAAACATGATGTCCCAACATCCATAGGTGGAGTGTAAAAATTAAATGATTTGAATCTTCTTAATTTGTTATATCTTGCTTGTGTGAAAGTAAAATGCCACCACCAAACTTGAATCTTCTTTTACACCCAAAAATGTGCTGATAAAAATGGATGCGCTTACCAGAACAAATTGACTACTTTAGTGAAAAAGTTAATCAAATGAGCATATGCAGGATTGTGCCTGCACAAATAACGACAGGAAATGACAGGAAATGATTGATGTAAACCTCATCACCAGGATTCCACATGGGGATATGGAAAAAACCAATGGAGAAGCCAATAGCGTGATATTGTTTAAAAAAAATAATTAAAAACAAAAAGAAAAAAGCCAAATGGCCTCTTACTGTAATTGTGCCTACCCGGCACTGGGGCTGCAGACGTGTCACCGTCAATGCGGTAGGTGATTGGGTTGTCCGGGATCCCTTGCCACCGCCGTAGCACAACCTCACGTTCCCAGCTGCTAGCTCCTCAGGTCGGGATGCACGTCACGTAACCGGGTACTGCCTCGGACGTACGTTTCATTCGTTGAACGTCTTCAGGGGGGCGTGACGGCCATGAAGACGTTCAACTAAAGTAGTCAATTTGTTCTGGTAAGCGAATCCATTTTTATCAGCACATTTTTGGGTGTAAAAGAAGATTCAAGTTTGGTGGTGGCATTTTATATTCACACAAGCAAGATATAACAAATTAAGAAGATTCAAATCATTTAATTGTTACACTCCACCTATGGATGTTGGGACATCATGTTTTTGGTTGTTTTATGACACAGAGACAATATCTACTATTCACTTTATTGATCACCATAATGAATTTTTATTGATTTATCACTTTGTGGTATAGCGTCCTGTATTTTTCCTTTCAATCTCAAATGGGAGACTGATCTTGGCATTTCCCTATCACATGATGAGTGGGAACATATTTTTCAACATATCCATAAGGGCTCCTTAAATGTATTGACCCAAGAAAACAACTATAAATTATACTCTGTGGTGGGGGCGTGGTCGGAAGCAGGAGTGGAGGTGTGCGTGACAGGCATGTGAGAGGAAAGTGAAGGCTGCGTCTCCCATGGCCCTGCTACCCGCAGTATATGGCTTAAATCCCACTGCCGTGTACTTGATCCTGTTAAAGTCGGCATCCTCGTCATACCTGGCGGCGAGACACGGGTCTCTTTTGGCGGAAGGTGGTGGAGAGTAGGAGCGCTGCAGCCGTGAGGACTAAGCCAGTGAGCGACGGCTGGTGGTCAGCTGACGGATCCACGTGACTGGTATAGTACAGCGAATCCCAGCGGGTAATGGCTGGTGGATGAAGAGAGAGCAGCTGGAGGCCCCCCTTCCCTCATCACCATTGGGTAGCGATCCGGTGGACGGAGGACGGTGAGGGAACCCTCAGAGACACTTGGGATTGCTCTATCCCCCTGTCGTATCATACACCGCAGAGAGGAATAGGTGCTGGGGAAACGGCATCTGACACAGGGCTGAAAACGGAGATGATCAGCAAAGGAAGCAAGGAAGCACACAGTGAGTAACCCTGCAATTTTGTATGCTGTATGCTGTATAGTGCTGGTGCTGCACTACATGGATTGCTGAATTAACCCACTACCTGGCTGACTGGTAATTAACTGACTGTTCGAATTGGTGATTGATAAATTAAAAAACTATTCCAAGCTCTGAACTCAGCTCTGTATCAAGTACTGTACTAAACACTGAGCCAAGCAGCGTACCAAGCACGGCACCAAGCACTGCATCAAGCACTGCACCAAGCACTGTACCGAATACTGTACTAAGCACTGTTCCAAGCACTGTACCGAATACTGTACTAAGCACTGTACCAAGCACTGTACCAAACAGTTTTCTTTTGTTTTTCCATCCATTTGTATAAGGAGGCGACGGGAAAGGACGGGTTTTTTTTTCTCTTTCTTTGCATCACGGAGTGGAGCGATAGCCAAAAGTTAAAGCTAAAGTTAAAAGGGTCCAGCTAATTTTTGTCCCGGCTCAGGGTGCACCCTGTAGCGTTTTTTTTTTCTTTCTTCGTTTTCCACTCCTCTTTCTCCGCCCACTCCCCTCTCTAAGCCCCCAAGCCTCTTCCAAGTTTCCCTCAAAAGACTATTCAAAGACCATCTATTATCTGACATTATAATGTCGGGCCCGCAATCATTAAGGTCGGCAAAGGATAAGGGAGGTGTAGCAGCTGTTGCAGCGGCTAAGCTGGAAAATAATGCACATTTAGCAGATCAAACTCCCAGTAAAAGTGGTCTATCTCAGACACCCCAGGCCCTTATTAAAACAAGCACAGACAGGAAAAGTCAGGGCCAAGGAGGTGGAGGAGTGACCAAAACATCCGCCAATAAAAATACAGCGGCAGCAGATACAGGTTTAGTAGCAACTTCCCCTCCATAAGAGGATCCCACAATAAAAGACGTATTCTTGTGGGGGAATGAATGTAAAAGGTCTCTAGGGGAAGTATGTGACCAAATTAAGGGAGTAAAAGAGGAGCTGATTTCGGTGAAGCAAGAGATGCAGAAAACGAATGAAAGGATATCAGAGGTGGAGGGGAGGATATCCCAAATAGAGGACGAACTGCACCCCGTTAAACAAGACGTTAAGAACCTGAGGTTACAAGCGGACAAATTTGAGGAAAAAATGGACGAATTAGAAAACAGACTTCGGAGGGATATTATTAGACTGGTGGGACTACCGGAAAGATGCGAGGGGTCTAAGCCTATAGAATTCTTAGAAAATTATTTGGTAAAGAGAGTTTTTCACAAGCATTTATGATAGAAAGAGCGCATAGAGTTCCTTTTAAACCACCTCCCTCAGGAGGGCGCCCAAGATCGATGCTACTTAAATTATTGAATTATCGTGACAAGGAGTTGCTGCTGAGAAAGAGTAGAGAGATGGGGAAAATTTTCTTTGAAGGCGCTAAAGTTTCATTTTATCCTGACTTCTCCCCCCAGCTGCAGAAGCGGAGGGCGAGTTTTATTGAGGTTAAAAGGAAAATGCAGAAGGTTAATCTCTCATATGCACTATTATATCTAGCACGGCTACGAGTGTCGGCAATGGGCAGGACTTTCATTTTTGACACCCCAGAGGGTGCGGTACTATGGCTGGAGGAAAAAAAAGCTCAATTAACAGCAGCGGAAGGGGGGCACTTAGTTGAGATTAAGGGTAAAGAGGGGATGGATTAAAGGGAATAAATCATTGAAGTAATGGGGAGTGGGGGGGGTGGGAGGGGGGCTTTCACTTAATGAGAGAAATGGGATATGAGGGCAACACTGAGCAAGATGACAGGTGGAAGGAGAGGGGGGGGGGAGTAAATGTGAGTATGGAACTGACCACAAAATTAGCCCCTAGGGGATACCTAGGAAGGTGTAGGAAGGGGGTGGGGGGTGGGAAAGGGGTCTGGTTGGGGGATGCACTTCAGGGTGACATCCAAGGGGGAAGGGAAGGGATGAATACAGGAAGGGAAAGTGATATACATACACAACAAGCACAATTTTTGGTAAAAATAGGATAACACAGATAAAAAAAATATAGGGGAATAAGTAAGGTGTCACAGAATGTAAAGGTAAAAACACATGTACTACAAGTTCACTAAACAGAAACTGGCGAAAAGTTATAATCAAGTTTTGTATACAGAAGAAAACAGATGAGTTCACTAAGTGGGGTGAAGTGGAAATCGGTTGAGTTTCTTTTCTTTTTCTTTTTTTTTGGTTTTTCCTTCTCTTCTTTTTCCTCTTTATTTTTTTTTCTCTTTTTTTTCCCCTTCCCTTTTCCTCGATGTGCCCACTCCATTTTCAAATAGTACTGGATCACAGAGAGAGCCTTTTTGTTTCTTCCCAGTTTTTTCCTAGTCAGGGCTTACCTTCTTCTCTTTCTCGGTATGGGCCGATATCCTCGATCTACTCTAGACAATACACCTCTGAATGCAGAGTAAGACATTAAATATAGGGTCATGGAATGTCAGAGGCCTGGGGTCAGTGGCTAAAAGAGCGGCAGTACTCTCCACGATGGAAAGATATGGGGTGGAGCTGATCCAACAGTTCCAGAGTAAAAAATATCCGACTCAGTTCCACTCAGTACACTCCTCATATTCGAGAGGGGTGGGAGTTATGGTGAGAGCTGGACTGGAGTTTTCCTGCAGGCAGATCAGTATAGATGAGAATGGTCACTATGTCTTTCTGCAGTGTGCGATTTATAACAAAATGTACATAATAGCAAATATCTACATCCCTCCACCTTTTAAAATAGACATAATGTTAAGATTAAATGAATTTGTGCTGGGTAAGGGACAAATACCAGTGGTAGTAGTAGGCGACTTCAACGAGGTCTTGGATCCAAGGATCGATAGGTTTCCCATACCGTCACACTCAGAGACCATAGGGAAAAGCAGACTGAGCCAATTCATGGAGGAAGTTGGACTAGTCGATATGTGGAGAGCCGGGAGTCCGGGCGTCCAGCAATACTCCTGCTACTCAAGCACGCACTCCAGGCTCTCCAGGATAGATATGGTCTTGCGGAACGAGAGCGCACTGCGGGTTATGGGGAAGGTAGAGTACTTGCCAAGAGGGGTGTCGGACCATTCCCCAATGGTTCTAACAATAAAATTAGAAGGACAAAAAATTAGGAGAGAGTGGAAGATTAACCCTTATTGGTTCGAGCTAATAAAAGAATCAGACGAGATTTTGCCCAAACTGAAGGAATTTGTAGTGCTGAATAAAGGCTCTACAGGGACGGCAGAGAATAAAGAAACTTGGCTAGAGAAACAAGCAGCATATAGGATGGTAATCATGCAGGAAGTGGAAACTAGAAGAATCTTTGCGCGGCAGTCCTCCTTTGCAGAAGGGGAAAGTGTTGGAAGGATGCTGGAGCAACTGGTGAAGTGAAACTCCCTGCCCTCTGACATCCGGGCCATTAGAACTGAGGGAGGAGCAACAACATCAGACACCTCAGAGATAGTACAGACCTTCCAGGGGTACTATGGAAAGCTATATACCGCACAGAAAGTGGGGACAGAAAGAGAAATGGAGGGGTTTTTGGTGAGGTTAGAGATCCCGTTTATTACACAAGTGGATAGAGAGGAGTTAGAAACCCCAACTTCACTTATAGAAATCCAGCAGGCAGTAGCAGATATGGTAAATCAAAAGTCTCCAGTCCCAGACGGACTCCCGACCAAAATATATAAATATTATGGAGAAATATTATTACCAGAGCTCATAAAAGCACTAAATGGAGCAGCCACGGAGGGTAGACTACCAGCGTCAATGCTGGAAGCAACCATCATAGTCATTCCAAAAGAAGGCAAGGATCCTTTAGACCCGGCTGCATATAGACCAATTTCCCTCTTGTGCTCGGATGCCAAGATAGTGGCTAAAGTCCTGGCAGCGAGGCTTAATAGACTTATCTCAAAATTGATTCATCCAGATCAGACAGGTTTCATAGCCAACAGATCTACTAGCATGAATATAAGAAGAACGTTTTTAAATATACAAACCCCGACGGAGTCTGAGGGAATGAGAGCTGTACTGTCATTAGACGTGACAAAAGCATTTGACAGTGTAGAATGGGGATATATGTGGAGGGTGTTGAGAAAGTTCGGATTTGGCCCGAAATGTATTGGCTGGATAAAAATGCTGTATGATAGCCCCAGGGCCAAAATTAGAATTAATATTGAACTCTCTGAAAATATCCTATTAGAGAGGGGGACCAGACAGGGGTGCCCATTGTCGCCCCTGCTCTTCGCCCTGGCGATGGAACCTTTGGCGATTGCCATAAGGTCAAGTACGGAAATAACTGGATTTCAAAAGAAGACGGGTGAGGAAAGAATTGCGCTTTATGCGGACGATATTCTCCTTTACTTGGGTGACACGGAATAATCACTAGTAAGAGCAATGAGTATAGTAGAGGAGTTTGGTAGTTTCTCGGGGCTAGAGATAAATTGGGGGAAATCAGAGATATTACCGGTAGACCCAATAGGAGAAGCTGGGGTAGTGGGAATGCCACAATTGAAGGTGGTGGACTCATTGAAATACTTGGGGATCCGGGTGACCAAAGACCCTAATCAATTTATAGATAAAAACGTAACCCCTCTACTGGCTAAATTTAAACAAAAAATCTATATCTGGAAACGGCTTCCCCTATCAGTGGCTGGTAGATGCAGCCTAATCAAGATGATATGGAAGCCACAACTGTTGTACATAATGCATAACTGCCCGGTTTGGATCTGTAGAAGATGGTTTAACAAAATCGAATCGCTTTTTAGAGATCTAATCTGCAAAGGGGGACAATCCAGGATTGGACTTCATACACTGCAGCTCCCGGTATTGGAAGGGGGCCTGGCGGTTCCCCACCCTGAGAGCTATTATCTTTCGGCACAACTGCAACACCTAAGGGGATGTAATATACCCGGGGGGGACACCCCTAATATGAGAATCATGTTGAATGGTGCTCCACATGACTCTGTCATTGAAGTACTAGAAGCAGACTCCTTTAAATATAAGACCCCAACAATAAAAATGATAATTAAAATATGGAAAAAGGTCAAAAAACTGATGGGATACACAGGATGTACCGAGTATACCCCCTTGTGGAATAACTCTAACCTACAGGAAATTTTTCAGATAGGAAAGGTGGGGAAATGGGAAAAGTGTGGTATAAAAAGGTTGAGCCAACTGTATAAGGGTAATATCTACAGGAAGTTTCAGGACTTGAGGGAAGAATTTAATATCCCCCAACACTCATTTTTTACCTATCTCCAGGTAGGACACGCCCTTAAGGTTCAATTTAGGACACAAGCCCTAGAGTGGAACAAAATGCCCCTACTTTATAACCTAGTTAAAAGAGGCCCAATCAAGGGTCTCATATCTGAAATATATGTACAGATAACTAAAAAGATCAATACCGGTCTGCACCTTCTTAAAGTAAGAGAGAGATGGGAAGAAGATATAGGGGAAATAAAGCAGGATCAGTGGAAGAGAATACTAGAATTAGGATCAAAGGTCTCAGTTTCACCCCCTCAGAAAATCTCTCACCTGATGCTGTTAAATAGAGCCTATTACACACCTAAACGCCTGTACAAGTTTGGTAAAAGATCAGATGATAACTGCCCCAGATGCCAGAGGTCCGGAGACCTAGTGCACATGGTGTGGCGATGTCCAAAGCTGTTCCGCTATTGGGAGGGTGTGCTTAACACTCTGAGGGATATATTTGGAGTACCGTTGGAGATGGAGGCCACACTGTGTGTACTGGGCTACAGGAAGGAAAGGGAGGAGAAAAAAAGTACTACACTCGCATTACTGAGATGCTTTTTCCAAGCCAGAAAACTAATAGCTACGAGATGGCAGGCAACAATGCCACCGACAGTAAGCGAATGGGTCAGGGTAACAAATGAATCAATATGCAAAGAAAGAGCAGTCTATATAAAAAGAGGTAATCTGAAGGAGTACGAGGAAATATGGAAACCATAGTTAGGGAAAAGAGTACCTCACACTAGGGGGGAAGAGAATAACTAAATATAATATTAGATTGAAAACTTATAACACTATCAAGCCATGTCATGTATAATGGTAGATGCGGGGCTTGGACGGGGGAAAGGAGACAACCGGAAGTTCAAAAAGATCTAGGAGGCCAGTAGGGAAGTAGACAGATAGAATGACATCAAGAGGGGAAGAACAGGAAGGAGGGAGGATTCATAAGGAGCAAAAATTATAATATCATATAGAACCCCTAACTCGGTTGTCTCCTTAACTCTGGTAAGCCCCATTATCTGCCCTCCAGAACACCAATTTAAGGAGTTCTTACTCTGTGTATTTGCTGTAAAAGTATGATATATATAAGGAATAATCCTTTCTTTTTTTTAAGGAACTATTTAATATTTGTATACAACAAAACAGAAAATAATAAAGAATGAAAATTCGATAAATTATACTCTAGATGGTATAGGACTCCTAACATCATTCACAAATATAATGCAAACATTTCTCCTTTTTGCTGGCGTTGTAAATGTGCTCAAGGTACACTACTTCACATATGGTGGGAATGTGATCTAATAAAACCCTTTTGGAAAGAAATACATCGATTGATCTCACACATTACAACATTTACCCCTGATTTCACTGCTGCTCAATATCTGCTGCATCATTCCTCACTACCTCAATACATTTATAGAAAAACAGTAATGCTTCACCTTATCAATGCTGCCAAGCTCTGTATACCTATTAAATGGACTCAACCTTCACCTCCTACCGTTTTAGACTGGTTTAATAAAATAGGACACATAGCTGAAATGGAAGAACTAATTTACCAATCCAGAGATTCACCTAAGACCTTTTATGATAAATGGGCTTGTTGGTTACACTATAAAAACTCCACTGAGTTTAATTTATTAAAAAATGCTTTACTATGAAAACGTTCTGTTATACCCTCTCCCGATACTCCTTCTACTGTAATCTTGATAAGGTTATTATCCATTGCAGCTATATTTTTTTCCCCTTTCTTCCCTTTTCTTTTTCCCCTTTTTTTTTTTCAACCCCCTCCCTCTTACTTTTTTTTTTTTACCTTTCTCCTCTTTAGATTTAGAGTATATCTATACAACATTTGAAATTTCCTTTTGAGGAATATTCTATGTGATTTACATGTTTTACAATTTGTATCTATTTGATGTTCTGTATTTAATTCTAAAAATTTCAATAAAATATTTGAAACAAGAATAAACACGTTCTTTTGCTGATGCTATTTAGACAGAGTTGTCCCATACTGAAATTTTCCTTTTTTTGCTTGTGATCTTTTTTTAAAAAAAAAATTGCAAGCCAGATGTCCCAAATTCTTTTTTGTCCACAACATATATAAATTATAATTTTTTTTATGCAAGTTATCTCAGTTTTTTGATTTTTTTTTTACTTCATGTTGATCTTAATTTTTTATTTATTTTTTTGCAAGTTATCTCAACATATTTTTTTTGTTTTGCTTTATGTTGATCTTATTTATTTTTTGCAAGTTATCTCAACATATTTTTTTTTTACTTTATGTTGATCTTATTTTTTTTTTGCAAGTTATCTCAACATCTTTTTTTTTCTTTTTTACTTTATGTTGATCTTATTATTTTTTTTTTGCTTTATGTTTTTTTTTCAAGTTATCACACCAAATGTCCCCCCCCCCCCCAAGGAGTTTGTGTCCTTTGTAAATTACACATTATATTTTTGAAATGTTTGATGGCTATTCACCACAGTAAAACACAATAGAGACATTTTTAACGTAAAAAAATAGCCATTTATTTTGACAGAACAAAAAATTAGATCAAGAACGGCAACAATTGATCAGTTCACAAAATACAATGCAGACTTGGACACCAAATGCACATTCCAACATGATCAAGGAGAAAATTAAAACCTCAGGAGCCCAAAAAAGAAATGAGAAGCAGCAGCAAATGACAAAAGGAACCCAAGCTGTGGTACTACACCAAGCTCAGTTTTTTGCAAAATCAACTGGAAGGCAGGGAATCACTTTTTTGTCTTCCTTACAGCCTTCTTTCCAGGCTGCCTTGCAGTGGAACTTCCACGGCCCTGTCCACGGCCCCTTGCAAATGGTGATAATGTGCAGCAGGAGGAATAAGAAGATGAGGAGCAGGCCGGGCCGCTTAAGTCAGTGTCCCTGGTCCCTTCTCGCCCACCACATGACCTTATTGATTATATCCTTCGCCAGGCCTCTTTGTTCCTCCCCCAGTTCATTGAGGTCACTGTGGCTCTCGGTTGGGTTCAGGGGGGCCCTCATGATTTGGCTTGCCTCCCTTATCATCTCCAGGCTCTCCTCCTCCAACTGCCTCAAGCGCCTCCTTAAGCCTGGTCGGCGCATCTGGATGGGAGGCACCTGGGAGATGGTGCTGAGCCTGGGCCTGGGGACCTGCTGACATCCATTCGGCCCGGCCCCTCCTGGCTGCCACTTACCCCTTCCGTCTGGCTGAGTTGTTCAGGAGCTGGCGCCTCATGGCTGGTCTCTTCCTGTGTATAAAAAAGGGACATGTAATATTTTGCACAATCAATCACACACATTTTCATGCTCTTGACTGACTGTTTTATTTGTTTTTAATTTAAATTGAACAGACTCTTCTTCTGACCCCTGCAGTTGGCATCCCTGACACATTTTGTTATGCTAACGACTTGTGTTTATATTTCCAAGCTTTCCTTTTTGTTTACAAAATCATCTCAATAAACAAACAATAATTAGCAGCCAAGAAATATGTTGGAAACTACTATACCTCACTGAAGATCAGCAGATCTGGCTCCTCCATGTCAGCCAGCTCCTGGGTGGACTCTGCAGGGGTGTGGGGATCCGTGGAAGTTCTGCTGGAAGGAAGCGTGGAAGGAAGGGTGGAAGGAAGAGTCGAAAGTGATTCCCGGCCCTCCAGTTGATCATCCAAAAAACTGAGCTCCTTGAAGTACCACAGCGTGGGCTCCTTTGGATCACTTGCTGCTGCTCCTGACTTCTTTTTCTGTTGGTAATTCTTGTATGACCTCCTGTATGCGCCCCTGAGGCTTTGAATTTTCTCCTCAACCATGTCGGATGTGCACTCCGGAACCCAAGTCTGCATGTATAATACAAACTGATCAAGTGCTGCCGTTCTGCTCTCGGTCTTATGATAAGATGGGTGCCTTAAATCCCAAAGGCAGGGCAAGTCTCTGTATTTCTGAATGAATTGTATTAGATTTTCATGAATATTTAATTTATCCAAAGCTAGTTTGAAATGGAAAAATGTATATCTAGAATATATCTAAAATGCTGCCCAGCTCTGCCCCATTGTTGTAGAAAAATATGATTTAACCTGCAGACCCTTTGGTTCCATTTCACTAAATACGTGGCATCTATAACCATGCAAAATTAATGATAGCAATCATCAAGGCACTATTTCATGTGTAGATATCATGCCCCTCAGCATTGATGACATGATACACTACCTAATTACCTCTGTCCAACACTGAAAATAGTTGCCTGATCTGAATACACAATAATAAAATAAAGAGGTAGAGCATTCTCACATATATATTTTGTGATGTCTCCAAGCAGATGGAGAGCGAAATAGCATGGGGGGCCCCAAGATACATAATAGTGCAAGGGTGAAATCAACATATAAAACCCCCATCCCATGACTCAAGTTTCTAGGCCTGTTCAAATTTATCTTCGTATCAGTAGTTCCTTGCTTACGCTCGAGCAAACTCTGCGTAACCTACGTAATCACGTCGCTCTCCTTATACACCCCACGCATACGTGAAACGCCGCCCTCTTCACCGCCCATGACGGACCCTTTCCTCTTTTCCACACCCCTAATCATTGTGAAACGAAAATATGGCGATGTCACAGGAGCGTGGTTTAGCCTTTCATGACCAGGAAAGGACAGTGGCAGGAACGTCACAATCCAGGCCCAGACGCTACAAAGCAACAAATATGTCACTAGAAGATATGGTGGAGATGGTGGACATACTGCGGAGGAAAGATTACGATGGAGATCATGGGCCATACAACACCCCTAACTGGAGGAAGGCTAAAATAATGAACAAGGTGGCAAGGAGACTTTCTGACATATTTGGGGTCACAAGGTCCAAGGAGCAGCTCCGAAAACATTGGTCGGACTTGAAATTGCGTGAGCCAGAGCAGTACAGGAAGATCAAGAAAATTATTGCGAAAAGTAGGTCATTTTACTTTTTTTTGTTGGCAATTGTCTTTATTAATTGGTTGGCATGTATATTTCTCCATCTGCCTCATTGGCCTGGTTGTACTTTGGAACACATGTATAATTTTTAAGTGGATTTTGGAAATAGGAAGTATTTTTATGCTCGTAGTAAACATCGTTTCTCACAAATCCGATGTTGTTCCAGGAAAAGCACACCTGGACACGGCTATTTGGCGTAAAACAACGTTTCTAAACATTGTGGAAAAGATGATGTGTTTGCCTTTCCATTCTAGTAAGTAAGGTTGAACAAACAGGATTCATTCACACAGTGATAAAGAAGCAGCTGTTTTCACATCTGGACTCCTCCCCCATAACTAAAACTTTTTATTTAGTGTCTCCCACAAAAAAAAATGTGGGGGGGCATTCACGTGTGTCACTTCCCAAAAAAGCAGCATCATCCCAGCTTGGGAGAAGTCATAAATAAAAAATAATTATGTTTGATGGATTTAGCCCAAACAGACAATTGTACCCCACTTCTGTTTTGTATTTCTGCCCTACAATATATCTGTGTGCTGAGTACATCATTTGGAGGAGGCAAGGAGGCCCAGACTGTCCAAAACAAGGAGGAGGTGGATGAAGATGGTGGTATCACAACATCTGCTTCCTCATTTTTCCCGTGCTAGTGCCCAAATCGTCATCCAACAAATAATGGTATGCAGTACAGAAATGGACATTATAAGGCATAGGATGAATGTCATTGAGCAAAATTTTTAAAACATCATTGACATGATGGACCGTATCCAAGATTAATTCCCCCAAACCAGTTTCTATGCTATGTTTTGCACAACAGTTTGAATGCGAAAATACACACGCCAAAATTTGAAGATGCACATCTGCCATCACAGGATATCGATTGTCTGTGCTTTGTGGGTGCAACCCCTTCCTCGCTACTCAAGTAGGTGAGAGGAAGGGTTTGCACCCCCAAAACACATCGAATTAATCACCCATGATGGCAGATAGCACATGTTGACATTTGTCATGGTATCAGGAGCAAAATACCCATTTGGGCACTCACACAGAATGTGTGCATGTTCAAATTTTGGCGTGTTCGGGGATGACATCACCCCATCACATGTGTTTGGATTAAAAGGTTGAACTTTGTAAGTTTCATTGTTTGTAGATATTTTTTGTTGCTAAAAAATATGGTTTGTGTACCTACACATACCAAATGATTTTATTTTTTTTTTAAATAAAAAAAGTTGTGCTAAATAAAAAACCCACATTTTTGAATAAACGGAAATTTTTATAAAAAAAAGAAATCCCAAAAATGACAAAATGGAGTGGCTTCTTCTTTCTATGCTCAATACCCAATTTGTAGATGAATGACTACTGTGCAATTGTGGTTATTTACTAAAACATGAAAACTAAATTGCACACTAGAAGTTTAATAGTTGGAGAACCAGGAAGACAGATAAAAAAAAAAAAAACAATAATGACAAACAACTGTATAAAGTCCAATGGTCTAATTATTTATTTTAATATTTCTTTCTTTTGGGGGCCGAATTAGAAAGAATTATGATCTGGCATAGCAATGGCCCCCCGACCCATGAAGTACTCAACATATTTGTCGCGTACCTCACAAGCAGATTGGGTGTTCAGGCCAGGAAAGGTATCTGAGGGTAGTCCTGCCTCAGCACCGATGTTGGCTAGGTATGTCTGGGAGGGCCTGCGTAAAAAATTGTGCAAAATGCAACAGGCTAAAACAACAGTGTTCAATTTATATTCCGCCAAGTGTATCGCTGCATGGAACAGGCGGAACTGGCTGGCGAGTATCCCAAAGGCATTCTCGACTACCCTCCGGGCTCTGGCCAGCTGGAAATTGAACACCCTCCACTTCGGGGTGAGGGTCCTCTGGGGAAAAGATCGCATGAGGTGAGGTCCAAAGCCCGAAAGATTCATCCGCGACAAAAACAAACGGAAGTCCCTCCAAATTGTCTTCATCCTGTGGCAGTTCCAGACCACCAGATTGTAGATGCTTGGCAAACTCCGTCCGCACGAACACTCCCCCATCAGACAGCCGGCCGTTCTTCCCCACGTCCACATACAAAAATTCATACTGTGCCGACACCACCGCCATCAACACGATACTATGAAAAAGTTTGTAGTTAAAATATTAACGACCCCGAACGGGGTGGCGGCACTATGCGGATGTGTTTCCCATCTTTTGGCCCTCCACAGTTCGAAAAGTTCCACCGCTGGGCAAATTGGAAGCCACAGTCTGCCATTCCTGTGGCATGGAGGGAAACTGTGGGGACAAACACAAAAAAAATTGTACTTTGGCACATAAACATTGCAATCACAATACAAAAACCATCCTTGTGCAACATCAGTATTAACATTTCATATTATTATTGTGGAGTGAGTATTTCAGGCCAAAAATATAGGCCCACTTATTATCAGACTCCTCACCCCTCTGATGGGGCAATAAACATTTTTAGGGGGGGGGGGAAAACTGCAATGGAGCAGACAAAAAACTGACTAGAAAAATACTAGGCTAGGTGTGTTTGTCCCTAAGATAGCATGCCCGGACAGGTTATAGTGCTGAAGGTAAAAAGATGCATGTTGGCCAACAAAAAGAACACGGAAAGCTTACCAACATGCATGGGGAGAAAAGGGAACATTTAACACACAGCATATTTTCATCATCTCTGCGGTTTTTATTTTTTGCGCTATAAACAAAAATAGAGCGGCAATTTTGAAAAAAATTCTATATTGTTTACATTTTGCTATAATAAATAACCCCCAAAAATATATAAAAAAACATTTTTTTTCCTCAGTTTAGTCCGATACGTATTCTTCTACCTATTTTTCGTAAAAAAAAAAAAAAAAAAAAAATCGCAATTAGCGTTTATTGATTAGTTTGCGCAAAAGTTATAGCGTTTACAAAATAGGGGGTAGTTTTATGGCATTTTTATTAATATTTTTTTTTTACTAGTAATGGCGGCGATCAGCGTTTTTTTTTCGGTACTGCGATATAATGGCGGACACTTCGGGCACTTTTGACACATTTTTGGGACCATTGGCATTTTTATAGTGATCAGTGCTATAAAAATGCATTGGATTACTATAAAAATGCCATTGGCAGTGAAGGGGTTAACACTAGGGGGCGGGGAAGGGGTTAAGTGTGTTCCTGGGTGTGTTCTAACTGTACTCACTAGGGGAAATCACTGATCTTCTGTTCATACATTATATGAACAGAAGATCAACGTTTCCCCGCTGACAGGACCGGGAGCTTTGTGTTTACACACATAGCTCCCGTTCCTCGCTCTGTACCGAGGCGCCCCCTAGTGGCCTTTAAAGTGCCGACGTAGAGCTACGGGCTCTCGCCCAGGCGTGCCGACCTGCCGCAGTAAAATGACGGCGGCAGGTCGGCAAGCAGGTAAAGACATAGATTGTAATGTTACAGGAGGAAACTTACCTTAACATACTCCTCCTGCATAACTTGTATGATGGCAGAACACATCTCCGGTATGATGATCCCAAGCACCTGGGGAGAGATGCCTGTCGAGAACTTGAGGTCCTGCAGGCTCCTCCCAGTTGCCAGGTACCGCAACGTGGCAATAAGCCTCTGCTCGGCCGTGATGGCTTGGCGCATCACAGTGTCCTGCCTCGTGATATAGGGGGACAGAAGATCCAATAGACGGTGGAAAACGGGGTCCGTCATACGAAGAAAGTTCCTGTAGTCATCAGGATTATTCTCCCTGATTTCCCTAAGCAGAGGCATATGAGAAAATCAGTCACGCTGGCGCAACCAATTCTTGGCCCAGGAACTCCTCCTCACCCTGTTCCTGGCCAAAGTCCTGGAGTGAATATGAAATCCAGAACCCAGCCCAAACGCAGCAGGAATTCGAGTAAAGTCACGCTGCTGCTTCATCATGGCTTCAAACCGGCTGGCTGGTCAGTCAAAATGTCCAAATCCAGCAATACCTGCAAAGAACGCACGGCAAACAGATACGAGCGGACAGGACGCCACTGCAAAGCAGAAACGACCCGAACACCAGCACTGAATGCCAAATACGACCCACAAGCACACACTGAACCCGAGAATACGACCTGTGAAGCACGGAGACTGAAAAGCGCGAATCGGCTCTAACCAAACCTTCGCTAACATGCGGGAACAAGTAACTAGCAAAAGCGGAACCAAGGGCGGCGCCGCTTTGGCCTTCCCCGGTCCGATGGGATTTTGGTCTGATGGTGTGTACGCACACTTCAGCGTGGTCCGATGAAAACGGTCCGTCGGACCAGTCTTATCGGACCGGTATGATTGTGTGTACGTGGCCTTAAAGGAAAAAAAAGGGGGGAACAAAAGGGAATAAGGTTAATCAAAGGGATAAGTGGATAAATAAGAAGGTCAGTATGGTGGCCTGAGTTTATGGGAGGAGCCCGGAGGGTATTTAAGCAGCCCACTCACACATGCTCTTTGTCAGTTCACTGTGCGGTACTACACGTCACTGGGCTGACTCTTCCCAGCTCACCTAATGTCCGTGAGTCTGTGCATTCAATCTCATTCGACACCCTCCCGCCCTTCCCTTTTTCAGGCACTTCTCAGCATATCCTTCTTCAATTAACTACCCATTACTTACCTTGGGTATGCCCCCTTTTCTTGGCATACTGACCAGACCACCAAGGCACACTTCAGGTCTATTTATGTTGTATGTCTTGTCGCGTGTTTATGTGATTCACATCACTCTCGGTCAGAGGGTAACGACCATTAATGTAATTAAGTAAATGTCCCCAGGTCAAGGAATAGCAGAAAACATGGTATGTAATTCTGAAGAATTAGTAAAGTTTATCCAGCTAGCCCAAGTTTTATGAAATTTAAAAGGTGAGTCATTGGCCTGTTATATTAGTTCTTCCATTTCTGCAATATTTTCGATTTTTTTTTATCCACTCAGATACTTATTACATGTTTTGGAGGTGATATGTTTTTTCCAGTGTATAGGTATACATCATTTTGCAGCATTGATAAAGGTGCATTACAAGAGATTGTTTCTAAGTTGAAATAAGTAAGGATGTGTGATGTAATAAGTATTGTGTATGATTATAGTCTAGTTCAGGGCTCAAAATTTCAAGTCCTGAGCTACTAGCCAGGCCTCAAGGCGTACTCGCCACCAGTTGCCCCGCCCAGCCCCTACCATGTCCCGCCCCTAGACACGCCCTCATAAATTATCTCATGAAATTACACTTAAATGTCTTATGCAGAATTAAGTTATAAAAATAAATATTAACAACAACTTTACCCGTGCCCAAAAATGCGGCCTGCCTATGTCTACCAATGCAGCACATGTACCCAGTGCAGCAAAATGTCCCCAATGCAGCAAAATGTCTCCACATTGCAGCCAAATGTCCCCACATTGCAGCCAAATGTCCCCACATTGCCGCCAAATGTCCCCACATTGCAGCCAAATGTCCCCACATTGCCCCACATTGCAGCCAAATGTCTCCACATTGCAGCCAGAAGTCCCCACATTGAAGCCAAATGTCCCCACATTGCAGCCAAATGTCCCCACATTGCAGCCAAATGTCCCCACATTGCAGCCAGATGTCCCCACATTGAAGCCAAACGTCCCCACATTGAAGCCAAACATCCCCACATTGAAGCCAAACGTCCCCACATTGCAGCCAGAGTCCCCACATTGCAGCCAGATGTCCCCACATTGCAGCCAGATGTCCCCATATTGCAGCCAGATGTCCCCACATGTCCCCACATCGCAGCCAAATGTCCCCACATTGCAGCCAGACGTCCCCACATTGCAGCCAAACGTCCCCACATTGCAGCCAAACGTCCCCACATTGCAGCCAAACGTCCCCACATTGCAGCCAAACGTCCCCACATTGAAGCCAAACGTCCCCACATTGCAGCCAGAGTCCCCACATTGCAGCCAGAGTCCCCACATTGCAGCCAGAGTCCCCACATTGCAGCCAGAGTCCCCACATTGCAGCCAAATGTCCCCACATTGCAGCCAAATGTCCCCACATTGCAGCCAAATGTCCCCACATTGCAGCCAAATGTCCCCACATTGCAGCCAGATGTCCCCACATTGCAGCCAGACGTCCCCACATTGAAGCCAAACGTCCCCACATTGAAGCCAAACGTCCCCACATTGCAGTCAGAGTCCCCACATTGCAGCCAAATGTCCCCACATTGCAGCCAAATGTCCCCACATTGCAGCCAAATGTCCCCACATTGCAGCCAAATGTCCCCACATTGCAGTCAGAGTCCCCACATTGCAGCCAAATGTCCCCACATTGCAGCCAAATGTCCCCACATTGCAGCCAAATGACCCCACATTGCAGCCAAATGTCCCCACATTGCAGCCAGATGTCCCCACATTGCAGCCAGACGTCCCCACATTGAAGCCAAACGTCCCCACATTGAAGCCAAACGTCCCCACATTGAAGCCAAACGTCCCCACATTGAAGCCAAACATCCCCACATTGAAGCCAAACGTCCCCACATTGCAGCCAGAGTCCCCACATTGCAGCCAGATGTCCCCACATTGCAGCCAGATGTCCCCATATTGCAGCCAGATGTCCCCACATGTCCCCACATCGCAGCCAAATGTCCCCACATTGCAGCCAGACGTCCCCACATTGCAGCCAAGCGTCCCCACATTGCAGCCAAACGTCCCCACATTGCAGCCAAACGTCCCCACATTGCAGCCAAACGTCCCCACATTGAAGCCAAACGTCCCCACATTGAAGCCAAACGTCCCCACATTGCAGCCAGAGTCCCCACATTGCAGCCAGAGTCCCCACATTGCAGCCAGAGTCCCCACATTGCAGCCAGAGTCCCCACATTGCAGCCAAATGTCCCCACATTGCAGCCAAATGTCCCCACATTGCAGCCAAATGTCCCCACATTGCAGCCAAATGTCCCCACATTGCAGCCAGATGTCCCCACATTGCAGCCAGACGTCCCCACATTGAAGCCAAACGTCCCCACATTGAAGCCAAACGTCCCCACATTGCAGTCAGAGTCCCCACATTGCAGCCAAATGTCCCCACATTGCAGCCAAATGTCCCCACATTGCAGCCAAATGTCCCCACATTGCAGCCAAATGTCCCCACATTGCAGTCAGAGTCCCCACATTGCAGCCAAATGTCCCCACATTGCAGCCAAATGTCCCCACATTGCAGCCAAATGTCCCCACATTGCAGCCAAATGACCCCACATTGCAGCCAAATGTCCCCACATTGCAGCCAGATGTCCCCACATTGCAGCCAGACGTCCCCACATTGAAGCCAAACGTCCCCACATTGAAGCCAAACGTCCCCACATTGAAGCCAAACGTCCCCACATTGAAGCCAAACGTCCCCACATTGCAGCCAGATGTCCCCACATTGCAGTCAGAGTCCCCACATTGCAGCCAAATGTCCCCACATTGAAGCCAAACGTCCCCACATTGCAGCCAAATGTCCCCACATTGCAGCCAAATGTCCCCACATTGCAGCCAAATGTCCCCACATTGCAGCAAAATGTCCCCACATTGCAGCAAAATGTCCCAAATTGCAGCCAAATGTCCCCACATTGCAGCAAAATGTCCCCACATTGCAGCCAAATGTCCCCACATTGCAGCCAAATGTCCCCACATTGCAGCCAAATGTCCCCACATTGCAGCCAAATGTCCCCACATTGCAGCCAGACGTCCCCACATTGAAGCCAAACGTCCCCACATTGAAGCCAAACGTCCCCACATTGAAGCCAAACATCCCCACATTGAAGCCAAACGTCCCCACATTGCAGCCAGATGTCCCCACATTGCAGTCAGAGTCCCCACATTGCAGCCAAATGTCCCCACATTGAAGCCAAACGTCCCCACATTGCAGCCAGATGTCCCCACATTGCAGTCAGAGTCCCCACATTGCAGCCAAATGTCCCCACATTGCAGCCAAATGTCCCCACATTGCAGCCAAATGTCCCCACATTGCATCCAAATGTCCCCACATTGCAGCAAAATGTCCCCACATTGCAGCCAAATGTCCCCAAATTGCAGCCAAATGTCCCCACATTGCAGCAAAATGTCCCCACATTGCAGCCAAATGTCCCCACATTGCAGCCAAATGTCCCCACATTGCAGCCAAATGTCCCCACATTGCAGCCAGATGTCCCCACATGTCCCCACATCGCAGCCAGACGTCCCCACATTGCAGCCAAACGTCCCCACATTGAAGCCAAACGTCCCCACATTGAAGCCAAACGTCCCCACATTGAAGCCAAACGTCCCCACATTGAAGCCAAACATCCCCACATTGAAGCCAAACATCCCCACATTGAAGCCAGAGTCCCCACATTGCAGCCAGAGTCCCCACATTGCAGCCAAATGTCCCCACATTGCAGCCAAATGTCCCCACATTGCAGCCAAATGTCCCCACATTGCAGCCAGATGTCCCCACATTGCAGCCAAATGTCCCCACATTGCAGCTAAATGTCCCCACATTGCAGCCAAATGTCCCCACATTGCAGCCAAATGTCCCCACATTGAAGCCAAACGTCCCCACATTGAAGCCAAACGTCCCCACATTGCAGCCAGATGTCCCCACATTGCAGTCAGAGTCCCCACATTGCAGCCAAATGTCCCCACATTGCAGCCAAATGTCCCCACATTGCAGCCAAATGTCCCCACATTGCAGTCAGAGTCCCCACATTGCAGCCAAATGTCCCCACATTGCAGCCAAATGTCCCCACATTGCAGCCAAATGTCCCCACATTGCAGCCAAATGTCCCCACATTGCAGCCAAATGACCCCACATTGCAGCCAAATGTCCCCACATTGCAGCCAGATGTCCCCACATTGCAGCCAGATGTCCCCACATTGCAGCCAGACGTCCCCACATTGAAGCCAAACGTCCCCACATTGAAGCCAAACGTCCCCACATTGAAGCCAAACATCCCCACATTGAAGCCAAACGTCCCCACATTGCAGCCAAATGTCCCCACATTGAAGCCAAACGTCCCCACATTGCAGCCAGATGTCCCCACATTGCAGTCAGAGTCCACACATTGCAGCCAAATGTCCCCACATTGCAGCCACATGTCCCCACATTGCAGCCAAATGTCCCCACATTGCAGCCAAATGTCCCCACATTGCAGCCAAATGTCCCCACATTGCAGCCAAGTGTCCCCACATCGCAGCCAAACGTCCCCACATTGCAGCCAGACGTCCCCACATTGCAGCCAAACGTCCCCACATTGAAGCCAAACGTCCCCACATTGAAGCCAAACGTCCCCACATTGAAGCCAAACATCCCCACATTGAAGCCAAACATCCCCACATTGAAGCCAAACATCCCCACATTGAAGCCAAACATCCCCACATTGAAGCCAGAGTCCCCACATTGCAGCCAGAGTCCCCACATTGCAGCCAGAGTCCCCACATTGCAGCCAGAGTCCCCACATTGCAGCCAAATGTCCCCACATTGCAGCCAAACGTCCCCACATTGCAGCCAAACGTCCCCACATTGCAGCCAAACGTCCCCACATTGAAGCCAAGCGTCCCCACATTGAAGCCAAACGTCCCCACATTGAAGCCAAACGTCCCCACATTGCAGCAAAACGTCCCCACATTGCAGCCAAATGTCCCCACATTGCAGCCAAATGTCCCCACATTACAGCCAAATGTCCCCACATTGCAGCCAAATGTCCCCACATTGCAGCCAAAAGTCCCCACATTGCAGCCAAATGTCCCCACATTGCAGCCAAATGTCCCCACATTGCAGCAAGATGTCTCCACATTGCAGCCAAATGTCCCCACATTGCAGCCAAATGTCCCCACATTGCAGCAAGATGTCTCCACATTGCAGCAAGATGTCTCCACATTGCAGCCAAATGTCCCCACATTGCAGCCAGATGTCCCCACATTGCAGCCAGATGTCCCCACATTGCAGCCAGATGTCCCCACATTGCAGCCAAACGTCCCCACATTGCAGCCAAATGTGGGGAGGGGGGCAGAATTGGGGCATAGGGGGGTGATTGGGGGGGTTATTTAACGTCTAAATCTGCAATTAACCCCCCGCCCCAATCCAGCACATGTTCCTTCAATTCTCCTCCCAGCAAACTCCCAGTGCCTCCAGAACCCACATCACACATACCGTTTTACTGCGGGCATGGTGCACTCCTTGGATGTGTGGGAGCCTGGGAGGTGAAGAGGGGCGGTCTGAGGCAAAAAGGGGCAGATCCGTGCGGCACTTCTAGGTACATTTCAACTGTACTACTGGCCTATGGGAGGTGGATAGGGGCGGTCCCGGGCGGCGCGCGCTCGTGTCCAATCTGCTGCTAGCCTGTGAAGGGACGGCACGGCAGCTTAGTTGAGTTACTGGCCGCAATGTGTGTGTCTGAGCGGCACTCGCACTGCACATAAATCTCCTCGCCAAATGCGAGCACAAATTTTGAGCCCTGGTCTAGTTTGTATGTTGTTATGTGGGAGATCATGTTATGCACTTCCTTCCAATAGGGTTGTATTTAAGGGCATTCCCACCAGATATGAAGGATTGTTCCCTGAGCAGTTGTACATCTCTAACATAGAGGACTTGTGTCGGGGTTACATTTATTAATCATGTCTGGAGTTTTATACCATCTGGAGTATATTTTAAAACCATTTTCTTGTGTTAGTACATTTAAAGATCCTTTGTTAATGTGTTTGAAAACATGTTCCCAATAATTTCTAGTAAGGCACATACCAAGATCTCTTTCCCATTTTTGGCAAGTCAAGTCATCTTTAGGATTGAAGTTAGCAAAAATGAAAGCATAAATGATTGAAATCGTGTGTCTGTGTAGTTCAGAACTGGTTCAAATTGTTTTCAAAGGGAGTAAGATCTTTATTCCATAGAGAAGGTGTTTTAGAGTTAAAGCGGAGCTCCACCCGCATTTTTTTTTTCAAAGTCGGCAGCTACTAACAGTGTAGCTGCTGACTTTGAATAAGGACACTTACCTGTCCTAGGCGCCCGCGCTGACGGCCCCCGCCGATGCCGATCCTCGATCCCGGCACCGCCATCCACAGTCAGGGAAACAGGCAGTGAAGCCGTGCGGCTTCACTGCCCGTTTCCTACTGCGCATGTGCGAGCGACGTGGCGCTTTGTGAATGGTCCGGCTGCTTTCTGGGATACACACAGTTCCCAGAATGCAGCGCGGCCCATTCACAAGAAGACACCGAGAAGAGGAGGAGGAAGGAAACCACACCGCGGATCATGAGGGCAGATTCGGGACTTCCGCATAGCAATAGCCTATTTAGGGTGAGTATTTATTAATTTTTTTTCCATTTTTTTTTTTTTTTTAGATTTAGGGTGGAGCTCCGCTTTAAGTCAAATATTTTTAATCTGGATATAGATGGAATAGGGTATATCCCTATCTGGATATAGTGTATTGAAGGTGTTGAAGGATACAAAATTGCCTTTATCAAAAAGAGATTTTGCTCTGATAGAAGAAGTGAAAGGTAAGCTGTGTATGTCAAGATTGGAAATTTTCAAGGGGAAATCTGTATTACGGTCAAGTTTTTTTTACAAAGTAGATGAAAGGTCAGCAAAGTAGGATCTGTGAGGGGATGAGTTTTATAATCACTTGGAATTTTGCGAGGATTAATCCAAGGTATGTGATGTAGTGGTATATCAGAAACTATTAACTCTAGTTCTATCTATGCTTTAGTAGCACTGTGGAGGTGCCAATCGATTACAAGGGACAAAAGACAGGACCGATAGTATTTTTTAATATCGGGTAGACCAATTCCACCCAATAGTTTAGGAGTAATCAATTTGTCCCATTTAATTCTGTTTGTAAGCCCAGATAAATTTTAAACATATTTGTTTATAAGTGGCAAAGAAAGAAGCTGGCAGTTTAATTGGTATGTAAGAATGGAAATACTGCGCTGTTTGATAGAAAACAAATGTCAAAATATGCAAGCAACTAAAAATGTGAGACACACACAAAAAAAAAAACAATTTTATGAGTTCACACTGTGTCAGTTTTCTTCTTCCACTTCGGTTTTAATTCATATTGATTATCGGTGAACGGTGGGAGACCTACTGGACATTGGACCATTTGCCATACAGACCCCCTGGCTGGGTATTAAGCCACATGCTATAGAAGGTCTCGGGCTTGGACCTTCCCCTCTGGTAAGAGGCTGCTTTTTCCTTGTCAAATATATCTTTATTTGAGCATAATACAGGCATTACATTGGTATTACGAGAAATAAGTAGAAATACATTCTTATTAAATAATAAGACCAAAAAAAAAAAAAAAAAAGGAGAAATTATAAACTAAAAATTAAGATTCTGATATGAATTGACAATCCTCGTGAGTTGTTTAATAAGGCTGGTTCTGTTACGGTACAAGGATAGGCTGCTGCACTACGTAAAGAAGTGCGTCGAGGGAGGCATACCTTTTGAATATTATACTCGCCTCAGTATCTTGTGGAATATAAGAATATTAATTAGCAGGTGCGTCTGTATAACCTGGCATCGAGAGGGTACCTGACTAGTCTTAACTTCTTGAAGATTCCTGAGTGAAATGAGGATTGCGGCAACTTAATGAAAGAAAAATAAAAAATATAAAATATGACAGGAGGGGGGGGGGGTTAGGGAAGGGAAGTCTGCACGGCTGGGCCGGGAGGCCCCGACAAACGGTGTGTGAGTTCACTGCCGCTTCGATGGGTGGGCTACCATGGCATGAGTACATCATTGTTAAAGGCGTTCCGTGCTATGTGTGTACCCCAGGGTGCCCATACCTGTTCATACCTGGTGATCGTGTCATTCTCTAGTGCCGTCATTTTGGCGTATACCATTGCATTGTTCATCCTATTGATTGTTTCATTCACTGTTAATATCGAGGTTTTCCAGGCCTTCGCTATGGTCTGCTTCGCAGCTGTCAAGAGTTGCCTAGTCAGATTGAATTGTGAATGCGATAAGATGCTGGGTTTTAAGTTGAGTAGGGCCGTTTTGGGGTCTATTGGAATACTTTTGCCTGTCAGAGAATTTGCTATTTGAAAGATTTCCAACCAAAATGCTTGGGCTATAGGACACGACCACCAAGTGTGAAAGTATGTTCCCTTTTCCGTGCAACCTCTAAAACATAAGTCTGAGTGGTTTTGTGAAAACTTCGCTATTCTTGCTGGCACAAGGTACCATCTAGAAAGTACTTTGTAATTTGTCTCAGATGCTGATACATTAATGGATGCAGTTTTGGTGTTGAGCCAAATTTGTTTCCATTCTGCGGGACTTAGTTCCGTTTCAATGTCCTCTTCCCATTTGCTAACGTACGGTATTTTCCAGGAATCAGGCTGTGTTTGTAGCAAGGAGTAAAGGGTTGAGATTGCGTTTCTGGCGTGTGGGTTAGTTTTACATATATTTTCGAAATTAGAGAATTGGATGGGCGAGATTGATTCATTTACTGGTGGAAGGAAGAAGTTTTTGATTTGCAGATATCTGAAAAGTTCACCCTGCGGGATACCGCACGTCTCACAAAGTGATGGGAAGGGGACAAAGGTGGTGGAGTTAAAAAACTTGTATTTTTGAGTGCAGTCCCTCTTTGTCCATTCTTTGAATGTGTTGGGGTATACCCAGGCAGGGTAGAAGTCTGGGTTTTTAATAAATGAAAGCAGGGGGACTTGTGGTGACTGTATGTCATTTTTAGATTTAATTTTGTCCCAGAGTGCTAATGAGTGCTTGGTGACGGGGTTACTGATATTTTTAGTAGTTTAGAAGTTTTGGAGGGATCCACAATAAATTGGATATTGGAATAGGGTCGCATTCTAGAGCTTCTATCGAGACCCAAAGGGGAATTTCATGCTTTGCGTGGTATTTTGTAAGGGTAGCTAATTGGGCTGCCTGGTAATATTTGGTGAAGTTGGGGCATCCTGTCCCCCCACTGGTTTTGGGGAGTTGCAAGACTTGTGGCTTGATTCTTGGTTTAGAGGGCCCCCAAATAAAGAGAGAGGCTCGTTTCTGAAATAATCTCATGTAATGTGCCGGTATTGGTATGGGGAGTACTCTAAAGAGGTATAGGAGCTTGGGCAGTATTGTCATTTTAACCGCATTTAATTTCCCGAACCATGCTAGGGGGAGCTGTGACCATGTTTTCAATAGGCTTGTTATTTGCTTTAATAGCAGAGGATAATTGGACGAGAAAAGATCTTTTATATCTGCTGTGAGGTGGATTCCTAGGTAAGGGTTGCTTTTCCAGGCCATTCAAAGGGAAGTCCTGATTTTGTAGCTTTTAGTTCAATGTCAGATAATGAAATGTTTAGAGCTAAACACTTTTTCGGATTAATTTTTAGGCCTGAAACATCTGCAAACTGGTTCAGGATTGGGATGAGGTTCGGGCCGGAAACTTGGGGGGAGGATAAGAAAAGTAAAATATCATCTGCGTACATGCATAATTTATGTTTGAAGCCTCCTAGTTCTATGCCTAAAATCTTGGGGTCTGATCTGATTCTTTGGGCTAGGGGCTCTATAAGGAGGGCGAACAGCAAAGGGGATAAGGGGCAGCCTTGCCTTGTACCTCTCTGGACTGTGAACGTTTCAGATTTGTATCCTGCGTATTTGACGTACGCTTTTGGATTGTTGTAGAGCGCCATGATCCAGTTTCTAAAATTGGGACCGAAGCCCCATTTCTGTAAAGTATATTCCATGTAGGACCAAGAAACTGAATCAAAGGCCTGTTTGATGTCTAGAGAAATGAAGCAGGCTGGGATCCTCCTCGCCTTGGCTGAGTGGGCGAGCAAGCATGCCCTCCGGATGTTATCCCCTGCCTGCCTAGTGGGCATGAAACCCACTTGATCCCGGTGAATCAGTGAACCGATATGCTTATTTAGGCGGCTGGCCAGAATTTTACCTAAGAGTTTAACATCCGTGTTCAACATGGATATTGGGCGAAAATTTTCACAGAGGGAGGAGTCAGAGTGGGGTTTTGGGATCATACAAATTGTGGCCATTAATGATTCCTGCCTGAAGGAATTTGATTTTAATAGGTCGTTGTATGCGTCTGCTAACGTGGGGGAGATTAGGCTAGAGAAGGTTTTGTAGTACGGGATGGGAACCCGTCAGGTCCGGGTCTTTTGTTTAATTTAAGTTCTTTTATGGCTGCCTTAACCTCATCTTGTGTTATTGGCCCTTCAAGATCTGCTCTCTGGGATTCTGTCATTTGCGGGAGTTGTAGTTGTGTGAAAAAGGAGTCAGTCTCCAATTTGTTAAAGGTGTTTGGCTCCGAAAGTAGTTTTTTAAGATGGGCACTAAATTTCTGCACTATTTTGGTAGGGTTGCTCGATATGTTGTTGTTTGCAATTTTCAATTTTATTGGGTCGTGTGTCTTATTTGTTGGGTTGAGGGCTCTTGCCAGGAGTGTTCCCGGCTTGTTGGAGTTCTTATAAAAAAGGTGTTTGGACCTGGTTAGCGTTTTGATGGCGGTGTTCGTAAGGAATAAGTCATATTCCATGCGAGTTTTGTCTACCCGAGCTTTAGTTATGGGGGAGTGGTTCTGCTGGAAGGCCAGAGAAAAGCTATATTGTACTCTGTTTCCAGTTTTTTCCCTAATTGTAAACGATCTCTCTTAAGGATCCCCATCTGTCTTTGGATTGCACCTCTTAGTACCGGCTTGTGAGCCTCCCAAAGAGTGAGGGGGGATGTCTCTGGAGTGGAGTTGAGTTCTAGATAGTCTTTTAAGTTCTGCTCAATTGTAGAGCAGTAGGCAGGGTGTTTAAGTATGATTTCAGGGAGGTACCCAGGTTGGGTCATGGTTCTTAGGGATTGTGGATGCAAATGTTGTGAATACTGCATTATGGTCCGACCAGGGGATGGGAATGATGCTAGAATCAAGCACCTCTGGCAGCATTCCGATAGTAGTGAGGATGTGGTCAATGCGGCTGGAAGATTTGTGGGGGTTAGAGTAGTGTGTGTATATTCGCTTGGTAGGATTGGTTTCTCTCCAGGTGTCCACCAATTTATACTTAGATAGCAGATTGGAGAGAGACCATTTAACTAGTTTTTTGGTGGGGGCAAAAGGAGATCTATCCAGGAAAGGGAGAAGAACCTGGTTGGAATCGCCACACAAGAAGAGAGCTCCCATCCTGTGTGTGTTGACAATTTGGAAGAGATGAGACAGAAATGGAAGTGGGTTCAGGTTAGGTGCATAGTATGACACTACTGTCACCACCGTGTCCATAATGTGACCTGTTAGGATTATGTAACGTCCCTCTGGGTCTTTTATTTCAGACTTCAGAGTGAAGGGTGTTGTTCTGTGAAATGCAATAAGGGTGCCTCTTTTTTTGGCGGAGGCGGATGCCATATAGACTTGTGGATATGATGCGTTAAAAAATTTAGGGGTAGAGTGAGGGGTGAAATGGGTTTCCTGCAAACATACAATGTGTGCTTTCTTGGTCTGAAAGTGTCTAAATGCCTTAGTGCGTTTTTGCGGAACGTTGAGGCCTTGTACGTTAAGCGATAGTAAGTTCAATGGAGCCATGGCAGCCAAACCAACATAAAGATCTTACCTTGACCGTCGTGTCGCGACGTCCCGACCCAGCTCGCGCAGACAAGGGGGGAGGAGGAGGGGGGAAGGTTTCAAAATGATTGCCCTTGAGAAAGAGATGAAATACATTACAATACATAGAACTTTTAAACAACTTTATGCTAATTAAGTGTCCAAAACTGACCCGTGAAGGGGAAAACAGGTTCCCTTCAGGGGAAAAAATGCCCACCTTCAGAACCGGCATATTATTGCCGGGTCCGGAGGGGGGTCTAGGGTAGCACATGTGGATTCCGTGCATCGGAGACCCGTGTACTGAAACAGAAAGAACTTGTAGGTGCCCCTCGGGGAACCCTACTTAGCATTGTTGAGTGTATCCTCTTGTTAAGAACAGGGTGTGAAGTTACTGGTGTCTGAGGGCGTTTTGCTCCTCAGATATGAGAGCTTAGATGGAAATTTGGGGGGTGCAAGCGAGGTTGCTTCACATCAATTCTACGGGTTGTAATAAATGGAGCAGGGGGGGGCTTCTATTGGGAGATGCAGTTGTGGGGAAAGATAGGGCGTAAGGAACCTGCGCTGCACTAGGTAGGGTGGGTGCAGGCCCAAATAGTCCAGAAGGAGATTCAGAAGCATGAGGGGGGGGGTACTGCTTTAAATTGATGAGGTAAAGTGGGAGCAATATTGGAGGGAGGTTGTGACCTCCTGGGAGGAGGTAGAGTCAAGTTGGGGAGCAAAGACATCACTGAATAGTGGGCAAAGGGGGATGCACAGAGTTGGAAATGTTCCTATTTGATATGTTCAGTCCATCGTATCTTCTGAACTCTGAGGCTGGTCCATGAATCTGCCTCTTTTGTTTGGTTTTGGTGTGCCGTTGTTTTGGTCTTGGTGGGATGGATCCATGCGGGAGGAAGAAGAAGCCATTCTTCTGCGGGGGGTGGTGTCAGTTGTGGCAGGCATGACTAGTATTTTGAAGTCCAATAATGCTTGGTGTAGTTGTTTCTGGTGTTCTACACACAATTTTGGTTCCCTGGTAAACGAAGCGCAGGGAGAAGGGGAAGCCCCATTGGTACTTTATTTTGTGGTGTTGTAGCTCTAATAAAAGTGGCTTCATTGCCCTTCTTTTGGCTATAGTCAGTTGCGATAGGTCCGCAAAAATCTGATAGTTGTGACCTTGAAAGGACAGGCTTTCTTTTCCTCTGGCGGCCTCCAGGACCTGCTCTTTTGTTCTGTAAAAATGAAATTTTGCAATTATGTCCCTAGGAGGGCCATCTGCTTTTCTTGAGGTTAAAGCTCTGTGGATTCTGTCCATTTCCAGTCTTTCCACTGGTATGCCAGGGATCAGTTCCTGGCATAGCGCCATTATGGTAGCTTGCAGGTCCAGTACTGATTCTGGGATTCCTCTGAACCTAAGGTTGGACCTTCTGGCCCTATTCTCAAAATCTTCTAGTCTGCTTTGCAGCACCAGATTTTCCTCCTTAAGAAAGTCAATTTCTGTCAGACATTCCTGCGTGTATGTTTCTATTTCCTCTGTCTTTATCTCCAATGCCTGTGTGCGGTTTCCAAGCTCTCTAATTTCCTTAGTGAGATTAGCTGTTATTTGGTCTGAGGTGTTTTGTAGTGCTCTGTGGAGCATTTTTTCAAATTGCCTCAGGAGACCTGCGGGGGCTATGGCTTCTATGTTTGAGGCTTGTGGTTCTTCTGCGCTGTCATTCCCCTCACTGTCCGGGTGTTGATACCTGGTGGAAGTCATTGTCTTTGCTGTTTTCCCTGTGCCTTTTTTGACCCTTTCTGAGGAGAGGTGCTCTGAGGTGACAGGCGCCTTTTTTGCGGTGCTCTTGGGATGCTGCGCGCCGCCGTTGTGGTTTAGCTTGCCTTTGCCCCTCGCTCCTCCAAGCACCATTTTTCGTTCCTGCGGGTTTCCCTCACCTCTCTGTAGTATTTGCTCGTGTCCCCGTTCGTTTTCGGTGCCGTTTTCGATTATATATCGACGGGTATTCTCCTTCACGGAGCGGAGCTCTAGCTGGGCATGTCCGTCCCGCTAGGCTTCGCGCATGCGCCCCCAGAGGCTGCTTTTTCAAAGGGTTTTCTATTCATGCACTTTTCTGAGGTCTTTCGTTTGATGTCACCGCTCATTTTAAGAACACAAGTTTAATAAATCATTCAACTATTACGTGGCACATCCGATTATTGAAATTAGAGACTGATATGTATGTTTTTTCCATATTTGGACATCACTATATATACCATTCCAAGTATCTCATTCATGTTATCTATATGGTTCCATATTAATTTATGGTCAATTGTGTAGACTTGTCACGGTTTTGCGCAGCTTGATTTAGCTTAATTGGTATAGCTTGTAGGAGGTAAAGAATTCTAGGAAGAACGTTCATTTTCAATATAGCAGCCCTCCTGAACCATGTAAAGAATTCATTCTTGAAGATCATCCTAAATATTCTTAAGTATACGAATAAAGTTAGATGAATATAAAGGGCCAGATTCAGGTAGCGCCGCGTATCTTTGTGCTGGCGTATCGTATCCTATTTACGCTACGCCTCCGCAACTTTTACAGGCAAGTGCTGTATTCACAAAGCACTTGCTCCGTAAGTTGGTGCGGCGTATCGTAAATGTGCCGGCGTAAGTGCGCGTAATTCAAATTAGGCAGGTAGGGGGCGTGTTGTATTGAAATTAACCGTAAATGATGCGCCGAATGAACTGCGCATGCACCGGCCGTGGACATATCCCAGTGCGCATGCTCAAAATCACGTTGTGAATGTAACTTACGCCCAGCCCTATTCTGAATCGACTTACGCAAACAACGTAAACGGCGTACAATTCTACGCTGTCCCGTCATCCATACTTAAAATTGCCTGCGCCTCATATAGCAGGGGTAACTTTACGCTGGTCTGACGCCTTACGTAAACGGCACAAATAGATACGCCGATTCACAAAGTTGCGGCCGGCGTATCTACCTAATTTACATATTCAACGCGTAAATCTACGGAATCGACACCTAGCGGCCAGCGTAAATATGCAACTAAGATACGAAGGCGTAATAGACTTATGCCGCTCGTATCTTAGCTAAATCCCGGCGTATCTGACACATCCGGACTTACGACGGATTATCTGGAGATACGCCGTCGTAAGTCTTTCTGAATTTTTATAACAAAAAGTTAAATTATTATTTTATTTTTTTCAAAATTGTCGGTCTTTTTTTGTTTATAGCACAAAAATAGACGCTGCAGAGGTGATGAAATACCACCAAAAGAAAGCTATATTTGTGAAAAAATAAAAAGGACAATTTTATTTGCGTAAAGTGTCGCAGGCCCGCGCAATTGTCCGTTACAGTAACACAGTGCCCTATTGGCCTGCTCATTAAGGGGGTAAATCCTTTTGGGGCTGAAGTGATTAAACATTTCTGATTTGTGCCTGGAGGTCAGCTTTAACCACTTCAGCCCCTGACCATATTGCTGGTCAATGGCCGGGCCACTTTTTGCGATTTGGCACTGCGTCGCTTTAACTGACAATTGCGCGGTTGTGCGACGTGGCTCCCAAAAAAAATTGGCAGCCTTTTTTCCCCACAAATAGAGCTTTCTTTTGGTGGTATTTGATCATCTCTGCGGTTTGTATTTTTTGCGCTATAAACAAAAATAGAGCGACAATTTTGAAAAAAAAAAAAGAATATTTTTTACTTTTTGCTGTAAATAAATATCCCCAAAAATATATATAAAAACAATTTATTTCCTCAATTTAGGCCGATACGTATTCTTCTACATATTCTTCGTAAAAAAATACCACAATAAGCGTTTATTGATTGGTTTGCACAAAAGTTATAGCATTTACAAAATAGGGGATAGTTTTATGGCATTTTTATTAATATATTGTATTTACTAGTAATGGCGGCGATCAGCGATTTGTATCGGTACTGCGACCTTATGGCGGACGCTTCGGACACATTTTTGGGACCATTGTCATTTTTATAGCGATCAGTACTATAAAAATGCCACTGGCAGGGAAGGGGTTAACACTAGGGGGCAGGGAAGTGGTTAATTATGTTCCCTGTGTGTGTTCTAACTGAAGGGGGGGGGGTGGGATTGACTAGGGGAAATGACTGATCGCTATTCATACATTGTATGAACAGGCGGTCAGGCATTTCTCCCCCTGACAGGACCTGGAGCTGTGTGTTTACACATACAGCTCTCGGTTCTCGCTCTGTTAACGAGCGATTGCGGGTGCCCGGCAGTGATCGCGCCTGCTGGGCACGTGTGTCGGCACCAGGGGCGAGCGGGGGGTGCGCACCCCTATTGGCTGAATTGCAAAGACGTATAGCTACGTGATCTCGCCGTATAACTGCAGCGGGTGGTCGGCAAGCGGTTAAAGAGAGACTGCAGTGTGCTTACATAATTTTTAATAAAAAACATTTTTTTTTCATTCTGAAGCTTCTCCCCCCAACCACATTGCATATTATTTTATATATACTGTGATTCTGTACTTGCCAAATATGCTGCACAAATCTACCTCCACTGAGTCTGGCTGTAATCATTTTAACTGTGGGCAGCTGAAGCTGCTGCTGTTCACTTCCTGGATTTACACAGAGGCACACCTCCAGCTCTCATTGGCTCTCTTTTGACTCATTCCCCCTCCCTTCCTGGCAAACTCTCACAAGATTTAGAGAGAGAGAGCTGTGCAATATGTCATAAGCCTAGGCTTTTTACCAGATAAGAAAGAGGAAGTGTTCTGTATAAGATATTTACGGGCAGAAGAAAAAAAACGTTTACTATACAAAGGTAAAACAACAAGGGCAGAAGATTTAATAGATGGAGAGAGGAAAACAAATGACTGAAGTTCCACTTTAACAAGGCACACTGCAAGCTGTCCTTCAGCACAGCACTTCTCATCCTAAAACTTGCTGGCCCCATCCTGTGAGAGAAAACAATTTTACAGTAGTTTACCAAAGAAAAGGCACGAGATTGGAAGATAGGAACGCTGCAGCAGAAGTATAGGAGAATTTCAGCTCATTCCTTGTACTTGGAGTATAGTTTGTAGGCGAGCCTGCCACGTCCCCGGGAAATAGAAGGAAGCCATCGTCACGTAGAGGTGCATCGAGCAGGCTACTCGCAGCAGGCAGGCAGGCTCAAGCCATTGGTCCTAAGTAGTACATTGCACAGCCCTCCCCCGTTTCCTCTCCCCATACCGGAAGTGAACTCTTGTAATTTCCTGAGCCGGGACCTAAGAACGGCTTGAGTTGGACTAGTTGAGAGAACTTCTGGAGTTATACGGTGGGGACAATTGCAGGAATGTCGGTGGCTGGGTTTAAGAAGCAGTTCTACAAAGCGAGCCAGGTCAGTGCAGTTGGTGGTCATTTGGGGTTCGCCTGTGCTGGGCTTGTGTGGTGTGGGAAGCTGAGCGCAGTGCTCTGTGTTTGGACGGGGGGCTTGGCGCTAACAGAGGAAAATCAATGGAAATCATGAGGTTATTGCACTGGACGGGCAAGGCTTATACCTAGTTTTGCAAATATAAGGCTATACGCTGGTATCTAAGATTGTGTGACATGTCCTTATCTTGCCAATGAGAGGCCTGATGTGCAAGGAGTGTGGCAGGGATACCTGGCAACTGTCAAATCTGTTCAATTGGAATGGGTGCTGAATGCTCATACTATGAAAGGACAATTTATAGAGAAACAGAGCATTTTATTTTAAATGTTATTTTGTTTAGATAGAGAGGGCTGTATTCAAACTACAGCCTGTGCTTAGGGTCAGTGGTGTATTCTCAAAGTGCAGATTGGGGGTCTGTCAGCAGAGGCTGCTTATGGTTTCTGCTTCAATTCCTCCAACCAATCACTTTTTCCAGCATTGACATGGAGACAAAACTTTCTGTTCTTACCTGCAACAGTAATGCCCCCTTCCCTACTGCTCAGGGTGCCTCTAGGGGGAGGGGGGGGGGTACACAGACATAAGGGGGGATGGAAATGGGGGGGACTCTGACGAGGAGACTGATGGAAATGGGGGGGACTCTGACGAGGAGACTGATGGAAATGGGGGGGGGGACTCTGACGAGGAGACTGATGGAAATGGGGGGGACTCTGACGAGGAGACTGATGGAAATGGGGGGGGGGGGACTCTGATGAGGAGGGGACTGATGAGACTGATGGAAAATGGGGGGGGGGGACTCTGATGAGGAGACTGATGGAAATGGGGGGGAGGGGACTCTGATGAGGAGACTGATGGAAATGGGGGGGGGGACTCTGATGAGGAGACTGATGGAAATGGGGGGGGGGGACTCTGATGAGGAGACTGATGGAAATGGGGGGGGGGACTCTGATGAGGAGACTGATGGAAATGGGGGGGGGGGACCTCTGATGAGGAGACTGATGGAAATGGGGGGGGGGACTCTGATGAGGAGACTGATGGAAATGGGGGGGGGACTCTGATGAGGAGACTGATGGAAATGGGGGGGGCTCTGATGAGGAGACTGATGGAAATGGGGGTGGGACTCTGATGAGGAGACTGATGGAAATGGGGGGGGGGGACTTTGATGAGGAGACTGATGGAAATGGGGGGGGGACTCTGATGAGGAGACTGATGGAAATGGGGGGGGGGACTCTGATGAGGAGACTGATGGAAATGGGGGGGGGGGGACTCTGATGAGGAGACTGATGGAAATGGGGGGGGGGGGGGACTCTGATGAGAAGACTGATGGAAATGGGGGGGGGGACTCTGATGAGGAGACTGATGGAAATGGGGGGGGGACTCTGATGAGGAGACTGATGGAAATGGGGGGGGGGACTCTGATGAGGAGACTGATGGAAATGGTGGGGACTTGAGTGAGTGAGTAACTTGTATAGCGCAACAAATACGAACTTAATCGCCTCTAGGCGCTTTGCATCCAGCGTCATCCTGTTTCTTCAGAAGAGGCGGGTCTTTCGTTTTTTCCTGAAAGTCAGATGGTTTATGAGGCAATAGGGACACTCTTTGCTACACTTTATGGCTTGCTATACAGCCACTCTGAAGGCAGAAGGAACCAGAACTGCCAGTGGGGACCCCTGAACAGGAGAATCGGGGTGTTCCTTTGTGCAAAAGTTTTTTTTATTTTTTTTGTTTAACCACTTCAACACAGGGCTTTTATACACACTTTAATACCGGGCCTATTCTGGCACTTCACTCCTACATGTACAAATCATCATTATTTTTAGGGTTGTACCGATACCGAGTATTTGCGGGAGTACAAGTACTCCCACAAATGCCCCCCGTGCCTCATCCGATACTACACCCCCCGCCGCTGCATACCGCAACAACGCCGCCACCGCCGCTTGGTTAAACAGCATGCGGGGAACATTACACCTTTCATTTGAATAGCTGTAGTGTTTACCGCCACGTATAGACACTCCCCCTTGCTCGGGATTGGACGGGTGATCTGTCCAATCCCGAGCAAGGGGGTTTGTCTATATGCGGCGCAGTGGGGAACACTTCAGCTATTCAAATGAAAGCTGTGATGTTCCCCGCACCCTGATTAACCATGCGGCGGTGGCTGCATATGTGGGGGGACATGGCTGCATTTGGGGCACATTTAAAAAAAAGTATCGGTATTCGGTATCAGCGAGTACTTGAAAAAAAATATCGGTACTTGTACTCGGTCCTAAAAAAGTGGTATCGGGACAAACCTAATTCTTTTGCTAGAAAATTACTCAGAACCCCCAAACACTATATATGTTTTTTTAGCAGACACCCTAGGAAATAAAACGACGATCATTGCAACGTTTTATCTTGCACGGTATTTGCACAATAATTTTTCAAACGCCTTTTTTTTTGGAAAAAATAGTTTAATGAATTAAATAACAAAACAGTAAAGTTGGCCCAATTTTTTTTGTAGAATATGAAGGATGATGTTACACCAAGTAAATAGATACCTAACTTGTCACGCTTTAAATTTGCGCACACACATGGAATGGCGCCAAACTTCGTTACTTAAAAATCTCCATAGGCGATGCTTTAATTTGTATTTTATTTTTTACAGGCTACCAGTTTAGCGTTACAGAGGAGTTCTAGTGCTAGAATTGTTGCACACGCTCTAAGGCACGCGGCGACACCTCACGTGTGGTTTGAACAACGTTTACATGCGTGGGCGGGACTTGCGTTCGCTTCTGAGCGCGAACTGACGGGGACAGGGGCGTTTTTAATTCTTTTTTTATTATTTATTTTAGGTATTTTTTACACTTTTTTAAAAAAAAAATGTTTTATCGTTTTTATTCCTACTACAAGTAATGTAACCGTCCCTTGTAATAGGAATAGTGTGTGACAGGTCCTCTTCATGGAGAGATGCAAGGTCAATAAGACCCCACTTCTCTTCTCCAGGCTGGAAAGAACGAGTTAGTGAAAAAAAAAATCACAGATCTAATTCTTACTAGCCGCAATTGTGGTTTGTTTACTTACGGGTACCCGGGCGTGACGTCATCACATCGCGCCCGGCCTCGGACGGTCATAGAGATGACTGGTGACCATCTGGTCACCAGTCATCTCTATGCTTCGCATCCGGCGGACGGCGATCGTCTCTCCAGGCCCCCGATGGCACGGGGAGCCCAGAGAAGCACAGGAAACGAATGATGCCTCTATCATTCAGATATCACCGCACAAAGTACAGGACGTCATATGACGTCCACCCGGGATAAGAGATCCCCTTTGTGGATGTCATATGATGGCGTGCGGTATTGAAGTGGTTAAAAACAAAATCCAATATTTGCAATCACTGTAAGGGCTCTGTGCAGGGAAGATAAGCATCTGAACCTGAAGAAGCTGAAGGCTGATAGACTAGAGCAGGGTCGGCAACCTTTTGAGCACAGTGTGCCCAAAACTATTTTCAAAGAAATTGAGCGCGCCGATTTTATAACAAAAAATGTCAACTTCACACTGCTTTAGTACTGAGAAATTAACATCCTGCTCTCTCGCACCTCGGATCTGTCCTGCCACTTTAGCAGCCTGCTCATCTCTGCCACCACTGTAGCCCCCTGCATATCTACCCCACCGCTGTACGCTCCTACTCTTCTCTTCCACCGTACCCTCTTCTCATCTGATATGCAGAGTGGTGAAAGGAAGCAGAGATGACACATCTACCTGTTATGGCACACTCATCCTGCTGATCCACCTCACACATTCAGCCCACGTGCTGATGTATGTGATGTCACATACAAGCATACGGAATGGATGCGCAATGATGAGCTCAAGTCGGGGGGGATTTTCTGCAAGCAGTCAGCCTGTATGCAGGATAAGTTGGGCCCCTACAGCTGAGAAAAAGTGCGGCGCTCTGTGCACCACAAGAAGTGTTTGGTGTGATTTTCATTGCGCTCAATACTGACTGTGGCTTAAAGGGACACAGAGTGTCGGGGTTCAGTAGTAAGTGACACGAAGGTTCAGGAATAATTTCAACAAAGTTCCCAGAAGCTCAACAGTAATTCAACAAACTGTCAACTGATTGGGGTTTTCTCAATCCACAGTGAGATCCCTTCTTTCTGAGATTCATAGTGGCAACTAGAGGTCGACCGATATGGGTTTTTCCCTGGCCGATGCCGATATTTAGAAATCGGGGAGGCTGATGGCCGATATATGATGCCGATATTTAAGGTCGTTTTTTTTTTTTTCAAGCAGGTGGCACTTACAGGTGCCACTGGCTCGTGGCACTTACAGGTGAAACTGGCAAGTGCCACTGATTGGCGGGTGGCACTGGATGGCACTAGTTAGCACTGACAGGTGGCACTGGTACTGGCAGATGTCACTGATTGGCACGTGGCATTAAGGTGACACTGGCAAGTGGCACTAATTGGCACTGGCAGGTGGCACTGGATGGCAATAGTTAGCACTGGCAGGTGGCACTGGATGGTACTGATTGGCAGGTGGCACCAATTGGCAATAGATGGCATTGGTTGGCACTGGCAGGTTGCACTGGATGGCAATAGTTAGCACTGGATGGCAGTAGTTGGCACTGCATGGCACTGGATGGCGTTGGCATTGGCAGGTGGCACTGGATGGCATTGGCAGGTGGCACTGGATGGTGCTGGCATTGGCAGGTGGCACTGGATGGCGTTGGCATTGGCAGGTGGCACTGGATGGCGTTGGCAGGTGGCACTGGATGGCGTTGGCAGGTGGCACTGGATGGCGTTGGCAGGTGGCACTGGATGGCGTTGGCAGGTTGGCATTAGCAGGTTTCATAATGTCTGTGTCTTTGTGACACTTCCCTGTGCTGCTCTGCTGATGGGGAGGGAGTTGAGTGCCGGCAAAAGTGGCTTTGCTGCTTGTGGCACCAGTGCCAGGGGTTGCCTACCCCTGGTCTCTAGAGCTAATACAGTATAAGGCATTGCAATTACTTTTAAAGGATTTGTAAAGTTAGATCCCCCCCCCCCTCACCTTCCAGGACAGCTACTTGAGAAATGATTGGCTCCGCCGTCTACAGGAAACACAAATCGGATACAATTAAAATGGCCCCTCCCTTTCCTCTGACCTTCAGTTGGCTTGTGTTTCCAGACCCTCCAGGAGCACCGACAATCTTTTATTTTTTTTCCTAGGTCTGGTAACTGTGGTTGGCGGACCTACCTGCTCTGGCAGCATCCAGTACTGGACTGGTTGTGGCTGAGTCCTGGATGTGTTCAGTCCCCGTTTTTGGCCAGAAGGGTTCCCTGTTGAAGGGTCTTGCCTCACGTGCAAGGGTAAAATGGCAATTTCCTTCAGGTTCTCCCCAGCTCTGCTGGTGGAAACCTTGTCTTCCTTGGCTTCACCGGGGTGTGCCAAAATGGCGTCGGAGGACTTCCGGTGACGCGACAAGATGGCGCCATAACCGGAAATCGTGTGACGCATTTTCCGGCACTGTGTTCATAAGGACCATGGCGCAGTGCACTGAGGTCATGCTGCCTGGGACGGCAGCCTTTCGGATGGAACCAGCGGCAGCCTACGGTTCCCATACTACCCCCAAGGTAAGCTGTAGTTATGCAGCAGGGGTCCTTTTTTGGTATAGACCTGCTTTTTTTTTCTTATGGCTCTTGTTTCTGTTCTCTTTTTATTTTTTTAGGATAGACAGATGCTGAAACTGTAGAGCCAGGCTGCCTGATGGATATAAAAAAACTTTTTTGTGAAGATTCTTTTCCATCTAGGGCTAGTTCAGAGATTACCTCCTTTTTAAAGAGCTATTGTCTTCTATGAAGGAGGTGGTTGCCTCTTTCCGGTCTTTCAGTGACAGGGCAGCAGGTCTGGGACCTTCTTCCTATGGCCCCAGGACTCGAGAACCTTCAGTTAGACCCCCTCCTCAGTCCGAGATCAGTAATTCACACTATACCTCAGATCTGAAAGAATGGGAGAACCCAAGCTCCTCATCTGATGAGGATTCTGCATCAGTGGGGGAGGTGGGTAACCCTAAGTTTCTTTTCCAGCAGAAGAAAATTGATGAGTTTTTTTTTAAAATCAATTTATACCTCGGAACAGATTGAGATGCGGCAGTAAATCCAATCTGTGCAGGACAGAAAGTATAGGGTGCTTCAGGGGCAAAGTCAAGGACTTTTCCGGTTCACCAGTCGCTTAAGGATATGATTCTGTCATAATGGAAAGATCTGGAAAGGAGCGTGTTCCAATCTAAAGGGCACAAAAGAATTCCTTTTCAATCTGAAATTGAAGAAACTTTCTTTAAATGTCCTAAGCTAGATGCCCCTAGGTCTCAGGTTTCTAAGAAGTCAGACCTGTTCTTTGAAGATTCAGGGGTCCTGAAGGAGCAAATGGATAGGAAGGCCGATTCTTTGTGACGTAAGGCCTGGGATGATTCAGCTTTATCCTTGGGTCCAGTTGTAGCATCCACCTGTGTGGCTAGGAATTTAGATGTATGGGTTCAGTGTCTGGACGAGCTTCTTTCATCTTACACCCCCAAAGAGGAGATTAGAGAGTCCCTCCCACTCATTGCTAAAGCAGTAGCCTTCTTGGCTGATGCAGCTGCATCCTCTGTAAAAGTCTTCTGCTCTCATTAATTCAGCCAGACAAGCAATCTGGCTTAAGTCTTGGCAGGGGGACCTGGTCTCCAAGAACAAGCTCAGCGACATTCCCTTTTGAAGGCAAGCTCTTATTCGGTTCCTCCTTGGTGGAGGTCCTAGCTCGTTCCTCTGAGAAGAGTAAATGGTTCCCTTCTTCTCAAAAGAATAAGCCACAGAATAAGAAGACTTTTCGTAGTTTCCAAAACGGCTAATTTTGGAACCAACAGGCGAAGAAAAAGTGGTCTTTTAACCACTTAAGGACGTAAGGTGTTTTTCAGATTTGGTGTTTACAAGACTAAAACTTTTTTTTTGCTAGAAAATTACTTAAAACCCCCAAACATATATATATATTTTTTCTAACACCCTAGAGAATACAATGGCAGTCATTGCAATACTTTTTGTCACATTGTATTTGCACAGCGGTCTTGCAAGCGCACTTTTTTATTTTTTCGAAAAAAATCACTTTTTTTTTAATAATAAAAAAAAAAAAAAAAAGACAACAATAAATTTGGTCCAATTTTTTTATATATTTTGAAAGATAATGTTATGCCAAGTAAAATGATACCCAACATGTCACGCTTAAAAATTGCGCCCACTCGTGGCATGGGCTCAAACTTTTACCCTTAAAAATCTTGATAGGCGACGTTTTAAAAATTCCTATAGGTTTTGAGTTACAGAGGAGGTCTAGGGCTAGAATTATTGCTCTCGCTCGAACGATCGCGGCAATACCTCACTTGTGTGGTTTGAACATCGTTCTAATATGCGGGCGCTACTCGTGTATGCGTTCGCTTCTGCGCGCGAGCTCGTCGGGACAGGGCGCTTTAAAAAAAATGTTGTTTTTGTTTTCTTATTTTATCATTTTTTTTTGTCACTGAAATAAAAAAAAAAAAAAAAAAAAATTATAGAAAAAAGCATGACAGGTCCTCTTAAATAAGTGATCTGGGGTCAAAAAGACCTTGGATCTCATATTTAGACTTAAATGCAAAAAAAAAAAAAAAAAAAAATGGAAATTGACTTTTTTTTTTAAATGACAAAAAAAAAATGTTTCTTTAAGACGCATGGGATATGCCAAATCAAAAATCCCCGGGTCCGGACGGGCTCCCTATAGAGATATATAAGAAGTTTGGCGATATATTGCTCCCAGAGCTGTTGAGGACCTATGAGGGGGTGATGAGAGAGGGGACACTCCCACCCTCGATGTCTTAAGCAACTATTATTGTAATCCATAAGGAGGGGAAGGACCATATGGATCCTTCATCGTACCGCCCAATGTCCTTACTATCCTCTGATGTAAAAATCCTAGCCAAAATTCTTGCAACCAGGCTAAATAGATGCATTAGTAAACTTATTCGCCCAGACCAATCAGGCTTCATACCAGGTAGGGCAGCCAGTATTAACATCAGGAGAACTTTCCTAAACATACTCACTCCGATAGATACCGCAGGGTCCAGAGCTATACTGTTGCTCGATGCTGCCAAAGCCTTCGATAGCCTCGAGTGGGCATACCTTTGGAAAGTACTCGATAGCTTTGGGTTTGGTCCGTTCTACACCAGCTGGGTTAAGCTGTTGTATCGCGGACCGAGTGCCAAGGTTAGAATCAATGCCGAGACATCTGAGACCTTTCTACTGGGACGAGGCAGGGGTGCCCCCTTCTGTTCGATCTTGCAATGGAAC
Source organism: Rana kukunoris (assembly GCA_029574335.1). NCBI lineage: Eukaryota > Metazoa > Chordata > Amphibia > Anura > Ranidae > Rana > Rana kukunoris. The sequence continues at coordinate 400,242,243 of CM056049.1, forward strand.
CACTGGCCATCATGGCCAGGGCAAGGTCGGACATAATGGGGTTCAGAAGACACCAGGGTGAAGATAAAATCGCACTTTTCGCTGACTATGTTCTATTTTTTTCTTGGCGATGTTGAAGGATCGCTCGACAAAGTGATGCAATTAATGGAGGAATTTGAACAGTTCTCAGGTCTCACGATTAATTGGTCTAAGTCAGCCCTGCTACCAGTGGACCCCCACATGTTGTCAAGCCTCTCCCAAATATCCATTAGTCCTAAAATTAAGTACCTAGGAATTTGGATCTCAAAAGATGTTACCCACTTCCTCTCCTTAAACCTAGACCCACTATTACTAAAGTGGAAAAAGAAAGGTGACATATGGAAAAGATTGCCCCTGTCCGTCGCAGGACGTTGTAACTTAATCAAAATGATTTGGCAACCACAACTATTATACCTTCTACATAATTCGCCAATATGGATAGGACAGAAGTGGTTTAAAAAGATAAACTCTTTATTTAGAGATCTAATATGGAAGGGAGGGCAACCTAGGATAAGTCTACAAACTTTACAACTGCCTGTTAAGGAGGGGGGAATGGCGGTTCCTCATCCAAAATTATATTTTTTGGCAGCACAATTGCAACATCTAGCTGGATGCGGAACCGTAGAAAGAAGTGGTATCAACAATAGTCTCTTACTAATAGATAACCCACATAAGTTACTAGTTGAAGCCCTAGAAGCAGATTATCTTTGTCAAAAACATTTGATTACAAAATTAACCATTAAAATATGGCACATAATAAAAACAATCCTAGGGTATGAGGGACCGTCAGAATTTTCTCCCCTCTGGAATAACAATAACTTTCAGGAGCTGTTAAGTATAGAAGCATCGAGGGAGTGGGCGAACAAAGGCATATGTCGCCTAAAGCACATATTTAAGGGCAGCGTTATGAAGCCATTTCAAGACTTAGTAAGTGAATTTAAAATCTCAAATAAATCTTTCTTTAAATACCTTCTGGTCCGCCATGCTATACAAGCACAATTTGTCTCTCAGTCAGTCGAGTGGACAAAATTGCCAGCCCTGGCCCCTGTAATTGAGGCAACTCAAGCCAAGGGCTTAATAGCTGCGAATTATAGTAGGTTGGGTGAGAGGGCACTAAGTAAAGAAGGCCCGCGGAAGAGCAAAGTGGCATGGGAGAGCGATCTGGGCATCATCTCTTCAGAACAGTGGGATAGCATTCTCCGTCAAGGAGCTTGGGCGTCTATTGCCCCGGCCCAAAGACTGTCTAACCTATTTCTATTACATAGGGTCTACCATAAAATGTTCAAACTAGGATGGAGACTCAACAACGAGTGCCCAAGATGTAATAATAAAGGAGATCTTCATATGGTTTGGAAGTGCCCAAAACTATATAGCTTCTGGGTGGGCATTATAACACGAATAAATGAAAAATTTGGATCTGCCCTTGTCCCAGCAGCCAGGATCTGCCTTTTGGGTTGTATGGACGATACCAAGGTACCGCAAGGCACCCTTGAGCCTATCTTGAGATGCCTATTTCAGGCTTGTAAAATAATTGCCCAAAAATGGCAAGCGCAGGCGCCTCCAACTATAGAGAACTGGTTAGAAGTAATGAAACAAACTATCTCAAATGAAAAGGTACACTTCATTACCCAGGGGAAATATGACAAGTTTGTAAAAACTTGGAGACTATGGCAACTGACAGACGAGGATGCTAGGTAAGCACTCTTGCCCCCAAAATCTAGGGACCGCTTGAGCTTGGGTAAAAAGGAATGACCAATTAGTATAGGGTCCCCACGAGAAAGCCCTTACCTCTCTGCTCTCATCTGCTTCAACTATTAAACAGCAGGAACGGAGGCAATTGTTGATAAATTAACCCACCTATTACCATGTCTGTATGCTCACAAGGGAGGGGAAGAGAAGGGGGGATGGGAGGCGGGGATAAGGGGGGGGGGAAGGAACACAATAAAGATAATATTCAACATTGCACGAGGTGACACCATTCCGTTAGGGGTGCAGGCATTAGTTAATCCAGTATATAATTACGAAATGTGTAATAATCTGTCTGTACTTTTTGACTTTGGAAATATGTATGCTAAAAGCTGAGATAAAATAAATGATTTAAAAAAAAAAAAGAAAACATGAACCAAATGTCCAGTAAATAGGACATTTGTTCAGCTAAGGCAATAAAGTATAATTGAAAGCTTGAAAAAAAAAAAAGACGCATGGGCGGGACTGATGTTTTGACCTCGCTTCCGTCCAGCAGAGCTATGGGGACTGGTGGGGGCCAGAGGTATTCATGGTTACCCTGGATCTTCAGGACGCTTATCTTCATGTCCCAATCTGCCAGAACCACTGAAAGTTCCTCAGATTTGCAATTCTCATGGACAACGGGCCAAGTCATTGGCAGTCCAATGACCTCCATTTCGGTCTCTTGGCAGCGCACAGGATTTTTACAAAGGACATGGCCGAAGTCATGGCCTTTTTTCAGATTCAAAGTGTATCGATCGTTCCATATCTGGACAATTTTCTGACCTTTGCCCAAGACAAAGAGTCCCTTATCCGGGATCTGCAGTTGGTTCTGAGGACCTTTCAGGATCTAGGGTGGAAAGTCAACCAACAGAAGTTTTGTCTGGTACCCTCCCAGAACTTTTTCTGGGTTATCTAATAGATAGACTCTGTTGCTCAGAAAAATTTCCTACTGGAGAGAAAGTTTTGAAACTTCTTCTCGCCATGCAGGCCTTCAAATTGTTCCCACAGACCTTGCGGGTCATGCAGTTATTAGGTTTAATGACCGCAGCCATCCCAGGAGTTCCCTGGGCCCAATTACACTCCAGGGATCGCAGGAAGGATTATCTGGATTAACTAATTTACCTTCCAAGAGAAGATTCTCTCAATCTCTCCTGTTGGGACCAGTGGGAACACCTGCAGGGAGAGAACTGGGTACAACATGTTCTGGTGAAGGTTACTACAGACACCAGTCTGTGGGGCCAGGGTGCACACACTCGGGGCTGGCAGGCCCCCAGGGAGCTTGGTTGCCGGAGGAGGCAGACCGCTCCTCAAACTTCAGGTACCCGCTAGCAGTTAGAAAAGCTCTCTTGGCTGTTCGAAAGACCTGTTGGTATTTTCAGACAATGCCATGACAGTGGCATTCCTGAACAAGCAAGGGGAGACTTGTTCGGAGTCACTTCTAATGCAGCAGATTCTGTCCTTGGCAGAAATCTATCCCACCTTGATCAGAGCAATCCACATCAGTGGTTTAGAGAACATGCTGGCAAACCACCTGAGCAGGCCGAGCGTTGGTTCCAGCTGTTGGGAGTTACATCAAAGCATGTTCCAGGGGATTGTGCTAAGATGGGGTCTTTCTGCAGTGGGTCTTTTTGCCTCCAGTCTCAACAGAAAACTGCTGGCGTTTTTCTCACTGGAGAGAGAGACCGGGTCCTTAGGGACGGATGCTCTCTCCTTCCCGAGGGATTTCACTCTGCCCTACGCCTTCCCTACTTTTCCCCTCCTACCTCTGGGAGTTTGGAAAATTATTCAGGGTTGGGCAGAAGTGGTTCTTTTTGCCCCCTGGTGGCCCAGGAGGAGTTGGTTTTCCTCTCTGAAGACCCTCTGTGGATCCTACTTGGCCCCTGCCATAGCGGAAGGATCTACTCCCATCATGGACCAGTATTGCATCCAAACCCTCAGACCTTCCATTTGACGGAGGCTGAGCGGCGCATCTTACAGTTGAAAGGGTGTTCTGAGACAGTTATTCAAACTATTCTGGACAGCCGCATGCTGGTAACTAGAAGAATCTATGGGAAAGCTTGGAAAACGTTTTATTCCTGGCAAAGGAAATCCATTATATTTTTCTACTCCGTGTTCTAGATTTTTTACACAAGGTGGAGAAAGGTCCATCTGTCAGCACCCTTGGGGTTCAGGTTGAGGCCCTGTCTGTGTTTTCAGACAAGAGACTAGCGGAAGATCCTTTAGTCAGGAGGTTCCTTTCAGCCAGATCAGGATCATCAAATATGTGTTTCCTTGGGATCTGTCATTAGTGCTTAATGCTTTAACCACTTGAGGCCCGCGCTACCGTCGGATGACGGCAACAGCGCGGGCCTCAATATCCAACATGCCGTCATTTGACGGCATGTCTTTCTGGCGTTCCCAGCGCGCGCTGTAGTGCGCGCTGCGGAGAAGCCCTGTGTTGTCCGTGTCCCTTGGACACGGCCAATCACAGATCGCGGCAAACGGCCAATCAGAGCGGCCGTTTGCAATGCGATCTGTGGGCGAATGAGAGCTCACACAGAGACAATGTCCTGTCTCTGGAAGGGAGGAGCCCGATCTGTGTTCCTTCCTACATAGGGACACAGATCGGTCACCCCCCCAGTCACCCCCCCTCCCCCTACAGTTAGAACACACCTAGCATACACATTTAACCCCTTCCTCACCCCCTAGTGTTAACCCCTTCAATGCCAGTCACATTTATACTGTAATTAGTGCATATTTATAGCACTGATCGCAGTATAAATGTGAATGGCGTCAAAAGTGTCCGATGTGTCCGCCATAACGTCGCAGTACCAATAAAAATCGCAGATCGCCGCCATTTCTAGTAAAAAAATAAATAATAATTCTCTCCCCTATTTTGTAAGCGCTATAACTTTTGCGCAAACCAGTCGCTTATTGCGATTTTTTTTATTTTATTTTTTACCAAAAATATGTAGAAGAATACGTATCGCCCTAAACTGAGAAAAAAAAATGTGTTTTTTTTTTAATTGGGATATTTATTATAACAACAAGTAAAAAATATTGTATTTTTTCTTCAAAATTGTCGCTCTTTTTTTTGTTTATAGCGCAAAAAATAAAAATCGCACAGGTGATCAAATACCACCAAAAGAAAGCTCTACTTGTGGGGAAAAAAGGACGTAAATTTTGTTTGGGAGCCACGTCGCACGACCGCGCAATTGTCAGTTAAAGCAACGCAGTGGCGGAAGCTGAAATTTCATCTGGGCAGGAGGGGGGTGTAAGTGCCCAGTATGCAAGTGGTTAACAAGGACTCCGTTTGAGCCTTTGCATGAAGCTTCCCTGAAAATTATTTCCTTGAAGATCTCCTTCCTTTTGGCTATTACATCAGGGAGAAGGATTTCTGATCTGCAGTTGCTTTCCTGTAAAGATCCCTTCCTGAGCATTTTAGAGGACAGAGTCGTGATCAAGCTTGATCCCTTTTTTTTTTTTTTGCCCAAAGTTTCTTCTAACTTTCGTAGGTCCCAGGAAGTAGTCCTTCCTAGTTTTTGTTCTTGTCCCAAGAATGCGGAAGAGGAAAGATGTTAGTTTTTTAGATGTATAGAAATGTCTGCTGCTTTACTTGGAGAAACCCAGTGGGTTTGAGTTCCTCCCAGCTGTTGGTATTGTTCAGTGGCCCCAAAAAAGGGATCCAAAAGCTCTATCGCTGGATGGATTAGGGAAGCTATTTGTGAAGCTTACAAAGCGTCAGGTCGTAGTCGTCCTTCTAGAATTAGGGCTCATTCAACAAGATACATGGCTACATCATGGGTAGAAAGAGCGGGGGCACCATGGAAAGACATTTCCAAAGCTGCCTCCTCTCATACATTTGTCAAACATTATAGAGTTCAGATGCTTTCCAGCCAGGACCTCTCCTTTGGTAGGAAAGTGCTTCAGGCTGTTGTCCCACCCTAAGGTATAGTATTTTGCTTATCCTCTCAAGTAGCTGTCCTGGAAGGTGAGGGGGGGGGAGGGGGGAACCCCTGTTGGACGTAACGGTATTTCCAGGATGGGATCTATATTCCCACCCTATTTTTCTCTCACCTGATGGTGGTGTGGTTATTAATTTTTTGTGTCCCTTTTTTTTTTCTCTGCCGAGTGCACTTTGGTGTGGAGGTTTTACTTGATCTTCTAAACAACTGAAGGTCAGAGTTAAGGGAGGGGCCTTTTTAAATTGTATCTTATTTGTTTCCTGTAGAGGGCAGAGCTGTCCTGGAAGGTTCCCGGAGATACCGTTACCGGAAAGACTACCAGTTTATTTATCCTAATGCATCGTCCCCCCCCCCTAATACTGAAATAATCTGTACATTGCCTAAACAAGCTGGCTGTTTAGAGTGCTGTATCCAAGCATATTAATGGAATGTTGATAGGTAGAAAAAGGTGCACACACAACAGAGATTACCGCAGCCCTGAAAGGATTTGTGAAGCAAATTTAAGAATTTGGGGGAGATTCACAAGGAGTGGAATACCACTGCTGTCAATGCTTCAAGAGCCACCACACACTGATGTATTCAGGACATATGTTAAACTGTTGCATTCCTTGTGCCAAGGAACTCCCAAACCAGAGATGTCAGAAGCGTCTTACATGGGCTAAGTAGAAAAAAGACTGCACTGTTGCTCAGTGGTCCAAAGTATTTTTTTCGGATGAAAGTTAATTTTGCATTTTATTTGGAAATCAGGGTCCCAGAGTCTGGAGGAAGAGTGGAGAGGCACAGAATCCAAGTTGCATGAGGTCCAGTGTGAAGTTTTCAGTCTGTAATGATTTGAGGAGACGTGTCATCTGCTGGTGTTCCACTGTGTTTTTTATCAAGTTCAAAGTCAGCACAGTCGTCTACCAGGAAATTATAGAGCACATCATGCTTCCCTCTGCTGACCAGCTTTATGGAGATGCTGATTTCATTTTCCAGCAGCAAGATGTTTTTTTACCTTAATGCATACTTTTACCTTTACAACCCCTTTAAGTAATATTCTCATTTTTTGAGATGCTGAATTTTGGGTTTTCACTAGCTTTAAGCCACAATTCTCAAAATTATATATAATATATATCTCTCTCTCTATCTAATTTTTATTTTTTACCATAGTTTTGCATTATATATTGCATTGCAGGTTGCAGTTTGTACAAACATTAGGTATACAAAGTTTTAACACGAGATGTTTTTAACCACTTGCTTACTAGGCACATAAACTCCCCCCTCCTGCCCAGGTGAAATTTCAGCTTCTGGCACTGCGTCGCTTTAACGGTCAATTGCGCGGTCGTGCGACGTGGCTCCCAAACAAAATTGACGTCCTTCTTTCCCCACAAGTAGAGCTTTCTCTTGGTGGTATTTGATCGCCTGTGCGGTTTTGAATTTTTGCGCTATAAACAAAAAAGGGCAACAATTTTGAAGAAAAATACAATATTTTTTTACTTGTTGCTATAATAAATATCCCAATTTCAAAAAAAAAAACACATTTTAAATCTATGAAGAATTTTCTGGGTGTTGTCCCAGTGATCTACACATGCTGAGGATTTGCTGTTACAACGTATAGCTAAATGTCAATTCTGTTTGAAGATTTATTTCCCATTTTAACATGTTTGTCAATTTAACCTGAATATATAGGGGGAAGTAAATTTATAAAATAAGGATATCCCTTTATCTGCCTGGTTGCCTGTTCCGTAGGAAATTCCATATTGATAGAGGTATTTCTGTGGGGCGGGCCTGGTTAGAAAGTTTTTAAGTGCTGTATTTGGTAAATTTGTATATCCAATGCATCTTGCTTTGGAATATTGGCTGTATTGAAGTGCACCCCCTTTCTCGCCAAGGATTGGGTTGATAGCCCTGAAATTAGGTATTCATAGGAAGCCAAGGGTAATGGTAGTGTAAGTGTTGGTGTGTCAGTAAATATTTGCCTCGTCAGTGGGGACCACGCTGCTGTTGTGGCTTGTATGGTTGGGTAAGAAGGGATCAATTGGCTATGGTGAAGGCTGGCCACATTGCCAAGGCTGGGAGGTTATGTACCAGGGTAATCTTTCTATGGGTGCCCACCAATTGTCTGACAAGAGAACCAATATTTTATTTGATCGAGTATTGCAGCTCTATACTATGTGTGCATTGGGGAGACCTACACCTCCAAGTTGTTTTAGCTTTTACAGATTCGTTAATGCTATTCTAGGTCTTTTCCCTGCCCATATGTATTTGCGCAGTCAAGCCGTTAGCTGCGAGAACAGTGTCTAAGGGATGAGGATAGGTAAAACTTGCATTTGGTAGGCAGCAATCTTTCCAAGCCATGTCAGGCGGATTTTGCTAATCCGATTTAGTTCCTCCTCCACTTTTGTGAGTAGAATAGTTTTTAAGTTTACATTTTAGAGGAGGGTGAGGCTAGCTGTATGCCTAGGTAGGTGATCGAGGGGGGGGGGAAACTGTTTTTTGAGTTTGACTGCTTCCTTTTGACATGTTTAATGTGAGGGCATAACATTTAGTTGTGTTAACTTTATAAAGGGAGACCTTTCCAAATTTGTTCAGTAGAGACTTTATTTTTGGGATGGATGTTTATGGTTTTGTTATAGTAAATATGACATCATAAGCAAATAGCCCTAGCTTGTGACTTTCTGTGCTTACTTTGATACCATTTATTGCTTTATTGGCTCTTATGTATTCTGCTAGTGGCTCTATAATAAGGGAGAAGATGATCAGGGACAATGGGCAATGAGTCCTATTTGAGAGAGTAAATGGGTCTGAGAGTAAGCTGGAGGTATAGACTCGGACAGAGGGGCTGGAATATAATGACATGATCACTGAGTGGATCAGGCCAAATTTATGTAGAGTCTTAGACAGGTATCCTCAAAAGACCCTGTCAAAGGCCTTTTCGGCATCTGGGGCTTGGAATACGCTGGGTTCTTTTGTTACTTCTGCAAAATGCAGTAGCTTAAAGGGGTTGTAAAGGTAGAATTTTTATAAATTTTTCCTAAATAGCTTTCTTAACCATAGTGCAGTAGTCCTTTACTTCCCTCATCCTTTAATTTTGCTTTTAAATGTCCTTATTTCTTCTGAGAAATCCTCACTTCCTGTTCTTCTGTCTGTAACTTCACACAGTAATGCAAGGCTTTCTCCCTGTTGTGGAGTGTTGTGCTCGCCCCCTTGCTTGGACTACAGGAGAGTCAGGACGCTCTCTACATTGCAGATAAAGAATAGAGCTGTGTGTTGGTGGGTGTCCTGACTCTCCTATAGTCCAAGGGAGAGGGCGAGTACGACACTCCACACCAAGGAGAAAGCCTTGCATTACTGGAGTTAGACAGAAGAACAGGAAGTGAGGCTTTCTTAGAAGAAATGAGGAGTCACAAAGGAGTCAGACACAAATTTCTGGACTAGGCCCTGCCCCCAGCGCCCACGTCATTGGATTTGATTGACAGCAGCAGGAGCCAATGGCTGCACTGCTATCAATCTATTCAATCAAGATCCGGACACTGCAGAGAGGGACAGCGCACCCCCACCGAGGGAAAATAGTATTTTTATAATGACTTAACTGTAAAATCCTTTTTCTTTTAGTACACCACGGGATACAGAGCCCAAGTCATTACATAGTGGGTTGTAGGGCTGCAACTAACAACTGATTTTTCATAATCGCTTAGTTGGCCGAGTTATTGTTTTGATCGGATAATAGCCAATTTGTTGGGCAGATTACAAAACACAAATTGCTGCAAAAACACATTACATGCTTTTCTGCAGCTTCTTCATTGAAGTATATTGAAAAAAGTCCTTGCCCTTTCCAAATACGCAGCAGCTGAAAAAAAATCATGGATGTGAATGTGTTTTTAGGCGAGATTCATGGCAAAAGGCGATGTGTAGATCGTGCATTAAGGATTTGGTTGAGGAAGAAGCATCCCAATAGTACTGTATAAAGATTTGTTTTCCTCAGTACAAGAACTTACAAGCTCCCTCAGTTCAGTCAAATCTTTACTGGCACAGGGTCCAGCAGCTCAGGTGGAACCCCAGCAACCACCATCAAGCCCGAAAGTCTCCTTATCTAGACCAGCAGAGGGGGACTCTGGGGATGAAGGGGCTAGTACTCTTCCCTCTCTCAAGGACACGGATGAGGAGGAAGATGATAGCAGGGTTTCCAGATATAAACTGTCCTTAGACGAAGTGGACAATTTACTAAAAGCAATCTACACTACTCTGGCTATCCAGAAAGAGAAAGTACAATTATCTATTCACGATAAGATATACCAAGGCCTGGACGACTCTAAACAGTGATCCCAGTTGATAAAGTCCTGTCGGACACGATTAAAAAGGAGTGGAAAGACCCGGAGAGGGGTCCTTTCTTTTCTAAAACCCTTAAGAGAAGATTTCCTTTTGAGAGTAAAAATAGAGGTGTGGAATAAGTAGATGCGGCTTTCGCACAGGTTTCAAGTCGATCAGACCTTGTATTCGAGGACATGAGTCCTGAAGGATGCAATGGACAAAAGATTCCCTTTTGAAAAAGGCATGGGATTCTACATCAGCCAGTTTCAAACCTGCTATGGCGCCACAGTTGTTGCCTGAAACTTAGAATGTTGGGTGGAGAAGCTGATGAGTCATGTAGAGGCAGGCACGCCAAGAAAATACCTCTTGGAATCCTTTCCCTTGATATTAAAAGCTGTCAAGTATATTGCAGATGCGTCGGCAGAGTCAATCAAGATGGCGTCGAGAGCAGCACTGGTGAGCTCAGCCAGGCGTGCAGTCTGGCTAAAAACTTGGTCAGGGGACACCCTGCCGCCTACCTTTTTCAGGGGATTTCCTTTACGATCCAGATCTGGAAAAAGTTTTGGACAGAACAACCGACAAAAAGGATTTCCCTGCTAAAAAGAAACTGATTTCAAAAAATAATTTCTCCCTCGTCTTCCAGGACGGCACTGTGAGAGTAGACTGGCTCACCTGACAGGAAACACAATCAAAAATGAAGTTTAAAAGGCCCCACCCCTCCCGTGTGCCTCAGTTCTGATTGTGTTTCCCTTTCAGCGAAACGTTTATTTTTTTCTTATGACCTAAAGCCTGGGGCTGGTGGTCCCCCCCCCCGGAGCCCGGACCGCAGGTACTGGGTGCCGTTGGGTCCGGTGTAGCTTGCTACCCCCTGGGGGGTTTCCCCTTCATCTTAGTCCAGGGGGGAACAGGAGAAGTCACAGACTCCCCTGGACGCCGGAGCCTCCTAGGAGGGCAGGGCTCTCCAGTGCTCCGAAGAGGCCACATCCTCTCTCCCCCCGCCTGGTTCCTACCTTGGAGGTTGGGCGAAGGCCTCCCCCTTTCCGCTGGCTCCATCCGGGGGTTCGCCGGACCGCATGGCGGGTGGTTAGGCGCCGCTCCGAGCGGCGCCATTAGCATCCGGGCGCCTGTTGATGACGCGCACGGCGCCGTGACGTCATTCCGCTCCCGCGCGGCAAGATGGCGGCCCCCACCGGACAGACGCTGCAGGCGATCGGGGCACACGATAAAGCAGCCAGGGAGATAGAGGGGCCTGGCGGTCTCAGAGCGTATCCATGGAAGACCTCTCCTCGGCACACGCGACTATGGAGGAGGACCGTCGTTTTCCTATGGCTGCAGAGGAAACCACCAAGGGTGAGTCTTTCCTTTTTCATAGGGGGTTTGTGGTTGTTCCCTCCCTCCCCCCCCCCCTCCCCCTACTGAGAGGTGAAGGCTAATGGGCATATGTTTCTCCCTGATATGTTTAGGTGAAGACCCTATTGCCCAGGGGGAGGCCAGCAGAGTGGCTAAGCCTCCTAAACGTGTTAGGAGATGTGGCAATTGCAATGACAAATTACCAGTTGAGCATAACAAGCCATTTTGTTCTAAGTGCATCTGTAAGCTTACAGGGAAGGAAACCTCACAGATCATGAAGCAATTTCTCTCGGTTCAGACCGAAATGCTATCTACCCTAAAGGAGTTTCAATCTTCCCTAAGTAGAAAGAACATTGATTCTCCGGTTCCGGGCCCCTCCTCCCAGGAATCCTCTTCAACCTCTCGTCCGTTTGTACCACTACAAGCTCGTAGAATGTACCCCTCGGATTCTGAGGAGTCCGAGTTAGCCTTACGTAGTGAATCCCTGGTTGATAGCCAGGCAGAGGAGGAGGAAGAGGAGGAGGAGGATACCAGGACAGGAAAATATATGTTTCCTACTGATGATATGGAGGGTCTTTTAGCGGCTGTCTATGCTACAGAGCACATTCAAGAACCAGCAGAGCAGGTCTCAGCCCAGGACAGGATGTACAGGGGTTTAATAAAACCTCAAACCATGACCATCCCGGTCCATCAGTCACTAAAGGACATTATCCTCAGGGAGTGGGCAGAACCTGAAAAGAGCTTACCTAGTTTCAAAACTTGGAAACGCCGCTGTCCCTTTAAAACGGAGATAGTAGACACCTTTTTTAAGGTCCCTAAGCTTGATGCCTCCTTGGCACAGGTCTCAAAACAGTCAGACCTTTCCTTTGAGGACTCAGGCAGTTTAAAGGATGCCATGGATAGGTGTACCGACACTTCTCTCCGTAGAGCTTGGGAAGCCAATGCAGCCTCCCTTGGTCCTGCATTGGCCTCAGCCTGCGTGGCAAGAAATGCCGACGCCTGGACTTCAAAGCTTCTAGACCATATCCCCAATTCTTCCAAGACTAAGGAGATACGAGATTCCCTCCAACTTATTAGCGGGGCAGTGGCCTACCTGGCAGACGCAGCGGTAGAAACCATTCGCGCCTCAGCCAAGACTGGGGCACTTATTAATGCCTCTAGGAGGGCCGTCTGGCTAAAGACTTGGAGGGGTGATCTTGCTTCAAAACGCCGCCTATGTGCTCTCCCCTTCAAGGGTTCCCTCTTGTTTGGGGAAGCCTTAGATCAGGCTTTGTCCAGGTCTTCTGAGAAGGGGAATAAGTTCCCTTCAAAACCTAGGCAGAGTAGGAAGCGGTCCTTTCGTCCCAGCCAGAGAAAGATTCCGGCCCCGGACAAAGGACAATCCACCAGTCGTCGTTGGCCCTTTGGTAAAGATAGACCAAAGGGGGGGATCCTTTTTGCCAATCCCAAACCATCCGGAAAGGACACCAAGTGACGGGAAGGTGGGGGGCAGGCTCGCCAGGTTTCTTCCAGCCTGGGAGAACATAACCCAGAGTCCCCATGTCCTGCAGATAATCAGGGAGGGTTACCACTTAGAGTTCAGAGAGCTCCCCCCCCCCGGCCTTTCTCCTCACCCACCTCCCAAGGGACTCCAGCAAAGCTGTAGGCCTCTCCCAGAATATTACAAGTCTGGCGGAACAGGGGGTCATAATCCCAGTCCCACCAGACCAACAAGGTCAGGGAGTATACTCCCACATTTTTGTGGTTCCCAAACCGGACGGCAAGTTCAGACTGATAATCAATCTGAGACCTCTGAACTCCCATCTCCTCTACAAAAGATTCCGGATGGAAAGCGTTCACAGCCTCAGGAGTCTTTTGTTAGAGGGCGTCTTTATGGCAACCATAGATTTGAGAGACGCCTACCTGCATGTCCCGATTTTTTCGGGACATCAGAGGTTTCTGAGATTTGCCCTCGCCTCCGCACAGGGAATTCAGCACTGGCAGTTTGCTGCCCTCCCTTTTGGTCTGGCCTCCAGCCCAAGGGTATTTACGAAGATCCTGGCGGAGGTAATGGCTCATCTACATCTGAAGGGGATCTCCCTCGTCCCCTATTTAGACGATCTCCTGCTTTTCAGCCCAAGTCAGGATCAGCTCCTTTCGGACCTGACCGTCGTCATGACCACTCTGGAGACGCTTGGTTGGATAATCAACAAGCAAAAGTCCTCCCTTCTGCCGGAGCAGCGGAAGGTATACCTGGGGGTTATCATAGATTCCCGAGAGAAGAAACTTTTTCTTCCCCAAGAGAAGTTCCAGAGACTTGTGACGACGATCGGGTCTTTAGTGGCTGCAGAAAATCCCTCCCTCAGAGAGATCATGAAGCTGTTGGGTCAGATGACCGCTTGCATTCCAGCGGTCCCCTGGGCCCAACTACACACAAGACCACTTCAGAGGTTCCTCCTCTCCGCCTGGAACGGAAAGGAGGACACTCTCGATTCCCGGGTCAGGGTTCCGATCCTAGTCGAGGACTCCCTAGAGTGGTGGCTCCACCACCAAAACCTCTTGAAGGGCCGTCCGTGGAGTCAGACCGATCCACTGAAGGTCACTACGGACGCCAGTGCTTGGGGTTGGGGAGCCCATGTACAAGAACTACGGGCTCAGGGATCCTGGGATCATCATCAAAGGCGGACCTCCTCCAACTATCGAGAATTACTGGCAGTGGGAGAAGCTCTGAGGGCGTTCGAAGGAAGAATTCAGGACAAGGATGTCCTGGTCCTTTCCGACAATGCTACAACAGTCGCCTTTCTCAACAGACAGGGGGGCACCAGGTCCCAGTCCCTCCTGACACTCTCCCTGGAGATCCTGGGTTGGGCGGAACAGAGAGTACCCTCTATTCAGGCAATCCACATAAGAGGAGCCACCAATTTGGAGGCCGACTTTCTGAGTCGTCAACCCGTTTGTCAGGGAGAGTGGGAATTCTGCCAAAAAACCTTCGACTGGATCTGTCGGCGGTTCGGGGTCCCGGACATAGATCTTTTTTCCTGCAGGAAAAACAGAAAGGTGAACAAATTCTTTTCCCTGGTACAGGGACCGGGTTCCCAGGGGGTGGATGCGCTGGCCCAGAACTGGGATTTCCGTCTGGCTTACGCTTTTCCCCCGCTGAATCTGATCCCCAGGATCTTACAAAAGCTGGCCTCCGCGGAGACAAAATTAATCTTAATCGCTCCTTGGTGGCCCCGGAGATCCTGGTTTCCCATTCTGAAGCTCTGGTCTCTAGCCCCCCCGCTTCCCCTGCCTCTCCGGGCGGATCTCCTGCGGCAAGGGCCGATCTTTCATGCGAACCCAGGTTTCTTCAGCCTGACGGCATGGCTATTGAAAGGCGGAACTTGCAACAGAAGGGCTGCTCGGATAGAGTCATAGAGACCCTACTATTCAGCCACAAGAAAGTTACCAGACACATCTACACAAAGGTCTGGACAGTCTTTTGGCGTTGGTGCACCGCTAAGCGGATCTCTTCTCCCAAGACTCCCGACATCCTGGAGTTTCTTCAGGATGGCGTGGAATTAGGCTTAGCTACTAGAACTCTAAGAGTCCAGGTGGCAGCTTTATCATATTTTTTGGAGAAGAGCCTCTCAGCGGAACCCCTCATCAAGAGGTTCCTGACAGCCAGGGACAGACTTTCTCCTATGCAGGTTTCCAGGGTTCCCTCATGGGACCTCCCCCTGGTCCTGGAACAGCTGACTAAGGCACCATTTGAGCCTATAGACAGCATTTCTATAAAATTTCTTACGATTAAATTTACTTTTTTGTTAGCCATCACGTCTGCCAAGAGAGTTGGAGACTTGCATGCTTTTTCTATCAAAGAACCCTTTCTGCGGGTTTTTGAAGATAGGGTTATTTTGACTCAGGATCCTCTGTACCTTCCCAAGGTGGCAACCAGGTTCCATAGATCTCAGGAGGTTATACTTCCTTCTTTTTGCGCAAATCCCAGCAATGAAAAGGAAACCACTTTCCATTGTCTGGACGTAAGACGCTGCCTTTTAGTTTACCTAGAGAGGGTTAGAGAGTTCAGATCTTCCCCTCACCTTTTAGTTAATTTTTCAGGCCAGAAAAAGGGCCAACAGGCAACTAAGGCTTCCATCTCCAGATGGATTAGGCAGGCTATCTCTTTGTCATACACACAGGCAGGTAAACCACTTCCTGTTATTAAGGCTCATTCCACGCGTTCTCTGGCAACCTCCTGGGCAGAAAGGGCAGGAGCTTCCATAGAACAGATCTGTAGAGCGGCAACCTGGTCCAGCCGGAATACGTTCATCAGACATTATAGAGTCGAACTACTGTCTCCTCAAGACCTGAGTTTTGGTAGGAAGGTCTTACAGACGGTGGTCCCACCCTAAGGTAGGCCTGAAGATTACTTGCTTCTCTCTCACAGTGCCGTCCTGGAAGACGAGGGAGAAAGTACCAGTTACTTACCGGTAGCTGGATTTCTACGATGTCTTACAGGACGGCAGGCCTACTTCCCTCCCCTTTTACTTCTATCTATATTCCTCCTTTTTTTCTTAGTCTCTGTTTAGACCGTGTTCTAAAGAGCGGTTACTTATCTTAAACTGAGGCACACGGGAGGGGTGGGGCCTTTTAAACTTCATTTTTGATTGTGTTTCCTGTCAGGTGAGCCAGTCTACTCTCACAGTGCCGTCCTGTAAGACATCGTAGAAATCCAGCTACCGGTAAGTAACTGGTACTTTTCATCCTTTTCAGCAGTCCTACAAAAATAAGGAAGACAACAAAAAATGATGGGTTCCCCAAAAAGGTAAAGGATTGTTTGCCTGCCTTCCTCAATGAAATTTGGATGTCCACAAGTCCCTTCGTAAAAGGGGAAAAAAAATAAAATAAAAAATCATTGCAAAGGGTACAGTCTGGAATTTTGAGAATTCCCTTCAAGCAGATTCTATGTTACAAGCCCTCCCATGGGATCAGGAAAAGTCTTTTGCTATGATGAGCCTATTACAGGATCTGATCCAACAGGAAATTTATAGTTCAATTCCCGAAACAACAGGAGGGCCGGGGGTTTTACTCCCACATATATTCTTGGTAAAGAAACCTTCAGAAAAGTACCGTCTGATTCTGAATCTGAAGATCCTAAACAAATCAATACGGTACAAACACTTTCGCAATTCGCTACTCCAAAAAGTATTTCTTCCCCAGGAAAGAATGGAAAAGGTATATTCCGCTGTGAGTCGGGTTCAGACAAATCTCTGAACTTCAATCCAGACAGCTATGGCAGTATTGGGCTTTCTTATGGCCTTGATTCCAGCAGTGCAATGGGTGAGATTGCATTCCAGACCCTTTCAGGTTTGGTCGCACCAGGAATTGATAGAAAAACGCTTCCAACTATCATCAAATGTAAAACTCTGGTGGTGGAGAGACTCAACCAATCTGACAAAGGGTATTTCCTGGATGTTTCCTATAGACCAACGTCTAACAACGGCTGCAAGTTCCTGGGGCTGGGGGGGCCTGCCTGGATGGTCAGACCGCACAAGTAACCTGGTCCAAAGCGGAAGCCAGAAAATCATCAAACTGGAGGGAACTAAAAGCCATCTTCCTGGGTCTCCTAGCTTTTCAACAAGCAGTGAAGGGGCATTGTGTACAGATCCTGTCAGACAACAGGACAGCGATAGCTTACGTCTTCAAACAAAGGGGAACCAGGAACAGAGGCCTCATGGAGCTAGCCAGTCGGCTCTTGTCCTGGACAGAGCTAAATGTGACTTCCCTATCGGCAGTTAACCTAAAAAGGTCTCAAAATCTGCTAGCGGATCTTCTAAGCAGAAAAAGTGTAGTGGAGGCAGAATGGACTCTCAACCAGGAGATTTTCACAATGATGTTCAAGGAATGGGGGCAAATGCAAGTAGACCTGTTTGCCAGTCAAGAATACTCAAAGGTTCAGGAGTTCACCGAGAGGAACAGGCGATGGGCATAGACGCACTAGCCCACCCACGGCCTTACCAGCTGTGTTACGCATTTCCCCCCCCCTCCCACTAATCCCACTAGTCCTGAGAAAATTCAGGGAAGAAAACACCAACTTAACCCTGATTACTCCTTATTGGCCAAAAAGACCTTGGTTCGCAATACTCCTAAACTTAGCCGCAAATCCTCCATGGAAATTACCTTTCAGAAATGACCTACTATCACAGGGCCCTGTGAACCATCCGGAAGCAGACTGGCTACACCTAACTGCTTGGCTTCTGAGGAAGAACTCCTATAAGCCAAATGACTTTCCAATAAAGTAGTGAAGACCCTACTCTCTAGTAGAAAGGAGGTAACTAGGGCCATTTACCTCAGTGTGGAAGAAGTTCAACTCTTGGTGTTCTTCCAAAAGTTTTTAAATCAAGTGTTGTTTCAGTTTTGGAATTTCTTCATGAAGGAATGGAGAAAGGACTGGCAGCCAGCACCCTGAAAACACAGGTGGCGGCTCTTTTTTAGTTTATTTTGAAAAATCTCTATCCAGAAGAGCTTTAATTTCTAGTTTTTTTTTTTTTTTTGGTCACTTGCTCGGATTAAGCCAATTGTTCTACAGGGTCTCACGAAAGTTGTTTGAACCCTTACAAAATGTGTCTTTAAGAAACGTAGTTCTCAGCAAGCTTCAGGCCCTGGCAATCGCAGAACCTTTCCTTAGATTTTCCAGACGGCTCCAGCCTTTTTACCAAAAGTGTCCTCGACTTTCCATCGGTCTCAAATCTACCTACCCTTTCCTCGGTTCCTACCAATGCAGGAGAAGAAGCTTTCTTCCTTCGCCTTTTAGGACAGTACATTGGAGCGAGTGTAGCTCTACCTCTTCACAGAAAACACTGCGTGACAACGCCCCTTTAAAAAGCAGCTGCTTCCACCATGCCTTCAGTTTTAGTGTTTCCTCTGCCATGGAAGCACTGCTGGGGAACCAGAGGGGCTGCACTTTCTCCAGAGGGTTTTGACAGTACCTTCACTGTTTTTTCTTCAAAAAGACCAGCCCAGATCCTTCCCGCATGAGAGAGGGGTGCTCCGGTGTCCCTTCCTTTGCTGGCTCACAAGAGTAATAATCTGCTGGGAGTCGGCCGCACAGGGTGTTTGGGGGGCCGAGGTTGTGCTCGCATAGAGCATCCATGCCAGGTCTCTGCATGGCGGCGCTGAATCCGGGAATGCAGGTAACGTCAGTTCTGGTGGATGGTGGCTTCCGGCGGGGCGTAGCAGCGTTTGGTTCCAGCTGCTGGAATGCAGGAGGAAGGTGTGGGTTCGCTGGCTGGTACTTCCTTCCTCTCATAGGAGGCGCTGTGCAAGAGGAAGGAATAATTTAAAATCCCACAGGCAGCAGCTGAGGCGATCCACAATGGAGGAAGCTGAATTGTCAGCAGCAATGGTGAATGCAGGCTCCTGGCCAGGCCCAGGTAGGGAGGTGCAGTGACACCTTCTACCTTTTTACTTGCACTGGGTGTTTTTTCTTGTGTCTTAAAAAACCTGCAGCTGTCTGCCATAGGGGAAATTAATAGCTAATAGCAATTCAGTAAGGAGTGAGACTCTGGGGCACTTTCGGTGTATGCTAGGGGTTTGTGTGTTCTCTCTATTGGGTACCCTTGTTGATCCTAAAATAGGACCTGGGGTTTCTTGTTTACTGTTATTTGAGAAAGCCACCTCCCAAGTTAGAGAGAACAGGAAGAAAATTGCCCCTCATGCAAAAATCTCTTAAGGGACTCTTGGCCAAAACCATGTGCAGGCCCTGCATTGCGGACTTACTGAGGGAAGAATCTATACAGGAGTATAAAGATCTCTTATGCTCTGTAAGAAAAGAATTGTCAGAGACCCTAAGGACAGTGCGTTCCCTGGTGAAGAAAAGAGGCCAGAGTTCCAGCCAGGAACCGAGTTCTCAATCCAGAATCCCTCCGTTCACTTCCAGACCAGGGGAGAGTGAGTCTGTGGAAGAAAGGGGAAGCATTTCCCCCTGAACTGTTGATTCCGAGGAGGTGGAAGAGGAGGCAAGATCCTCTAGTATAAGCTATCGCTGGAGGAGTTGGACAAATTACTCAAGGCAATATACACAACTTTGAAAATACAAGAAGAAAAATCCCAGTTGTTGGTACATGACAAAATGTATCAAGGACTGGAAGAAGTTAGAGAGAGAGTTTTACCCAGTTCATAAGATCCTAACAGATACTATTAAGAGTGCATGGATCCAGAAAAAGGACAGTCCCCCCCCCCCCCCCCAAAGCCCTCAAGACTGTTTGTTTCCTTTTGAGGAAAAGGAAGAGTTGGTTTGGAATAAGAAACCAAAAATAGATGCCGCCTTCTCCCAAGTATCTAGAAAGACTGATCTAGCCTTTGAGGACATGGGCATCCTTGAGGATGCTATGGACAAAAGGGCGGATGGGCTAGCGAAGAAAGCCTGGGACTTGGTACTATCCAATCTGAAGCTTGCAATGGCTGCCACAGTTGTTGCCAGGAACATGGAGTGTTGGTTGGAGCAACTTAACCCCTTCCATACAGGGCATTTTCACCCCCTTCCTGCCCAGACCAATTTTTAGTTTTCAGCGCTGTTGCACTTTGAATGACAATTGCGCGGTCAGGCAATACTGTACCCAAATTAAATCATTATGTTTTTTTCCCCACACAAATAGAGCTTTCGTTTGGTGGTATTTGATCATCTCTGCGGTTTTTATTTTTTGCGCTATAAACAAAAGAAGAGCGACAATTTAAAAAAAAACACAATATTTTTTCCTTTTTATTTAATACATCTCACAATATTTTTTTTAAAAAAAACTTTTTTTCCCCTCAGTTTAGACCGATACGTATTTTACGTATTTTTGGTAAAAAAAAAACGCAATAATCGTATATTGATTGGTTTGCGCAAAAGTTATAGCGTCTACAAAATAGGTCATAGATTTATGGCATTTTTATTTAATTTTTTTTACTAATAATGGCGGGGATCTGCGTTTTTTTTTTTTTGTGACCGTGACGTTGCGGCGGACATATCGGACACTTTTGACACGTTTTTGGGACCGTTCACATTTACACAGCGATTATTGCTATAAAACTGCACTAATTACTGTGTAAATGTGACTGGCAGGGAAGGGGTTAACACTAGGGGGCGCTGAAGGGGTTAAAATGTGTCCTAAAGTATGTTCTAACTGTAGGGGGAGGGGGACTCACAGGGGGAGGAGATCGATGTGTGTTCCTCTGTACTGGGAACACGCATCAGTCTCCTCACCGCTGACAGGAGGTGGATCTGTGTGTTTACACACACAGATCCACACTCCTGCCGTGATTTCCGGAAATCGCGGGTGGTGCCGCGGGTGTGCGCCGCCGGCGGCGCGCGCGCGCCCTAGAACGCCGTGAAGACAGGACGTTGTGCAACGTCCTGTCTCATCGGCAAGGGGATCACCATGACGCGATTCCCCTATACGTCGGTAGGGAAGTGGTTAATAACCATGTGATAGCAGGCACTTCCAGGAAGGATCTAATTGGAGTCCTTCCCCCACTTTGATTCTGCTAAAAGCGGTGAAATATATAGCAATCAGGATGACGGCTAGATCCTCAGCGCTGGTTAACTCAGCGAGCAGAGTCATCTGGCTAAAAACCTGGTCAGGGGACTCTGCCTCTAAAGTAAAATTATGTGGAATTCCCTTTTCAGGAGACGTGATCTTTTTGGCCAGAATTGGAGCCTGTCCTTGACAGAACAGCAGTAAAGAAAAAAGCTTTCCCACAAAAGAAGAAAGCGGACCAGCAAAGTAAAATTTTTCAGCAAGCCAATAAGGAAAGAGACCAAATGCAGAAAAAGTCCTGGAATCCTCAGATAGGAAGAGGCAGGGGAGGGGTGCTCTTTAGACCTCCCGAGCAAACTCCTAAAAAACAATGACCATCTCCCAGTAGGGGGAAAATTACAGGACTTCCTTCCAGCTTGGGGAAAAAACACGAAGTCCTTTTTCTTTCTGAGCCTAATCGGACAGGGGTACCAACTAGAATTCTCACAGATTCCTCCAAATCTATTTTACATCACAAATCTACCAAGGGACTGGAAAAAAGCCCTGGCTATGAAGTCTCTTTTGCAAGAACTGATGCAACAGGAAGTTATTTCCCAAGTACCGAAGGATCAGCAGAGGAAAAGGGGTTTTATTCTCACTTTTTTTTTTTTTTCTGGTCAAAAAAACATCAGGGAAATTTCGCCTGATCTTCAATTTAAAGATTCTCAACCTGTCCATAAAATGCAAAAAAATTCAGAAAGGACACAATTTTTTCTGTGAGGAATCTACCCCAGGTTGTCACATGGCATTGATCGACTTTAGATCCATGTTCCAATAGCACCCCAGTCACAAAAAATTCTGCGGCTAGCAGTCAATCTGGGAGGAGGAGAGGTTTGGCACCTGCAATTTCGTGCCCTGCCTTTCGGCCTTTCCTCTTCTCCCAGAGTGTTCACGAAAGTGATGGTGGAGGCAAACCGTTGAGGCTGAAGGGAATTCCAATAGTACCTTACTCAAGGGATCAGGTGGCGGTCAATCTACAAATAACCCAAGCACAACTAAAGGGTCTGGGTCGGGTTCTCAACCTCCAAAAAGCCAATCTTCTACCATCCCAAAGGGTGAGGTTCTTGGGGTACGAGAGATTCAGTAAAATAGAGAATTTTTCTTCCCCAAGAGAAGATGGAAAAAATGCAGTCAGCTCTGAAAGCTCTTCATTGCCACTCAGATCTCTGTCCACTTTCGGTCTGATAACAGCGGCAATTCCTTTGGTTCAGTGGGCCAGACATCCTGAAGAATTGGTCCTATCAAGAGCCCCTAGAAAAAATGTTCAACATGGGACCAAAGTCAAAAAGATCACTCTGGTGGTGGAGAAACCAAATAAACATCTTAATGGGGCTTCTTTGGAACTTTCCAGTAACTCACCGAGTAACAATGAATGCGAGTGCATGGGGGTGGGGAGCCCACCTGGAAGAAGGGACAACCCAGGAGGTCTGGTCAAAGTTAGAGGCAAGGAGATCCTCGAATTGGAGGGAGTTGAAGGCTATACAGCTAAGTCTTTTCTCTTTTCAGCCATCCCTAAAGAAACAACATGTACAAATATTATCGGACAACATGACCGCAGTAATATAGTTAACAAAACGGGGGGCTACAAGAAGCGGGACATTGATGCAGCTAGCTCATCAAATTCTGAGATGGGCAGAAAAGAACTTGACCTCTCTGTCCGCAGTGCACCTGAAAGGTACAGAAAACACTCTAGCAGATCTCTTCTTTCCTGCGGAGGAGAAGCAGAGTGGTCTCTGAACCAGGAGGTATTAGAAAATCACAGTAAAGTGGGGGTTTCCTCAGGTGTGCCTCTTTTCAAAACAAGAAAATGCAAAGACCCCGGCTTTCTTCTCTCTTCAGAGGCAGGATCAAGCTCTTGGGGTAGATGCGTTGGCTCACAAGTGGGACTTTCCTTTGGCTTACGCATCCCCCCCCCTTTCAACTGGTACCAAGGGTATTGGCAAAGTTCAGAGTGGAGTCCACAGAACTAGTCTTGATAGCCCCCTAATGGGACTTGTCTTTTTGTTCTTCAGGCTCTCACTAAGGCTCCGTTTTGAACCTATAGAAGAGTCTTCATTACATTTTTTGACACTCAAGACTATTCTGCTGGTAGCAGTATCTTCTGCTCGAAGAATAAGTGAGTTACAAGCTCTTTAAATTTAACCACTTAAGGACCGCCGCATGTATATTTACGTCGGCAGAATGACACATAGAGGCACCCACGTCCCTGCCTAGACGTGGGTCGTGGGTCCTTTCGGACCCCCCCGGTAAATCACAGCGGTTCCGTAGGCTTCAGCAGCGATCCGGGTGAGGGGGCGGCTGTTCATTTTTGTCCGCCCCCTCCTGGATCACTCCCAGCCAATGTGCGTCCGCCACCCGCCCTCTTCCTGTGTAAACACGGGAAGGGGGAAGTGATGTAGTCTCTCCTCTCGGCGGCATTTTCAACCGTTGCTGAGGAGAGAAGACATCACAAGTGAGTCTGCACAACACTACACTGACACCACACACATAGGCACATAAAACCGCCCCCCCCATCTCCCCCCTGTCAGTGTCACTGAATGCAGTGATCATATATGTACTGATCACTGCATTTAGTGTCGGTGTCAGTGTGACAGGCAGTTAGTTAGGTCCAGGGTAGCCCCCGTACCCCCCCTTAATAAAGTTTTAACCCCTTGATCACCGCCCTAGTAAACCCTTTCACCCCCTATTGCCAGTGTCGCTAAGCGATCATTTTTCTGATCGCTGTATTAGTGTCACTGTTGCCGTTATATATATATATATATAAAAAATTTTTTTTTTTTTTTTTTTTTTTTTTTTTTACTAAAGACATGGCTGAATACATTTTGGCCTAAACGTTTGACTAAAATTTTGTTTGTTCGATTTTTCTTATAACAAAAAGTAAGTGTCCAAAGTGTGAAGCCTTCCACACTTTGGACAGCAGGAGGTGTCTTCTAAAGCAGTGGTCCCCAACCTTTTTGGCACCGAGGATCAGCTGCGTGGAAGAAAATTGTGCCAATGACCGGGGAGGGGGAGATTTTTTGTGGGCAATGGCTGGTGTTGGAGCTTCAATCATCACGGATCCATGGTTGATATGTCTGGTGATTGAAGCACATTATTTCTATTATTACATTGTAGTAATAAATGAAATGGTTCAACTCGCCATAATGTAGAATCGGTGGAAGCTTTGAGCTTGTTACCTTGCCACTGTCGCCTGCTACCAGATGTGGATAGTCACTTGCCACGTTGCCTGCCACAAGATGCGAAATGTCATTTGCTACATCACCTGCCACACTGCTTGCCACAAAATGTGGATTTCCACATTGCCTGTCACCAGATGCGGAGTAAGTGGAGCGCCCCTTGTGGTCTATCATGCAGACAACAGAGGGGGTGAACTAAAAGTCCCAGCACACCTCACCTGTACTCCCACACACAGCTCACCTATCACCTGTTAACGTCACATCTCTGCGGGATCGCTCTTCTGGATGTAGCATACTGCAGTCGGTATCACCTGGCAGAGGGAGGGTCTAGAACTCCTTCGGCTGTCACTCTCTGGCTCCACCCTTCTGCAAATTCCTGATTAGCTGTCCGGAGGGGCAGGCAAACTGCGCTGCTGAACAAGCAATCTAAGTTCTCCCAGTGAGGAGCTGCAGGAGAGCGGTGATTCGGGGCAGGTAGTGTGAGATGTCACCTCTCTTCTCCCTGCCCAACCTCCAACACTGAGGCAGAGCACTGGCTTTGAGGGAAGAAGAGCGGTGATGCAGGGGGTGGAGAGAGATGATATCTCTGCTTGCCCGCTCACTTCTTCCATTCACCCTGGGCTCTCATGCTGCAGGCCAGCATGTCTCTTGACGGCCGCCCGCACTTACAGCCCGCCTGCAGAAGGGCCACGGCCCGGTAGTGGGCCGGGTATTGGGGGGTTGACGACCCCTGTTCTAAAGTATCTAGAAGTAACAGAGAATATCAGGAAGTCCCCTTCACTATTCATCCTGGTGGAAGGTGCCAACAAGGGCAGTAAGGCTTCCAAGAGTACCCTGGGAAGATGGTTAAAGCAAGCCATTAAAGAGGCATACATCTCTTTAGGACTGGAATCTCCCGTGGGTATTTTACCTCATTCTACCAGAGCAGTGGCAGCATCATGGGCAGAAAAGGCCGGGGGAACTCCTGAGCAAATCTGCAAGGCGGCCACTTGGTCCAGTTTTTCAACCTTTATAAGGCACTACTGCTTGGATCTGATGTCGGCCTCGGACCAGTCCCTTGGTAGGAAGGTTTTACAGGCAGTGGTCCCACCCTGAAGTAAATTTCTCGGTTATCCTCTCCAAGGTGCTGTCCTGAAAGGCGAAGGGAGAAAACCTTAGACTTACCGGTGACTGTATTTTTATGAGCCTTTCAGGACAGCAGCCTACTTCCCTCCCTTGGTTATCATAAGTAAGATATAATTTGTGGGACCTGTTAATTGTCTGCTTATATCTTCCAACATGTCGGAGGATTTCTCAGTAACAACTGAAAGCATGGTGGAAGCAGCTGCTTTTTAAAGGGGCGTTGTCACGCAGTGTTTCCTGTGAAGAGTGGGAGCTACGCTCTCTCCAAGGTGCTGTCCTGAAAGCCTCGTAGAAATACAGTCACCGGTAAGTCTAACTAAGATTTTCCATACACTGGATGTGAGAAGATGCCTGCTTCAGTTTCTTAAGTTACTAAAGAATTGAGGAAATCGAACACTCTTTTTTTTTTTTTTTTTTTTCGTAATATTCTCGGGCCCCCTCAAAGGGGAGAAAGCTTCTAAAAGTATGTTAGGCAGATGGCTTAGACAAGCAATTACAGAAGCCTATCAAGCTAAAGCAGTAATGCCTCCTTCAGGTATTCCTGCTCATTCAACGAGGTCAACGGCAGTTTCCTGGGCCGAAAGGGCCAGTGCCACGCCTGATTAGATTTGTAAGGCTGCCACCTGTTTCAACTTTTCTGCGACATTATAGGTTGGACTTGCTGTCTGCCGCAGAGCAAGCCTTCGACAGGAAGGTCCCACCCTAGGGTAAGTTACTTGGTTATCGTCTCCAGGGGTGTCATGAAAGGCGATTTTGAGAAAAAAATTGTTAGACTTACCAGTGACGGTATTTCTAAGAGCCTTTCAGGACAACCGCTATTTTCATTGGAAGTATGTTTCTTTTTTTATCTTGGTTGTTGTGGTTTCTTCTGTGCCTTGTTTTCCAGTTTGTCAGAGACCACCATAAATACATTTTGAAAGACAATTACTCAGTCATGCAACACCGTACCCATGCAAAATTGTTGTCCCTTTTTTCACACAAATAGAACTTTATTTTGGTGGTTTTTATTTGCAACTGAATTTTTTTTTCATTTTTTTTATGCAATTGTCTTTTCTCTTACAAAATTTAGCAAATTAGTAATTTTTCTTCAGAAATTTTGGCCACCATTTTATACTTCTACATATCTGGTAAAAATAACCCAAATCGGTGTATATTATTTGGCCTTTGTGAAAGTTTTATAGCTGCTGCAAGCTATGGTGACAATCGCCTAAAATTGATCACGCCTGATGCACTGAAGGTCTATCTAATTTCTTGAGGCCCTGAAATTACCCATTTTTGTAAAGTAGACATTCCAAGGTATACAAGAGGCATGGTGAGTTTTTTTGAAGTTGTAATTTTTCCCTACAATTCTTTGCAAAAATTATTATTATAATAATAATAATAATGTTTACACTTATATAGCGCCAATTGCAGCGAAGCCGATGCGTCTGATAATGGTTGTCATTATTACCCAACTCAATGGTACTCATTTTTTACCGACCTCGGAAGGATGGAAGGCTGAGTGGACCCCGCCGGGATCGAACCTGCAACCCTTGGGACACAGGCAATCACGGACTGCTGCAACGGAGCATTAGCCCCCTGCGCTATCTTACCAGCTTTATATTATATATATTATTTTTTTCACAAAATTGTCTTAAGTTATTTCCCACACACAGCATATCCATACTTTCTGCTAGTTTCCCTGAGTATGGCGATACCACATACCAGTATGTGAGACCTTTTTACAGCTTGGCTACATACAGAGGCTCAACATGCAGGGAGCACCATCAGGTGTTCTACAGTCGTGGCCAAAAGTTTTGAGAATGTGAAAATTTTATATTTGTGTCAAAGTCCGCTGCTTCAGTGTTTGTTTATGATGGCAATTTACATATACTCCAGAATATTATGAAGAGTGATCAGATGAATTGCAATTAATTGCAAAGTCCCTCTTTGCCATAAAAATTAACTAAAATAATCCCATAAAAAAACATTTTCACTGCATTTGTGAAGGAGGATTCAGGGCGCCCAAGAAAGTTCAGCAAGTGCCAGAACCATCTCCACTGCGATTCAGCTGCGGGGTCAGGGCACCACCAATGCAGAGCTTGCTCAGGAATGGCAGCAGGCAGGTGTGAGTGCATCTGCTCGCACAATGGGGCAAAGACTTTGAGGATGGCCTGGTTTCAAGAAGGGCAGCAAAGAAGCCACTTCTCTCCAGGAAAAACATCAGGGACAGACTGATATTCTGAAAAAGGTTCAGGGAATGGACTGCTGAGGACTGGGGTAAAGTCATTTTCTCTGATGAATCCCCTTTCCAATTGTTTGGGGCATCTGGAAAAACCCTTGTCTGGAGAAGAAAAGGTGAGCACTACCACCAGTCATATGTCATGCCAACAGTAAAGCATCCTGAGACCATTCATGTGTGAGGTTGCTTCTCAGCCAAGGGAGTAAGCTCACTCGCAGATTTTCCCAAGAACACAGCCATGATTAAAGAATGGGACAAAAACATCCTCCGAGAGCAACTTCTCCCAACCATACAAGATCAGTCTGGTGAGGAACAATGCCTTTTCCAGCATTGTAGAGCACCTCACCATAAGGAGATAACTAAGTGACTTGGGGAACAAAACATCACATTTTGGGTCCATGGCCAGGAAACTCTCCAGACTTTAATCCAATTGAGAACTTGTGGTCAATCCTTAAGAGGCGGGTGAACAAAAAAACCCCACAAATTCTGACAAACTTCAAGCATTGATTCTGCAAGAATGGGCTGCCATCAGTCAGGATGTGGCCCACAAGTTGATTGCCAGGGTAAATGACAGAGGTCTTGAAAAAGAAGGGTCAACTCTGAAAATATTGACTTAATGTAATTGTCAATAAAAGCCTTTGACACTTCTGGAATGCTTGGAAATTATACTTCAGTATATTATAGTAACATCTAACAAAAATATCCAAAAGCACTGAAGGAGCAGACTTTGTGAAAATATTATATTTGTGCCATTCTGAAAACCTTTGGCCACAGCTGTAGGTGCATAAATTACCTCTTGTGGCCTTTTTACATGGGCGGACCGTTCAGTAAATGGGCACTCCATGCTCCTCTATGGAGCCACAGATGTCAGCAGTGACCTACCCGCTCCGATCCGCCAAAGTGTGACGGAGGAAAACCCTACTTTCTTTATCATACATCACGGGACACGAGTCTTAGTCATTACTAAATGGGATATATGTTCCACCTTCAGGTGCTGGACACTGGTGTAATCAATTAAAACAGGAAGTTCCCTCCCTATATAACCCCTCCCATACTGGGAGCACCTCAGTTTTTTTCGTCAGTGTCACGCTTCCACGATCACGCCTCCATAGAGGCATATGGCTTTAACACTTGCCACATACACATATGGGGAGCCATTTGCATATGTGTTTATTTACATGAGACTGCAGAGGTTTTAGCCACCGTGCCAGGGTGCTAGGGCCCACCTCTAGCAGGTCTAAAGGTCCAGGGTGTAGCAGTAATGGCATACTGAGGCAAACTCTTGCTGATGGATCAGTCAGTAGCATGGCTGGACCTAAGGGTGTCCAGCGTGATCAAGTATCTGGAACTCCTGGGTTAGGATCCCAGTCTAAAGGTACGTTCTTTCATTGACAAGAAGCTTTGAATGTTTGGGACACAGCCCAAAAAGGATTTTATTTTTTTTGGCCTCAGACAAGATCATCGCTATGAGAAAGCTGATCTATGTGGTCACGACAAGAAACGGTTCCTTACTTTTTGCCTTTTTCTTAAGGTGCTAGGGAAGATGCTGGCTTCATTCAAGACAGTTCCTTATGCTAAGTTTTATTCAAGGCTGATATAAACCTTATTCTGTCGGCCTAGAAAGAGTGGATCCTAACCTAGCATTATCCAAAGAGTCTGGTTCCAGAGATATGCTGGAATTTCAGTTGATGGTTCTTAACTAAAGGATTGCCAGGCCTGGAAGAGACCATGACCCAGGGGAAGTAGTCAAACTCCAAGCGAGCCTTATCCTTCTAACAAAGGAATTGGTGTTCTTGGTTGCGGTAGCCTCCGCAAGAGAGTTTCAGTATTGGCAACTTTCTTTGTATAGAGCCATACTTGATTATCCTTACAAGTAGGGTGATGTTAATCCTCACCCAGCCTTATTTGCTAGAAGGATCTAGTGATTAGAAGTAGTCCTTTGAATCAAGATATTCTTGCCTTCCTTTTTTTAAAAACCTTGTTATGCAGACGGAAAGGTTATTGCTTTTCTCTCAATAGAGGTGAGAGCAGTTAAAGATCTATCTGAAGGTTTCAGACATAGAAATCTGACGTTTTGGTGTGCTGCCAGAAGACCCTAGATGTGTGAAGGCTGTGTTCAGATCAGCTATTAAAATGGTTACACTCTTTCTCGTTAGAATAAGAATGGTCAAGGCCTATCTGAAGCGGCTGCTCGGATATGGAAAACTGATGTTGTTGCACGACCAGGAGGCCCCAGGAGAGGGCAGGCAGCGTCTAGATCAACTATTTTCAGATGTTGATTCATCAGGTCCATTATTCAGGCTTGTGGTTTAAAGAGAGGGCTCCCCCTGTTTCTTTTTGGGGTGCACCCTAACGGGATAGTAAGTGCTTCATGCGTGGTGCATTACCAAGCCTTTATGACTCAAATTTGCAAGGCTGGAACTTGGTTGTCTGTGCTTACATTCACTAATTTCTATCAGATGTACATAGGACGGCAAGAGTATGCAGCTTTTTGGTGCAGTATGCTGCAGGCAGCATTATAGGTCCTCACGTCTGAGGGCGGTCTGCATTATCGGTGTCTCCCTCCCCCTCAGTAAGCATTGCTCTGGGACATCCCACTTAGTAATGACTAAGACTCTGTGTCCCGTGATGTACGATAAAGGAATTCTTTTTTTTTTTTTTTTTTAACAGCTTACCTGTAAAATGCTTTTCTTGGAGTACATCACGGGACACAGAGTTCCCGCCCCTCTTGTTTGGGGATATTGGGACACTTATTGCTTTGGTACAAAAACTCTCTTGTGGAGGCTACCGCAACCAAGAACACCAATTCCTTTGTTAGGATAAGGCTCACTTGGAGTTTGACTACTTCCCCTGGGTCATGGTCTCTTCCAGGCCTGGCAATCCTTTAGTTAAGAACCATTAACTGAAATTCCAGCATATCTCTGGAACCAGACTCTTTGGATAATGCTAGGTTAGGATCCACTCTTTCTAGGCCGACAGAATAAGGTTTATATCGGCCTTGAATAAAACTTGGCATAAGGAACTGTCTTGAATGAAGCCAGCATCTTCCCTAGCACCTTAAGAAAAAGGCAAAAAGTAAGGAACTGTTTTTTGTTGTGACCACATAGACCAGCTTTCTCATAGCGATGATCTTGTCTGAGGCCAAAAAAATAAAATCCTTTTTGGGCTGTGTCCCAAACATTCAAAGCTTCTTGTCAATGAAAGAATGTACCTTTTAGACTGGGATCCTAACCCAGGAGTTCCAGATACATGATCACGCTGGACACCCTTAGGTCCAGCCATGCTACTGACTGATCCATCAGCAAGAGTTTGCCTCGGTATGCCATTACTGCTACACCCTGGACCTTTAGACCTGCTAGAGGTGGGCCCTAGCACCCTGGCACGGTGGCTAAAACCTCTGCAGTCTCATGTAAATAAACACATATGCAAATGGCTCCCCATATGTGTATGTGGCAAGTGTTAAAGCCATATGCCTCTATGGAGGCGTGATAGTGGAAGCGTGACACTGACGAAAAAAACTGAGGTGCTCCCAGTATGGGAGGGGTTATATAGGGAGGGAACTTCCTGTTTTAATTGATTACACCAGTGTCCAGCACCTGAAGGTGAATCATATAACCCACTTAGTAATGACTAAGACTCTGTGTCCCGTGTACTCCAAGAAAAGGATTTTTACAGTTAAGCTGTTATAAAAATCCAATTTTTTCCCATCCATCTGGCGGATTGGATCAGATGACAATGGACTCTACGGGGTTCCGGATGATGACGGACCGCAGAGGAGAGTGGTCATGAACAGCTTGTGCAGCAAAGCCTGCAATTGCAAACGTGTCCTGGCGCTGGATATGCTTGTGTTCAGGTGGTATCCAATAGTCACATGTAATAATAGAATAATGCCAACATAGTGTAACCAGTATTTATTAAAATTAAAAGATATAAAATCTGCCAATTGGCTGCTTACATTAAGTTGTGCCCCAAACCCGGCACTGAGGCTAAGTCGCGTGGGAGATAAGGTTACTGATCCCGGGCGCTAGACAGATGATTCTGGCGTGCATTCCATTTGGCTGAGATCCTTAACCAGCGGGACAGGAAGTGACGAGTGGAGCGTGGATGCGTACCGCCTCGACGTACGTTTCGTTGTGAACGTCTTCAGGAAGCGTGTCATACCACGCTAGGATTGATTGTTTTATGTGCCTGTCAATTATTAGGGCGGGCGTATGGTAAACTCAGCCTCAGTGACGAGCCTGCTGCATTAACAGCATTACCTTGAATGGGTTTCAATCATTTCAATCATTAACATACGTTGCCAAATAAAAGCGACTTGTAGTCCCCATACACGTAACAAAAAGGCCCATTGTTATTGCATTGGGGATATTTAAGATCGTATGAAATAAAATGAAAAATGAAAGTAAAATATAATATATAAAAAGTACAAAATACAGCCTAATACTTTCAGACACTATAATTGATAAAATTAATTATAATAGATGTACTCTGCCCAGGGACCCCTAAAAGGATACACTGTGTTAGATGAAAACAGGAGTCATCTAAATAGTTTATTTAATATTAAAACCAAATTCGATTAGATTTATATTAAATATATAAAATAGTGGTAGCAAATCGAAATGATGTATTAATCTGTGAGACTATAGATAGATAGGTAATAAACTACTCTCAGGTCAAATCATCATGTTCTAAACTTGGTCTGGTAGAGCCAATAAGATTTGGCTAATACCTCCAAAATAAAAGATTAATTGGTAAGAAAACAATTCAAATCCAGCTCAATATTGAGGCCCTGCGGATGCATGACCCGTAGCCGATGGATCCACATAGTCTCATTCTGAGAGATGGCTAGTTTCATATTGGTTCCCCTCCAGTGGTTGGTGATTTTGTCTATACCACAAAAGGTAAGTTTACTGGGGTCACTATTATATGGTATTCAGCAAAGTGTTTTGATACACTGTGATTTGGAAATCCATTAATAATATTAGCTACATGTTCATTAATTCTGATTCTTAATGAACATGTAGCTAATATTATTAATGGATTTCCAAATCACAGTGTATCAAAACACTTTGCTGAATACCATAATAGTGACCCCAGTAAACTTACCTTTTGTGGTATAGACAAAATCACCCACCACTGGAGGGGAACCAATATGAAACTAGCCATCTCTCAGAATGAGACTATGTGGATCCATCGGCTACGGGTCATGCATCCGCAGGGCCTCAATATTGAGCTGGATTTGAATTGTTTTCTTACCAATTAATCTTTTATTTTGGAGGTATTAGCCAAATCTTATTGGCTCTACCAGACCAAGTTTAGAACATGATGATTTGACCTGAGAGTAGTTTATTACCTATCTATAGTCTCACAGATTAATACATCATTTAGATTTGCTACCACTATTTTATATATTTAATATAAATCTAATCGAATTTGGTTTTAATATTAAATAAACTATTTAGATGACTCCTGTTTTCATCTAACACAGTGTATCCTTTTAGGGGTCCCTGGGCAGAGTACATCTATTATAATTAATTTTATCAATTATAGTGTCTGAAAGTATTAGGCTGTATTTTGTACTTTTTATATATTATATTTTACTTTCATTTTTCATTTTATTTCATACGATCTTAAATATCCCCAATGCAATAACAATGGGCCTTTTTGTTATGTGTATGGGGACTACAAGTCGCTTTTATTTGGCAACGTATGTTAATGATTGAAACCCATTCAAGGTAATGCTGTACTCGTTAATGCAGCAGGCTCGTCACTGAGGCTGAGTTTACCATACGCCCGCCCTAATAATTGACAGGCACATAAAACAATCAATCCTAGCGTGGTATGACACGCTTCCTGAAGACGTTCACAACGAAACGTACGTCGAGGCGGTACGCATCCACGCTCCACTCGTCACTTCCTGTCCCGCTGGTTAAGGATCTCAGCCGAATGGAATGCACGCCAGAATCATCTGTCTAGCGCCCGGGATCAGTAACCTTATCTCCCACGCGACTTAGCCTCAGTGCCGGGTTTGGGGCACAACTTAATGTAAGCAGCCAATTGGCAGATTTTATATCTTCTTTTAATTTTAATAAATACTGGTTACACTATGTTGGCATTATTCTATTATTACATGTGACTATTGGATACCACCTGAACACAAGCATATCCAGCGCCAGGACACGTTTGCAATTGCAGGCTTTGCTGCACAAGCTGTTCATGACTCCTTTTTTTGGTAACAAATCAAGGGTCATGTCCATCTGGTAAGGAACCATTTCACTCATTCACTTCGGGTGTGGAATTTATTGATTGGTGAAGGTGGACCACACATCATAAGATTATTGGACTCGATCTAACTTAATTAGAACTTTATATGGACTCACGGATTATATATTATTTGTCACATTTGGATCCTACTTGCACATCCAATTTGTACTTTATATCACGTGTGTGTGTTTTATGTTGAATTTTATTATTGGACACTTTAGGTCTTATGGACTTTCATGCTAGATCATCTAGCACCATAACAGTCATCCACACTTATGGAATATTATTTATTTTTGTATAGTTTTGTATAGTAGCGCACCCACCCCCCATTCCAAATCTTAGGTAATCACTGATTATTTTTGGGTAGCAGCTTTTTTATCACACAATCAATTTGGCGCGAGATACCTTTTGCACACAGAGGAGAGTGGTGCTCTGACAGGTCGGTCCCTGCACGGTGTGCAGAGACTGACCAGTCACCTGCCTGCTCAGCTGGGATCGATGGAGCGATCCCCGCTGAGCAAAGCGGAGCCCGCACACGTACAGCCCTGTGTGAAAGGGCCCTAACACTTTTGAAGGCCGTGGAGCACCAAGACAATGGAAAGGCTGTAACTAGTTCACTACCCCCCTCGACACAGCTCGGGAAGAACATTCAGATGTTCCCTATCCTATCCCTATAGGACTGAAATTATGGCGGGGGAGTGACTGTAAAGGAGTCAAGGGTTTATCCTCTTCCTTTTATAAGGGGATCCTCTTCTTCTAGGTTGAGAAATGTAGGTGTATTATCTACAGCCTTGCTCATTAACTTCTTTGCAAAGGGCAGAATACAGCATACAACTAGAGCTAAAGGAACTAGGAATACTAATACTTTTATGCTTCTCTGGGCGAGCAGCTTTTGCCACCCATTCATCCAGCTGAAATATTAATCCCACGGGTCTGTAATACTTTTTTCAACTCCAATGACAGATCTTCTAATTTCTTTATAGCTAGAGTAACCTTACCCTTTGGGCCAGTATTGTCATTTTAGAGACACCTTCTTTTTTAATCAGAAACAAAGGTTTTATTGAAAAAGTCAGGTGAAGACAAAAACATAAACACAGTATCAAACAAAGTGCACTTACAGTAAGAGTTGCACCTAACAAAGTACTGATGTTTAGCTGTACAAAGAAATATATAACCCATAGTACTATGAGACATGAACAGTTTAAGGCTGGGTAATCACCATCCCAGGACTAGTGGCCCTGGTTCAGAATCCAAAAGAGATCCAGTTCCATCTATGTATCACTGAAAACTTAGCATATCAAGGAGATATGAACAAGAAATGTACATATAAACATAGGACCGTGTGCGATATTTAAAGCATGTCGCGCCTACTCCTCCATGATACACAATAACAAATCCAGATGGTATGTGTAATAAATCACATTAGTGTCTACTATCCTAGTTGATCACATTTGCAATAGCCTCTCCATTACCAATTGAGGAGGGCCCAGCCCTGGTGTATCCAGCCAGGGCTGCCACATTGAATAAAATGTCCTAAGGGCATTACGATGTTGATATGTTATTTTTTCACGTATCAAGGCTGTTAACCATCTCTACCCATTGTGTCTCCTTCGGGACTCTGGGAGTGATCCATAATCTCGCTATAGCCTTCCTGGCCACATACAGCAGACGTATAACAGCGGTGTGACCACCGGGCGAGAGAGAAGGTATCTCAAGCGCACCCAGTAGGCACACCAGGGGGTTACATGGCACCGGGAATGCATAGACTTGGGATATAGTAGAGATAACATATTGCCAGTACCTAAATAACTTTGGGCATTTCCACATCATATGGAGCAAATCACCATCATGAGCGCAGCACTTTGGACAAAGCGGAGAGTCCCTAATGCCCCATTTATGCAGTTTGAGCGGTGTCCTGTAGACCCTATGTAGGAGAAATAAATGTGAGAGCCTGTGTGCTACCGAGACCGACACCAGGGGGGCGGAAGACAGGCATAGCTCCCACATCTATTTCCCAGCCCTTCTTACAGATCAAAGTGGACGCATCATGAGTGGAACTAAGCAGTCTAGCATAGACCCTCGAGATCATGCCCTTCTTTTCCCCTGTCACCAAGACATCATTATGTAGGGGATGCACTATCACTTGAGCCGAGGACAATCTCTTCTCACACTGGAGAGCATGCCTCAACTGTAAGTACCTGTAGAATTGCGTCCTCTCCAGAGAGAACCCGTCCCGCAGGTCCGTGAACGACTTCAGGACCTGTCCTATAAACAACTGGGGTACGTAGTGAATCCCCGCTTCCTCCCAAGGTCTGAAGTCCCGTAGCTTGGAGAGCTCTTTATAGTAAGCATTCCTCCAAATGGGGGTGAAGGAACATACCCCTTTCACTCTAAAGACAGATCGGACATATTTCCACAGTGTGTTTAATAAAATTATTGTGGGAAGAGCCTGTGAAACATGTGTAAATCCCGCCTCCAAATGGGATACAGCTGGGAGCTCTGATCCATAGGGGACCAGCAAGGCTCTTATTTGATCCTCCTCATCCACAATCCCCCAGTTGCCGATATGTTGGATCTGGGAGGCAATAAAATAGTACCGGGCGTGTGGGACTGCCATGCCCCCTTGGTCCTTAGCCAGGTGTAGCGTGGATAAACTTATCCGAGCCACTTTATATTTCCATATCAATTCCCTGAACTGCGTATCTATCTGGGAGAACCACTTGTGTGGTATCCAGATTGGAGAATTATGAAATATGTACAGTAGCTGCGGGGCCCAGACCATCTTAATAAGATTAGCCCTGCCCGTTACCGATAAAGGAAGCTTCGTCCATGCTGAGCACTTCGCTCTGAACTTGGTGAGCAATGGCTTCAAATTCAGAGAGAGGTATTGGGTTGGGTCAGAGGTCACCTGAATTCCTAGATAGCGAAATTGGGTCACTACCTGTATGTCCGAAGCGCAATCAGGTAAGGGAACTACTATTGGGTCCAAGGGCATAATCACCGACTTAATGCTGAACCCCGATAACCCTCCAAAGTCTGCGATCAAAGCCATCACATTCCTCCAGAGAGGCATCGGTATCCCCCAGGTAAATTAAAGTGTCGTCTGCGAACAGGGACACAACATCCTGTCTATCCCCCCTGATAAATCCAGTTATATCGGGCGAGGCTCTAATATGGATCGCCAGGGGCTCCAGAGCCAGGGCAAACAGCAGGGGTAAGAGAGGGCATCCCTGCCGCATGCCCCTGAAAAGCCGAAAAGAGTCTGAGATCTCCCCATTGACCCTCATCCTAGCCATCGGTGAGTTATAAAGCAGCTGAACCCATTTTATGAAGGAGGGACCCACCCCAAACCTACGCAAAGCCTCCCACAAGTAGGGCCATTCAACACTATCGAATGCTTTGGCAGCATCCAAGGAGAAAATGGCCCTATTACCTGGATTATCCACGGGGACCTGCATATTAAGAAATAATCTGCGCAAGTTCTGGGACGTGGACCTGGTCGGTATGAAGCCGGATTGGTCCCTATGTATGACATGGTCAATACATCTAGCCAACCTCGTGGCTAACACCCTAGCTAGTAGTTTGATGTCAAATGTCAGAAGGGAAATGGGTCTGTACGAGTCCGGAGAAAGAGGGTCCTTCTCCGGCTTCAACAGAACCACTATCAGCGCTTCATTCATAGATGAGGGGAGTGAGCCAGTTTTGAAAGCTGTGTTATAGACCTTCAGTAGGGTAGGAATCAATTGAGTAGAGTAGCGGCTGTATACCTCCGAGGGAAGACCATCAGCTCCTGGGGGCCGCCCATTCTGTGCCTGCGCCAGTGCCTCCAGGAGCTCCTCCTCTGTCAGAGGGGCCTCCAGGAGTGCTACATCCGGAGCAGGCAGACAAGGGACAGGATATCTATCCAGGAAGGAGCAAAGCTTGGCAGATGAGGGCTGAACCTTAGATGTATACACATCCTGAAAATTTTTTGTAAAGCATGCCATAATGGACTGAGTAGAGTAGCAACTCTCTCCCCTGTCATTAGTCATGGCTACTATGTAGGCAGAGGGTTGCTGGGATCTAGCCAAGAGGGCGAGCATGTGCCCTGTGGACTCCCCCCTCCTGCTGTAAGAAGAAACGTTTGTTTTCTGCTAATTGTATGGATAGGTCTTTAAGCATAGACTGAGAGGCCAACCACCACCTTTTGTTACCATCGGAGGGGTCCGCCACATAGTCTACTTCAGAGCTACAAGCTTCCTCCAAGACCTGCATTTCCCACTCCTTAGTGTTAGTTTTAACACGGGATATGACTCTAATAAATTGACCTCTCAAGTAGGCTTTGGCTGCATCCCACACCATCCCGAGACTAGCCAACTCCAAGTTATCATGAAAGAAAGCATTAAGGAGTAAAGGGATCGGGTCAGGGTCCGGTATGAGAGACAACCAGAATGGGTTGATTTTCCACAGCCTATTGCCCGCCATTTCCCCCAGCCCCAGGTCTACCGTCAACGGGGAATGATCCGACACATGTCTTGGGTGATACTGGGACGTCTTCACCAAAGGTAACATGAGGGCATTTCCCAGACCCAGATCAATCCTGGACAAACCTCCCACAGACGCCGATTGACAGGAAAAGGCACATGCATCAGGATTATGTAATCTCCAAACATCAGTAAGATCTAGCTCTCTTATAAGGCGAGCAAAGGGCGTGGGACCCCGACTCGCACTCGGGGGGTCCAGCCCCTCTAGGCCTGAACTTATCCTTCTCATGATCCAGGAAATTATTAAAGTCCCCTAGAACCATGACTGGGACACCCGGAAGTCTCGACAAAAAAAGTCAGCCAATTTCGTGAGGACACTGGCTGAAAATGGGGGGGGGGATATATATTCCTGCTATAACACACTTTAGCCCTGATAAGGAACAGAAGAGAAACACATATCTACCCTCTGGGTCAATTTTTACTTCAATAGAGGAGAATTGAATACCCTGGCAAATCAGGACACTCACCCCCCTCGAGTACACCGAATGAGTGGCATGAAACTGGTGACCATATTGCCTAGAGGCAAATTTCGGAGTCGATCCCGAGGGGAGGCGAGTCTCCTGCAAGCAAAGCACATCAGCTCCCAACTTTTTTACCGTGCGTAGCACAGCTAGACGTTTAACAGGATTATTAAGACCTCTAACATTCCAAGAGAGACACCTAGTTAGCTGAGACATTGCATAGCAAAAAACATAGTAGAAGGATCCAGGTAATTATGCAGGGTTAACTGAGAGACAAGGCTGGCAAAATAACATGTAGTGAGACAAAACATATTTAGGACACCTAAAGAAAAGCAAAGCCATTGGGGCAAAGTCATTGACATGTGGTTGCATGAGATGTGGGCCGAAGAGAACAATAAAAGAAAAAGGGTGGGGGGTAGCAGAACGTGGACACGTGTAAGATCAAAATTGGAGTTTGTGATCATGGTGGAGTTCTCAGTTATCAAAAGCACACTCAAAATGGCCAACATGGCCAAGGAACTGTTCCAAAGGGTACATAGGGTCTAATGTAGACCCCTCCGGGGGCGACAGTGGAAGCGCACAACAGTGTTTTTAAAAACTTCTCAACAACAAAAAATAAGCCGTAGTGGCCGAAGCGAGCATAGGCCGCCTTCCCACAGGTTGCGGGGACAAAACTTGACATCAGGTATTAGCATTAGAAGGTACTTCATGCGTCAGCTGGACGCCGGTTCCGGGCATCTCGAATCGATCTCTCTTCACGGTCCAACCATTGCATGGTAGAGGCTGGAGAGTCAAAGAATTGCACCGAGCCAAATGCCTCCACCCGAAGGCGGGCCGGATATAGCATAGCATACTTGAGATCCAGGTCACGCAACCGACGTTCGACTTCAGTAAATTTGCTTCTCCTTTTCTGCAATTCCGCTGAGAAATCTGGGAACAGCGATATTTTAGCATTGTCCAACCTCAAGGCTGCAGGGTTGATCCTAGCATTATGTAGAGCAGCATCTCTGTCCTTTGTAGTGAAGGAGTTTGAACAGGAATGGGCGTGGAGGTGTTCCCGGTGGTGGGGGCCTGGCTGGTACCCTGTGTGCACGCTCCACTGAAAACATGGGGGAAAACGCCTCCCTCCCAAACACGGTGATCAGCTATTGTTCAATAAACTCTACAGGGTTCTTCCCCTCCATCCTTTCCGGTAGACCAATCATTCTCACATTATTTCTTATTCTATTTTCCAAGTCATCTAAACGGGAAGAATGTTGGTCTATAAGGTGGTTGTTATACGTGAGGTCCCGCTGCATGGGACCCAGATCATCCTCAACAGTGCTCACCCTTTCCTCCAGCGCGGAGGTTCTTTCAGCTTCTGAGCATCATGCCGTAAGAATGTAATCTCAGCCTTTACTCCCTTTATCTCAGTAGTGAGCACTGTAATAGACATATTGCAGGATGTCACCGCAGCAAATATGTCACGCAGTGTGGGTTCCCCCTCCACAACTGGGCTCACTGGTGCATGGGGCCTATCAGATCCCTGGGTAGGAGTACTAACTGTGTCCCACGCATTGCCAGCATTAGATGTCTCCTCCAGAGGCACCGTGTCATCCGCTTCCGATCCACCCCCGGACGAATCATCCGGAGTGCTGGAGGACGCCACCGGATCCTTCCCGAGAGGCATGGAGAACAGCTTTTCAGCTGCTTCTTTATGGATCTCCCCGGCTGTGCGGCCTACGTAGGCGCCATTTTGGGACATGAGGTCCACCGGTTTGTTAACCAATTGGCGTTTTGCTGACGGCATACTGCGGCAATCGGGCTCGGTAATGTATGTGGGGTGTCCCGGTGCCTTCCGAAGTCCAGCAAGGTTAGGTAGGAGCTGTAAAGTATGATTCCACAGGATAACAGGACAGATTCTCGGCGGAGCTCACCTCAGACACGTCCGGCTACATCCGCTGCCTGGCCACGCCCCAGAGACACCTCCTTACTCAGCTAACACCATGTCTAAGGCCATCTAGTTTTCGAATGTCATAAAGGAAGTAGGGGCTAACTGGTCAGCAATTCCCTGAAGGGCATTTCTGGTATAATTTACAAATCTCTGTTGTTTGTAGTATATGTAGTTAATCCAATCTACATTCATGTTGACGGTTATTATGGGGATCAAAGACTTAAAACCAGCTTTTACCTAGTCCCTGGCTTTGAATTGTTTAGGAAACCCCCCCTTGGGACCCCTATGGCATCTATGTACACATGAGGGTCAAAGCTTCCGGAGGGAGCTGCTCGCTTCCCCCTGTGACTGGGTGTTAGGTCAGTGTATGCATCAAGAATATTCTCTGCTAGGATAAGAAGAGGCATAATGACGTTTGCAAGGGCACATTCACCGGTCTGGGGTCCCTCTAGTCTGGTCCTGATTTTTTTTGTCCCCGCAAATCCAGTATATGTCAGCTAGGGACTGAATTTGGTTTTGTGTTAACTTCCCTGATACACCACTGTAGGTGGAGCAGTATCCCTCAGTGAAGTTACCCAGGAACCTTCCCTTACCCTGGTAATTAGAGTAACAGGTGTAGTTCCCGGGATATATGGGGATACCATCTCCAGGCTTCGGGGTTTTGGTAACTATAGGATACTCCTTTTTTATTTTTCTTTTCTTTTCACATTTCGCACGCAGAGTGATTGGTGGATATATTAGTGAACAGAATGAGGAAACATTCCTCGCTATC
Source organism: Rana kukunoris (assembly GCA_029574335.1). NCBI lineage: Eukaryota > Metazoa > Chordata > Amphibia > Anura > Ranidae > Rana > Rana kukunoris. The sequence continues at coordinate 400,283,566 of CM056049.1, forward strand.
TTGTAGAATCTGGAGAGGGACTGTTCCTAAATGTGGCCTGGCACTACCACAAACCTAGCAGTTACTTCTGTTTTATGTTGGTTTGCAGTGAATCACATCCACTCAAGGCACAGGTTAGTGTCAGAAAACCCAGTTTCAGCTGCCATTGTCTCTTCAAAGGTTGGGTTTGCCATTGCTATCATGTCACCTAATGAGTGCATGGAGGGTTGACCACTATTTTTTTCGGGGCTTGGGCGTCCACTCAGAGGAGTTATACATGGCTCTCAGTTGGAAATTTCCTTCCCCCACAGCCCTCTGCCGTCCATGTCCCCAGTACATATGTGCCAGCATCAGCAGGGCCGGGGATCTCTATGGTCAGGGTGAATTTCATGCTCCTGTCCTGTTTTCCCACTGTTCAGGCGTGTGCCTGTTTTTAGGAGGGTCATTCTGCTGATCAGAGATTTTCCATTCTTATCTCTCCTGTCCAGATCACTCTGTGTTCGGTACCTCCAATCCGTTCCGTTGCTTCACTCCACTGATCCCCAATAGTCACAAACTTTGTCCCCAGTACTCGTCTGTGACACATATATATGTGGCGCGGGACCTGGGTTTGTTGCGGTATAAGTTACATTGTCAGGGAACTGGAGGACAGGAGACTGTTGCAGTAATCAAAGGTGAAAGTGGCCACGTGTGTTGGATGAGTTGTACCAGAATGTGGTCAATAACTTGTCATTTTGTGTGATGGCTACCTGCTGAGCCCCCACTAACCCCAACAGGAAAAGGATATACAGTATAGATATGGTGTAGGCAGGGTCTTGTCCTCAGGGGCTGGGACTTTCTTGCAATGGGAGGCGTGGATCCAGGTGCTTTTCCCTTCTAGCATGACTGATGTAGCTGTGGTCAGCAAAACTTGGAACAGGCCACTATATCTTGGCTCAAGGGAGTGCTTCCTTGCAAACTTCTTTACTAGCACCCAATCTCCTGGCTGAAGACTGTGGGTTCCCGAGTCTGTCTCTGGGTCTGGAATGGAGGAAAATACTTGAGAATGGATATTGGTTAATTCTTTCGACAAAAATGTGACAACTAACACATCGGATTGTAACTGCTGTGGGAAATAACAGCCAAGTTTGGGGGCTGAACCAAGCAAAATGTCCTAAGGGGACAGAGCATGGTTTTCCCCCGGGGGGGGGGGTTTGACACTGAACAGGGCAATGGGCAAACTCTCTGGCCAACTCATGTTAGTTTCTTGGGCCATCTTTAACATTCTGTTCTTTAGAGTCCCATTCATCCTTTCTACCATCCCGCTGCTTTGAGGGTGATATGGGGTGTGTAGAGCTAACTGATCTCCCAGTGCCGCCCAAATCTCTTTTGTAAGTGTTGCCGTGAAGGCTGGGCCCTGATCGTTCTCGATCACCTCTGGAACCCCAAATCTACATACTAGCTCACTCAGTTTCTTAGCCGTGGTCTTGGCTATCATGTTTGTAACAGCGTAGACTTCTGGCCAACCCGGAGAACATGTCCACTACCACTAGGGCATATTCATATCGGCCACTTTTTGGCATCTGTATGTGATCAATCTGTATCCTCTGGAATGGATAGAGGGGTTTTGCCAAATGCTTCTGAGGTGTCTTCTCTGTCCTCCCCCGGGTTGCATTTTGCACATGCTGCACATGAGGCACAGTAATTTCTGGTTAGGGTGGTTATCCCTGGGGCCGAGTAATAATTGCTGATCAGTGAATTCATTAAGTTCTTAGAGAGATGTGCCCATTGGACGACTGCTGGATACATATATTTTGATAAACAGGTTTTCCCTCTCATCGGATTTAGATCTCCATCGTATTCTGCTCCTTTATCGATCCATTCTAAATGTTCTTCTGTGTGAGCTGCATTTTGCATAGAGGCTAGGTATAGCCTGTCCGATGGCACATGGACTGCCAAAGGCATCTGTGCTAAAAATTCACTCTCCACTTCAGCCGGTTTTCATTGGTCTTTCGCTGCTTGTTTGGCAGCTATATCTGCCAGGTGGTTCCCTCGGGCTTCTTGAAAATTCAGTTTGCCATGTGCTTTAACTTTCAAGACAGCCACTTGGTCAGGCAGGAGCAGTGCATCCATTAACTCCTTGATGGCTGGGTCATGTTTCACCAGTATTCTGGCCGCTCTCAGAAATCCCCTAGCCCTCCAGATGATGCCAAAGTCACAAGCCACTCCCAGGGTGTACCTTGAGTCTGTGTAAATGTTGTCTCTTTTACCTTCTGCTATCTTATACGCTGTAGTGAAGGCATGGAGCTCCGCTTCCTGAGCAGATACAATTGGAAATAATGCTCCTGATTGTAGAATTTCAAATTCTGAGGTCACAGCATAACCTGTGTGGTACTTGCCTCCATCTGCATATCTGGAGTCATCCACACAAAGTGTATATAGTCATGGTTTTCCAGAGGAGTTTCACTCGCTGTGGGTAAATGTGTGGTTTCCATGCGCATCATTTCAAGGCAGTCATGTGTAACGGTACAGGTTTTTTTTTCTTCACCTTCTGTTACCTTCTTCATCTTCTCCATCTTGTCCCCCCTCAAATAAATGGCAAAAGGGTGGCTGGGTTGAGAGTGATACATCTTTGGAGGGTCACATTGTCTGTCTGGAAGGATTAGGGAGATTTTCAACCAAAGATGTCTGGCGGTGGACAGGTGTCGGGGTTGCACCTGATTCAGGATGGCAGCAATGTCATGCGGTGCCAGAAGAAGCAGGGGGTGTGCTAAAACGAGGTCTGAAGTAGAGCTGCAACTAGCGATTATTTTCATAATCGATTAATCGGCCAATTATTTTTTCGATCAGATAAAATCATTAAAACGTAATGTGGAATTTTTTCATTTATTTAACAGTAATAATAAAAAAACATGTTGCACTCAAATGACAGATTAAAAAACGTTTAACATTACACAACTTTGCAGCAGCACAATGCCTCCCGGCAACACCAATGCTGGGGCACTATGCCTCCCGGCAACACCAATGCTGGGGCACTATGCCTCCCGGCAACACCAATGCTGGGGCACTATGCCTCCCGGCAACACCAATGCTGGGGCACTATGCCTCCCGGCAATGCCTCCCGGCACCAATGCTGGGGCACTATGCCTCCCGGCAACACCAATGCTGGGGCACTATGCCTCCCGGCAACACCAATGCTGGGGCACTATGCCTCCCGGCAACGCCAATGCTGGGGCACTATGCCTCCCGGCAACGCCAATGCTGGGGCACTATGCCTCCCGGCAACGCCAATGCTGGGGCACTATGCCTCCCGGCAACGCCAATGCTGGGGCACTATGCCTCCCGGCAACGCCAATGCTGGGGCACTATGCCTCCCGGCAACGCCAATGCTGGGCCACTATGCCTCCCGGCAACACCAATGCTGGGGCACTATGCCTCCCGGCAACACCAATGCTGGGCCACTATGCCTCCCGGCAACACCAATGCTGGGCCACTATGCCTCTCGGCAACACCACCAATGCTGGGCCACTATGCCCCCCGGCAACACCACCAATGCTGGGGCACTCCCGGCAACACCACCAATGCCTCCCGGCAACACCACCAATGCTGGGGCACTATGCCTCCCGGCAACACCACCAATGCTGGGGCACTATGCCTCCCGGCAACACCACCAATGCTGGGGCACTATGCCTCCCGGCAACACCACCAATGCTGGGGCACTATGCCTCCCGGCAACACCACCAATGCTGGGGCACTATGCCTCCCGGCAACACCACCAATGCTGGGGCACTATGCCTCCCGGCAACACCACCAATGCTGGGGCACTATGCCTCCCGGCAACACCACCAATGCTGGGGCACTATGCCTCCCGGCAACACCACCAATGCTGGGGCACTATGCCTCCCGGCAACACCACCAATGCTGGGGCACTATGCCTCCCGGCAACACCACCAATGCTGGGGCACTATGCCTCCCGGCAACACCACCAATGCTGGGGCACTATGCCTCCCGGCAACACCACCAATGCTGGGGCACTATGCCTCCCGGCAACACCACCAATGCTGGGGCACTATGCCTCCCGGCAACACCACCAATGCTGGGGCACTATGCCTCCCGGCAACACCACCAATGCTGGGGCACTATGCCTCCCGGCAACACCACCAATGCTGGGGCACATGCCTCCCGGCAACACCACCAATGCTGGGGCACTATGCCTCCCGGCAACACCACCAATGCTGGGGCACTATGCCTCCCGGCAACACCACCAATGCTGGGGCACTATGCCTCCCGGCAACACCACCAATGCTGGGGCACTATGCCTCCCGGCAACACCACCAATGCTGGGGCACTATGCCTCCCGGCAACACCACCAATGCTGGGGCACTACCATGTAACCCAACCCCCGGAACACCAATGCTGGGGCACTACCATGTAACCCAACCCCCGGAACACCAATGCTGGGGCACTACCATGTAACCCAACCCCCGGGACACCAATGCTGGGGCACTACCATGTAACCCAACCCCCGGGACACCAATGCTGGGGCACTACCATGTAACCCAACCCCCGGAACACCAATGCTGGGGCACTACCATGTAACCCAACCCCCGGAACACCAATGCTGGGGCACTACCATGTAACCCAACCCCCGGAACACCAATGCTGGGGCACTACCATGTAACCCAACCCCCGGAACACCAATGCTGGGGCACTACTATGTAACCCAACCCCCGGAACACCAATGCTGGGGCACTACTATGTAACCCAACCCCCGGAACACCAATGCTGGGGCACTACTATGTAACCCAACCCCCGGAACACCAATGCTGGGGCACTACTATGTAACCCAACTCCCGGAACACCAATGCTGGGGCACTACTATGTAACCCAACCCCCGGAACACCAATGCTGGGGCACTACCATGTAACCCAACCCCCGGGACACCAATGCTGGGGCACTACCATGTAATCCAACCCCCGGGACACCAATGCTGGGGCACTACCATGTAATCCAACCCCCGGGACACCAATGCTGGGGCACTACCATGTAATCCAACCCCCGGGACACCAATGCTGGGGCACTACCATGTAACCCAACCCCCGGGACACAAATGCTGGGGCACTACCATGTAACCCAACCCCCGGGACACCAATGATGGGGCACTACTATGTAACCCAACCCCCGGGACACCAATGATGGGAGTTAGGATGGGGAATTGTTATAAGAAGGCATGTACTTATTGTACTGTTACTGTGTGAGTGTGCAACTGTAAACTAGACTGTGAAAGGTAGAAAAACCTACCTTTCACAGATCTTGCAGCTCGGCTCTCCTCACAGCTGCTTCTAGCCTCTGTTCCCTCAAGGCAGCAGTGGGGAGCTGACGTCAGAGGAGAGCCGAGGAGAGGTGTGGACATGTGGCGCGGACGTGCCTTGTAATACGGTGGCGCCTTGTACATATACGAGGGTTTTTTTTAATTGCTATGCCCTGAGGTGACAATTAACACCTCAGGGCATAGCAATTAGTGCCTCGTCCTAATAAGTATTGAAATAATATAAGGAACAGAGAAAATTGACTTTTTAGGCACCACTAAAGATTTGATAAAAAAATTGGATTTTAATATAGATTATAAATAAAAATTCATATTAAATAGATGGATACCAATAGTATCCTTAACATACAAAGTACTATATAAAAATAAACCACATATAACTCCACAAGATCAGATGTATAACCGTAATGACATAAATTCAGACTTGAAAGTATCTCATCAGACTGTGGTGATGAAGGATTCCCTTGCCGAAAGATGTTTTCTGATTTGTCAATACTTTGGATCTTGGGTGTTTAGAGGGTCATTCTTGGGGTGCTCGACATGTTTCGTGGGAATAACCGCTTTGTCAGGAGCTTGAGTACTACAATACAAGATGTAGATAAATGATAACATCGTATACATACACAGATATCATGTTTGAAAAAAATGCCATGGTTGCATAATTATAACAATGAGTCTGTGTTTCAAACTCACCAGTTTACTGGTAGTGCTGAGAATCGAATGTGTCTTACACTCAGCCCTTCACTCTGGCATTCAGCTGCACCACCCAACCGGGTGGAGGAATAACCATAGATCTGTCAAGAAGCACGATATGTCATATTTTGATCCATGAGCACGTATAGGGGAGCATATATAAATAGGTAGATAAATAAAGTTATGGCTGCACTAATACAAGTTGCAGCATGTAATTGTGATCAAAAGTAAATAGATAGTTTTGGTAATTCGTAAGTACAATGATATGGAGTATTCATAGCTCAAGGATATAAATCCATAATAACAATAAGACTTACTTGTATGATTTAGCTGAAAACTAGCCACCATTATGTGTCCCCTACTGGGTTAAAAATAGATGGAATCAACCAAAATCAACACAGCCAGCCAGCAATGACAGGGTCAGATATGCTGTTAGTCAATGAGATGATATAAAGTACTGTTAGGTATAGTCTTTTAGGATGGCCAAGCCAATCAAATATAAACTATGTCATCCAGAGTTTCAAAATAACTGACCTTATATAGCCGTGTGGTTTGGGAGAATTAAATGCTGAATCTCCAGGATGCTTTGCCTCGCCACTTCAGTGTGTACCTGTGTGGCGAATGGCCCGCGTTTGTTTTTAAGCGCTCCCCGTCTGCGTAATGCCGGACGTACGTCAGACGTCACGCAGACCGGCCGTCAAAGCACTTCGCGCATGCGCCAATCGGCGCATGCGTCCACGGATACTAAGGGCATCCGGGTGCCACTAAGGGCGGAAGCGCGTATGGATAGATGTTAAACATCCGGGTTGCCTCTGTGTTTTGCCGTCCCAAGGCCGCCCTCACAAGGAGGGACTTGGACTTGTTAGGCAGTGAACAGAGGCTTGGGTGGCCATATACGTGTCAAAAGGATCAAGCCTTCCATGCAAAGAGAACAGATCCGTAATTATGATGCAGAGCATGAGGGAGTGAGCGGAAAACACATTAGATAATAAACTTGCAATGAACAATACATGCCTGTACCTCGCTCTAAAGATGTAGAGCGAGCAAATTAATAAACATTGTTTCCTTGTATATCTCACAAAGAAAAAGAAAAAAAAATCATAACAGAATATTGTAAAGTTTTAGATTTTTTCATATAAAGACAATTTGAGCATAGACTTTCATAATGATTCACTTCTATATCTCTCCCCTACTTCCCGGTCTCAACAAACTAGTAATTTCATCCTTATGCCATTAGAGGGAGTCTCTTGAGAAGGCACAACAGTAAGCCAATCAAGCCGCATTCTGAACAATTCTTACCTCTAGATAGTGCAGTATATAGAGACATAAGATGTGGCTAAACAGACAACCTATAATAGAAATAGGCAAAGGAATCTGATAACCAAAAAAAAAAATGATGAAAAAATGATGAAAAAAAGCACCAAGCACAATATATGGGCCCTATTGCAGCACAAGCAGTGCAACAATTACATCTACAGAATGCACTACAAGGCCCGCACTCCAATCCATGCACTACCCACACACCCCGTGGAGCAGAAGGTGGAGTAGCAGGAATAGTCAACACTTTCACACAGCAGTCCAAACTCCCAGCGACCTTTTCTAAGGATCCGCATAAACAACCAGCATCAGCCACACCAGTCATTAATCAAGACATCCCTTTAGGGGAAATGACCGGGAGTGGACAAGTGATGAGGAACTAAGTGTTATAAATCTGACCCCATATCCACTTTCCCAGGATGAAATTTCAGTTTTAAAACTAGGCCTTAGTTTCTGCCCCGATGCCACCCTTGATAAATATGAAGTTATCAAGAATCTGTAACTTTCTGCGAGAAAATTAACATACAAACATATTTTTGATCCTAATAAACAAAGATTGAGAGCAGAGAAAGAATTATCAGAACAGATTAAACAATTTACCATGAAGGAATTTAGAGCCCTTAGAGATTTGATGTTACTCTTGGATGAAAGCTCTGATACAGAACCCTCGCAACAAACCCATCTCATTCCAACTCCCCAGGAAGCTACCAAAGCCCCAACTTTCAAAAATAAATCAGATAATTTCCCTGACTTAAATACTAATCCACAAGTAACAGCATTTCTGACAGCAGCAATCGGAGAGATTAAAAATCTACCCACTACACACACTCCATCTAACTTATCCAGAGGCCAACTTGAAGCCCTCCAAAATCTACGAATAAGAAAGGATACGATAATCAAAGCATCCGATAAAGGGGGAAATATTGTCTTGCAAACTTGTAGCCAGTACGAAACCATGTGCTTTGCCATTTTGGAAAACACTGAATGGTATAGAATTATTACCCTAGAGGTCACAGAAAAATTCAAACTTGAATTTAAACTCCTCATCTATACAGCATTTACGGATGCTTTAATTGACAAAGTAACATATGATTTCTTCAACATCCCCTTTCCAAGAGAACCCATTTTTTATGCTATCCCCAAGATTCATAAAAACAGGGAAAGCCCGCCCGGAAGACCAATCATCTCCGGCATAGGATCTATGACAGAAAACTCTAGTCGCTTTATTGATTTTTTTTCTTATGCCACATGTGATGAGACTACCGTCTTACATAAAAGACACAGGAGACCTCTTGAAGAAACTTGATGGTCTCACTATCCCCCCACATGCACTTTTTGTGACTATTGATGTAGAGGATCTTTACTCAAGCATACCGCACGAATTGGGCCTAAAAACCGTGGTAAAGTTCCTAATGGAACATGACCACAGGCAATGGAAGTTCCAATCATTTATCATCAACTTACTTTCATTTATACTAAGACACAATTACATCTCATTTCTCGGCTCCCATTACCTCCAGGTACAGGGCGTCGCCATGGGCACCTGTTGTGCACCGGCGTACGCAAACCTGTACCTGGGGGGGTGGGAGCGAGAAATTTTTGCAGATGACACATACCAGCCATTGCTAAGTCATGCCATGTGCTGGTATAGATACATTGATGATATTTTTACCATCTGGACCGGGACACCCTCAGCCCTTGACAAATTTATGGCACAATTAAATAATGGCTTTAATTTAACATCTACATATACCTGGGATAAAAATACAATACCCTTTCTTGATGTATCCATTTATCAATGACAATGTAAGTACCAAACTGTTTCGGAAGAGCACATCCAGCAATACTCTACTCCATACCGATAATGCACATCCACAACACCTAATACACAGTATACCCTACGCACAGTATATCCGGCATCGGAGAAACTGTACGTATGATGTAGATTTTAAAGCACAGGCCCAAGAGCTTCGCAAACGCCTCCTACAACGAGGATACACAAAAAGCCTGCTGAGGAAAGCATATAATAAGGCACTAAAAAGAGAAAGAACCTCCTTGTTATATTCCAAAACCAAAATTAAGAACAACCAAGAAACTACTATATTCATTACAAAATTTTCGGAACAACACACCTTATTAAGGCAATGCCTGGAACGACATTGGCACTTCCTGAGTGAAGACCCCATCTTGGGGAAATATGTGAAGGGAAAAACCTGAAATTATTTTCAGGAAAAGTTCCTCCATTGGAAACCGAATTACAAATAGTGAGTACAAACCCAAAAAAGACACAATTCCATCCAACAGGGGCCTTAATATCTGTGGACAGTGTTCCTACTGCCCCTGGGTCAAAACAGGAACAATATTTCGATTGCCTAATGGCGAATCGTTTCGCCCTTATTTTAGTGCTACATGCAATACTGAAGGAGTGGTGTATTTGATGACATGCCAATGTGGCGCCTTTTATGTAGGCAAAACCATACGACACTAAAACAGCGAATATATGACCACATATATGCCAAAATAATCACGCCAGTCAGTCGTCATTTAGGACTGTATCATAAATTTGACACGTCTATGATCAAATTCATTGTCCTAGAAGTCATACCTCAACACCCTCGAGGTGGAAACTGGGACAAGCGAATTCTCCAGAAGGAGACATTATGGATAGAACGTCTAGGGGCAACCAAGCCCCCTGGCATCAATGAGGTTCTGTCATATCGCCCTTTTCTGTAGACTTCCTGTAGTCCTGTATTTTTTCATAATTTTTTCAGCATTTTTTTGATTATCAGATTCCTTTGCCTATTTCTATTATAGGTTGTCTGTTTAGCCACATCTTATGTCTCTATATACTGCACTATCTAGAGGTAAGAATTGCTCAGAATGCGGCTTGATTGGCTTACTGTTGTGCCTTCTCAAGAGACTCCCTCTAATGGCATAAGGATGAAATTACTAGTTTGTTGAGACCGGGAAGTAGGGGAGAGATATATAAGTGAATCATTATGAAAGTCTGTTAGTTCTTTCTTTCTTTGTAGTCAATCGAAATCGAGGTGTTTGAAAGTGAAGATCATTTAATCCAAAATGCAGGAATACACTTTTGTGATGCTTACAAAGTGAGAGAAAAAGCAAAAAAGTGAGAAGCAGAGCGCCCCCACCTTCTCATCATTTACAGTGAAACAACGATAACACTTCTTATTGGCTAATTTAGCTAAGGAAGATCTGTCTGTACCTGGCACAGACTGGCACTTTATTAACAGAGCTTCCTGCACAGTCTAATATCTATTATTACGTATGGGGTTAGTAAGAACAAAAGAATATAACAAGTTGGTAACATGTGCTCCGAAGCAATGTTAGAAGAATGAGTGTCACCTCTGTTTTAAATAGACACACAAATAAAACTTTTCTAACATTTTCCCTCCTCTTGTGTCCAGAGCTTTTTTTCTCAGAAAATAGGTGCAGGAACTCATCCACGACCCGTTCAGATTTCACAAACAGTAGGAGGGTCTTAAAGGGACATTAAATACCAGAATTGCATTACATACAGAGTGCAGAGTTCAGGTGGTTACAAAGCAGTCACTTGTAAACACAGAAACCAGACTTCTGTGTTCACAAGTGATTGTGGTGAGCGGGCACCAAAGGGTCTGAGCCAAAGGTGGTGGAACTGAGTTCCACCAAGTTCCCCCAGAAAAAAAGCCCTGCTTGTGTCTATTTTATCTCACCACATTTCGATAATAGTCCCCGTGTTATACACTTTCGGACTGTATGTCATTAAGTTGAGCTTCAATGTCCGTATAGGTCTCCTCAGAGGTGGAAAGTATTTGATACATTGTTCTTGAGATTGCAATTTTAATCAGTCTTTGTGAAAGTCCTCGAATACAGGGAATACAGCAGCATCCGCAAGGGACCAGAACAATCAAAACCACAGCAAATTAGATCAAACATGATGTGATAAGTCCAGTTTATGAATGGATCGTTAATACCCGAGTTTTCTGCCAATTCATTCGATTGAGTAGTTAGTCCTTCCAGGGCTTTGGTCACGGTTCCCCAGGAGCTGTATTATTAGGGATAAAGGTGCAACACATGCTACCAAACATTTTGTATGGCCATTCGGTTCTGCTAGACCTTTTTTTTTTTTTTTTTTTTTACAGTATCTTTGCTATAGTTTACAAATTGTTGTTGGTTATAGTGTATATACACACACACACACACATTTTATATACACACACATATATATATATATATATATATATACACATATATTACAGTCAATATTTTTATTTATAGTCACCCACCAGAGAAGAGACTCCAACCCAGCTGTTAACTGATTCCTGGCCTTAAAGTGGAGTTCCACCCATTTTTTTTATGTTTCTCTGTGCTGCATGCCCTAATCTCATAGTGTTCAGAATAGACAATTTTTATTTATTTTGTTGCTTGTAAATACCTTTATTTTGTAGTCTTTCATTACTTCCTCCTTATTAGCCTGGGATAGGCATCATGTTTCCCAGTAGTCCTTGCAAACCTGACTGAATCCTATTAGATTGCTTGTGCAGCACTGAGCATGTGCGAGATATGCAAAGCTGAAATCCAGGAAGTCATACAGTCTGGCTTCCTGATGCCCACACTTAAGATGGCCACGGTCTATTTCTAGATTATAAACTAAATCTAAATGCCGTAACAACCTAACAAAACGGACCTTAGTTTACAGACTAACTTTACTAGAATACATTAAGCTTGTGAAATTGTGGGTGGCACTCCCCTTTAAACTTTTTTCAGCACCTTGCGAGGAACCCCAATATTTAAGTAGATCTGAGAGTTAAATGACCCTTTGGGAGAAGTTTTCCTTCGATACCAGTGGTGACTCTTAGTTCATGGTGTTCTGATCAGAGGCATAACTAGCTGGACCATAGGACAATCCCCTCAAGCATTGGCTGGTATTTTAGTTCACAGTTGCCTATATTAAAAAACTACATAACAAATAAAATGATTATACATTACAACAGTCTGATGTGGAAAATACAACCCTCAAGTTCTCTGACCTGTAAAGTAGGGGTACTCCTGATGTTGTAAAGAACCTGAGGAAACGGTTGGCTAGTGTTTCTTTACTAACCCATCTACCCTTTTCCTGCATTGATATAGCTGGCCTGCTTTTAATGACTATACTATACCTTTCTACCTTCCCTGAACTCTGAGGATGATGGGAGCATGAAAGGCCTGCTCAATTGCCAAATCCTTGCATGTAATTTGCGTGATCTGTCCAGTGGGGCGTGTTCCTCTGTCATTTTCTAAAGTTTCAAAGACACCAAAGCGGCATATTACTTCAGAAAGGATCTTCTCTGTTGTCTTGGCATTTTCTTTAGCCACCAGTCAGACTTCTATCCAACTTTGAAACATTTCTATGTACAGCAAAACATTGATATTGGCCTGATTTGAGCAATTGGATTTAATAAATATGTAGTCTTTGGAAAAGGAATAGTGACTTGGCCAAATGTCTTTGTGATACTCTGGTCTGTTTTCCTGAGTTATTTTATTTTTAGCACAGATTATGCACCCCTCAACAAAGTCTTGATATGCATTTCTGGAGTATCAAATAAACCATCCAGGTTTGCTTATGTTTCTCTCCATTGCCTTACGGCATACATGACTCAGTCCATGAGTGCACATTCTTGCAAGTTCTTTTACTTTCAGTATTTGTTCTCTTCTTGTTTATCTGCTACAGGCTTATCCTTCTTTGCAAAATCAATGATTAGGGTCACGATTGCTTCCATTGGTAGTTCAGCAGTCTTCCTGGCTACTGCTACATACTTGATCAGACAACCATTTCCTTTTCCTTCCACGGGTTGTCCTTCAGTATGTGTGTTGACCTTCAGGGTAGCTACTTCCTTTGGAAGGGTGACTGGTTTAAAAAGTTCTTAAACATATTTTCAGTTTTGAATTGATTTTCTTGCAGCAATTGTAAAACTTCTGTTCTATTTTATGGGCCCATAATCATGGACTACTTTGACAGCATGCTTGCTATCAGTGTAGATGTTGACTGTTTGATCCTTTGCGGTCTCATAGACCCTCATGAGTGGTACCACTTTGGCAACCAGCGCTGAAAGTAACGAAGGGAGTAGTTGGGTCTTGACTCAATCACTTCCTCCAATTTTGTCATCGCATATGCCATTCTTGGGACTCCATCTTTGTACAGGTGTGAACCCTCTGCAAACAGGATCAGATCAGAATTCTCAAGAGCAGTGTCCTTCACTGGGAAGATTTGCGGCATTTCTTCTTCCATAAGTCTTAAGCAGATGTGGTCCCCCTCTTCTTTGAGGAAAAAGCTGGCAGGTTTGATTGTAGTACATCTTTTCACTTCTATTTCTCCTAATTCAAGCAGTATTGCTTTATAACATTTGTTCGAAAGCATGTCTTCTTTGCCTTCGTCACCATCCTTTTCTTCATGTAGCTGGTCTCTGGTATCGGGTAAACAAACGTTTGCTCCTCATCCTCCCCACTAAACTTAATAATGTGATTTAGCTCAGTAAGGTCAGAAATGGATGCGACCATAAAATCACCATCCAAACAAAGTCTATCGACAATCAACTAAAATTCCCTGGACTTGCCCATTCTAGAGGTTCTTTCTTTTTCCAGTTTCTGCCTCCCTATATGGACGTCTCCCTTAGAGTCACCAGTAGACCCAAGATAATTTCTGTCCCTCTCATTCTAACCAGCTACAGAGCCCCGGGGGGTAAGGTAATGGAGTTCTTCACCGGTTTGAGATAAGCCCCGCCTTGTGCAGAACCTCCCTTTGTAGCCGGACTTTTATCAGAGCTCTGCCGCCAACTGACCCTGTTCTGCCTGTAAAACCTTTTTGCAATGGGACTGGTGAGTCCAGGTAGACCTCTCTGCAATCCTTATTGGCCCCTCCTACTTAAGCAAGTGCCAATGTTTCCTTTTTTATTACTTTTATCAGGACCCAATCTCCAATATGGATTTTTCTCTTCTCCTTAGATTTAACCTTCTGGAATAGAACAGATCTCATTAATTTGTTTCTGTTTCAACAAGTTAGACATATATTCTGCTAAGGTACGTTCAGATTCTTCAAGTGGTGTTTCATTTAGTAGTAGGGGTATTCTATATGGCCTCCCATGTATCATTTCAAATGAGCTTAAACTTTCCTATGTGGGTGTGATATGCATGCTAGTCACAGCTAATGGTAGGCTAATGGTAGGCAGTACATCCAATTTTCTACCTGTTTCCTCCATAGCTTATCTCAGTTTATTTTTTCAGGATTCCATTGTTTCTTCCCACCAATCCAGCCGTTTGGGGGTGGTAGGTGCAATGGTTTTCTACTTGGATACCCATCACTTCTGTCAAATGTTGTATAGTTCTATTTACAAAATGGGATCCATTATCACTGTAAATCTTTTCAGGGATTCCAAACCTAGGAATTATATCTCTTAGTAATGCTTTGGCCACAGTCTGTGCGTCCGCACTTCCTGACGGGAATACCTCCACCCATTTGGTCAAGGCGTCTGATAACCAAACAATATTTTTTCCTTTCACACTTGTCCAATTCAATAAAATTCATACAAATGTGTTGGAATGGATAATTGCATAATTGTGTGGGGAACTTTCCTTTCCGGGGTATTATGCCTCCCTGAGCATTGTGTTTTGCACATATAAGGCATTGAGAACAAAAAGTTTTTGAGTAGTTGGTGAAACCATAGGCTGTACATACTTAATTCAACATCTCGGTCATCCCCCTGTTTGACACATGAGTTACTCCATGTGTCAACACTACTGCATACCTAAATAGGGATTTTGGCAATACCGGTTTTCCTTTCGGGTGATGTATAAATGTTTATCTATTATTGTGAAACCTTTTATTTTCCAATATTGTTTCTTCCCGGGGGGTGCATTCTGCTGCATATCAGTACAGTCATGTTTATGATCATCAGTAAAATGTGGTAGCAGTGTGGATAGATTTTATATGCAGGCATACCCCACTCCCAAGCACACAATGCGGTCCACCCACTAAAGCCAGAAAGCACAAAATCAGGCCCACCCCCACACAAAAAAACAACGAGCCTCCAGGCCCAATTGAACAAGCTGGAGTTAGAAGCCCACTGTCCTCCGCACAGAAGTGAGCCCAACCCCGCGCCTCCCCAACCCCAGCAAATAAACCGATACTACATGTGGTACATTGTGTGTGTCAGCAGGTGATATAGCACTATAGATGCTGAGGCCTTAACTGCTTTGGTTGCAGCTACCACTGCCTGTACACAGGGTAGAAGTACTCTAGGTACACTGTCTCATTTTATAAAATAGTAAGCGATCGGCGCTCACCATGTAACTGTGTAAGTACCGATGTAATGCGACTCTCCCTTGAGTCCACTGTTTGTTAAAAAGGTTTTGTCTTTTTTTTTTCCTCTGCCAATCAGTACCCATCTAAGTTGGCATCTATTCAGTAAGGCAGTCAACCTATTTCTTAAGTCTAGGCTATCTGGAGGCAATGGATTGCCTCGCTCCTGTCCGCTTGTCCTCTGGGGTACAGGACTTCTATCAAGGGGTATTCCTCACCACTATACCACACGATACCTCATAGGAGGTTTACTTAATCTCTTGGACCCTGCTGGGGCACCCAGTGCATGGATTATGGCGTTGGTTAAAGTTTCAAGGATCGATCTGTTCATCTCTGAGGCTATGCTACTATCTGGAGAGTTTAAGGAAGTAGGATTGGGGTCTTGGTCAGAGGCAGTTCCTCTGACAGGGGTGGATGTCACAGGGAGGGTGGTACTCTGGGCAGTGGCTTGCACCTGAAGGGGGGTGGCTATTATAAGAAGGTGGTCTTTGGGTGCAACAAATGAAATCTTCATCTTTGTTCACCAGGGGCATTTGGGCTTGGCATTTTTCTTTTGTTCTCTTTCCCTGTGCTCTGATCCTAGCGTGTTCAAGACAGTGTTCTGCCATTTCTAACCCATACCTTTTTTTTTTTTTTCTCTCGGACCTAACAATCTAAGTTTATTCACCAAATCCTGACATCCGTTAACAGTTAATTTACCATTAAATCCAAACATTTTTTCCCACTTAGCACAGTACTGAACAGATTTAGCATCTATACTACGCATACATTTCTTATCTCCTTCAAACAGCACTACTGGGAACATAACAGCAACTTACAACCCAGGGCAATGGACACCTTTAAAGTAATCAAAAACATCCTCCACTTTTCCTTGTCTCATATCCAGCAATCCTCATTAATAATTCTACAACATTCTGTCCACTTTCTTCATAGTGCAATTCACTTTCACCTTTTCTTTTAAACCATTTCCCTTTAATAAATAAACTTGCCTTTCTCCACTTTCATGTTCAGTAGCCTAGAATGGAGAGCTAAACATTTTAAAGAATTATAATAATCATGGCTACCTTTTGCTTTCTTTGTTTAAAATTAATCCTAGAGTTGCATAACAAAAACTAACAATTTAACTAGGATTTCACATCGCCACATAATTAAACATTTCTTAGATATTCAGAACTATCTGGCTGCTTTTCACAGGAATTTGAAGGGAGGGAGGAGGAAACTGCATAAGATAGCAGGCTCATCTCATCAGTTTTATGCTTCTCAAACATATATATATATATATATATATATATATATATAAACAATGGCATTGCCTGATCTCATTCTCTAATGACTATAATTAGTTAGTTTCATCACGTTGCATACTTTCAAAAATGCACATTGTACATTTTTAATCAACTCTGTCATAAAAATTAACATACACAGAAACCCAAGTTGATCATAACTCCTTCTGGTACTAGATCAGCTCTGTTTTGGTCCAGCCTATAATAGTCTTGGTGTCATCTTAACCACTGTCCGTATCTGTCTGTCATTTAATTTACTTGTGCCATTTTTCCTACCTCTCCCTTTATCGAGAGGTCCATGGGAGAACCGTACTCCCATTCTTAGAGTCCTCACTTTGAGTCTCTAACAATTTGTGGGTCGTCACCCAAAAATGTATATATATTCTCCGGGCTACACACAGTAGCCGTCAAATGGCACTTGTAATACTTGACCACACAGGCCTATCACGTAGCCACACAGGCTATTATACAACTACAGTCCTCTGGGCATACCTTCTCACAAGTCTCATAAATCTATTGACACCCCAAGCATATAAACAAAACATTAGCAATCCACCAACAATGATTACTATTGACTATTAGTTCTGCAACAAGTAAAGGAGTTATTTGGCTCAAACTGTGTAACATCAGCATCACTCTTCACCAAATCACCAACAGAAAGGTTAAACATAAGAAAGAAGTTACTAAAACACACACAGAATAAGGTTAACTTTGTGGTCTTCCTAGATCACTCCGCCAACTAGCGCTTAAACCATCAAACATTCAACCTCATACGACGTCAGGCAATCAACCTCTGACGTTTTGGTATACCACAAATCTTTTTTTTATCTGTCCGGACAGCGGGCAACGTTTTATATTACCTTAGGCAACGTCCCCAGATGCCTCTGTCTTCGAGCACTAGATTATCTAGAATATTATAAGATCAATACCAGTGTCGGTACCACAATTCACATTTCACATAAACAAAACACACAGAACAAACCAGAAAGAAGAGAAGAGACTTAGAAAAGAGTGAGAAGCAATTTAAATGATCTTACCCTCTCAAACACCAGAAGACTAAGTCAATTCAGGTTCAGAACCAGATGGTGGATTTGGGTCAAATCCGGCGCCAAGCAGTCCCTGTTTAACACTAACGTGAGTGGGGTTTCTCAGTGGGCTTTTGAGGTCCAATACTCACTGCATTCTGTCGGTACTGGTGTCAACCCAAGGGCTCCATCCATTGGTTTCCGGTCAGAAGGACCAAAAATTTTAGTATTTTCTTTCTTTGTAATTAACCACTTGTCATCTGCCCACCGTCAAATGACGGCTGGCAGACGACTCCATTGTTCTGACATCACGTCATATGACGTGATGTCCCTTTAAAGCCGCGGGCGGGCGCGCGCGCACCCGCCGCTCCGCGGGGATCCCGTGCGAGTGCCCGGCGGCAACGATCGCCGCCGGGCACACGGGATTGCTCAGTAACTGAGCGGGGACGTGCAGCTCTGTATGTAAACACAGAGCTGCACGTCCTGTCAGGGAGAGAGGAGAGCGGTTGTGTCCCTTGTACATAGGGACACAATCGGTCACCTCCCCCAGTCACCCCCCCTCCCCCTACAGTTAGAACACTCATAGGACACACATTTAACCCCTTCCCCGCCCCCTAGTGGTTAACCCCTTCACTGCCAGTCACATTTATACAGTAATCAATGCATATTTATAGCATTTTTCACTGTATAAATGTAAATGGTCCCAAAAATGTCAGAAAAGTGTCCGAAATGTCCGCCATAACGTCGCAGTCCCAATAAAAAAATCACAGATCGCCGCCATTAACAGTAAAAAAAAAAAAAAAAAAAAAATGCCATAAACTATCCCCTATTTTGTAAACGCTATAAATTTTGCGCAAACCAATCGATAAACGCTTATTGCATTTTTTTTTTACCAAAAATATGTAGAAGAATACGTATCGGCCTAAACTGAGGGAAAAAATATTTTTTTTATATATTTTTTGGGGTTATTTATTATAGCAAAAAGGAAAAAAAATTGCATTTTTTTAAAAATTGACGCTCTATTTTTGTTTATAGCGCAAAAAATAAAAACCGCAGAGGTGATCAAATACCACCAAAAGAAATCTCTATTTGTGGGAAAAAAAGGACGCCAATTTTGTTTGGGAGCCACGTCGCACGACCGCGCAATTGTCAGTTAAAGTGACGCAGTGCCGGAAGCTTATATTTTGTCTGGGCAGGAAGGGGGTGTAGGGGCACAGTAGGTAAGTGGTTAATCAAAAATCGAGGTGTTTGAAAGTGAAGATTATTTAATCCAAAATGCAGGAAAAAGTTTTCGTGATGCTTACAAAATGAGAGAAAAGGCAAAAGTGACCTGAGAAGAAGGTAACACCCACCCCATCCTTTTACAATGAAAACAACGATAACACTTCTTATTGGCTAATTTAGCTAAGGAAGATCTGTCTGTACCTGGCACAGACTGGCACTTTATTTCCAGATAGAACTTCCTGTACAATCTGTTTTCTATATATTACGTATGGGGTTAGTAAGAACAAAAGAATATAACAAGTTGGTAACATGTGCTCCGAAGCAATGTTAGAAGAATGGGTGTCACCTCTGTTTTAAATAGACACACAAACAAAACTTTTCTAACAAAAATTTAACCCCTTTACAGTTGCGATTATTTGCTCTTTTTGTACTTATTTTTGTTTGTTAACCCCATTATGTTACTAAACATCTCAGGCCTGGGTTCACACCTCTGTTTTTTATTTTTTTTTGTGTGTGTGCTTTTTGCAGAAACACACTACAGTTCATTTACCTATGGGACACATTAACATCCATGATTATTTTTTGTTGCTTCGTATTTGGAAAAGGAAAGAAAGGAAGCCCCCAAGGTGGGGCTTTAACGGTAAAAACTCAGTCAAAGAGCGTAATGATAGTAATAATAGTAAATACAATAGATACAAAAAATATAAATATTAAAATCAAAGTTCATGGGTAGGTGTCTAAATGGCCACATGGGTTCATTCAGGCCCTACGTGTTTCGAGACCTTGTCCCTTCATCAGGGGCCAATGTCCATGTGGGGTCACACTGTATATGACCTAAATTTACATGTTTCAAAATATTGCAAGAATTGTCTTTATACATAACAAGAGAACATCAAGGCTGCAGAGTACATATATCATATCCGTCACCATGTGTATGAACTCATGACAGAGCCGGCAAACATCAAAGCGGTGGCACACAAGGCCCCCTTGAAATAGATAATAGGGGCACCCAGCAGGGCAGGAAACCTGGGCTTGCTTGGAAGAGAGGGAGGTTTCCCGCCCTGCTGGGTGCCCCTATTCTCTACATTGGCCCCTGATGAATGGACAAGGTCCCAAAACGCGTAGGGCCTGAATGAACCCATGTGGACAAGTCAGACACTTACCCATGAACTTTTGATTTTAATATTTATATTTTTTTGTATCTATTGTATAATAAACTTTTATTATTATCATTACGCTCTTTGACTTTGAGTTGTTACCGTTAAACCCCCACCTTGGGGGGATTCCTTTCTTTCCTATTCTATAACATACATAGGTTTTTGTTTGTTGATGTTTTTTCTTGTATTTGGAAAGGGCAAGGACCTTTTAACGCAATACGCTGCTATTTTTTTTATTTGAGCTCAATATACTTCAATGGAGAAGCTGCAGAAAAGCATATAATATGTTTTTGTGGCAATTTGTGTTTTGTAATCTGCCCAACAACAATTTTTTTTTTTTAAGGCTATTATCCGATTAATCAAAACAATAAGTTAGTTGCAGCCCTAATTTCTACCATTACTCTGCTTCTGGATGCACTGGCTGTGGGTTTTTGTTTCTGCCTTTAAATGCCCCTGCCTCTAAACTCTCCTAAACACCTTTGTGTGGACACATAGGCTAACATACAGGGGCGTTTAGAGGCATGAAACACCCCCCCACCACCAAATACCTCTAGGATCAGCAGAAAAAACATATGTGCTTTATTTTTTATTTAGAGAATGGTGCTCCGGGTACTTCAATTTACACAGCAATCACGTACAACCCTGCAGAGGAAACTTAGAAAAAGAGAGGAGAAGATGGGGAAACAGAGGAGTAAAGAATGCTAAAAAGAGGAAGGAGATAACTCCACTATTAAAATGTACAATCTTTCCAGTTCGCTCTTTACAGAAACTTGATTTGTTGCGCAAAGGCCTCAATTTTGCCTCTAAAAATCCCCCCAATGTATTTTTATTATTTATAGACCTAAAAAAAATATATAAGGAATGTAACTGTAAGAAGATACATTACCCCAAAAAAATTAAAAATCCTTTTTTGAAATGGCGCTCTCCATAGAGAAACAACAAGATTCCAGCTATACTGATAATGGCCCCGCGCTCTCTATTCTGGAAAGTCTGTTATGAGAAGGGGGCGTGTGATGATAAAGCCCCAGAGTGAGATCTCGAACCATTCAACACAGAAACAAATAAAATTACACACACCTTTTTTAAACCTAATTCCACCTTCTTCCCCCACTGGGTAAAAGGGAACTTCATCTCTACATTTAATGAGGTAGTTTTCGAGGCACTGAAAAAATCTGTAAAAATAAGGTTGAATATATATTTTATTATTTTTAAAAAGTTAACATGAGTAGGGGGAGGGAATGAAGAAAAGAAAAATGGGGGGGGGTTCCATGTCTTGCCTGTTCTAATTCTCTTGCATATTCTCTGCATACATCAATGCAGAATTATGCATTTTATATGGGGCTCGACCCACCCCCGAATTGGCAAACAGGTCTTGTTTGCTAGTAGAATCAATGGCGTTCTCTCGCTTCCTAATCTACAGGCCTATTATATAGCTGCTTATATATAGCGCCTCTCTCATGCCTTCATGAGACCTATCAGCTTCCGCTCTGGGCCTATGCTTGATCTGGTTGACATTGACCCTGTTCCTATCTCCTCATTGCCTGTGCATCGACCAGCAGATATGGGGCCCTGTCTGGCCCATTCTCTGCGCCTCTGGGACTTGGTAAAAGTACTCTGCAGGGTACTCTCCTCATCTCCCACTCTTATGACTTTTACAATGCCCTCTATTTCTGCCGGGTCGGTAAAATCTATCCCAGTTCTCATCTCATGGTGGACCGCAAACAGGTTTACAGACGTTCATTCACTCTTGAGGCCTACTAGGATTCTGGTATTTTACGCTCTTCTCACAGTATTCCTTTATGAGAGCACTATCGCTATTTACAGCTTCGCCACTTTCTTCAGAGCCTTATTATGTCTCACCCTGCCCCTTATACTTTGACCCCCTTTGAGGGTCTCTGTAGAGCCAGACCCCATTCATCGTGCCTGATTTCACTGATATATTCAGCTGTGATATACACAAGGAAACCCCCAGTGAGATCCTACCATCTTCAGTGGGAGAGAGAGTTGGGGAAACGATTGGTCCCTGAGGATTGGCAGGCGATGACACTAACTTTGTCCAAGTGCTCCCGTAACGTGTTGATCTTGGAAAACGCCTATAAGGTTCTGTACAGGTGGTACTACACACCGGTGAGATTGGCTCGCTTTATTCCAAATTATTCTCCACTCTGTTGTAGGGGATGCTCCCAGGAGGGCTCCATGGCACATATATGGTGGTCATGCCTGCGGGCGTACAGACTGTGGATTAGGGTATACACTCTCCTTCGCAATCTATTTCAGATTAACATTAAAAGAGATCCTTATGTAGCTATCCTTGGTAAGCCTAATGTGGAATTACTGCCTCCAGAGAGGCAACTAGCCCAGCATCTCTTTACTGCAATGAGGTTGAGAATCGTGAGAGCATGGCAAACCCCCGCACTTAGCTTTGAGGCAGTCAAAAACCGCCTGAATGACGTTATGGTTAATGAGAATCTGATGGAGTTCCTTTCTGATACGCATGACAAATTTCTTAGGGTTTGGCAGCCTTGGATTACCACCACCCTTCTCGGTTTGACACTGCATTACTGTCAATATAGGACTTCTCTTGCGCGCAACCCGTGGACCTCACACCCCCTTCCTCTGTCATTCCCTCTTCGCCTTCTACCCCTCTTCTCGCTCTGCTCCATTTTTCTTCTTCTTCTTCCATTTTCCCATAGTCTTTTCTCTTGGCAGTTAATCCTCTCTACACTTTCTAGAGGATGCTAAACTTTAGGTTCTTCTGTTGTGTATTCTATACTTGTTCTCCAAGTTTACAGACAGCCGGGCATAGCCTGCGTTCTAGACCGTATGGTTCTAAGGACTTTTTTTCTTATCTTTTATATTTGAGTATAGCATAAGAGTTTGGTTCCTGCTTCCTCTGTTGGTTAGGGCTAGCAGGCCCGGATTTGCTTTGTATGATGTATACTATAATATCCTATCGTAAACCTGTACTGTTGGTTTATATTACAAACTTTTTTTTGTAAAAGAAAAATGGGGGAGGGGGGAGCGGGGGAAGGCGGTTCACACATACCGCCCATTTTACAAACCTAAATGAAATGTACATTATTATTATTACTATTACATTATGTACATGAATACTAAAAACAGTACAATAACCTGCAACACAGTGCTTACTTTCTTTAGGACACTGTCCGCAACAGATAACATTTAGGCTGGTTGTTGGATGAGAGGGGGTGTGGGAACAAAGACTAGTTGAAGCGGAAGGGCAGGGGATAGGGGGGGGGGGAGGGAACTCAGCAATTTATGTCTGAAAACCATTTGAGTTCAATAGAGGACCTATTCCTCAAGTGAAAATGTTATTGAGGAAGAGGTCCGAGGGTGTGTGGTGAAGCCATAGATACCATAACTGTTTGTGGCTCTCCCATTTATCCTGCATCTCTTGCATGAGCATAGTGTCGTTGAGAATGTCTGTCTATCCAGTGATAGGGGGGTGGTTTTTGTTTTCCAATGTTGAGATATGACATGGCGGGCTTCGGATACAAAAAATCCGAGGAGGCGTTTCTTGTGAGATTTAATGGGGCCTGGTATTATGGTTAAAAGAGCCACTACAGGGGAGGGCACCAGAGAGCCATTAAATAAATTATTATATATACCAAAAACCTTGTCCCAGAGTGGGCGTACTCGGTCGCGCGCCCATTAAACATGAATGTAAGGGAGGCATCCTCTGTGACATCGCCAGCAAGCGTCCAGAGTATTGGGGTACATTGTATTCACTGTGACTGGATCCCTGTACCACCGAGATAAGTTTTTTGTATTTTTTTTTTCTTTTGTGAGAACCCGGAGATGGACGATTTGTGTGCGAGTGTGAATGAGGTGTACCGTCGCTCTGGACATATCTCCGTGCCTATATCTCTGGACCACTTCTGCCTAAAATTAGGAAGCGAGTCATAGGTATGGGATTGTGTGTCTTTATATATCTGAGAGAGAGGGTGTTTAGGGATCTAAGTAGAGCTGCAACTAACGATTATTTTCATAATCGATTAATCGGCCGATTATTTTTTCGATTAATCAGATAAAATCATTAAAAAAACGTAATGTGGAATTTTTTCGTTTATTTAACAGTAATAATGAAAAAACATGTTACACTCAAACGGCAGATTAAAAAACGTTTAACATTAAGATTACACAACTTTGGAACACCAATGCTGGGGCACTATCCCTCACGGCAGGGCTTGACAAATTTGCTTGGCATCTAGGAGCCAGCTAAAAAAGTTAGGAGCCAGAAAATGCCCCCCGTCCCGACGAGCTTGCGCGCAGAAGCGAACACATACGCGTGATGTATCACCGCGATTGTTGGAGCGAGAGCAATAATTCTAGCTCTAGACCTCCTCTGTAACTCAAAACATGCAACTTGTATTTTTTTTAAACGTCGCCTATGGAGATTTTAAAGGGTAAAAGTTTGACGCCATTCCACGAGCGGGCGCAATTTTGAAGCGTGACATGTTGGGTATCAATTTACTCGGCGTAACATTATCTTTCACAATCTTAAAAAAAAATTGGGATAACATTACTGTTTTATTTTTTAATTAAAAAAAATAAAAAATCCAAAAAAAGTGCGCTTGTAAGACCGCTGCGCAAATACGGCGTGACACAAAGTATTGCAACGATCGCCATTTTATTCTTTATTCTTTAGCTGTTTACAATATGTATATCTTACCATGTATACCTTTTTTAGGTATGAGTACTGAAGGAGAATAATTACCAGTACTTCTCATATCTCTGACAACATATCCACAAATTCCTGTGATAGTCTTATTTATTTACAGTATGTTTTCCTATATTATATAATAATTTTGCAAGCATGCATGTGTGTTTTTTTGCACATGTAAATAATATTGCACTACATGTGTTTTTTTTTATAATTATATACTGGTATGTACTGACCCGTCTTTATACTGTAATTGCATATTATAATTGATTTTAATGATTTTGTGAGTAATGCAATGAGTAGTACACATGTCGCAGGGTCCACATGTGAATGACCACACAGAACTCTTGTTTATCACTTCAATTTTCCCTATACACTGTGTATAGCGCTGTCCATTTACGCAGCACTTTTACATATATATTGCACATTCACATCAGTGCCTGCCCTCAAGGAGCTTACAACCTAAAGGCCCGTACACACGATCAGAAAAGCATATGAAAAATACCGCTTTCAAATCATTTGCGCGATTATCTGATCATGAGTACACAGCTTTTGAGAGCCATTCGCAACCATTCATGCAAAATTTGATTAGACAAACATGAAAACATGAAAAGATTCCTTGTATGATACCAGAGCCTACTATTTTCATTTAATCAGTACAGTTGTTGTGCCAAAATACAATACAGATATACTACACCACTTTACATCACTTCCGAATTCTGTCATACAAGAATTTTGGAACTTAATAAATTCTTAATTTTCTATGAGACAAGCGTGCAAAAAATAAAAAAAACAATCATTCGTTCGATAATGTCATTGTGTATACTAGGCATTAGGGTCCCCAACTCGCATTCATACATACACATGCTAGGACTAATTTAGACAGAGCCAATTAAGCTACCAGCATGTCTTTGGCATGTGAAATATGTCTATCCTAACGCTACTGAAATTGAGAGTCAAGTTTTGTTTCCCCAGACCCCCAGCTTCCTTTTTCTTTTTTTGCTAAATAATAATAATAATAAAAACTTGCCTCCACAGTACAGTTCTTTTTACACAGAGTGGCCGCGATCGTCATCTTCTGCGGTCCCCCAAAGGCACTCGCTGCTCCTCCCCCGCATCGGAAAACCCCTTAGGAGTAGCTCTCTCTCTGGGGGTTACCGTGCGGGCGTGCTCTCTCTCGAGTCCATCATTTGCGTCCATAGACACAGAATGCCAGAATTGGCCCCGCCCCCCAGCGCCCGTGTCATTACAGAGGGTTTGCGTGTCTCCGGCATGGGAACGAACGTACTCAGGTGAGTTAAACTGGGAGGCTGGTCAGTGACGGAAGTTTTTTCATCTTAATGCATAGGACGCATTAACGTAAAAAACACAAGGTTTTACAATCCCTCTAACTTTGGACAGTAAAACATTTTCTTTTCTGCCAGTAAATACCTTGTACAACCCACTTCCTGTTTCTTGTTTGGTAAAAAGCTTAGGCTTATGACATCATGCACAGCTCTCTCTCACTCCTGAGAGTTTGCCTGGGGGGGGGGGGGGGGTGTGTGTAACGGTCACTACCATTTACGACCTTCCATCCACCCACGACAAGCTTATCCGACACACCAACAGATCGGCAGACATGATCCATTCCATTTCCCAGAATAACGAGACTGACCGCTCTGTTCTCTAGTTCCAAAATGAAAGAATACTTTATTGGTTTCTTAGCTTGCTTATATATCCAGTACAGCATATTAAAGTTAATCACAGGACAATGCAATCTCCACCCCCCTCAACACACACTATGGCTAGTTACTATGCAGACATTTCGGCACCGATACTGACGAGACCTATCACATTCCTTTATCAATAGAATTCAAACAAAATACAATCACACAATTTCTTGACCTCAACCCACATATTTAGACAGACGTACTGTCTCCGGCGAAGGGTCTTAACACCCGCGGCATCAATACATTCCTTTACTAACATAATTGACATGCTAATTCAATTCATGTGAAGAGAGACCTGTGATCTTGAATACCCAATCTTTTAAGTGTAAACACAGGGCTTTAAACCGTTTTATCACACAATGAAAAGGTCTGTCAGGAGCAGATGCAATTAACCCCTTTCAAAAGAATGTGTCCACACATTGAAGAGCCAACAACTTGTGATATCTCAAGACATCCTGCAAACATGAATTATTATTAATGTCCCATCTCATGTAATACATGAATTATGATTTTATTAGCCACCCTACGCCCAAAAGGTCACAGGGTGGACTTAGACCCAGGAGTTATTAGTGTCCCTGGCACAGGAGAGACATCCTTCCAAAGTCTCTGGTTGTCACGGGTCATTCCGTTACAGGGGGCATGAGTCATAAGAGCGCCAATGAGAGTTGCATGGCTGGAGGCGTGTGTGTGTGTGTAAATCCAGGAAGTTAACAGGCAGCAACTTTAGCTGCCCACAGTTAAAATGTTTGCAGCTTGACTCAGTGGTGGGAGATTTCTGCAGTATATTTGGCAAGTACATAATCACAGTATATATAAAATAATATGCAAAGTGGTTGGAGGGAAGCTTCAAAATGGCAAAGATGTTTTTATTACAAATTGTGAGCAGACGGCAGTTCCTCTTTAACATGTGAATTATATTACTAATAAAAAAATAAAATTTACACAAGAAAAGATTGATAGTGGGAATCTTTCAATTGTGATATCTGTGAAATAAGATTGTTTTTGGACCAGGTAGGCAAGTGCTGGATCCCCTTGTTTCACCTTTTTTTTGTCTGTTTTACTTTTGCCATGAATTGAGATATAAAAGTTACAAATCTACACACAACCAAATTCTCTGTGTCCCAGTTATATTCCCTCTGCACAGCTATTTCTGATTCTCTTAGGGCTCTTTCACACGTCCGTTCAGTTCGTCCGTTTTTTTGGACGTCTGTTAACGGACCTCAATGCTTCCCTATGGGTTAGCGTCCGTTAGCAGATGAGCATCCGCTAACGTCCGTTAACATCCGTCTGCGGTAAGCTCCGTTTTTTTGGACGGAAGAAAACCCTATTTTTCTTCTGTCAAAAAAACGAAACGGACGTTAGCGGATGATCCGTTTACCATCCGATCCGCTAACGTCAGTTTTTCATCAAAATATGTAAAAAAAAAAAAAAAACGGATGAAAAAACGGATGAACAAAAACTGATGAAAAATGGACGGAAAACGGAACGGAAACGGATGTAAACGGATGAAAAAACGGATCAACTGAAGGGGGAAAAAACTGATCTAAAAAACTGAACGGACGTGTGAAAGAGCCCTTAAATAGTTTGATCTAACCTATAATCCAGCACCTGTTTGCTAAAAGTAGGCCTTTTGGTTAGGTTAATATTAAATAATGATATTCTGTATATTCAACTACTGTATTTATGTGAGTTTTCCAATTTTTAAATTCTTGTTAAAAAAAGCACATTTACAGATGTGGCTCAAGCTGACATTTACACAAAAGCTAATTTGGCTACTCTCTCTCCCCCTCCCCCCCTCTCTCTCTCTCCCCCCCCTCCCCCCCCCCCCCTCTCTCCCTCTCCCCCTCCCCCCCCTCTCTCTCTCTCTCTCCCCCCCCCCTCTCTCTCTCTCTCTCTCTCTCTCCCCCCCCTCTCTCTCTCTCTCTCTCTCTCCCCCTCTCCCTCTCTCTCTCTCTCTCTCTCTCTCTCTCCCCCCTCTCCCTCTCTCTCTCTCTCTCCCCCCTCTCCCTCTCTCTCTCTCTCTCTCCCCCCCTCTCTCTCTCTCTCTCTCTCTCCCCCCTCTCCCTCTCTCTCTCTCTCTCTCTCCTCTCTCTCTCTCTCTCCCCCCCCTCTCTCTCTCTCTCTCTCTCTCTCTCTCTCTCTCTCTCTCCCCTTTCTCCTCTCCCCTCTCCCCTCTCCCTCTCTCTCTCTCTCTCTCTCTCTCTCTCTCTCTCTCCCCTCTCTCTTCCCTCTCTCTCTCTCTCTCTCTCTCTCTCTCCCCCCCTCGCCCTCTCCCTC
Organism: Rana kukunoris; assembly: GCA_029574335.1. NCBI lineage: Eukaryota > Metazoa > Chordata > Amphibia > Anura > Ranidae > Rana > Rana kukunoris. Next base: position 400,312,560 of record CM056049.1, read on the forward strand.
TCCCTCTCCCTCTCTCTCCCTCTCCCTCTCCCTCTCCCTCTCTCTCTCTCCATCCGAGGTGGGCACATCAACAAAAACTTCTTCTGCTGTGCACTCTTTAGCAAACCCATATTGACCTTTTGTTTTGCATATGCATAGTACAGATGTGATGAAACCATCAGATTAACCACTTAAGACCCGGACCAATACGCTGGTAAATGACCCAAGGTGTTTTTGCGATTCGGCACTGCGTCGCTTTAACAGACAATTGCGCGGTCGTGCGACGTGGCTCCCAAACAAAATTTGCGTCCTTTTCTTCCCACAAATAGAGCTTTCTTTTGGTGGTATTTGATCACCTCTGCGATTTTTATTTTTTGCGCTATATACAAAAATAGAGCGAAATTTTTGAAAAAAAAACACAATTTTTTACTTTTTGTTAAAAAAAAAAATCAAATAAACTACATTTTAGTCAAACATTTAGGCCAAAATTTATTTAGCCACATGTCTTTAGTTAAAAAAAAAATCGCAATAAAAAATAATAGCTACCTAGCGGGAACAGCGACACTAATACAGCGATCAGAAAAATGATCGCTTAGTGATGCTGGCAATAGGGAGTGAAAGGGTTAACTAGGGCGGTGATCAGGGGGTTAAAACTTTATTAGGGGGGGTGGGGGGGCTACCCTGGACCTAACACTAACTGTTTTTTACACTGCCTGTCACACTGACACTAAATGCAGTGATTAGATCACTGCATTCAGTGACACTGTGACAGGGGGGGTGATCACAAGGGGTTAATGTGCCTATGTGAGTGTGTGTCAGTGTTGTGTTGGTGCACACTTACTTGGGATGTCTTCTCTCATCAGCAGCGGTGGGAAACACTGCTGCGATGAGAGATTACATCATTTCCTCCTTCCTGTGTAAACACAGGAGGAGGAAGTGACAGGACCTGGGAGCGCGCGCATTGGCTGGGAGCGATCGCGGGGGGGCGGGTAAACGCCGACATCCGCCCGCTCATCCCAGATCGCTCCCGAAGCCAGGGGGACCCCCGCACGCCGCGGAGGGGGTCCCGATGGGACCCCCGAACCGCACTTAGGCGGGGACGTAAATTTACGCCCTTGTGCCTGTACGTGCCATTCTGTGGCCGTATATGTGCGTGTGGGGGTCCTTAAGTGGTTAAAAACTTCTACACATGTATAAAATTAACTCAAAGCCATTATGGTTTGACTTTGGAGGTCATCTAGTGTAATTGATTTGCAGTATTGACAGGTTAACATTTGCATTTGCTATAGAAATATGTAAGGATATCAAAATATGTCCTGGGGATAAATCTCTTGTTTGATAATGTGTACTATACAGCAGTTTATGGAACTGACCCTTTGAGTTATTAGAACACAAGCTAAGATTGGTTTAAATTGAATGGCGTGCAAGACATATATTGTAATATATATATATATATATATATTTTTTTTGTCTTTCAGCTTGTGAGTGAAAAAGTTGGAGGAGCAGAAGGGACCAAGCTAGATGATGATTTTAAAGACATGGAAAAGGTACTAATATGCTGATCTTGTAATGTCTTAAGGTGGAACTAGCATCTGGTAAGATAGACGGAGGATATGTCTTTCCTGCAACAGCAGGCTGTGTTGACAGGTGGTGTAGAAAAATGTGTAGCGCTTGGAATGACTATCTATTAATGATAGTCTGAGACACACAAAAAATAAAATAAAATTGTGAAACCAAATATAAGACCCTGGAAAATTCAGGGACAGGCACTAAGTGACTGGTGCGTGATGAACAAAATAATCTATTAGTGTGTTACCTAATATGTTCAACTGCTAATGAATGCGATTTCACACATATACATAAACCACATGTGCCAACAAACAGTGATAATTCATTTCTTGGACAAACATGAATCAATTAATGGCCAATGGATGCCAGGTATAATAATCTCCCGTGAAAGGAAAAAATAATATTAAGTAGATAATAAATAAAGGCTATAAATCTTAATGTGAAAATAACAGTCAATCTGGTGATTGGTGAATGTTAAATAGCTTCTCCACTAAGTTGTTCCCACCACCGAAAGCAATGCAGGCTTACCGGAACCAATTGACTTCAGCTGGCTTACACCACTGAAAGTCAAAGTAGACTTGTATTAAGCTGATGTTAGATTGGGCTCCTTAGCAGGGCAGTATGATGGCTGGTCATCAGATAAACTCTGTGGGATAGATGGACGAAGCCCAGCTGGGAGTACGATCCCGAAATGGATGTTCTCACAATGAATGAATATTGGAAGAGACAAGAGAAAGAAGTGGCCACATAGCGTAATCCCGTTATGTAGAAAATAAAATATTTATTTGCAGCGGTCAAACTTACATTTTGGCTGAATATAAAACGCTTGTATACAAGTAGGGCAGCAGTGGAGTCCTCCCGACGCGTTTCGTGAATAGAGCACTTCGTCTGGGGTATGATACTACTATCCAACCATCATTGGCAGCGCGGGGTATTCTCCTTCCTTTTTTTCTGTGTTGACAGGTGGGATTGTAGGTCATACACATTCATCAGGCAACCTTACTCCAGGTACAATAAATGAATACACTGTCCCCATTGTTTGGAAAATAAAGGCCGTGGCATCTTTATTGGTTTAAACACAAATAAATGAAATCAAATTAAATCAACCATATAAATTTTATTTCATTACTCAACATCAAAACGTCAATTTTATAAAGAAAACCAAACGTGTGCAACTGCTTAGTTTCTGTAACTTAAGCAGCATTGACTCATTCCATTCTGAAATATCACGTCCCCCATGGACAACCAGGGTGACGCCTACCACATAAAAATTACCGCGACTGGGGAGGGAGGGAGTTCATTCACTGCTGCTGCTGACAGGAAAAGAGGGAGATTCCCAGCCCAGCCAATCCTTATAAAGCCTCTCCTGGCCACCAGGAACTTCCGCTGCATCTCATTGGCTGGCTGATGATCCCGTAATTTAAAGGTACAGTACCAAATAATTTTTAACACATCAAACACATACACTGAATACATACTGGAATAGCCTTTAACCCTTAATAAACCTTAATCCTGTGATGGCCACAATCCCACCTAAGTGGGCTCCTATTGTACCCCCTTTCTTATAGGATTGTAGGCCATACACGTTCACCAGGCAACCTTACTCCAGGTACAATAAATAAATACACTGACCCCAATGTTTGGAAAATAAAGGCCGTGGCATCTTTATTGGTTTAAACACAAATAAATTAAATCAACCATATACATTTTATTTCATTACTCAACATCAAAACGTCAATTTTATAAAGAAAACCAACCAAACGTGTGCAACTGCTTAGTTTTTGTAACTCAAGCAGCATTAACTCATTCCATTCTGAAATATCATGCCCCACAAGCCGGGCCTGAGTATCATGCCCGGCCCCACCCCAACACGGCCTGTTCAGTTCCGTACTGCAAACCCAAATTAAAATGTAAAGTCCCACGTCCGAGAGGTGGACACCATCCTGTCTGTATAACCCAGGAAAACCACCTTCTAAATCCACGTGTCTATAAGACAACCCCCCAAGTTGGGGCATAAACTTCTCCATGGCCCGATTTATGCGCTTCCTCATCTTCTCCATGGCCCTCCTCTGACAAGAGGAAAGCCAAGAGAGGCACGGAGTGATCTCAAAGAATATTAAAATTGTACCTGGAGAGGCTAAAGAAAAACGCTGAAGATCCCTTTGAATTAAGAACAGTAAATCTAAAGTTCTTACATTTCCCAAGTCATTCCCCCAACGTGCACTACTAACATATCCGGCTTAGGCCAATGTTGATTTAACATACCTAAATGAAAAGGAAGGATTCCGGACTGAGAGATAAATTAGTAGAATTCCTACGCAGGGCCGCTCTTTTATGCGCCCAATGAATGAAAGAGTGTCCCAAAATCCAAATCGTGTGGCGGGGCTGACCTGGAAAATTTAAACAAATTAGGACGAACATAAATTTTAAAGCAATTTGATTTCCACCTCTCCATGTCTTTAATAGCCGACTCACACCCCCCCCCTCCGGGCCGCCACTGATGCTGCGCCTATCCTAAAAGAGTGGGAGGATATTCGGAGGTTATGTAAACCCAAACTCTGTAGGCATTTATAAAATACTGAATCAAACTGATATATGGTAAGTGGCCCCCCATTCTGGTGAACCAACAACAATCCCTGAACTGGAGGCCTGACCTTTAAAAAACGAGTCACTGCGTCCTCAGGACAAACCAACTTGTCGTCCTGGGGCGCTAGCTGAATCCCAATGCCCTTACCTAAGGCGTCCGTTTTAGAGCGCCTTATCCACAAATGTATCCCAGTAGGGATTATTGTTATGTGATCGACTAGAATACCCGAACCACCCGATTTAGACTTGGGAAGTAGCTCAGAGATTCGCAAAGCCCCATGAAATGCAAGAACGAATGCCGTTCTAAAAAGTAAAGCTTCGAAAACCGAAAAACACATAGACGACGCCACCAAGCACAGTTTACCTAAAAGATCAAGTGAAATCGGCCTTCTATCATCCGGTACAAAATTGGCCCTTATATACCCTTTAAGTGAAAAAAATGTTATTGCGCTCATTAATGTGACAAAGAAATAAAGCTGCAATCATTACAGGTTTTATGCTATGTGAGGCCTTTGTTTTTTATGTGCCTGTTGATGACCTATCGGGAGATACCTTACATCTGATAACCAGGCTGTGTGCAGTGGAACTCCCCTGTGACCATCACCCAGCATCATAGATCGTATCAGGCTTATATTTCATGTCTTTTTGGTAAGAGGCTACATATGATTTCGGTGGAGGTTTCATCTATACCACACTTTTCCAAGTTGATTTGTTGGCACCTGTGGGATCACTGGATTATGAACTCCTTCATATGCTGATGGACTTATATATGTTGGAATTATTTACCTGTGCACATGTTTAATCAGCATTTCTATTCACTTATATGTATTATTTAGCGCAATCTCATTTTTGGTCATATACCCTTTAAGGCCTGTTTCACTGAAAAGTAAGCCGTGCACGGCGGGTACCCCCGTAAATGGCAAAAAAACGAGATTCCTGCCAAAGTTTTTGAAATATGGCTAAAAGAAAAAGACTGCCACGAAAGCCAATAATGACCCCTCAGATAGGCGGCTATCACTAACTTCCAACGCTTCTGCAAAGGACAGCCAGCTATTCCAGGATGCTGCATAAATCGGTCCATCTGAAACCGAGAAGATTATTCTGAACTCCCGGTGTATGTTTGGCTTTCAACCATACATTAAAGCGTAAACAAAGAAAAACAATTTGCCGTAATACCTTAACCACAAACAATGTTTTAGATGAAAGGCAGTTGATTGCAAAGAGGACCCCCTTATTGTCTGTTTCCACCAGAATCCTCCTATTTGCAAACTGATCACCCCACACTGTCAAGGCCACCAATATCGGAAACAAGAACTATGTTTCTCGTGACTTCCTGAGCCACCCACGATTCCGGCCACGCTGCACAGCACCAATGTTTCCCATATTGCGGCAAAGCCCTTTGACCCTGCCGCATCTGTGAACAGTTTGAAATCTGGCGCTGCAATGAACTTCTCCTGAAAAAATTACCTCCCATTATATACTTCTAGAAAACGTGACCAAACAACAAATCTGCCCCAGTACTCTGCAATACCCTAGTACCCTGCACAATATTCTGCAATACCCCAGTACTTTGCAATACCCTCCACAATACTCTGCAATACCCCAGTACTCTGCAATACCCCAGTACAATACTCTGCCATACCCCAGTACCATGCACAATACTCTGTAATACCCCAGTACTCTGCACAATACTCTGCAATACCCCAGTACCCTGCGCAATACCCTGCACAATACCCTGTGCAATACTCTGCAATACCCTGTGCAATACTCTGCAATACCCCAGTACCCTGCACAATACTCTGCAATACCCCAGTACTCTGCAGTACCCTTCACAATACTCTGCAATACCCCAGTACTCTGCAGTACCCTGCACAATACTCTGCAATACCCCAGTACTCTGCAATACCCCAGTACCCTGCACAATACTCTGCAATACCCCAGTACTCTGCAATACCCCAGTACCCTCCACAATACTTTGCAATACCCCAGTACTCTGCAATACCCCAATACCCTGTGCAATACTCTGCAATACCCCAATACCCTGTGCGATACTCTGCAATACTCCAATACCCTGCGCGATACTCTGCAATACTCCAATACCCTGCGCGATACTCTGCAATACTCCAATACCCTGCGCAATACCCTGCGCGATACTCTGCAATACCCTGCGCGATACTCTGCAATACCCTGCGCGATACTCTGCAATACCCCAATACCCTGCGCGATACTCTGCAATACCCCAATACCCTGCGCGATACTCTGCAATACCCCAATACTCTGCAATACCCCAATACTCTGCAATACCTATTTTTTAAAGCACCCCTGTCCCTGTGAGCTTGCATGCAGAAGTTAACGCATACGTTAGTCCCGCCCACACATGAAAACGGTGTTCAAGCTACACGTGAGGTATCTCTGCAAACGTTAGAGCGAGAGCAATCATTTTGGCCCTAGACCTCCTCCGTAACTAAAAACATGTAACCAATAAAAGTAATTAAAGCGTCGCTGGGGATTTTTAAGTAGCGAAGTTTGGCGCCATTCCATGAGTGTGCGCAACTGAAGTGTGACATGTTGGGTATCTATTTACTCGGCGTAACTTCATCTTTCACATTATGAAAAAAAAATGGGCTAACTTTACTGTTTTTTTTTTTTTTAAGCACAAAACACGCTTGCAAAAAATGTCTGCGAAAATACCATGCGAGATAAAAAGTTGTAACGGCCGCCATTGTATTCTCTAGGGTCTTTGCTAAAAAAGCATATATAATGTTTTGGGGTTCTATGTAATTTTCTAGCAAATAAATGATGATTTTTCCATGTAGGAGAGAAATGTCAGAATTGGTCTGGGTGTTCCAGAACGCATGATGGCGTTCCCTGCATGTTGGCCCTCTGTATGTGGCCACGCTGTGTAAAAGTCTCACACATGTGGTATCGCCATACTCGGGAGGAATAGCAGAATGTGTTTTGGGGTGTAATTTGTGGTATGCATATGCTGTGTGTGAGAAATAACCTGCTAATATGACAGAAGCAAGATTTTTTTTATTTATTTTTTACAGAATTTTCAGTCGTTTTTCTTTAATAGCGCAAAAAAAAAAAAACACAGAGGTGATCAAATACCACCAAAAGAAAGCTCGATTTGTGTGAAAAAAAAAGGACAAAAATTTCAAATGGGTACAATGTTGTATGACTGAGTAATTGTCATTCAAATTGTGAGAGCACCGAAAGCTGAAAATTGGTCTGGTCAAGAAGGGGGTTTAAGTGGCCAGTGGTTAAGTGAACTAGTCAACCTGATGTGCGCAAACGGCGACTTCATGCCTGCTATCGCTAGATACAAGCGCCGAGAAAAAACACGCCCCACAGGCATGACCCTGCATGCAAATGCCAGGACACCCAGAAGGGATTGCATATCTTTTAGCAGCACTTTTTTCTTCAACAAAAGGATTCCAGCAAAGATCTCCATTTCACCACTTTTGCCCCAGGCAAACAAAATTCCATCCGACATGTGTCAATACAAATGCCTAAAAATTCTAGAGATGTCACTGGGAGACACGTTTTCTCCTCTGCCAAAGGAACACCGAACTGATTCGCCATAGCCTGAAATATCTGCAATAGCTCCTGACAACGCAAAGAGCCTTGTTGTCCAACAAAACAGAAAACAAAACAGAAAATCATCCAGGTAGTGGACTATCGTGTCACAACCTGACTTAAAACCAATCACCCAGTGCAAAAAGGAAGAAAATGCTTCAAAATAAGAGCAGGACACGGAACACCCCATGGGAAAACACCTGTCAAAGAAATATGGAGGGTGCTTGAAAGGACCAGCAATGCGACCTTCTGTGATTTCTTTCAAAACCTTCTCTCTGACGTGGGAACTGACTGACCGATTTTCAAATTTTTTTTTTTTCCATGAAGATTTTATTGAGAAAAAGTATATATTAACAGACATCTTAAAAACATCAACAGGAATAACCATAAGATATAGAGACCAAGGGGCCCCGGTAATACATGAGTTACAACATATGGCATACTCTTAAAGAGGCCCGAATAACACTTACAGCCAGTGTAAAATCGTCAGCAGCCTAAGTAAAAAGGGAGATTATGTTCCCCAACTATCACGAAAGGCTCAAGATAACACGGGCATATCGCAGTGAATCGAGGTTCTCCGACCCATAGATGGGGGGGAGACGTATAGACGTGCAAGGAGCCCTCATATAGATGGGATAATAATGCAGGTTGCCTGTCACTCCAGGACAGGGCCTTTGGTTTACTTTCGCCTTAGTCCTAGGAGGACCGTTTCCTCTAGCAGGGATGGTCGGAGAGATCCGCCAAGCGCCGACCCATCCGCCCATCTCGTTAAGATTGCTAATGCCAGGAGAAGAAGTAAAGAAGAAGAAAGATACTAGCGGGGAGAGAGGGGAAAGAAAAAGAAGAAAGAAAAACAAAAAAAAAGGGAAGAGGGGGGGGGGGGGGGAGAGGAGGGGAGCGAGGATCAACTGGACTCAAATGCCCGGAGAGGGTTGGGGAAACCACGAGCTACCCTCTCCGTCTACCATGTTGGTACAGAAACAGGTCGACCTTATCGTGCAACACATGCAAGGCCGACTCACCGTGCGCACTAATATTCATCATAGCGTCTTGATAAGGTCCTGATAGGTTGCCGTAGACCTAAATGTAAACCAGTCCTCCCAAACATAGGAAAAGCTAGAGATTCTATCTTGTGCAGTATGTATCAGCTCCTCTATCGCAGCAATATGGTTAATGCGTGCCACCCACTCTTTAGGAGACGGGGGTGTCGTGTCTCTCCAGTGTAGAGCTGCAACTAACGATTATTTTCATAATCGATTAATCGGCCGATTATTTTTTCGATTAATCGATTAATCAGATAAAATCATTAAAAAAACGTAATGTGGAATTTTTTCGTTTATTTAACAGTAATAATGAAAAAACATGTTAGTCAAACGGCAGATTAAGAAACGTTTAACATTAATATTACACAACTTTGCAGCAGTACTATTCCTACCCGGGAACACCAATGCTGGGGCACTATTCCTCCTGGGAACACCAATGCTGGGGCACTATTCCTCCCGGGAATACCAATGCTGGGGCACTATTCCTCCCGGGAACACCAATGCTGGGGGACTATCCCTCGCGGCAGGGCTTGACAAATTTGCTTGGAATCTAGGAGCCAGCTAAAAAAGTTAGGAGCCAGAAAATGCGCCCCGTCCCTACGAGCTTGCGCGCAGAAGCGAACACATACGCATGAGGTATCACCGCGATTGTTGGAGCGAGAGCAATAATTCTAGCTCTAGACCTCCTCTGTAACTCAAAACATGCAACTTGTATTTTTTTTAAACTTCGCCTATGGAGATTTTAAAGGGTAAAAGTTTGACGCCATTCCATGAACGAGCGCAATTTTGAAGCGTGACATGTTGGGTATCAATTTACTCGGCGTAGCATTCTTTCACAATCTAAAAAAAAATTGGGATAACTTTACGGTTTTATTTTTTAATAAAAAATAAATAAATCCAAAAAAGTGCGCTTGTAAGACCGCTGCGCAAATACGGCGTGACACAAAGTATTGCAACGATCGCCATTTTATTCTCTAGGGGGTTCGAATAAAAAAAATATATAATGTTTGGGGGTTCTAATTATAGGGAAGGAGATGGCAGTGAAAAATTACATTACAGTTGCTGTTTAACTTGTAATGTCAAACGGCCACCACCAGATGGCGCCAGCTCACAGAAGGAAGAGCTTGGGACTTCACAAGGCCGCAAAGCCGCGGCCTCAATTAGCGTTTGCCGCGGACCCGCGGCGATCGCGCGGTGGAGGTGGTGGGGGCGCACGGAGACACACGATCCTGTGCCTCCGTGCACCCCCACCTCCCCCGCTGCTCGATCGCGGCGGGCCCGCGGCAAATGGTAATTGAGGCCGCGGCTTTGAATGGGCGGAAGGGCGGACCGATTATTCGATAATGAAAATCGTTGACAACGATTTTCATTATCGAATATTATCGATAATATCGATTAATCGTTTCAGCTCTAATCCCAGCCTAGGTGCATCCGTCCCACCATGTATGTACAGCTAATAGGACTTAAAACCTGTATCCATCTGCTACATATTACATCCAAATTATAAGCTGGATTAAAATGTATGTTTATAATATACATTCCCTTGACGTTTACAGAGTCTGTAATTTAAAATCTTATATTAGGCTTTATTAGAATTTTCTATAGTTTATTGTTTATTATTTTATTTATCTTATATCAGCTTTATTAGATGCAAGGGATCTGGAATGGGGATGTCAGGTTTTTCTTTGTTTGATGAAGAGATGAAATCACTGACCAAAAATAACCTGCTGATCATTGGTCTGTATAGGTGTCCTGCACTTACCATGTTGACCACTAGATGTCGCTGTGTACACTGTGTTGTATAGGGAACGTTTGTTCTGTGGAACATTTTGTTCCGGCCATGTGTTCCCCGGATCATTGATCAGGTTGCACACACAGTGTGTGATTGATGTGAGTTGTTCCCTCGGTGATAGGTCAGTGTGAGGCCGGTGGGTCTCATTGTATCCATGGCTCCTTGCGATTGGGAGTTTTCAGACCGCTGTGACAGGCCATCACAGCGGTCACATGATTCTAAAGCAGAGTTCCACCCATATTTATGTTCGCAGCGTCGGCAGAAGCAATTACTCTGCTGCCATCTAGTGGCGGTAGATGTAATTGTGGTAATGTCGCCCAAGTAATGGGAACTGCGTTACCGTGAGGGGAAGAGTAATCGGGTAGATTACTCGTTACCCTCAAAAGGGGCTGCGTTAGGTAACTGCGTTTATTCTAACTCCATTACTTACAACACTGATTGTGATGTATGATTATATGTTCTGAATATTCAAAGTCATTTTATATGTCTCATAGAGTCAACGATTCCCCCGAAGATGACCACTCTATGGTCGAAACGCGTTGGAAATACATACCTACATACATATGCTATGCAATCTTGTTTCACATTTTGCACGTATGGTAATCTTGTCTTATGCCCTGTACACACAATCGGTCCATCTGATGCGAACGGTCTGATTGACCGTTTTCATCGGTTAACCGATGAAGCTGACCGATGGTCAGTCGTGCCTACACACCATCGTTTTAAAAAAAATGATCGTGTCAGAATGCGGTGACGTAAAACACGACGACGTGCTGAAAAAAATTACGTTCAATGCTTCTAAGCATGCGTCGACTTGATTCTGAGCATGCGTGGATTTTTAACCATGTTGGCTTTTTTTTAACCACTTCAGCCCCGGACCATATTGCTGCCCAACGACCAGAGCACTTTGAGATTCGGCACTGCGTCGCTTTAACTGACAATTGCGCGGTCGTGCGACGTGGCTCCCAAACAAAATTGGCGTCCTTTTTTTTCCCACAAATAGAGCTTTCTTTTGGTGTTTTTTTTTATAATCTCTGCGGTTTTTATTTTTTGCGCTATAAACAAAAATAGAGCGACTATTTTGAAAAAAATTCAATATTTTTTACTTTTTTCTGTAATAAATATCCCCCAAAAATATATAAAAAAGTTTTTTTCCTCAGTTTAGGCCGATACGTATTCTTCTACATATTTTTCATTAAAAAAATCGCAATTAGCGTTTATTGATTGGTTTGCGCAAAAGTTATAGCGTTTACAAAATAGGGGGTCGTTTTATGGCATTTTTATTATTATTTTTTTCTTTTACTAGTAATGGCGGCGATCAGCGTTTTTTTCAGTACTGTTACCTTATGGCGGACACTTCAGACACTTTTGACACATTTTTGGGACCATTGGCATTTTTTTAGCGATCAATGCTATAAAAAATGCATTGTATTACTATAAAAATGCCATTGGCAGTGAAGGGGTTAATACTAGAGGGCGGGGAAAGGGGTTAAGTGTGTTTCTATTTGTGTTCTAACTGTGTGGGGGGGTGGCCTCACTAGGGGAAATCACTGATCTTCTGTTCATACATTGTATGAACAGAAAATCAGCGTTTCCCCTGCTGACAGGAACGAAAGCTGTGTGTTTACACACACAGCTCCCGTTCCCCGCTCTGTAACGAGCGATCGCGTGTGCCCGGCGGCGATCGTGCCCGTGGGGCACGCGCGCGGGACTCGGGGGCGAGCGGGGGCGTGCACGCGCCCCCTAGTGGCCGTCGAAAGTGACGACGTAGAGCTACGGCCTCTCGCGCAGGAGAGCTGACCTGCCGGCGTATAACTGCAGCGGCTGGTCGGCAAGCGGTTAACGATGGATAAATAACCGATGGCGCCCACACACAATCGGTTTGGTCCGATGGAAACCGTCCATCAGACCGTTCTCATCGGTTTGACCGATCGTGTGTATGCGGCTTAACATTTTGCATGTATGGTACCATTATGCAGGAATTTATCTAGCCAGACCGTTTTACATGTTTTATTCATTGTAACTTAACTGTGACATTTGACAACTTTCAAATATGTTTTATACTATTATCCGAAAAACAATTTGATCTCATCTATATTGCTGTCCAAAGCCACTGGGGAAAATGTCCTTTATCTTCTTATGACTATAACTTTTTGCACAAGCAAAGAGGCTCTATTTAGATTTATGCCCTGAGGTGGTAGGACATCCCTCTCCAGCTCTGTCTAGAACTGAAGCTTCTTTCATCAATTATTTGCTGGCTTTTTCATACTGGACCACTAAATCCTGGATATTCACCACTGTGTGATACACTAGTTCTGGGTTACTATATGTGGGTTCCACACTTCCTGGCATCACGATTACTACTCCAGGGGGACACGCACTATTTTGACAAAAGTATTGGGATGCCTGGCTTACATGCACATTAACTTTTAATGACATCCTAGTCCGTAGGCTCAATATTGAGTTGGCCCACCCTTTGCAGCTATAATAGCTTCAACTCTTCTGGGAAGGCTGTCCACAAGGTCTAGGAGTGTTTTATGGAAATGTTTGACAATTCTTTCAGAAGTGCATTTGTGAGGTCAGGCACTGATGTTGGACGAGAAGGCCTGGCTTGCAGTCTCTGCTCTAATTCATCCCAATGGTGTTCTATTCGGTTGAGATCAGGACTCTGTGCTGGCCAGTCGAGTTCTTCCACCACAAAACAAACTCACTCATTCACACTATATATTGCCAAAAGTATTGGGCCATCCCTTTGGTGGTGGGGTGATTATGGTGTGGGGGTGTTTTTAAAGGGTTGGGCTTGGCCCCCTAGTTCCAGTGAAGGGAACTCTTAAGGCATCAGTATGCCAAGACATTTCGGGCAGTTTCATGCTCCTAACTTTGTGAGAAGAGTTTGAGGATGATCCCTTCCTGTTCCAACATAACTGCACATCAGTGCATAATGCACGGTTCATAAAGAGATGGACGATCGAGTTTGGGGTGGAGGAACTTGACTAGGCTGCACAGGGAGTCCTGACACCTTTGGGGTCAGTTAGAGCAGAGACTGCGAGCTAGAACTTCTCGTCCAACATCAGTGCTTGACATCACAAATGCGCTTCTGTAAGAATGGTCAAACATTCCCATAGACCCACTACTAAACCTTGTGGACAGCCTTCCCAGAAAAGTTTAAGCTGTTATAGCGGCAAAGACTGGAATGCCATAAAAGTTTTTGCCTGTAGGCGGGTGTCCCAATACTTTTGGCAATATAGTGTAGCAGCCCTTCAAATGCACACAGCCTGGTGACCTAGGACCCTTTCAAAGGTAATTGTCTGGCCCCTATACCATCTCTGGTTACTACCCCCTTGCTTGCATTAGTCCCTGGTGTTGAGTGAGTAGTATTTTCATTGTAAGCAGTATCACCTACTTCCCTGGTCACTTGTTGACCAACACAACTAACACGAGTCTAACAGCTTAGTGCCTTTCTAAGGTCGAGACTATCCACCTGTACTTGTATATTGCCCTTTGTTTTTTACTGGCTTAAGTGTGCTTATAGGACACACTGGAAAGAAGAGCCGCATCAAAGCGTTATTTGGAAACCTTTCAATTCACAATGTAATGGGGATAAAGGCTCTCATCTAGTCATGAAATAGCACTACAACAAGCCAGTTCAGTCCCTCTGTAGTGGATACCAAATAAAGCTCCTGGCAGTGCAAGCGGCTCCCAGCCCTTTGTGGCAGGCCCAGATCCTCTGGGAGGCAGACGGAATGTCAGAACAGGAAGAGGAAGCAGTGAGTGTGGCACACGTTTTGAGCATGTGTGCTTCTTCATCAGGCCATGAGGGGGCCATCTTGTAAGTGGTAATTTATGGGCAGAAGCCAGTCGGTGGACTACAATGTGCAGCATTCCAGGTGCAATACCCAAAGCGGGGCATAATTAGCTGATACATGATGCGACTGGCTTTTGGAAAACAGGGTAACCTCCCTCCATACATAAAGACTAAGAGAAGCATATATTATAAATAAAAAAAATAAGCATATCACAAGAATAAAAAACATCAATACAATAAATTGGTAGTACTGCATACATCTGTTACCAGTACTTACAACTTGATGTATGGTATTTAAAATACCCACACTGGATAGAACCCTAAGGTGTGACTGCGACTAACATATCTAGGTTGCATGTCCTGCTATTTGAATGCTAGTCTTACAAGCCACAGGGCTCCAGGGAATTGACCCTTTTTTCTTTTCTGCTCTCCAACTCTTATTCAAAGAGTATGTTCTGTCCAGCCTCATTCAAACCCTCCACAGCTCTAGACAATTAGACTATGGGCAGTCTTATTGAAGGGCTTAGCAACTTTGGTATGTATTTGCAAACATAATAATTTTTCCTAAAGTTTTTCTACTTCTCATCAATGTGATGGCCTGATCACTTCTAAGTGTAAGCAGCCTTACCGGTCCCTCTTGCAAAGTGTATTTCTACTCCTTCCCTATGGAAACATTTAAAACCCCTCCACAATTGGTGGTTTTAGCTGCTAATCTGATCATGCTTGACTAGTATGCAGGCACCTGGTTATAGACACTATATGGGACTGTGCCTCTTCTGATTAGCATAATGTACAAACCTAGAGGTGGAAGCTATACCCATGTATGTGTTGAAGTAAACCTTTTACCAAAATGCAAGGTCTGCTTACTAAATAGTGGCCCATTTCCATGTAAAAACTCTACAATCTCTTTTCGTCCATGGACGGACACAGTCTTCTCAAGTCTTAACATTTGTGTTATGGTCCTGTTTTTTAGGAGAGGACTAGGCAGAACATGTTAGATATTTAATACATGTTACTTTAACCACTTGCTTACTGGGCACTTAAACACCCTTCCTGCCCAGAGCAATTTTCAGCTTTCAGCACTCTCACACTTTGAATGATAATTACTCAGTCATGCAACACTATACCTAAATGATTTTTTTGTCCTTTTCTTCCCACAAATAGAGCTTTCTTTTGGTGGTATTTGATCATCTCTGGGTTTTTTATTTTTTGCGCTATTAATAAAAAAAGACCGAAAATTTGGGAAAAAAAATTTTTTTCTTAGTTTCTGTGATAAAATTTTGCAAATTATAAATTTTTCTTCATAAATTTTGGCCACAATTTATACTGCTACATGTCTTTGATAAAAATAACCCAAATTT
The DNA here is from genome assembly GCA_029574335.1 of Rana kukunoris. Classification (NCBI taxonomy): domain Eukaryota; kingdom Metazoa; phylum Chordata; class Amphibia; order Anura; family Ranidae; genus Rana; species Rana kukunoris. The sequence continues at coordinate 400,328,274 of CM056049.1, forward strand.
TTTCGAAATGATTTGGTCTGTGTGGAAATTTTAGAGTCTACAAGCTATAGTGCAAATCATAAAAAATGATCACATCTGATTACACCTGATGTACTGAAGGCCTATCTCATTTCTTGAGACCCCAACAAGCCAGGAAAGTACAAATTCCCCCCAAATAACCCCATTTTGGAAAGTAAACATTCCAAGGTATTTATTAAGAGGCATGGTGAGGTATTTGAAGTTGTAATTTTTTCCCACAATACTTTGCAAAATTAAGATTTTTATTTTTTATTTAAAAATTTTCTCAAAATTGTCGTAATAGCTTATTTCTCTCACATGGCATGTGCATACCACAAATTACACCCCAAAATACATTCTGCTACTCCTCCTGAGTAAAACGATACCCCATGTGTCACACTTTTTCACTGCCTGGCCACATACGGAGGCCCAACATGCAGGAAGCGCCATCCGGGGTTTTAGGAGCATAAATTGCACATCTAACTAGTTGACTACCTATTACACTTTTGAAGGCCCTGGAACACCAGGATAATGAAATTACCCACAAAATGACCCCATTTTGGAAAGCTAACACCCCAACGTATAATCTATGAGGCATAATGAGTCTTTTGAACGGTTCATTGTTTTCCAGAAGTTTTTGGAACACGTGGAGAAAAAATGAAAACACATTTTTTTTTTACACAAAGTTGTCAGTTTCTAAGATATTTCCAACACATAGCATTTAGATAGCAAAAATGACACCCCAAAATACATTCTACTACTCTTCCTGAGTAAAACGATACCCCATGTGTGAGACTTCTACACAGCCTGACCACATACAGAGATCAAACATGCAAGGAACACGGTCCGGTGTTCCAGAGACACATAGCATGCACATACCAAGAGTTACACCCCAAAATACATTATGCTGAGCAAAGCGTAAACAAAAGATTACCTGTGGTAATAGTAGCGCAGTTCTACACAGCAGGATAGCACTGGTCCAGGCAGCAGGCAGGGACTTGGTCAGCAACGGCATACACAATTGTCCAGGCAGGGATACTGTCCCGTCAGGGTTAGTGCAGGTGGTCAGTTCATGCACCAGGCAGAGGCATGATGGCATAGGTCCTACAGGCAGAAGTAGGGCCTCGTTCAGGACAGAATGGGGACAGGGGTGGAGGCTTCTCCCACCCACATCTCTTTGAAGCCTCCGGGCAACCAGACCCTAATCTAGAATGAGAAAACAAAAACAATTGTTTTCTTCATCCAGAAAAACAAATTCTGGAGCCCCTCACATATGTGAGACCCCTGTGCTATGAATCCCACTAGTCCACTGGCAGGGTAAAAGATCAGTCCAAGAGGCAGGCAAAAAGAATGGTCAAACAGTCCAGGGTCAGTTCCAGATCAGGCAGAGGTATAAACCGAATCGGTAGGCATAATCGTGGTCAAATAACAGTCCAGGGTCAGTTCCAGATCAGGCAGAGGTATAAACAGAATCGGTAGGCAGAATCGTGGTCAAATAACAAGCCGGGGTCATAAGCAGAGGTATAAGGGGTGTGAAGGTAAATGGCAGAAAGTGACTAATAATTTAGTGAGGTATGGTAACGGGCGAAACAACCAACTACGCAGAGGGCTGGTTGGGAAGGGCATTTAGGACAATAATAAATGGTGTCTCTTCTCACACCTTGCATCTTTTTTGACATTTATGGCCTGTTGGTCTGGGAGGGAGTTTATCTGGAAAGTGGCGCTCGTTGAGTCGGCTAACCACATCGGATCGAATGTATGCTGGTGGGTTGCTGGGGTATAAAAGGGCAGTGGTGATTTCCTCCAGGTAGAAAAGGTAGGGTTTGGGTCTTGGAGTGGATTTACGATATATCACATATGTGTTGTACGCGGCCAAATTGAACAAATAAATTGAAACTTTTTTATACCACTGGTATGATCTTCTTGTAGAAAGGTAGGGTTCCAGCATCTGGTCATTCAAATCGACACCCCCCATGAACTTATTGTAGTCATAAATGCATTTCGGTTTCTGGATTAGCCCATTCCTTGTTCTGGTCTCAACGAATGTGTTGTTGTGGATGGTAGAAAGCACGTACACATCCCTTTTGTCCCTCCATTTCACAGCCAGAACTTCCTTTGTACGTAAACTCGCCGTCTCCCCTTTTTCTAATTTTTTGACGACAAGACTTTGAGGAAAGCCCTTCCGGTTCGATCGCACGGTGCCGCATGCTGGGGGTTTTTTTTGGAAAAGGTTTCGGAACAGGGGCAAACTTGTGTAGAAATTGTCCACATATAAGTGGTATCCTTTCTCCAGGAGTGGGTTCAGGAGTTGCCAAACAATTTTCTCGCTGGTTCCTACGTAGTCTGGACAATTAGGGGGGTGTAGCTGGCTGTCCTTTCCTTCGTATACGTTGAAGGCATACGTATAACCTGTGGCTCGGTCACATAATTTATAGAGCTTCACCCCATAGCGGGCCCTTTTACTGGGAATGAATTGTTTTATGCCCAGCCTGCCAGAACATTTTACTAAGGATTCGTCTACACATATTTGTTGGTCCGGGGTAAACAACTGGGGGAAAATTTCGGAAAAATAATTTAGTGGCCGAATTTTATAAAGTTTATCAAAACTTGGGTCATTTCGGGGAGGGCACTGGGTATTGTCGTTGTAGTGTAGGAATCTCATTATCAATTGATATCTGGACCTGGGCATTTTTGAGGAAAAGATGGGCATGTGGTAGATGGGGCGGTTTGACCAATAGGCACGTAGCTGGTTTTTGTGGTTTAGTCCCATACAGAATATGAGGCCCAAAAAATGTTTAAACTCTTCCACTGTTGGGGCTCTCCACTCGAAGGGACGGGCATAATGGGATGTGGGGTTACTGGAAATAAATTGTTCTGCATAAAGATTGCACTGGGTAACAATTGAGGCAAGCATGTTGTCGGTGAAAATTAAATTAAAAAAGTTAATCGGGGCAAAATTTTCTGTGTCCACCTGGACTCCTGGCTGGGCAGTGAAGGGGGGAATGTTGGCTTCTCCTGAATTAGAAGGAAGCCACAGGGGGTTCTGAAGGGAATAGGGAAGGCTGGCATGGGACCTAACCCTTTGGGACTGAGGTGACACCCCACTGGTACGTGACCTTGCTTGCTGAGGTATTGCGGTACTGGTGGATGGCACAGCGGTGCTGGTGGATGGCACTGCCTCCTTAGCAATACGCCTTCTTCTGGCGGGTGGACCCTCCTCCTCCTCTTCTTCTTCTTCCTCGTCCTCCTTTTCTTCTTCCTCCTCGTCCTCCTCCTCGGATGTCTCTTCTCCACTGCTGACTATCGGCTCATAGGTGACGTCAGATTCGTTGTTGGAATTTTCAGGGGAATCCGAATCGCAGAGCTCCCCGTTGCTCTCGTCAGCCGCCATAATTTCATATGCCTCCTCGAGTGAAAAGGATCTTTTAGCCATTGTTGGCACTGATGACACTGACAGGTGGCACTGACGGCAAATGGCACGGACTGATGGCAGATGGCACTGATGGCAGGTAGCACTAATGGCAGATGGCACTGATGACAGATGGCACTGATGACAGATGGCACTGATGACAGATGGCACTGATGACAGATGGCACGGGCAGGTGGCACGGGCAGATAGTACTGATTGCAGGTGGCACAGGCAGATGGCACAGGCAGGTGGCACCGATGGTAGATTGCACTGGCAGGTGACACTGATGGCAAATTACACTAATTGCAGGTAGCACTAATGGCAGCTGGCACGGGCAGATGGCACGGATGGCAGATGGCACCGATGGCACGGGCAGGTGGCACGGGCAGATGGCACTGATGGCAGGTGGCACAGGCAGGTGGCACAGGCAGGTGGCACAGGCAGGTGGCACTGATGGTAGATTGCACTGGCAGGTGGCACTGATGGTAGATTGCACTGGCAGGTGGCACTGATGGCAGGGGCAGATGGCACTGGGGGCAGGTGGCACTGATGGCAGGGACAGGTGGCACAGGCTGTTTGCACTGGCAGGTGGCACAGGCTGTTTGCACTGGCAGAGACACTGGCGCTGTTTTTAAACTTTAACTTTTTTTTTTAAACTCACTGTAACCGCTGTCACTCTCTTTCTCTCCTCACACGCTGTGAAAGAGAAAGCCGGCGATGAGAGATGATCTCATTTGTTTACAATTGAGATCATCTCTCATTGGACAGCGGGATCGAGTGCTGAATGGCCTCTGCGATTGGCCATTCAGCACGATCTGTGATTGGCTGTGTCCAAGGGACACGGCCAACACAGTTTTTCGCCGATGCGCGCTCGCGGGGACGCGCAGGGAGCGGGGAAAGGCTGTCACGTCCAAAGACGTCAACCCGGCGCCTCAGGTTTGCGCTGTTCACGTCTTTGGACGTGACCCGGAAACAAAGTGGTTAACAGAGTTGAACAGCCGGATATAACCCTCCGCCCTGCAGTCAGCAGCTTAGTTTTTTTCTGCCTGGTAGAGGAGTAGGACATTGGCTCCCTCTGGGCCCAGGGTCTTAAAGAATTTTGTTTTTAAATTATTTTATGATTTTGTTTTGAGAAATCTATCAACTGCCGGCTGGGTGACAGGCTGGCTATTATAGACCCTTGTAGTCCCCCCAGTCCGACCATCAAGCGTAAGCAGGCCTTAGCTACGTGCTGGGTCGGCCACGACATACCTTTTGGCTCCAGGGGTGGCCAGTGAGCTATATGTTCCGGGGATTTTCATGCTTGCTGTATCAGTCACAGTGGACAGGGTCGCCAGCTACTCCGTGCTACTAGGTTGAAGGTCTGTCAGGAATGCACCAGCAGGTCCTCGCAGGACCATACTTGGTTCTCCATAAGGATAAAGCAGTGCTACGCCTGCAGCCTTCCTTCCTTCCAAAGGTAGTTTCGGCTTTTCACCTAAATGAGGACATTGTACTTCCATCCTTGTGTCCTTGGCCGTCGCATCCCAAAGAGGCCGCACTTCATATTTTAGACATGGTATGTGCCTTGCAGGTGTACCTGTCTGGTCGACCACCATCTCTCGTTGGATCAGGCAAACCGTCATCCAGACTTATGCCCTTAAGGGGCGGGTGCCTCCCTTTCCTGCCACGGCGCATTTGACCAGAGCTATTGGGGCCTCCTGGGCTTACCGACATCAAGTGTCTGTCTCACAAGTGTGTAAGGCGGCGACTTGGTTGTCCGTTCACACCTTTACCAAATTTTACAAGGTTAATGGGAGTGCATCTTCAGATGTTTAAACTTGCAACTCTTCCGTTGAGGAGCTCTGCTTGTTTGGGATTGTTTTTTTTTTTAATTACTGTTCCAACCCTTCGTTTTTTTGACACTTCTTGGGGACGTCCCAAATCTCAAGACTTGAGAAGGCTGTGTCTGTCCATGGACGCAAAAAAATAAAAAAAATAGGATTTTTTGTTCTCACCCACCCCTCTTTTTTGTTCTCACCCACCCCTCCTTTATGTTTGTACTGCTTTTTACAAACTGAGCTGACTGCAGGGCGGAGGGTTATGTTCGGAGGGACCGCCCCCTGGAAGATGGCTATTCAACTCTGTTAAAGTAACATGTTTTAAATATCTAACTTGTTCTACCTAGTCCTCTCCTATAGAATAGGCACATAACCCAAATGTCAAGACTTGAGAAGGCTGTGTCTGTCCATGGACGACAGAGAAAAGGATTTTACGGCGAGTACAAAAAATCCTATTTTTCATGTTTAGCAAAAATAAAAATGCATTGAAAGGAAAGCTAGACACTGCATAAAGAAGCTAAAAAAGGAAAGTGTAATTTTGTACTTCCTAACAAATGTTTTGGTTTTACTGGGGGGGGGGGGGCTTCTATTTTGTTCCATTTTTGAAATCCTGTGTTCTACAAGATGATTATTATATAATTTTAAAGTTTATCAATTATTTATGTTTCTAGAAAGTGGATGTAACCAGTAAAGCTGTGACTGATGTCCTGGCTAAGACAACTGAATACCTGCAGCCAAATCCAGGTAATATTTTGTAGTAAAAAAATCTTTCAGAATGCAAGTTGTAAGCAATAGAATATCAGTTAGTATGTTTGTAACTGAAGTAAAGGTGACCTATTCCAACAAAAGCCTGCTTTCTTCTTTTCAACAGCATGGTCTGTTTTAACACATTCACCAGTACCTCCTGTTATTGTTGTCCCTTATTTGCTTGCTGCTATACAGGAAGATAAAATAACAAGCTTGTAAACTGATAAAGGGTCGATGCACAAAAATGTTCATATAGAGGCGCTGTACAGCGTTTACATTTTTTTTTTTTTTGCCAGTCAAGAGAAGGACTAGACGTCCTTCTTTTAAACGATCCACCTCTCCAGTACCCGGGGACATCAGCCTCTAAACAGTTTTGAAGGCCTTCACAGGTCGGTACCTGGAGGAAAGACTCTGGGTCACAAGAAACCCTGGGGACGTAAGCCTGTTATATCAAGGCCCCAAGTCTGCATTATGAAGAGACGCCCCTACTCGTTCGGGTGGGGGAAAGGCTTTGGCTGTTTGCAGGGGCTTAGCAGAAGAAGATCCAGGACAAATAGGTTCTCTCCACTGTGTCTCTGGGTTACAAGCTGGAGTTGCGAGAGCTTCCTCCTCTGCGTTTTCTGAGATTAGGGGTTCCAAAAGATACAGTAAAAAGAAAATCTCTCTCTCTGGCATTAGACAGACTGCTGTCCCAGGGGGTAATTCTAAAAGTTCCCCTAGAAGAACACGGTTTAGGTTTCTATTCAAACCTTTTTACAGTGCCAAAGCCAAACGGGGACATCAGACCCATCCTAGACCTCAAAGGTCTGAACCAAATTCTGAATATCTGCTCCTTTCGGATGGAGTCAATCCGGTTGGTAGTCTCTGCCTTACGGGGGAATAGCTGCTGGCGTCAATCGATATTAAGGACGCATCATCTGCACATGCCTATTTTTCCCGCTCATCAAAAATTCCTGCGGTTCGAGGTGGATCAGAAGCATTATCAGTTTGTAGCCTTACCCTTCAGGCTGGCTACTGCACCTTGAGTGTTTACGAAGATTCTGGCCCCAAACTAAGGGTCCAGGGTGTGACGATAATGGCATACTTGGACGATTTGCTGCTGGTAGGTCAGTCGGTGGCCGGTCTAAACCAGGCCGTGAGCACCACAGTAAATTACCTGGAGTCTTTGGTTTGGATTTTTCAGTCTGGAAAAATCTGCCCTACAGCTAGTAAAGAGACTGGAATATTTAGGTCTGGTCATCGATACAGACCAAAATAAAGTTTTTCTTCCCCAAGCAAAAATATTGTCCTTGAAAGAGTTGATCCAGATATCTGGGCTGGGGAGCACTCTTAGAGAACCTGACGCTACAGGGCAAATGGTCTGTTTTCGAAGGAACCTTGCCCATCAACATCCTGGAAATTTGGGCGGTTTGCTTGGCCCTATGGGCCTGGACGTCCGAATTGCAGACTTGCCCTCTCAGGATTTAATTCAACAATGCCACAACAGTAGCTTATATCAATCACCCAGAAGGTACCAGAAGTCGCGGTGCCCAGAAAGCAGTGAATCAGATCTTGGTCTGGGCAGAGAAGCATGTTCCTTGCATATCTGCAGTCTTTATTCCCGGGATATAGAATTGGAAGTTGAATTTCCTAAGTTGCCAACCACTATTTCCAGGGGAATGGTCTTTTCAACTTGACATCTTTCATAGTTATATGTCAAAGATGGGGGACCGGGACGTCGACCTCCTGGTGTCCTGGTTCAACAAAAAGGTGAACAACTTTGTGTCCGAAACAAGGGACTCGCTTGCTTATGGGACGGATGCCGTTGGTAATCCCTTGGAATCAGTTCTCACTGATCTATGCGTTTTCCCCTAATGCAACTATTACCATGCCTCCTTTGCAGGATCAGGATAGAGAAAAATGATTCTTGCAGCACCGTCATGGCCCAGAAGGTCCTGGTATGCAGAGATGACAAGGATGTCCACGGGAGATCCATGGACCTTTCTGCTTCGACCAGACCTACTCTCTCAAGACAAAATATTCCATCCTTCCTTACAAACTCTAAATTTGATGGTTTGGCTATTAAATCCCACATTCTAAAGAGTCATGGACTCTCTGGTTCAGTAGTGTCTGGCCTCTAGACTTGTATACTATAGAAAAAACAGGATGCGCTACAAACTTAACAGAAACGGAATAGATTTCCAAAAGTGATATAAACAATTGTCCCTCTTAGTCCAGACAGAACCAAATAGGTTAATTATTAATAGTCTTATAATAGACGATGTGGATGAAAAAACACCAGTGGCATAAGTGTAGACATATAAATCATGGTGACACTGTTGATAAGTGCTGGTAAAGGGTCCTCCACCTTAGGAATGTTCAAACTGCTTACCAGATATCTGGTGGTCCCTTACTTAAAAGAGAACCCCAGAAAGCATGTTATTATCCACTTGGAGGGAGTGATTGGGTCAGATCTGTTGTCAATCCTCATCTGCAGACGTCAGTTCAAATCCTCAAAAGCAGTATCCGTGGAGAGACAAAAGGACCACAATAGTATAATACCGTAGGGAAAGGTTTATTTTAAAAGAGAAGACAAAAACTCACCTACATGATGCAAATAGAAAAACAGGCATGTCAGTTTAAATTGCGACTCCGGCCGGAAGTGATCCAAGTAAACATAACCCGTCCAATTGGTGAGGACAAATGTATTCAGCGGGGGGTGATACAATGTAATACATTATCCTGTCCTTCCAAAAAGAAATTGCACTGCCACATGTACAACCTTTCAGCTAACACTAGCATCAGCTGAAGCAAGCACATACCTTTTTATAAAACTTGGTGTATGTAAAAACAAATCACATCCTTAACCATTCATTCAAAGGTATCTAGGTATCTAAATATATCTGCATATGTCCTCAAGCCATATAAGCCACATACGCTATACAAAAATAAAAAGACTCCGGGCTGCATTCTCATCATGCTTAGCTGGGCGGGTTAATGGACAGCGCTGTGGAGCCTGTGTCTCTACTCCGCCATCTTCTGGCCACACCCCCCCTGTGGATGGCGATTTCAATAATTGTCCCAAATTGCTACTTTCAAATTTGCCTGCTCTGAGTTTAGCAAACTTGTTCATGGGAGAGTGGGAGGACAAGTCTGTGTTTTCACAAGAGACCAGTTGCTCTTTTACAGGAGGTACATCGATGACCTCCTGTTTATATGGGAGGGTACTGAAAGTTCTCTACATCACTTTATGGCCGAACTCAATTTTAACAGTAACAACATTGTACTAAACTATGAGTATAATAAAAAACAGATCCATTTTTATAGATGTGAACATAATCCGACAAGGAGGGAATTTAACTACTACAGTCTACTTTAAACAAACAGGAACAGTTACCTCCCCATTACCAGTGGCCATCATCCACACTGGCTAAAAAATATTCCGAAAGGCCAAGTAATGAGAATTGGGAGAAATTGTACATCTGATGTTGATTTTAGATTACAATCTGAAATCATTAAAAAAAAGATTTGTACAAAAAGACTATAGTGAGCTGTCCTTGAATAAAATCATTGCTGACATCTGGAATATACCACACGAGTCATGTTTGAAAAATAAAGTACACGCAAGGAATGTAAAGCATGAATGGGGATTAAGTTTGCATTTCCATGAACAATACAAAGATATAGGGCTGGATTCGCGCAAATTTGCGCCATTGTATTGTTACGCCGATTCGCAAAGTTAGATGCGTCGTAAAACAAGGCTTCAGCCGCCCGACGTAACTTGCCTACGCCGGCGTACCCATGTTAAATATGCAAATTAGTAAGATATGCCGATTCACGAACGTACTTGCACCTGGAGCATTAATATACGCGGTTTACGTAAGTCGTACATCTGGCGTAAACTTACCCCCTCATAAAGCAGGGGTAAGTCATGCAAGGGTATAGACGAGGGAACAGCCGTCGTACGTGAATAGGGCTGTGCGTAGGTTACATTCACATCATAGGCAGTGTATTGACGTATCTTAGGCAGCTATTTTGACGTAACTGTGAGCATGCATACTGGGATGCGTCCAAGAGACGAGGCATGCGCAGTTCGTTTTTTGAAGCTCAGCCCATCATTTGCATGGGGTCACGCTTCATTATAATATATCACGCCCACTTCCATCTACTTTGACTTGTGTCGGCTTACGCCGACAACTATACGCTACGCCGGTGCAATGTTGAGCACATATGAGAGGCATGCTTGCTTCTCAACGTTGCTCACAAAGATACAAAGATACGCAGCTCGACGTGAATCCGGCCCATAGAGTGCATCTTTAAGCGACACTGGCATATATTGTGCATTGACGAAACACTCAATCGGGCACAAAATCCTTTCTTTTATGTATAGGAAGGCTCCCAGTTTTGGGGACAAGGTGGTTAAGAAAGTCCCTGTCACCTGTTAAACCTGTTATGTTCTGGGACTGTGCCGGTTTCTACGCTTGTAGAAGATGTAAAACGTGTGCCAAAGTCAGGCAACCGTTACGGGGGTTGAGTGAATATACCTCAACGGGGTATAATGGGAATTTTCAAATTAAAGAGTAAGTAATCACTTGTATGCACAGCATACTAGCTCATTGTGTGGCACTTACCTGAGATCGAAGCTCCAGAAGACCGACTCGGTACCATTCACCGGTGCCTCCATGTCCACTAGATGATCTTCCTGTTTTCACCGCTGACACCACTCCCGCGAATGCGTGCGGGACCGGCAGATCCCCGCGCATGCGTGAAAACACTGCATTATCCCTGTTAATGCTATTCACGAAAACGGCACGCTCAGTGCGCCTGCGCCGTTGACAACTACTTTGACAACTGCTTTGAGGAATTTTTAACGTGTAACACCACACACGTGGTTTACGTGTTACAATGCCTGTGCAATCTAATGTCCGTAGGCCGTACAAAAAGGACTCTCAAACGTATTTGGGGCATATCTATAATATAGAAATTGGCTTCAAGTACCATGTGGTGTCGCTGCACTTTAAAAAGTATCGCAATCAAGACCCCTCTGGCTTAATATTTTGGGGTATAGATAGAGTACACCCAAACTGGAGAGGTTCAAACATGGTACGTGAGATATCAAAGTGTGAGACCCGGTAGATGTATGCAATGAGAACTTTGATGCCCGGGGGTTTAAATGTAGAATTAGATGTAAACTGTTATCAGTGATTAGTAATGACTTTCAAGTTTCTCTAGATAGGTCTTCTAATTACATTTTCTTGATCGTACATCACGGGACACAGAGCGCATAGTCATTACATATGGGTTATATGGAGTACCTTCAGGTGTGGACACTGGTGTAATCAACTTCACAGGAAGTTCCTCCCTATATAACCCCCTCCCACTGAGAGTGCTTTAGTTTTTCCGCCAGTGTCTTAGGTGTTGGTCACGTCTAGCTGTCCCTCGGAGGTCTCGGGACCCAGGATAGCTAGCCGGATCCGTCCGAAGTGCTTCAGAGCCAAGATGTACGGTACCCGGGCCCTGCTGGAGTGGGGTTTTTGCCTATAATGCCTCTCCTTGGAGGGCTGGATTCTGGGCTCCAGTGCCTTAGTCTCTTCCAAGAACTAAAAGCTACTGATGCCAGGATGCTATATAGGTCCAGGGGTGTGGGTTCCTTAACACAGGACCCCGGTCCCTGAAGGTCCAAGACAATACCCACGGAGATGGGGGAAGGCTGGGCCTCTTGCATTTTGCAATACCCTGCGGCGTGGAGCAGGTAAGAGGGAACCTGCGGGACTTGGTTCGACAGTAGGTATCCCCCTGGGGGTTCTGGGTTGGCTAACAGTATGCTGGTGCATCAGCCACTATCTCCACTATGTCTGTTGAGGCAGGATGGGATTCTAATGTTTACCCAGATAACATGTAGAATGATATATGTATACTTGTGTAAGTTATATATTTGCTACTCACCCCAGGTCTGCCTGTTAACACTGATACTGCAACCCCACATGTTTTAAAGAGGAAATTGCTGGTAAAAAACTCCTGTTTCTTAGGAAGCCCATGGGGACAGCTTCCTCGCTGTGTGTGCACTACAATAAGATTAGTGCTTACCTGGTGTCTGTTGGTGCTGCATAACGCTGGTCCATGTTGTTCCTCTGCTCTGCTTCCTCCATGTGGGTTCAGCGTGGTGCGCGCGCGTGTGTGCGCGCGTGTGTACGCGCGTGTGTGCGCGCGCGCATACGCGCGCGCGTGCACGCCGCCTTTTATAGCGTCGGCGTGCGTCGGGCCAGCAGCGTCAGGGTCTGTATAAAGGAAAAAACTTTTCTCTGGCTGGTCTTTACCTCCTGGGGGCAGAGGAAGAAAGGATACAGAGCGTGCAGCTGGGTCTTTTGGCCACACAGGGACACCTAGTGGCGGTTTTGTGGATCTTCAGGTCTAGGACTTAGGTCCACTATTGACCAGAAAAAAAAAAAAAAAAAAAAAAGTTTTTTTGCTTAAAGGGACTCAGCCTTAGATCCAGCAGTATCTGAGTCTACCTTGGACTCCGGCTAACGGGCATTGGTGTGTCAATACTCACAGGCTTCCTCGGTATTGCCACCTCCCAGGCGGGTAAAAAAAAAAAAAAAAAAAAAAAATTTTTTTGAAAAAAAAAAAAAAGAAAAAAAGAGAAATTAGTTCTTTTCATTTTTCTCATACCTGCCCTCACATTGGTTAATCCTAGCTGCAACAGTCAGGTGTTGGCTATAGGGGTGACCCAAGGTTGTACAATGGCTCCAAAGGGATCTGGACCAGCCAAGGCTGCTAAAGGTGCCAAAAAGCAAAAGGGGTCTCCATCGGGGTCAGAGGATTTGGGCCAGGCTTCTACGGCCCCACCCTCGCCAGTCAGGACACCGAGTGGCATAGTACAAGAGCCATTGGGGGTGCTGGGGGCAGAGGCGGCCCCCGATCCACCCATTCCCGTTTACGTGACGGAAGAAATGCTAGCAGCCACCATGAGTGGGCTAGAGAAAGGGTTAACTGCGTTACTTTCCCGTCCTTGCCCAAGTAGCAAGCGGGCTAGATCCCCCTCACCCAGTGTGGGGTTTTCAGATGCGGAGGTCTCCTCTTCTGAGGAACGGGACCCACAAGGGGATCACGCAGACCCAAGTCCCGACGGTTCAGACAGGGAAAATTCCACTATAGATGAATACTTTTCGGCCTCTCAAGCGGAGGGCCTGTGGATCCAGTCTTTGACAGATATGGTTCGCACTGCCTTTAAACTTCCAGTGCCAGAACTAGTAGCCCCGGAGGTATCCTCATTGGGTTCTTTAAAGGCCCCATTAACTGGTGCATCTTTTCCAATGCACCCCCTTCTGCGGAACGTGATTTACCAAGATTGGGCTCGACCTGATAGAATCTTTGTCCCTCCTAAAAGATTCTCTATTCTCTACCCTATGGAAGAGGAATATGTAAAGAAATGGGCTCTTCCTACAGTGGACGCAGCCATTTCCTGCGTGAATAAATCCCTGACTTGTCCGGTTGAAAATGTCCATATGTTCAAGGATCCGGTCGACAAGAAATTCGAGACCCTACTGAAAGCAACTTTCACCTCAGTAGGTGCCATGGTTCAGCCAGCAGTAGCAGCCATTGGTGTTTGTCAGGCCTTGAAGGATCAGGCAAAGCATATATTGAAGGACATGCCGGCTCAGCATACTCATGAATTAGCAGAATTCCCTAGGGCTCTCTGCTTTGCAGTAGATGCTATTAAGGACTCCATCCAACAGGCATCCCGTTCATCTCTACTGGTGGTTCACATGCGTCGTCTTTTGTGGCTAAAGAACTGGTCAGCAGAGGCACCCTGCAAAAAGCTTCTAGCAGGGTTTCCCTTTCATGGGGGAAGACTATTCGGGGAAGACCTAGATAAATATATCCACACCATATCAAGTGGAAAAAGTACTTCCTTACCGGTCAAGAAAAGACCGCGTGGGCCCACGTTTAAACGACAGGCCATTGTAGGCTCGGCCCCTTCGGCTTCCCGTCAGTATCGACGGCCTCCCGGGCGGTCAACAGCTAATAGCCGCCCACAGGGACAAACTGCGGCTCGCAAGCCGGCTAAATCAGTCATCAAATCAGATTCATGAAGGGGCGCCCCCACTCTCTTGGGTGGGGGGAAGACTTCAGTTTTTCTCCGAAGTCTGGAAGGCCAGAATTCCCGACTCTTGGGTTCGGTCCGTAGTAGCCTCAGGCTACAAACTAGAGTTTCGAGAAATCCCCCCTCCTCATTTTCAGGGGTCAAGTCTTCCAAGCGACCCATTAAAGAGGGCCTCTCTCGTAAAGGCGTTGGATCGCCTCTTGCTCCAAGGAGTAATTGTAGAAGTACCAACCCAAGAAAGGGGTCTGGGATTCTACTCCAACCTTTTTGTTATACCAAAACCCAATGGCGACGTCAGGCCTATATTAGACCTCAAACGCCTAAATCGCTTTCTAAGGATTCAGACCTTCCGTATGGACTCCATACGTTCAGTGACAACCAGCCTGCATCAGGGCGACTTCCTAGCATCTATAGACATAAAGGATGCATATCTGCATGTGCCGATTTACCCAGCACATCACAAGTTTCTTCGTTTTACGATAAACCAAAGTCATTACCAGTTCGTAGCCCTCCCTTTTCGGGTTGGCAACAGCTCCACGGGTATTCACAAAGGTGTTAGCCCCGGTACTAGCCGTCCTAAGCACAGAAGGCATCTTGGTCCTAGCATACCTGGACGATCTCCTGGTTATCGACAGTTCAGCCTCCAACCTCAATCATGCAGTAGTCCGCACAGTGCGGCATCTAGAAGAGTTCGGGTGGATTGTGAACCAAGAAAAATCAAGGTTACAACCCACAAGACAGTTGGAATATCTAGGCTTTCGGTTAGATACAGAATGCCAGAGGGTATTTTTACCTCAAAAGAAGATCAGGTCGTTAATTCAAACGATTCAAATATTCTTAGGCAAAAAGAAGCCGACTATTCGCCTATGCATGCGACTGCTGGGAAAGAGGGTGGCCGCCTTCGAAGCAGCGCCCTATGCCCAGATCCATACCAGAATTCTGCAAGCAGCTATTCTCTCTGCTTGGAACAAGTCCATACAGGCATTAGACCGTCCATTAGTTCTTTCCCCAGGAGTCAGGCACAGCCTGTACTGGTGGCTGATCCCTCAAAAATTATCAAAAGGGAAAACCTTTTGCCCCATCTCGTGGAAAATAGTAACCACAGATGCCAGCCTAACAGGTTGGGGGGCAATCTTAGGAAAACGGACCCAGCAGGGACAGTGGTCAGAGGCAGAAAGTCTGCTTCCCATCAATGTCCTAGAGATCAGAGCTGCTCGGTTGGCCCTGGTCGCCTGGACTCTTCCCCTGCAGGGTCTGCCAGTAAGGATCCAGTCCGACAATGCCACGGCGGTGGCATACATAAACCACCAGGGGGGCACAAGGAGCCTAGCGGCTCAAAGGGAAGTAAACCTGATTTTTTCATGGGCCGAAGCCCATGTACCCTGCATCTCAGCAGTGTTCATCCCAGGGATAGACAATTCTCAAGCAGATTTTTTGAGTCGTCAACAGTTACTCCCGGGAGAGTGGTCTCTTCACCCCCAGGTATTCCAAGAGATTTGCCAAAGATTCGGAGTTCCCGATGTGGACATCATGGCAACAAGATTCAACAAGAAATTGGACAAATTCGTATCCCGAGCCAGGGACCCCTCGGCCTACGGGACCGATGCGTTGGTTTGCCCCTGGCACCAGTTTTCTCTCCTGTATGCGTTCCCTCCACTACAGATGATTCCCCGCCTTCTACGAAGGATCAGGGTGGAGCGCAGGCCAGTGATCCTGGTGGCCCCAGCCTGGCCCAGAAGGGCTTGGTACGCACTCATCGTGAGGATGTCAGTAAGGGCACCGTGGCCACTCCCCCTGCGCCCAGATCTGCTGTCTCAGGGCCCGATCTACCACCCTGCTTCACAGCAGCTAAATTTGATGGCTTGGCGGCTGAATCCCTAATTCTTAAGGGCAGAGGCCTCTCAGCCCAGGTCATATCTACGCTAATTCAAGCTAGGAAACCAGTTTCTAGAAATATCTATTACAGAGTCTGGAAGAACTATGTGGAGTGGTGCGAGTCTCAAGGAGGGCATCCTCGCAAGTTTTTTATTGATAGGGTCTTGCGATTCCTACAGGTTGGCGTTGACAAGGGGTTAGCTCTTAGTACTCTAAAGGGGCAGGTGTCTGCCTTAGCGATATGGTTTCAAAGGCCTTTGGCCACACATTCGCTTGTGAAAACTTTTTTGCAGGGGGTCTTGCACGTAAATCCCCCTATTAGAGCTCCCTCTGCCCCTGGAATTTAAATCTGGTCTTGTCAGCTTTACAAAGGCAGCCGTTTGAACCTCTGACAGAAATCCCTCTTGTGCTGCTAACCCGAAAATTGGTTTTCTTGGTGGCTATGGCTTCGGCCAGAAGGGTCTCTGAGCTGGCAGCCTTGTCTTGCAGGGAACCGTACCTGATTCTGCATAAGGACAGAGTGGTTCTGCGGCCACAGCCTTCTTTCCTTCCTAAGGTCATATCCAGTTTTCACTTGAATCAGGACCTAGTCCTACCATCCTTCTTTCCTACTCCCCAGTCCAGAGAGGAAAGATTGCTTCATACTTTGGACGTGGTCCGAGCCATGAGGGTCTATCTCAAGGCTACAGAAAAGATTAGGAAAACAGATGTGCTTTTCATTCTTCCGGAGGGCCCCAAAAAGGGTCAGCCGGCTGCCAAGTCTTCCTTGGCTAGGTGGATTAAGCAGCTGATTTTTCAGGCCTATGGTCTGAAGCGCGTTCCACCGCCCTTATCAGTTAAGGCCCATTCTACGAGGGCCATGAGTGCCTCTTGGGCGGCACACCATCAGATCTCTATGGCACAGGTTTGCAAAGCGGCAACCTGGTCTTCCGTACATACGTTTACTAAATTCTATAAGTTGGACGTCACAAAGGCTGCGGACGCAGCATTTGGGCAGGCGGTCCTACGGGCAGCAGTATAGAATCCTCTGGCCCGGTTCACGCCCCCTTTTTTCTGTTGGTGGAGCTATTTTACCTCCTGATATAGTGTCTGTTTGGCTATTTTTGGCCTTACGGTCTCTCTCCCTTCATGGAGCATTGCTTTGGGACATCCCATATGTAATGACTATGCGCTCTGTGTCCCGTGATGTACGATCAAGAAAAAGGGATTTTTAATAACAGCTTACCTGTAAAATCCTTTTCTTGGAGTACATCACGGGACACAGAGCTCCCACCCCTCTTTGTGGGAACATTGTGTAACCTCAGAGAAATTGCTTGCTACAAAACTAAAGCACTCTCAGTGGGAGGGGGTTATATAGGGAGGAACTTCCTGTGAAGTTGATTACACCAGTGTCCACACCTGAAGGTACTACATATAACCCATATGTAATGACTATGCGCTCTGTGTCCCGTGATGTACTCCAAGAAAAGGATTTTACAGGTAAGCTGTTATTAAAAATCCCTTTTTTTTTTTTTTTTACAGAATTTTTTACAGTTGTTTAGCATGTTTTCATAATGCTTTTTAGTTAATATTGGCAGAACGATTGTGTCAGAAATATTTTATGAGACATTTTTGAATATTCTCTGAACATTATCTGTGGAAATATCATTGTTCTATCCTAGTCCTATATACTGTACCCACTTCATGTTGGGTACAGTATATACCCAAGAGAGTCTTAAAGGGTCTTAAAGGGTATAGGTAAGGGATGATAAGCAGTAGTTTTATTACATTCACGTCAAGGGGGTGTATAGCTCTCACCTAATCCCATTTAATCAGGCTTCATCTCTTAGTATTTATGCATGGAGTTTATTCTCTATATTTATTTTTGTTTAATTTCCCACCAATTACTTTATTATTTAAATATTTACTTAACTAATTGACCAATAGAACCTCATTGTACCACTACAGATCTCATTAGATCATAGATTTTATCTAATGGGTTTATGGCACATAATTGGGATATATTATACAATGAAGTATTTTTAATAATGTATCTGCTTATAAAGTTTAGGATGGATGTTAAAACCGTCTCTAATATTTATAATGCACAATTAGCGCCATAGGTGATTGTCTGTGGCCGGCAGATGTCGGTCTGTGTATTGAGTCTGCATTGCGTGTCTTGTCAACTTTCGCATTGCTGTCTGTCTGCTGCTGGTCAATGCCTGGTGCTTCTCCTTGGCAGAACGTGATGAAGGTAATTGCGCAGCCAGAGGGTTAACCGCTATGAACGCGGTCTCGGCGGGTATAAATTAGATTGACAAGTCGTTCGGCTCCTCCCTCAGATTATATAGAATGATGAAATGCGCCAGGGTGGAGCCAAACAACGAACGTGGTGACGTCGGTGACCATCAGGAACTTAGGCTGTAATCCCCGAGGTGCTGATAAACAGTGGGCACCAAATGGCCTTGTCCCAGCACTGCTGTTATTATAGCTTATAAGTGTTGCCTGGGCCATATGTGATTGTGTGTGTGTGTGTATATATATATATATATATATATATATATATATATATATATATATATAAATTAGGGCTGTTACTGATCAAAATTTTTGTGTTTGATTAATCGTTTAAAAAAACAAACGATTAATCGACTAATTTCAATTAATTATAACGCACATACAGATCCAACTACTTTTAGCTGATCTCCTTGCAGGCTGATTCCCAGTGCAGCTACCAACCACTGGAAAAATGGACAGCAGGATACAAAAAACACTCAAAGGCAGCGCTCCATGGGAATAGCATTAAAACTTTTTTAGTCTTCAAGTAGGTAACCAAATAAATATTGCACTGGAGATAAAATCGATGTAGCTACATAAACTGTAAAAATGGTGCGAGTAATACCAAACGGTACCAAAAGCAGTCATAAAAACATGCAGCCAAGTATAATACTAGTATAAAAATGTGTACAAAGATACCACTGCTGAATCCAGATGAGGAGGGGTTAACATCAGTTCGTCGGCATGTAGATGTCCCGTGAAGGGAACGATCACAACTCCCAGTGGATGGCTGTAGAATCCCAGGTTGATAGAGGGAAGTGATAGAGGGAAGTGTAACAGCCCTTGCGTGTGGCAGATAGTAAGGTCGCGCCGGCATGCAGATATGAAGGCACAGCAAAGGAGCCCTTCAGATGGACACGGCAAGGCCCGCCGGTGTCTGTGACGTTACCGGATCTCCGACAGGACTCTCTGAAGGCCCAGAAGCCGGCGGAGAGGTGTGTAACAATCAAAAGAATTTTTATCGATCAAAAAAATATTAATCGATTAATTAAAAGTTAATTTGCACAGCCCTAATAAATATAAATATATATATATATAATCTCAACTCGCCTTTCAGGACAACCTTGGAGAGAGAGCGTAGCTCCGCCTATTCATTAGGAAACACATGCTGATCTTTAAAAACCCTCCTTTTCCACCATGGCCTCAGTTATTGTGTTTCCTCTGCCATGGTGGAAGTGCATGCATGTGGACCAGAGGAGCTGCACTCTCTCCAAAGGGCAAGGGGCAAGCTTACCTTTTTTATTTGTTTGCTGCTTGGTGTGTCCCAGCCCTTCCTAGCAAGAGGAGTCCCCAGCTTCTCCCTGCTCAGTGGAGTGAAGGCTCTGCAGGAAAGCTGCGCTGAGTGCCCGGGGTCCGCAGGCTTGGTTCAGGTGACCGGGCGATACATTACCACGGTTGCGTGTTTTTTTTTTTTTGTTTCCGCATGTCGGTCCCGGGTCTTGGTGGGCGGGTGAGGTCATGCAGAGTGGCGCGGCTTCCTGTAGGGGCGTGGTGGTGCGTGGTCCACGCTGCCTGGAACGCAGAGGCCAGGGGACAGGCCTATAGAGCAGCGTTTGCGGTTCCGGCCATCACTGATGACGCCGGACCCAGGAAAATTTAAAATCTGCACGGTCCCAGCTGCTTTCTCTGCTAAGCGATGGAAGAGGGATCAGTAGCAATAGCGGAAACAAGCACCCCAGACACTGCTCAGGTCCAGGTAGGAGGGGTACAGTGGTGCCTTGATTCTTTACGTTATTTGGGCTCATGTTGGTTTTTGTATTTGTTCCTCCTTAAGGGAGCCTGTACTGCAGGGTCAGAGGTAACTTCTTTCGGTCTGTGACAGTTTGCACATTTAGGGGTGATATGTTGGTTTATGCTGGGGAGCCTTTTCTTTGCTTTCTTTCCTTAGCGGTGTCAGTTTTTCCTATGGTAAAAAATAAATAAAAAAATGTCAAACCATTAAGTGAGATATCTCTCCTTTCTGTGTATTTATTTCTTTTTAGGAAAAACCAAAAACGAAAAAAAAAAAACACCTCAAAGGAAGTGTCCTTCTTGCAAGAACCCTCTTAGAGATACTTGGCAGAAGGCAATGTGCAGATCATGTATCAAGGATTTAGTGGAAGAAAAGACATCCCAGCAATGTAAGGATTTGTTTTCTTCTGTGCAAGAACTCGCAAGTTCTTTGAGCTCAGTTAAATCCATGTTGGTTCAGAGTCTAACAGTACAAACTGAACCTCAGAAATGACCACCTAGCCCAAAAGCTTTCACCTCTAAATCAGAAGTTGTGGATTCAGGGGGTGAAGGGGCAAGTACTTTTCGCTCGGTCAGAGATTCTAATGAAGAGGAAGAAGGTTGCAGAAGTTCCAGATACAAGGTCTCTTTAGATGAAGTGGACGATCTGCTTGATGCAACCTATACTACACTTGAGATTCAGGAAGAGGCGGTACAATTGTCTCTTCATGACAAAATGTACCAGGGGCTGGATGACTCTAAACATAAAGTGTTTCCATTCCACAATGTAGTATCAGATACTATTAAAAATGAGTGGAAAGATCCAGAAAGGGGTCCTTTCTTTTCTAAGAGCCTAAGGAAGAGATTCCCCTTTGAGGATAAGGACTCTGAAGTCTGGAATAAAAAGCCACGAGTGGATGCGGCTTTTTCTCAGGTGTCTCGATGCACGGACCTGGCATTTTGAGGACATGGGGCCAGCTAGATCTTCTGCGTTAGTAAATTCTGCCAGGCGTGCAGTCTGGCTCAAAACTTGGACTGGGGACACGGCCTCTAAAATTAAACTCTGAATTTTACCCTTTGCAGGGGATTTGCTGTTTGGACCAGATCTAGAAAAAGTTTTGGACAGAACAGCCGACAAAATGAAGGCCTTCCTGCCCAAAAAGAAACAACCTGTTAAGAAGGATTTTCGTTCTTTTCAACAAACCTACAAAAACCGAGAGGAAAATAAAAAATGTTGGGTTCTTCAAAGAGGTAGGGGAAGAGGAGGAATTATTTTCAAATCCCCCCCCAAGATCAGACCTCAAAGGACAAGTGACAATCTGACTCCCATGGGGGGAAGATTGTCCGCTTTCTTTCCTCAGTGGAATCTATTGGCCAAAAGTCCTTTCGTAAAAAACATTATTGCATATGGGTACAACCTGGAGTTCTCAGAATGCCCTCCTTGCAGGTTTTATGTGACAGCCCTAACAAGGGATCAGGAGAAAGCTTCCGCAATGATGACCCTGTTGAAGGATCTGATCCAACAGGACGTTTTTGTCCATGTCCCAAAACATCAGGAGGAAGAGGGTTTTACTCCCACATACTTTTAGTAAAAAAAAGCCCTCAGGCAAATTCCGCTTGATTCTGGATCTGAAGATCCTGAACAAGGCAATAAGGTACAAGCACTCTCGTATGGACACTATCCATACCATAACGTAGTTATTAACACCAGAGTGCTTCATGGCTTCCCTGGACCTAAGGGATGCGTACCTACATATACCAATAGCTCAGACCTCCCAAAGGTTTCATTGCCTAGCAATCAACCTAGGAAATTCAATTTGGCATCTACAATTCAGGGCTCTGCCGTTCGGCCTTTCGTCCTTCCCCAGGATTTTCACAAAGGTGATGGCGGAAGCCTTGGAGCCTCTGAAACTGAGGGGGGTCTCGGTTGTTCCATACTTGGACGACCTTCTGTTTTTTGCAGATTCAAAAGATCAGCTGGTGACAAATCTCCAAGTGTCAGTCTCATCTCAAGAGCCTAGGGTTGCTATTGAATCTGGAAAAGTCAAACCTAGACCCTGCACAGGAGATGAGGTTCCTTGGTTACACCATCAATTCAGTCCTCCAGAAGGTGTATCTCCCTCAGGAAAAGATAGAGAAAATTGATTCCGCAGTGAGTCAGATCCAGACGAATCTATCAGTGTTAATACAGACAGCCATGGCAGTTCTAGGCCAGCTCACGGCTTCGATTCCTGCTGTCCAATGGGCAAGATTACATTCCAGACCCCTACAGAGGAACATCCTACAAAACCAACATTTTCAAACCAAAATCAAGTGTAAAACAGGCCCTATGGTGGTGGAGAGATCCGTCCAATCTGTCGAAGGGTCTCTCATGGGTTCTCCCTTTGGACAAGCATCTGACAACCGACACAAGTTCTTGGGGATGGGGAGCCCGCACAAGGGTCTTGATCCAAAGTGGAGGCAAGGAAGTCATCAAATTGGCGAGAACTAAGAGCCATTTTTATGGGGCTCCTGGCTTTCCAACAGTCGCTGAAGGGTCGTCATGTACAAGTCTTGTCGGACAACACAACAGCAGTAGCCTATGTGACCAAACAAGACCAGACCAGGAGCCAAGGTCTGATGGAGCTAGACAATCGGTTATTGTCATGGACGGAGCTATACGTGATTTCCTTGTCTGAACTTTCACCTAAAAGGGTCTCAAAACCTACTAGCAGACCACCTGAACAGGAGAGTAATAGAAGCAGAATGGAATCAGGAGATATTCAACATGATCTCCAAGGAATGGGGGCATCCTCAAGTGGACCTTTTTGCCAGCCAAAAAAAAAAATGCAAAGGTCCAGGAGTTATTTTCTCTACACAGGGGGGACCAGGCGATGGGCATAGACGCTCTAGCCCATCCATGGGATTACCAGCTGTGCTACGCTTTCCCCCCCTTTTCCCTAATTCTGCTGGTTTTGAGGAAATTCAAGGAAGAATAAACCAACCTAATTCTAATTACTCCCTTTTGGCCTAAAAGGCCGTGGTTTGCAACAGTGTTGAATCTGGCCGTAAAACCTCTGTGGAGACTGCCGTCCAGGAAGGACCTTCTAATGCAGGACTTTGTGTGTCATCCAGAAACAGACAGATTACACCTAAGCGCTTCGTTTCTAAAGAAGACGTTCTAAAAAACAAGGGTTTGTCCGACAAGGTAGTTAGGACTCTACCGTCTAGTAGGAAGGATGTCACTAGATCTATTTACCTGAAGGTATGGAAGAAATTTAATTTCTGGTGTTCTTCCAATGATTTTCAAACCAAAAGTGTGGTTTCAGTTCTAGAGTTTCTCCATGAGGGAATGGAAAAAGGACTTGCAGCCAAAACCTTAAAAACGCAGGTAGCGGCTCTTTCTGTTTATTTTGAAAAAACTCTGTCTAGAGAACCCTTGATTTCTAGATTTTTTAAGGGGACTTGTGCGAAACAGACCAGTGACCCTGAAAAGTTTTCCTAGTTGGGACTTATCAGTTAACGG
The DNA here is from genome assembly GCA_029574335.1 of Rana kukunoris. NCBI lineage: Eukaryota > Metazoa > Chordata > Amphibia > Anura > Ranidae > Rana > Rana kukunoris. The sequence goes on from CM056049.1 coordinate 400,351,739, forward strand.
GAGCTCCGTTATTTCTCAAAACAGTTTTTTTTGGTGGCCATTACTTCAGCAAGACGAGTTAGCGCGCTCCAAGCTCTGGCCATTACTTAACCTTTTCTAAGAATATTTCCAGACCGAGTGATCCTTCAGACGGATCCCGCCTTTCTTCCAAAAGTGTCATCTAATTTTCATCGGTCACAGGAAATAGTTTTACCCACTTTTTCTTCAAATTCTTCTAACGCTGGAGAAGAAGCGTTTCATGCTTTAGATGTGAAAAGGTGTCTGTTGCAGTATCTTTCAGTCACTAGAGAATTCAGAAAATCAAATGCTCTTTTTATAACATTCTCTGGTCCCCGTAAGGGGAAAAAAGTGCCCAAAAGTACGCTTGGAAGATGGCTTAAACTCACAATTACAAAAGCTTATAAAGCCAAAGGAGTTATGCCTCCCTCAGGCATTGCGGCACACTCAACAAGATCAATTGTAGTTTCGGAAACACGCCAAGAAGATGATGGAGAATGATAATGTCACAGGTGTGCTGTATGGGGGGGGGGGGGGGGTGATTAAGGCATAGGTGGGTATGCTGGATTAGGAGGGTTGGGGTGGTTGGAGGCATACAGCTTCAGACAAATGTGAGAACACCCCTCACATTTTTGTAAATATTTTATTGTATCTTTTTATGTGACAACACTGAAGAATTTACACTTTGCTACAATGTAAAATAGTGAGTTTACAGCTTGTATAAAAGTGTAAATTTGCTGTCCCCTCAAAATAACTCAACTCACGGCCATTAATGTCTAAACCGCTGGCAGCAATAAAGAGTAAACCCTTAAAGGAGTATTCCGAAGCAAAGTTTTCCTAGGGGAAAAAGAGCATCATACAAAGTTATAATACATTTAAATGTACTCACGTTTTCCTTGTGGTCTTCTTCCCGGTCGTCTTCTCCTTTTTCTCTCCGGCCGGAAGTTGTCTTTTGATGACACTCGACTTTCTTTTCTTCCTCGTCCGTCGCCATCTTAGCCCGGTGACTCATCAATCCCATGAGTCACCGCGGGCTGCGCCGGCCTCCCCGCCCGGAGTCGAATACTCCCCCTTACTAATTTATTCATGTATGCGCTGAGCTGAGCTGCCATTGGCTCAGCACAGCAAACGCCTATTGGTGCGCTGTCCTCCAATCAGCGGTTACGTACCGCGCATGCGCTACTCTGCATCTAGGAAGGGAAGCTGTCCTTTGTCCCTATACAGTATTCCTACTAAGCCCCCATACCCTGCTCTCTCTGCAACCATGCCATCCGCTCTCTCTCTGCCCCACACCCTGCTATCTGCCCCACACTCAGCTATCTGCCCCACACTCAGCTATCTGCCCCACACCCAGCTATCTGCCCCACACCCAGCTATCTGCCCCACACCCTGCTATCTGCCCCACACCCAGCTATCTGCCCCACACCCTGCTATCTGCCCCACACCCAGCTATCTGCCCCACACCCAGCTATCTGCCCCACACCCAGCTATCTGCCCCACACCCAGCTATCTGCCCCACACCCTGCTATCTGCCCCACACTCAGCTATCTGCCCCACACCCAGCTATCTGCCCCACACCCAGCTATCTGCCCCACACCCAGCTATCTGCCCCACACCCTGCTATCTGCCCCACACCCAGCTATCTGCCCCACACCCTGCTATCTGCCCCACACCCTGCTATCTGCCCCACACCCTGCTATCTGCCCCACACCCTGCTATCTGCCCCACACCCTGCTATCTGCCCCACACCCTGCTATCTGCCCCACACCCTGCTATCTGCCCCACACCCTGCTATCTGCCCCACACCCTGCTATCTGCCCCACACCCTGCTATCTGCCCCCCCACACTCAGCTATCTGCCCCACACTCAGCTATCTGCCCCGCACCGAGCTATCTGCCCCGCACCGAGCTATCTGCCCCGCACCGAGCTATCTGCCCCCGCACCGAGCTATCTGCCCCCGCACCGAGCTATCTGCCCCGCACCGAGCTATCTGCCCCCGCACCGAGCTATCTGCCCCGCCCCCACATGCCCCCCCGAGCTATCTGCCCCGCACCGAGCTATCTGCCCCCGCCCCACACCGAGCTATCTGCCCCACACCGAGCTATCTGCCCCATCTGCCCCGCACCGAGCTATCTGCCCCACACCGAGCTATCTGCCCCGCACCCAGCTATCTTCCCTGCTATCTGCCCCGCACCCAGCTATCTGCCCCACACCGAGCTATCTGCCCCACACCGAGCTATCTGCCCCGCACCCAGCTATCTGCCCCGCACCAGCATCTGCCCTGCTATCTGCCCTGCTATCTGCCCCGCACCCAGCTATCTGCCCTGCTATCTGCCCCGCACCCAGCTATCTGCCCCACACCGAGCTATCTGCCCCGCACCGAGCTATCTGCCCCGCACCGAGCTATCTGCCCCGCACCGAGCTATCTGCCCCACACCCTGCTATCTGCCCCACACCGAGCTATCTGCCCCGCACCCAGCTATCTGCCCCGCACCCAGCTATCTGCCCTGCTATCTGCCCTGCTATCTGCCCCGCACCCAGCTATCTGCCCCGCACCCAGCTATCTGCCCCACACCCAGCTATCTGCCCCGCACCGAGCTATCTGCCCCACACTCAGCTATCTGCCCCACACTCAGCTATCTGCCCCACACTCAGCTATCTGCCCCACACTCAGCTATCTGCCCCACACTCAGCTATCTGCCCCACACTCAGCTATCTGCCCCACACTCAGCTATCTGCCCCGCACTCAGCTATCTGCCCCGCACCCAGCTATCTGCCCTGCTATCTGCCCCGCACCCAGCTATCGCACCCAGCTATCTGCCCCACACCGAGCTATCTGCCCCACACCGAGCTATCTGCCCCACACCGAGCTATCTGCCCCACACTCAGCTATCTGCCCCACACTCAGCTATCTGCCCCACACTCAGCTATCTGCCCCACACTCAGCTATCTGCCCCACACTCAGCTATCTGCCCCCCCACACTCAGCTATCTGCCCCGCACCCTGCTATCTGCTATCTGCCCGCACCCAGCTATCTGCCCCACACCGAGCTATCTGCCCCACACCGAGCTATCTGCCCCACACCGAGCTATCTGCCCCACACCCTGCTATCTGCCCCGCACCGAGCTATCTGCCCCACACCCTACTATCTGCCCCACACCGAGCTATCTGCCCTGCACCCAGCTATCTGCCCTGCTATCTGCCCCGCACCCAGCTATCTGCCCCGCACCCAGCTATCTGCCCCGCACCCAGCTATCTGCCCCACACCGAGCTATCTGCCCCCACACCGAGCTATCTGCCCCACACCCTGCTATCTGCCCCGCACCCTGCTATCTGCCCCGCACCCTGCTATCTGCCCCGCACCCTGCTATCTGCCCCGCACCCAGCTATCTGCCCCGCACCCTGCTATCTGCCCCGCACCAGCTATCTGCCCTGCTATCTGCCCCGCACCCAGCTATCTGCCCTGCTATCTGCCCCACACCGAGCTATCTGCCCCACACCGAGCTATCTGCCCCACACCGAGCTATCTGCCCCGCACCCAGCTATCTGCCCCACACCGAGCTATCTGCCCCACACCCTGCTATCTGCCCCGCACCGAGCTATCTGCCCCGCACCGAGCTATCTGCCCCGCACCGAGCTATCTGCCCCGCACCGAGCTATCTGCCCCGCACCGAGCTATCTGCCCCGCACCCTGCTATCTGCCCCGCACCCTGCTATCTGCCCTGCACCCTGCTATCTGCCCCGCACCCTGCTATCTGCCCCGCACCCAGCTATCTGCCCCACACCCTGCTATCTGCCCCACACCGAGCTATCTGCCCAAAAACCGAGCTATCTGCCCCACACCGAGCTATCTGCCCCGCACCCAGCTATCTGCCCCGCACCCAGCTATCTGCCCTGCTATCTGCCCCACACCGAGCTATCTGCCCCACACCGAGCTATCTGCCCCACACCGAGCTATCTGCCCTGCACCCTGCTATCTGCCCCGCACCCAGCTATCTGCCCTGCTATCTGCCCCGCACCCAGCTATCTGCCCCACACCGAGCTATCTGCCCCACACCCTGCTATCTGCCCCGCACCCTGCTATCTGCCCCACACCCTGCTATCTGCCCCGCACCCAGCTATCTGCCCTGCTATCTGCCCCTCACCCAGCTATCAGCCCCGCACCGAGTTATCTGCCACACACCGAGCTATCTGCCCCACACCGAGCTATCTGCCCCACACCGAGCTATCTGCCCCACACCCTGCTATCTGCCCCGCACCCTGCTATCTGCCCCGCACCCTGCTATCTGCCCCGCACCCAGCTATCTGCCCCGCACCGAGCTATCTGCCCCGCACCGAGCTATCTGCCCCGCACCGAGCTATCTGCCCCGCACCGAGCTATCTGCCCCGCACCGAGCTATCTGCCCCGCACCGAGCTATCTGCCCCGCACCGAGCTATCTGCCCCGCACCGAGCTATCTGCCCCGCACCGAGCTATCTGCCCCGCACCGAGCTATCTGCCCCGCACCGAGCTATCTGCCCCGCACCCTGCTATCTGCCCCGCACCCTGCTATCTGCCCCGCACCCAGCTATCTGCCCCACACCCTGCTATCTGCCCCACACCGAGCTATCTGCCCCAAAAACCGAGCTATCTGCCCCACACCGAGCTATCTGCCCCGAACCCAGCTATCTGCCCCGCACCCAGCTATCTGCCCTGCTATCTGCCCCACACCGAGCTATCTGCCCCACACCGAGCTATCTGCCCCACACCGAGCTATCTGCCCCACACCGAGCTATCTGCCCCGCACCCTGCTATCTGCCCCGCACCCAGCTATCTGCCCTGCTATCTGCCCCGCACCCAGCTATCTGCCCCACACCGAGCTATCTGCCCCACACCCTGCTATCTGCCCCACACCCTGCTATCTGCCCCGCACCCTGCTATCTGCCCCACACCCTGCTATCTGCCCCGCACCCAGCTATCTGCCCTGCTATCTGCCCCGCACCCAGCTATCTGCCCTGCTATCTGCCCCGCACCCAGCTATCTGCCCCGCACCCAGCTATCTGCCCCGCACCGAGCTATCTGCCCCGCACCGAGCTATCTGCCCCACACCGAGCTATCTGCCCCACACCGAGCTATCTGCCCCACACCGACCCTGCTATCTGCCCCAGCACACCGAGCTATCTGCCCCACACCCTGCTATCTGCCCCGCACCCTGCTATCTGCCCCGCACCCAGCTATCTGCCCCGCACCCAGCTATCTGCCCCGCACCCTGCTATCTGCCCCGCACCCAGCTATCTGCCCCGCACCGAGCTATCTGCCCCGCCCCTGCACCGAGCTATCTGCCCCGCACCGAGCTATCTGCCCCGCACCGAGCTATCTGCCCCGCACCGAGCTATCTGCCCCGCACCGAGCTATCTGCCCCGCACCGAGCTATCTGCCCCGCACCGAGCTATCTGCCCCGCACCGAGCTATCTGCCCCGCACCGAGCTATCTGCCCCGCACCGAGCTATCTGCCCCGCACCGAGCTATCTGCCCCGCACCGAGCTATCTGCCCCGCACCGAGCTATCTGCCCCGCACCGAGCTATCTGCCCCGCACCCTGCTATCTGCCCCGCACCCAGCTATCTGCCCCGCACCCAGCTATCTGCCCTGCTATCTGCCCCGCACCCAGCTATCTGCCCCACACCCAGCTATCTGCCCCACACCCAGCTATCTGCCCCACACCAAGCTATCTGCCCCACACCGAGCTATCTGCCCCGCACCCTGCTATCTGCCCTGCTATCTGCCCCGCACCCTGCTATCTGCCCCGCACCGAGCTATCTGCCCCGCACCGAGCTATCTGCCCCGCACCGAGCTATCTGCCCCGCACCGAGCTATCTGCCCCGCACCCAGCTATCTGCCCCACACCCTGCTATCTGCCCCACACCGAGCTATCTGCCCAAAAACCGAGCTATCTGCCCCACACCGAGCTATCTGCCCCGCACCCAGCTATCTGCCCCGCACCCAGCTATCTGCCCTGCTATCTGCCCCACACCGAGCTATCTGCCCCACACCGAGCTATCTGCCCTACACTCAGCTATCTGCCCCACACTCAGCTATCTGCCCCACACTCAGCTATCTGCCCCGCACCCTGCTATCTGCCCCGCACCCAGCTATCTGCCCTGCTATCTGCCCCGCACCCAGCTATCTGCCCCACACCGAGCTATCTGCCCCACACCGAGCTATCTGCCCCACACCGAGCTATCTGCCCCACACCCTGCTATCTGCCCCGCACCGAGCTATCTGCCCCACACCCTACTATCTGCCCCACACCCTACTATCTGCCCCACACCGAGCTATCTGCCCCGCACCCAGCTATCTGCCCCGCACCCAGCTATCTGCCCCGCACCCAGCTATCTGCCCCGCACCCAGCTATCTGCCCCGCACCCAGCTATCTGCCCCGCACCCAGCTATCTGCCCCACACCCTGCTATCTGCCCCACACTCAGCTATCTGCCCCACACCGAGCTATCTGCCCCACACCCAGCTATCTGCCCCACACCGAGCTATCTGCCCCACACCCAGCTATCTGCCCCGCACCCTGCTATCTGTATAGCATGCTCATACATAGAAATACTGTAAGGGAATGCTGTGACTTGTAGTTTTACTCCTGAGGTAATAAGCATTTCAATATAAATACATATAATGAAATGCTGCTTACATCAAGGGGAGAACTACAAGTCACAGCATGCCAATACAATATTTTTATGTATGTGAATGCTGTGACTTGTAGTTTTGGCTAAGGGAAGTAACATATGAAGGGGTTGTGTATATTCTAGTTTATTTTACCATGATGCGATGGTGATTGGTGCACAACTTCAGATTCTTCTGACGCTGCTGATCTAGGACTAGAAGAGCATCTAGTGATGTAAGCTTTACGTGCTTACATTGCTAGATGCACGCTGGGGGGGGGGGGGGCAAAAGATCATTGGAGCTCGGCTATCCAATAGAAGAGGACGCTTTTTAGGAGGCAGGGATAGGGAAATAGGTGAGAGAGAAGGGGCGTGAAATATTATAATTTAGGGAAGGGTCCGAGCGGGGGAGTTACAGGGGGAGGGCAGGAGATTACAGGAAGAGAGGAGGAGGCATGCTGGGAGAGCCTGTATTATCATGGTGGCCGTGGATGAGAACCAGGAAGTAAAGAAAACTAACAGAGGGAATAAAAGAAGAACTGCTGGGACGATTTTCATGAGAGTGACTTCTTTTAAAAGGTATTTTTATTGGCTACAATCTGGCATGTTGTGGAATGTGGCTTCAGACTACTCCTTTAAGTGAAAATGTCCAAATTGGGTCCAAAGTGTCAATATTTAATGTGGCAGAGTAAGGGTTTTGAAGGACTGGTTTAGTGATCGCAAGATGCGTCTTGTGGATCACCGCCAGGCCCCCTCCTCTTTGCTCTATTCTGTTTTCCGTTATAATACGGTAGTTTTCTGGCACCAGTTCTCCTAGAATGGTGTTAGTCGGCTGTGAGCCAGCTTTCTGTAATAAAGAGGCAGTCTAAATCGTATTGTAATATGAAATCACGTTTTTCTAGTCGGTGTTTTACAGCCGATCTTGTATTGATCAAAGCACATGATATGTGCTTTGGTTGGGATGGGTGACTGAATTCTTTGACAGTCGATCGTCGATCGATTCTCAAGAGTTGTTCAGTTCTTAAGGCCTTTTTTGTGACGGCTGGTAGTATTGTGGCAAATCGCCTCAGACTCCAAATGGACCGCAGATTAGCCATAGTTGTCCGTCACCATGGGGGGGGGGAGGCAGCGTTCGGATGGCGATGGAGGAAGGTTCTGTGAATCTTCTCTCCCGGCTTTTTTTTTTTTGGTCCAGAGGAAGGCAAAAAAAAACCTGGACCCTGCTATGCCAATGTGCTGGGCCAGGGAAAAAAAATCCTTCCTGATCCCTGAAAGGCAATCGGCCGAGACCCTGGATCAAATACTATTAAGTTGTGAGGGGCTGGGGGTAGGAGATATCTCTGTAGCTAGGGGGGTGTACCAAGATGGCCGCCGGGCTGGTACAGAACCCAGGCTGGGGGGCTGTCAGCAGGGTGAGAGGCAGCTGGGTTAATTATCTCGGGGGTGGATGGGGTCCTCCAGGGCGTGAGGGGGGTATTCTGGGTTCTGGGTTAATCTAGGGGTAATAATAGAGCGGTCTTTCCTATGCCGCGGGTCTAGCATAGGCTGGTGTGGTGCCGTTGGAGAGAGGGGAATCAGCGGTGGGGGGTGGGAGGCGGCAAAGAAAGGATGCCTCTGTCTCCAGGGATAGAAAGCCGTGGCTTGTCCTGAAAAGGACGGCCGATCTCATTCCCAGGGAGTAAGGCAGGCTTACCTTCAGAGGAGGGGAGGAGGAATCTGGAGGTTTCGATGGAGGATGAGCAGAAGATGAGGCAGGGGTGGATAGGTTCGTCCGCCTGGAGCTGGAGCAGAAACGGGGGCTGGCAAAAAAACCTTACCTATCCAGGGAGTATGGGCCACACGTCCTACTCCTAGGAATTGTGCGCCGGTAGCTACTACCCCCTGGTTCAAGACCTAGGAGAGAGAGAGCTGACACGTCCAGCAGTAGACACCTGGGCGTGAAAAACAGCACGGAGAGGGGAAGAGAGCACGTCTTGCTGCACTTCTTGCTGCTACCACTACACTTGTCTTTGTACTCCTCACCTGGTTGCTGCCACACATGCTTGACACCATCTAAACCAAATAAGTTTATCTTGGTCTTGGTTTTTCAGATCCTCAGAGGGTTCTTTGCCATGAGGTGCCATGTTGAACTTCCAGTGACCAGTATGAGTGAGAGCGATAACGCCAAATTTAACCTCGCTAGCGGTATTCCCAAGTATGGCTTGGGGTAAATTGCAGTCCCATTAGCGGTAACTCCAACCCGGGATTGCATCGCAGGATCCTAGAAGAGGTTACTTACCTAGTCCCCATGATCCTGCAATGTACTCCCGCGGTGTCCGGCGGCCTGATCTTCTGCCCAATGCTCTGTGTGTTCCGGCTCCATCCTTGGGTCGCAGAGGATGGAACCGGCGGCAAATTCAACAAATATAAGACACACCACACATACACAGTACATTGTAGGGGTGCAACGGATCACAGTTGATCCGGACCTGTCGCCCCTTTCGGATCGGCACACACTGTGATCCACTGATTGCCGCGGCTCCGGAGCTAGGCCGAAGCTGCGCCCTTTCCTAACGTTATGGCTGTGGCTCCGGCCTACCTCCGGAGCCGCGACCATAACGTTGGGAAAGGCCGCGGCTCCGGCCTAGCCCCGGAGCCGCGGCCATCTTGGTACACCCTGCGGCGGCCCTCCTCCTCTGTTTACATCCACAGAGGAGGAGCCGCACTCGTGGGACACATGCTGGAATCATCTGTACTGCCTGAGGGGGGGGGAGTCTCTTGCCTGAGGGGGGGGGGGTCTCTTGCCTGAGGGGCAGGGTCTCTTGCCTGGGGGGGTGTCTGGCCTGAGGGGGGGTGTCTGGCCTGAGGGGGGGTGTCTGTTGGTACTACCTAGGGGTGTGTCTGCACTAATGCGGGTGTCTGCACCAAGGGGGTTCTATAGTTGGTGGGGGGGGGGTTGACACCATTTATTTTTTTTTGCCCTGAGTGACACCAACCCTAGTGAAGCCACTGCAGTGGGGGAGAGATGTGGATATTACAGTGGGGGAGAATTTTTTTTTTTTGCCGATCCAAAAATGATCCGATCCGAAGCGCACATTTTTTGATCCGTTGCACCCCTAGTGCATTGTAATCTTATTGGATCACATTACTCTATCAAATCATTTGACCTCAGTTTGTCCCCAGTTGCTCTGCCTGCAGTTTTACTGTTCTTTCTGCCCATAAACTGGAGAATATCCATGGCATCATATATATCCTCTACATCATAAGCGGTTTATGACCCGCTTGGAAACGGCGATAGTGAGTCAGAATCACTTCCAAAATGAGTCATAGTAATTAGTGGGGAAATTCATCATCGGACACAAAAAGTTATTTCACGACGATTCTGTGACTGAGCTCAGTGATGTGTGGACTTGGTGCTCTATTGACTTTGGTACGGATCACACAACACCCCTAAGATTCCCATTTACTGGTGCACCTAGTATGAAAGTGGACATTGAAGATGACAACTCCCTGGCATAGCTACAACTATTTCTGACCGATGAGGTTATTGCAAAAATAGTTCCGGAGATAAACCGGTACCAAGAGAAAAAAGCTACTATGCATTGCAGTTTTCAAGAAGTAGACAGTGGGAACCAGTGACCAAAGATGACATTTGAATATTTCTGGGCCAAATAATTCTTCAGGGAATGGTGGGGAAACCCCTGCAGAAGTGGTATTGGACAACTAACAAATTACTTGCCACTCCATTCTTTGGCACGGTCATGACAGAGTCCAAATTTTCCTTGATAATTGAAATAGTTGTACTTTAAAAACAACAAAGAATTTGAAACTACTCATCTAGCACCAAAATTCAAGAAAATTTGGGAAGTATATCAAATGATTCTGAAGAATTTCCAACAGACCAATGTGCCAGATAGAGATATTAGCATAGATCAGGCATGTCCAAAGTCCGGCACGCGGGCCTGGTAATTTGGATATATAAATCTTTTGCGGCCCCATGGCTACTAAAGATATATACTATATTTCTTGGCGCTACCTCAGAGGGGACAGGGAGGGGGCATAACAAGTGTTTACTCAGTGGCATCTGTACTAGGAAGTTCTGTTTCCTGGTCTGCCATTGGACGACTGTTCTGTCTATCATAGAAGGCAGGACTTGGTATTAAAGAGGCCGCCGAGAAAACATGAGATTATCCTGCATGTAATCTGTTAGCGCTCGTCCCGCTCCCTCCCTGTCCCCTCCGAGGCTGCAAATGGGCATGGCAATGGGGAGGCTGCCTGCATGGCAATGGGGAGGCTGCATTCATGGCAATGGGGAGGTTGCATTCATGGGCACTGACCCTTATTTTGCTTCACAGTTCTTTATTTAAATAGTTGTCTTTCCCTGAAACTTCCCTCTTAAAGTGAAGGTGCATGTTATACGCCGATAAATAAGGTATACATAATATAACACTCCCAAGCTCATCCTTAGTCTTGAGAGGCACTCTGGGGTTTGTTGGGACCACAAAAAGATGTGTATCTATATAGATCTAGATAGATACAAATAACACACCCAAGCTCAACTCTTCACCACACAAGAGAATTCTTGTTGGGTGGTGTATTAGTGCTTGGACAAACACACTTAGACCGAATTTTAATAGTTCAAAGAATGTCAGCAAAATGGGGGGGAGCAGGGCATAAGTGGAGGAGGTTTGCTGGGGGGGGGCATCTATTAATTGGGTAGAGCTTCACAGAAGACCCAAAGGCTATTGACCCCCTGCAGCATAAGTTCAGAGACTAGTAGAAGATGGTACATCACTGCACAGAAGATTTCCCCTGGATCCAGCTGCTTGGGATAACCTTCACTATTGGTAAGTAAGCTTGCTGTCGCTATAGAATTAATTTTTTAATTTTTTTAAGCTAAACTTCATCTTAAAGTTGAAGTACAGTCTTTTTAGTGGACTCCGGCAGATATATACCATAATGTGCTAATATGCAAAATATATTAGCACATTATGGCAGACGTAACTGTCAAAGTCCTCCAGCACTGTAGTGTGATCAATCCAGCTTGTCCCTAGTTGACCTCACCTGCTAGCTGCCCATAGCCAGTGAGGGGAAGCAGAAATGCATAATCCCATTGCAGGATTATGCATTTCCTGCTTACCCTTACTGGCTATGGGCAGCTGACAGGTGAGGCAAACTCACTTCTATGCTGCGTCAGGCTGTGGGGGTGGCATTGTGGAGGGGGGAGGGGCACCAAAATGCACTTTCGCCTGTGTAGATAAAAATCCTTGCACCACCCCTGCTGGCCAAGACACACATTTTACTGGAGAAGTGGCACTCGGGCATGCACTCCGGGTTTGGCAGATGCAACCTTATTAAAATTAGTATTTTACCCAAATTCCTTTACCTTATTTAAGCTCTGACCGTGCAGATACCTCCCCTTTTTTCAGACAGGTACAGTCCCTATTTACCCGATTTTGTCTGGGCGCATAAAAAACCCAGACTCGGTCAAACACAAATGACGCTCCCCAAACACAGCGGTGGCCTGGCTTTACCCGACATTTGACAATTTTATAAGCAGCTTATTTAGCAGCTCGGACTGTGACGTCACGGCTAAATTTGTCATCGATGGGAAATGGCCATCCATCCTGGAGCTTACCGAGGCGGAGGGGACCTTCCAACTCCCCTTCTGGAAGGTGGTGAAATTGCACCACTTCCTTCACTCCATCCCTGATCCCCCAAGACTTTTCACGTCAGCAGACGACGTTCAAAGCTCTCTGTTCTGGTTCAGACGCATTGGCTCACATACTGCCCCAAACATATTCCATGCTAAATACACCAAGGGAACAACCACGTCTTCCCTGCCTGGTCAAGTGGGAGACGGACCTGAACTGTACATTCTCGGCAGTGCAAAAGCAACGTATCATTGATTTTGCTCTTAAATCTTCCCTGTGTACTAAAACACAAGAGACGATTTTTAAATTGCTGTCCCATTAGTACCTGACACCTTTCAAGCTCCACAGATGCTTCCCATCAGCCTCGGACTGTTGCTGGCGGTGTGGCGAGGAGGAAGGAACATTTCTGCATGTCTTCTGGTCCTGCCCTGGGTTGAGAGATTTCTGGGTAGAGGTACGTCGCATCGCACAAGAATTTACAGAATATTGTTTCCCAGATGATTCCGCATTATTTCTTTTGCACCACTCAAAGATCCCAACCAAAATATACAAGAAGTCACTAATACGCCACCTGCTAAATACTGCAAGGGCTTGTGTTCCCCTTTATTGGAAGCAACATTGCACGTTGACTAAGGAAGGTAGAGGAGGTGAGGAAGATGGAGAATTTGATCCTCACCGCACAACACAGAAGAGAGCAATACACACAGAGCTGGCATATATGGAATGTCTTTATTTTCTCAAATGAAGGGCAACGCCTTCTGCGTTCATAGTTTGTCTTTCCCTTTACTTTCGCTCCCCAGGCCTTGGGTTCATTAATTGGAGTCGTTGCCATGTCTTTCCCCCATGCTCTCCCCCTACACTTTTTCGTTGCCCCCCCCCCCCCCCCCAGTTGTCCTATCCCCTCCCCTTATATCATTCAGTATTTTTGTTTTGGGTTCAAGAAAAATTGAAAAGAGTTGGGAGGGAGCCCCTTTTCTCCTGATGCCTCTACAGAATTTGTAGATAGTGAAGGATGATCTTTCTGGAGACAAACATTGGGTCCACCGTCTTATGCTAACACGTACGATGTAATGTCTGTATGTGACTGCTTTAGACACGGTACATGGACTATGTAATTTTGCCAATGTTCGCATTCCTATTATATTGTGCCCCCCCCCCCTTTTTGGTGTTTAATAAAATATATAAACTTACTGACGTGAATGTACTGACTCCGAAGAGGGAAGACCAGATAGATAAAGACAGCAAAGCTGCTTGACACTGTGTCTAAACTATATCGATCAGTATGGGTTTGGTTGGGATTTTCAAGGTACATAAATCAGATAAAAATAGATTTATTACAAAAGGAACAATACAACAATAATAAAATGATGGGACAGGCCCCACAGTTCGGACACAGTAAGGTGTTTGTTAAGATGACACAAAACAAAGCAAAACCGTATTGGCTCTGTTTTTGCTTTGTTTTGTGTCGTCTTAACAAACACCTTACTGTGTCCGAACTGTGGGGCCTGTCCCATCATTTTATTATTGTTGTATTGTTCCTTTTGTAATAAATCTATTTTTATCTGATTTATGCCTTTCTATAAGTACCTTGAAAATCCCAACCAAACCCATACTGATCGATATAGTTTAGACACAGTGTCAAGCAGCTTTGCTGTCTTTATCTATCTGGTCTTCCCTCTTCCAATCATTCCGGGATGCTGGTACATCTTAAATTTATTTTTCTAAATTGAATAATTGAGACTATACTCTCCCGTTTTCACTAATGTACTGACTCCATTGACAGAATTTAACTTTTTACAGGACATACAATTAGTATTTTATGCCCATTGTTAGGGATATATATATATGAAAGTTACTTGCACATTATAGCAAATTTCTATGCACATTAGGGCTGCAACTAACAATTATTTTCATAAACGTTTGGTTGGCCGATTATTGTTTCGATTAATCGGTTAGGCTCCATGCACACTGGACTTAAAAAAACATTGATTCTACCGGCGTTTGACTTTTTTTTTTCTCCTGCCTCTATAAGCACTTCTATTGTGCTCTATGTGTCTTTGCACATTATTGACTGCTACAGGCATTTTCTGTCAGGGACGTTCAGAGGTAGGGGAAAAAAAAAAAAACCTTCTCTATCGCGTTTCCTGGAGGAGTTTAGGAGCTGTAAAAACATCAGTCTCTCCTAAACTCCTTTTCTCTGAACGTCAAGTGCCAACGTTTTTTTAGGTGTGTTGTGGGAGTAATATAGGGAGTGTAGTGCAAAAAACGCCTATAAACTAAACTCCTCATAGACTCGCCTAAACTCTCATAGACTCTTTGTACAATATGCTCTAATTTTGCATCTTTTAGGCCACGTTTTTCAAGCTAAAAACGTTGAAGTTTTTTCTGCTCCTAGTGTGCATGGAGCCTTAATAACGTAAAAAAAGTAATTGTGTGGTGATTTGCATTTTTTTTTATGCAAAAACGCATTACATGCTTTTCTGGAGCTTCTCCATTAAAGTATATTTAACCAAAAAAAAAAAAATGGCACAGTTTTGCTTTTAAAAAAAGTCCTTGCCCTTTCCAAATAGGCAGCAGCTGAAAAAACATCATGGGTGTGAACGTATCCCATAGGAAACCATGTAAGTGAACTGTAGTGTTTCTGTAAAAATCACCAAAAAACACGCAGAGGTGTGACCCCGGCCTGAGATGTCTAGTCACATAATAGGGGTTAAAAAAACTAAAATTAGCCTAGCAGGCTCTTCCCCCGGGACAGTGTCTAAAATACCCAGTAAGCACGATTTCAGGTGTGTCTCCAGCTGAACCAGAAATACTCGGTTAATTGTGTCCACCACCTCCCTCCAATAAAGGTGTAACTTGGGACACCTCCACAGCATGTGGATCAGGTCCCCGTGGTCCTTCTTGCACCTGGTACAGGAAGGTTCCTACCGTACTCCCATTCTCGCCAACCTAGCTGGTGTGTAGTGTACACGTAACAAAATATAAAGCTGGGACAAACGTTGGGCCACGTTTAGGGAACTTAAGCGGACTTCTGCAAGCGCCTCCTCCCACTGGTCTTCCTCAAAGGCACCTATGTCCCTCTCCCACTTGGATATGATCCCTACAGTGCTATCGGGAAGGAATTTGGTGAGGAGCATAGAGTAACAGCCTGAAATGAACCCTTTAAATGTAGTCACTTCCATCATGTAGTTAAAGATGGGGGTAGGATCCAGAATCCAGGTGTCCCCATCCAACTGGGCCCTCACCGCATGTCAGACCCTGCAAATAGTAAGGCCCCATGCACACGGGACGCTGGTGCAAACTCACATTTTTAAAGGCTAAAACGGCGTTTAAAAACACCCGTTTTGCCGTGAATTTTGTGGCGTTTTACCGCGTTTGCGTTTATAAGCGTTAAGAAACATCATAAAAACAGTATTTATTTTTTTGATGTCATCTGTGCCCAGTCTTGCCACACAGAGTTAATCCAGATCTGAGAAATCCTCTTTTATGTTCAGTGAAGATGAACAGCCTTCCAGATAAAACCCTGCCTAGATAAAGTCAGTTTTCTCTCTTCTTGCTTTGAGTGAGAGGTTATTTACATATCTAGCTAGGACATGTTTATCATATGTCATGTTTTGTTTATCATAACATGAGGTGATCTAACATCATAACACATCCTAGTAATATACAATGAACTTTGGATCACCTCATCTTATGATAAACATGTCTGTTAAGACCTGCAGTGGTTAGGGTACTGCGGCCTTCTTTCCATCTCCCAAGATGATTCTTCCGAATGGTTAGAGTGTTCCCCATCCCCAAGCATGAGCCAAAACTTCATGAAGGGTGTCCAGATATAGAATGATTTTATTGGGAGACAGGTTACTTATATACAGCAAAAGAAATACTTGATGTAATCAGATATACAATTACATCCTCCTCCCACATCATCATACAATGGGGTTACTAACGAGGCCCCTTTCAAGAGACCTATTGTAGGAGGCAGACGGCTGTCTCCGGTAGAATCCACATGAGGTAATTACTGGTCCTTTGCCCAGACAAGGTGTTTTAGAACTTCTCACCTGTTAAACAATAGAACTTCACACAATGAACACTTCTTGAAAGACAGACTACAGATCATTTACATGACACATGTAGATATTGAGATCAGTTTAAGGAATAAACCAATTATCTCCAGGTAGAGAGCACCCTAATTTTCCCAACGTTAGAACACCCCTCTTCCACACAAGGTCGACCTGCCATTACATATCTCCTGATAGCCCCGATCTGGGGGACCAACATATCCAAATTTCACCCAGATCGGTCCAGGGGTTCTTAAGAGACAAACAGAGTCCAGAATAAAGTCTATTTTCTTCACAATGTCCAAGCTAGATATGTAAATAACCTGTTACTGAAAGCAATAACGGAGAAACAGACTTTATAATTTGGCAAGTTTTTATCTGGAATTCTGTTAATTTGCACTGAACTTTAAAAGAGGATTACTCAGCGCTGGATTAACTGTGTGGCAAGACTGGGCACAGATGATAGGAAATCTTATACTCTACATTGTGACATTTTTGGGTTTACATCCACTTTAACCATTTCAGCCATTTTGTGAAACCAGAATGAGTAGCGGCTGAGAGAGCAGCAGTGTACTTGTATTTAGCGTGTCACTTGCCACAAGCTGCGGATTGCCATATCACCTGGCCACGCCACCTGCCACGCTTCCTGAAGACGTGTCAAACTAAACAGACGTAGAGTCATCCCCTGGTCACGTACCGAGGTCACCTCCGATTCCCTTTGGCTCACAGCGGTGCAGGGTGGAACGCACGCCAGCGCACATGAGTCGGCACCATCTCCACCAATTTGTTTTTATGCTAATCAGCCTCAGTCCCGGGCCTTGGGCACTCCTAAAGTAAGCAGCCATTTGGCTTTTTATTTGAACATTTTAAAGTTTTTAATAAACAGAATTGCGCTGTTTCGAACCTATCTTCTTATTTGCATATGCCATCCTGAGTCTCCATGGGTTAAGAGTCTGTTCCATCATCTGCTTATTTAATCTGTTAATACCAAAGTTCAACTTGCTATGAAGCACATTTGACCACTTTTGTGGGTGTCATTATTAGAGTCGGTGAAGGTGGACCATTAACAGCTTTTATCACTGGTCATTAACTCACTGGATGTTCGTGGCAATTGTTGTGGATCTTGCAGTACACTAGTTCTATGGACTCATGGCAGCACATGAATCTATTGAATTTATGTTATTGTGATTTATTTATGGAATATTGTTATTCATTTATTTTTCACTTAATGATCATTAATTATCAAGTGTATCTATTGGGCACCTGTCACGTTGGGAACTAGATGTTAACATGTTTTTTTTTTAGATATTTAGGTTATATTAGGTAGGCTGGTATTTCACTTGCTGTTCATTAATTTTATTTTTGATTATAGTTATTATTTGTATTTAATAGCTATTGGCGCACTCATCCGTATTTTTAATCCAGAAGTTGTGGATTGTCCACTGGCCACGTCACCTTGCCACGTCACCTACCACAAGTTGTGGATTGTCCACTTGCCACGTCACCTGACCACGACACCTGCCACAAGTTGTGATTGTCCACTTGCCACGTCACCTGGCCATGTCACATCACCTGGCACGTCACCTGGCCACAAGATATGGATTGTCCACTGGCCACGTCACCTGCCACAAGATGTGGATTGTCCACTGGCCATGTCACCTGCTACAAGTTATGGATTGTCCACTGGTCACGTCACCTGCCACGTCAACTGGCCACGTCACCTGCCACAAGTTGTGGATTGTCCACTTGCCACGTCACCTGGCCATGTCAGCTGCCACAATTTGTGGATTATCCACTTGCCAAATCACCTGACCACGTCACCTGCACCAAGTTGTGGATTGTCCACTTGTCACATCATCTGCCACACGTTGCGAAATTGTCCACTTGCCACAACACCTGGCCATGTCACCTGGCACATTACCTGTTCCATGAATGGGGTCTCATTGCAGTAGAGTATTTCCTAGAGAAACACTATCCACAATGCGGACCACAAAACAAATTTATTCTGGAACTCTTACTGCTCGCGTTGGAAAACTTCTTCCAATTTGATAACAAATATTATCAAAAAATCAGGGGCACCTCAATGGGGGCACCCTGGGCGCTTGCATACGCGTGTCTACACCGGGGCATGTGGGAGGAGGACAGAGTGTTTACTCATCCAATGTACCTGGGCCAGGTACATACCTGGCTCAGGTACATTGATGACGTCCTGATGGTCTGGAGGGGCGACATAACCTCTCTGGAGGTCTTTATGGCAGCACTTAATCAGAACCACAGGAATATAAAACTAACGGAAAGGATTGGGGGAATCTCGCGCCAAAATACAATGGGGGAGGGGAAGGAATGTTACAAATGTGAAATAAGAGCTGCTCCCTAAATGCAGAATACTGAATTATACGTGTGAACAAGTGAAGAATAAGGGGCGCTATCTGCTAGTATATTGATATACAACATATAAGTGAACAATAAGGTATTGAACAATATAAATGAAAATCGTGGCACAACAGTATGAGCAAATAAATAAACGAGTTAATACAATATAAGTGCAAATGATAATAAACAGTGAATGTATGCACAAAGTCCATCAAAAATTAAGATGTGCAATGATGTGCTGAGAAACAATTGGAATCTTAAAAGGTGCTTTGTGTTGGATCATCCAATTATAGTATTCCACCTTCACCAAAGTGCCACCGCAAGTGAGGATAGATGGCTCCTTACCCGATGTTGTTGACCTATTACTTAAAATAAGGTCAAATAGAGCTCGAGTGTCAGCTGCTATCCATGGGGGACTCGATACCAGACCCAGTTGGTAATGGATTTCATATAATGAGAGAAACAGCTTCCATAGTATAAAACCTTTTATTTTAAAAATATGCTCAAATAACAACAGCCGATTGGCCTCTTACTTGAAGTGGTGCCCGTGTGCCCGGCACTGAGGCTGTAGGCTGTAGATATGAAGGGATATGGAGAGAGAGGTGAGGTGAGCTGGTGAAGCCGGCGTGCGTTCCACCGCCGTCAGCTTGAAACCAGGAAACCGGAAGTAGCTAGTAGTGCGTGCCCAGGTACCTGCCCCCAGGTACCTCTCTCTCCATATCCCTTCATATCTACAGCCTACAGCCTCAGTGCCGGGCACACGGGCACCACTTCAAGTAAGAGGCCAATCGGCTGTTGTTGTTTGAGCATATTTTTAAAATAAAGGGTTTTATACTATGGAAGCTGTTTCTCTCATTATATGAAATCCATTACCAACTGGGTCTGGTATCGAGTCCGGAAGTAGCTAGTAGTGCGTGCCCAGGTACCTGCCCCCAGGTACCTGGGCACGCACTACTAGCTACTTCCGGTTTCCTGGTTTCAAGCTGACGGCGGTGGAACGCACGCCGGCTTCACCAGCTCACCTCACCTCTCTCTCCATATCCCTTCATATCTACAGCCTACAGCCTCAGTGCCGGGCACACGGGCACCACTTCAAGTAAGAGGCCAATCGGCTGTTGTTGTTTGAGCATATTTTTAAAATAAAAGGTTTTATACTATGGAAGCTGTTTCTCTCATTATATGAAATCCATTACCAACTGGGTCTGGTATCGAGTCCCCCATGGATAGCAGCTGACACTCGAGCTCTATTTGACCTTATTTTAAGTAATAGGTCAACAACATCGGGTAAGGAGCCATCTATCCTCACTTGCGGTGGCACTTTGGTGAAGGTGGAATACTATAATTGGATGATCCAACACAAAGCACCTTTTAAGATTCCAATTGTTTCTCAGCACATCATTGCACATCTTAATTTTTGATGGACTTTGTGCATACATTCACTGTTTATTATCATTTGCACTTATATTGTATTCACTCGTTTATTTATTTGCTCATACTGTTGTGCCACGATTTTCATTTATATTGTTCAATACCTTATTGTTCACTTATATGTTGTATATCAATATACTAGCAGATAGCGCCCCTAATATAAAACTAACGTTCACACATGACAAGAAAACAATCTCTTTCTTGGATCTCAGTATAACGGTGGACGACTGCACTCTTACTACCTGCACTTTTAGAAAGAAAACCGCTGCTAATACCCTACTTAGGGCAGAAAGCTACCATCCTAAGAAACTGAAGGATGGGATCCCAGTGGGACAGTTTCTAAGAATCAAAAGAAACTGCTCCAACCCAAAGGAATATCAAAAGTAGAGTAGAGATCTATACCTTTAGATTTAGGGAAAGGGGCTATTCCCATCGTCAGCTTAGGAGAGCCAAAAGTAAAGCAGGGAAACGAGAATGCATGGATTTAATTCAAGGAACAAAAACGGCTGTAGGATATACCGCACCCGGACCAGTCAGATTGATCCCTCAATATGGGGCACAATGGGAGACAGTTAAAGAAACCCTTGAAAAACACTGGAAAGTCTTAATAAATACCCCAGGCCTCGCCAAAATCGTAGGCCCCATCCCCTTAATGACGGCTAAAAGAGCTAAAAACCTGGGTGATATACTCATACACTCTGAGTTTACACGTTCTCTGGACGGCAATTGGCTCTCCAACTATCCGAGAAGCAAGGGCATGTTCCCGTGTGGACACTGCTTGTCCCTTTATAGAAAGAACAGATACCTTCTGGGACACTGAGAAAAAACAGAACTATGTGATTAAGGATCTGATCAATTGCGCCTCTTCATGTGTGATATACATGTTGACATGTCTGTGCAATAAAATTTATATTGGCAAAACAAAACGCCAAATGAGAATTAGATTGGGAGAACACATGCGAGAAATTAGGGAAAAAGACCCTGAGAAACCGCTCGCTAAACATTTTGCCCATTTCCACAATGGCAAATTAAGTGGGATGAAAGTGAAGGGCATCTATTCCCTCAATCTCTCACCTAGAAGGGGTGACTTTGACCAGATCCTGTTACAGAAGGAAAAGATGTGGATTTTCCGGCTCAATTCCCTAGTACCTCGGGGGTTAAACAGTGAACTTAATCTTCAACCATTTTTGCCTGTCTAAAACCCCTCACCCCATACACATACATGTGGGTAGGTAACGAGGACCAAATGAAGTACGTCTACCTACCCACCTTTCTACGCCATGACCCCTGGCCAACCAAATGGCATACCTGTATGCACACATTATTTGCATCAGCGAACTACCCAGTTTTTATCTGGATAACGTCCAATTGATATTTATAATTTTCCACCGCAGTCTAATCTTAACTACATACATAGACTGCAGTCGCCATTTCTGGGCGACTGCAATACAAAACCTGCGCTGAAATCTGATACGTACGTCATCCCCTTATGCCCCATGAAGGGATTCTCCCTATCCGGTCCTGGGATATGTAAAATGGAAACTGAAAGTTAGGTTACCACTAATCAAGAAGACCCTGAATCTCCCCAGTAATACATACTATTATAATCTAGTTTTCTATACAACCTGCATAATAAAATATGATTACTTGCCATAAAAGTATGTATATGGATGTGATCCCAGAAAGAGCACTCCCTCTATGCCTATCCCCATTCCTCTGAATTTTCTGAAACCATTTTTATTTTAACTTTAATTTTCTATTTTTATCTTTCCACACCCACTTGGTCCGTCCCCTCCTATTTTAAACATATGTATTGTTATGTACAAATGTCTATGCACTTTAGATCAAGCATTCTTCTCTAATAACATTCAAATGCCATATAGGCACTATCTCATGGATGAACCGCTCTGTGAAACAATTGACTGCTATGTGAACACGATGTGTTAAGCAGTAACACACACCTCCATACAATTACCCTAGTCCTTGGTTTTTCTTTTCCTCTTCTCTAAATTGATTAACCTCCGTTTGCAATCAGGAAAGGGCACTATAAAGAAGAAATCCCTGATCTGCACGGACATGCCCAGACAAAGCTATGCAATAATCTGCAAAACTAGTCGTCGAGAATCCCTCTATCTGGTCGTCACACAGACCTCCTGTCTGTACCACTCTCTCATAGTGAGTCTAAAGCTACATGTGAACTCATGAAGACTTCTTAAAAAAAAAAGCCAAGCAATAAGCCGTGGAAGCAGTGACCGATACTGAATAACCCCGCTCCATGTTCCATACCTATATGCACATGATCCTGGCAACACTATCCGAGGCTTAAACCACAGTGATGTGATCATCTTTAAAGCAACCGACTAGTACTTTAAAGTCCACTGAAGCCTGCTTGCATTCCAGCTGTACAATATCGTCTTGCACGATTAGAAACTGATTTGAAATCAATCCAGACTGTCTGCAACAGACATATAGAAGCCACGACCTTGGGTATGGACATATAACCCTGCTACTTGGTGATATAGATCTCAACAATCCAGGGGCGGTAAAGTATCGAATATGAAAGTGTTTCTTCCCTTTATACAATGTGAGACAGCCAATGTATCAGCTGGATTTTGTTACATCTATTTTTCCCTAGTTCGTCTTTCAGGACAGCACCTTAGAGAGATCCCGGCTCCTCCCCTTCTAGGAAACACCGCCTTCTTTAGATCTTTAAAGCCTCATCCTCCCACTGGCCCTTCAGTTATGGTGTTAACTCCGGTGGGGAGACACTGCTGGGGAACCAGAGCTGTTAGCCGGGGAGGCTAAGGCAGTTTTTTTTTCAGAGAAGGGCAGGATCCGGGAGGTGCCTGGTGTTTTATGCTCTTCATTTTTTTCCCATCTTAAAAAAAAAAAAAAAAAAAAGGGGGTTTTTTTTTGGCGCCAGGTAAAAAACGAGGGTGTTTAAATTACCTGTAGCAGGCGCTTTTTGCATCCCAAGCGCTCTTTGGGGAAAAGTTGGCAGCTGGGAGGTCCGCTCTTTCGCGCGCCTAGGGTGGCGCTGTGGGTTGGATCCTTTACCCCCCATTCTCAGCCTGGAGCTCGGTGGCTGCGTCGGACGGCGGGTGACGTCAGTTCCGGCGGAAGGGGCGGGTCCGACTCACGAGGCTGCGTCTTCCGGTTCCGGACGCGGCCTAGAAAGGCGGACCGAGCACTTGGCTGGTGCGGTCGCCTAATTGTCTGTAGTGTCAGCATTTGAAGACCGGAGACCACCGTTCCTACTGCGCGGGAGGATGTCGGAGGCGGAGGCTTCTAAAATCGCTCCTGGAGAAAAAGATTCCAGCCAAGCTAAGGTCAGTGGAACCCTGGGGTGGTGTTCCCTGACTCACAAAACCCCTGTTAGCTCCACAGAGGTGTTTTTCCCTGCCTGGTGGTCGGTGGGAGAGGAGTGGGTCCCTGGTGGTGGTCGGTCCTGGGGATTAGGCACTCCTGGTGATCCCTGTTTATTTTGCTGGGGGGTTCTGACTAATACTGCTGCTCTCTGTTTCTGTTTTCAGAAATACACAAGCAAATCGCTCCATGGCTCTAAGAGAAAGTGCCCTGTTAGGGGAGACTTGGGACAAGACTCTCTGTAGGGGGTGTATGGATGCGGTACTGAGAGAGCAGACAGCAGAACAGGGGGTAGATCTGGCAGCATCTGTTAAGGAGCTTTCAAGCACCTTCCAATTGTTTAAAACTCTGTTTGCTAACTTTTATTTGCCCCAGGCCCAGAGCACCCCTCCCCCAGTACAACAGGCGGTTTCACCTGATCCACCGGTACCCCTCGCTATTGGTGCAGAGAGACCGGTAGGGTTGGCAGAGGAAATCGAGGTAGAAGCAGGCAATACTCCCTCCGATTCTCAGGGAGAATCAGATGAAGAGGGGTTGGACGGGGAGTCCACTAAACCCTCATGTTAACTCTCTCTAGAGGAGGTTGAGGAGCTGTTAGGGGCTATCCACACAACCCTAGGGATTCAGGAGGAGAGGAAGCCGCTGTCCCTGCACGACCAAATGTACAGAGGCTTAGGGGAACAGAAAAGGAAGGTTTTCCCAGTCCATGATGTTCTGGTCGATGCCATCAAAAGAGAATGGCAGGATCCGGAAAGGAAACCTTTTCTCTCAAGGGCGCTGAAAAGAAGATTTCCTTTTGAGGAGGGAGAAAACTTAGTTTGGAATAAGACACCTAAACTTGACGCGGCTTTTTCCCAAGTTTCTAGACACACAGACCTAGCCTTTGAGGACATGGGGGTACTCTCTGATCCCATGGATAAAAGGATGGATTCCCTGTTAAAGAAAACCTGGGATTCCTCCCAGGGTAATCTTAGGCCAGCAATGGCGGCTACAGTGGTAGCACGCAACTTGGAGTACTGGCTGACTCAAATTAAATCCCATATCGAGGCAGGTACAGCAAAGGAGACAATCCTCTCCTCTTTCCCCATGCTACTGAAGGGGGTAGCTTTCTTGGCAGACGCCTCAGCGGAGTCTATTCATATGTCTGCAAGGTCTGCAGCATTGTGCAACTCAGCCAGAAGGGCCTTGTGGCTCAAAACGTGGCAGGGGGACAGTGCGTCCAAGGTAAAACTTTGTGGTATCCCGCTTACGGGGGATTTGTTGTTTGGTCCTGGTCTGGAAGCGGTCCTAGACCGGACCGCCGACAAAAAGAAGGCGTTCCCCGTTAAAAAGAAGTTTGGGGAACAGCCAAAAAAGAGGTTTCGATTTCGTGGGAAATCAGAGACACCCAGGTCAGGTTCCCAGAAGAAAGGTTGGGGACAGAAGGGGAAGGGTAGAGGGGGAGCAATTTTTCACCCTCCTGAACCCCCCAGAAAGACCAATTGACTCCAAAACAGTGGGAGGAAGATTGGGGGTCTTCCTCCCACAGTGGGAGATGATTACCTCCAACCATTACATTTTGGAGATCATCCGAAGGGGTTACAGGATAGAATTTTCAACCCCTCCCCCCCTCAGACGGTTAATTACCAACCTTCCGAAGTGTGTGGAAAAGTCATGTGCCCTCCTCTCCTCACTCCAGGAATTGGAGGAGCAGCAGGTGGTTGTCCAGGTCCCGACCAGGGAGATAGGTGGGGGTTTTTACTCCCACATCTTTGTGGTCCGCAAGCCGTCGGGAAAGTTCAGGCTTATCCTCAACCTAAAACCTTTAAATACCTCGGTCAGGTACAAGAGGTTCAGAATGGATTCGATCCATTCTGTAAAAGCCCTTCTCCCGCCAAATTGCTTTATGGCTTCGATCGACCTAAAGGACGCTTACCTACATATCCCCATAGCGGAGGAACATCAGAAGTTCCTGAGGCTAGCAATAGACACCGGGGATCAGGTACTGCACCTACAATTCAGAGCCCTTCCTTTTGGCCTGTCATCTTCCCCCCGCATATTCACAAAGGTAATGGCAGAGGTCTTGGCCTTCCTGCGACTCAGGGGAATCCTGATAGTCGCATATCTGGACGACCTTCTATTGTTCGCCCCCTCCCCGGAACAATTGAATCGAGACTTACAGTCAGCCAGAGACATTCTGGAAAGCTTGGGTTGGCTCATAAATCCAGAAAAATCCAACCTAATCCCGTCACAAAGGGTGTCCTTCCTAGGTTTTGTGTTGGACTCGACAGATCAAAGGGTTTTCCTTCCTCCAGAGAAGGTTCAAAAAGTGGACAAGGCCATGCTGTTTCTGCAGGGCAGTGGCCGGGTCTCTATAAGAAAGGCGATGTCCGCCCTGGGGTTGCTGACCTCCACCCTTCCAGCAGTACAGTGGGCGGGCCTTCTTTTCCGTCCCCTTCAACTCTTCATCTTAAAGGTGTGGGACCGCAGCCTGGGGTCATTGGATTCCCTAGTCTCTGTCCCAAGCCAAGTCAAAAGGTCCCTCTGGTGGTGGAGAAAGGGGGCAAACCTGTCTCAGGGCCTAGAGTGGGTCTTACCCATATCCAGGACAGTCACAACCGACGCCAGCAACACAGGTTGGGGAGCTCATTTGGGTTCCTGCTGGGTACAGGGCACCTGGGCGTCAGTGGATACAGCGAAGTCCTCCAATTGGAGGGAATTGAGGGCAGTGTCACTGGCCCTTGTCTCATTCCAAGAGGATCTGCGGGGTCACCACGTTCGAGTTCGAACAGACAACTCGTCGGCAGTGGCTTACGTCAACAGACAGGGGGGCACAAGGTGCGGCTCCCTCTGGCTGTTGACAAAGGCCATTCTCAAATGGGCCGAGATCAATGTCCTGTCCCTGTCGGCCTTACATCTGAAGGGGGATCAGAACTGCTTAGCAGACTTCCTCAGCAGAACAACGCTGGGGGAGGGCGATTGGTCACTGAGTCAGGAGGTTTTCAGGATGATAGCCCAGAGATGGGGGCCGCCATGCGTAGACCTATTTGCCTCCAGGCAGAACGCCAAGGCGGACAGGTTCTTTTCTCTAAGCAGGTACGATGGAGCTTTAGGGATAGATGCACTAGCTCAGAAATGGGAATTTTTCAGGTGTTATGCCTTCCCCCCTCCGGTTCTGATCCCTGCAGTGTTGAGGAAATTTCAACAAGAGAACACAACCTTAATTCTAATTGCCCCATATTGGCCCAGGAGACCGTGGTTTTCAGTCCTAAGGAACTTGGCTGTAGAGCCCCCCTGGCTTCTACCAGCTCGGGACAACCTTCTCACTCAAGGTCCAGTCTGCTGCCCTCACGTGGACAGGTGGAAACTTGCAGCCTGGTTTCTGAGGAGGAGTTTCTAAGGGGAAAAGGGTTTTCAGATCGCTTGGTTGCGACCCTACTAAATTGTAGGAAAAGGGAAACGCAAACCATCTACCACAAAGTGTGGAAACGATTCAATTCGTGGTGCTCTGAAAGCTCCTTCACTGTACACAGTTCCGTAGCAGTACTAGAGTTCCTACAGGCGGGGGCAGATAAGGGATTGGCTCTCAGCACCTTGAAGGGACAGGTGTCAGCCTTGAGTGTATTTTTAGAGAAAAATCTAGCAGGGGATCCCTGGATAGTAAGATTTTTTAAATCTTTGAGTAGGCAGAGGCCAGTGGGTGTGACCCCTTTTCCGTATGGGATCTTTCCTTAGTTTTGCAGGCCCTTACAGTAGATCCTTTTGAACCATTAGGGTCATGCTCTTTGAGGTTAATCACTCTCAAAACTGCATTTTTGGTAGCGATTACGACGGCACGTCGAGTAAGCGAACTCGAGGCCCTCTCAATTAAAACTCCTTTTTTTCAAGTTTTTCCGGATCGTATTGTTTTTAAGACCGATCCGGCCTTTTTGCCAAAGGTGGCTTCGAAGTTTCACAGAGGCCAGGAAATTATTCTGCCAACATTTTGTTCAAACCCAGTGAGGGAAAAATAATTTTTTTTTCACAACCTAGATGTAAGGAGGTGCGTCCTTCAGTATTTGGAATGCACCAAACAGTTTAGAAAATCCGATTCCTTTTTTGTTTTATTTTCAGGGGCTAGAAAGGGTTCTAGAGCCTCCAGGCGTACTATAGCGGGCTGGATTAGAGCAGCTATTAGTCAAGCTTATGTGTTAAAGAGGATGGAACCTCCAGTGGGAATCAGGGCACATTCTACTAGAGCAGTGGCGACTTCACAGGCGGAATGGGCTGGTGCCTCTCCAGAGCAGATCTGCAGAGCAGCGACATGGTCGAGTTTTGCTACCTTCGTAAAGCACTACAGACTAGACCTGCTGTCAGCACAGGACCAAGCCTTTGGTCGTAAGGTGCTACAGGCAGTAGTCCCACCCTAAGGTAAGGTACTCGCTTATCCTCTCTAAGGTGCTGTCCTGAAAGACGAACTAGGGAAAAATGGAGTTACTTACCGGTAACGTCCTTTTCCAGGAGTCTTTCAGGACAGCACCGCTACCCACCCAGGGTTTGAAGATTGGAAAGACTCATCACATGAGAATGTCAGGTAAGATAAAGTATTCCTGTATAACGTTGTCTTGTGTCTCCCCAGTTGGCCGGAGGTACTCTGTAAGAACTGAAGGGCCAGTGGGAGGATGAGGCTTTAAAGATCTAAAGAAGGCGGTGTTTCCTAGAAGGGGAGGAGCCGGGATCTCTCTAAGGTGCTGTCCTGAAAGACTCCTGGAAAAGGACGTTACCGGTAAGTAACTCCATTTTTTCATCCGGCTCCTAGAGACACTGTGATCGCATATCGGTTTACCCTGCTAGAAAGACATCAGCGTTTAAATCCTTAATAGCGGTCTTCACTACATATACATTTTTATATGAGAACACAGGGTTCCTTTGCCCCTCTAATTACGGCTGCAGCCTAGCAAATTAACCTCTTCTGTTTTCCACTGCTCTTGGCTTTCCTGTCTTCCTAGTAGCTCGAGCTCCAGAGAGCCCGGAAGGATAGTATATCTCATTCACTCTTTTTATTGATTTTCTTGTGCATATAAACAGGGATTTCCCTGAGATAAACATCCTGCCTTGCTATCTGATGTCTGGATAGTCCCCCTGTATGTGTTCTGTTATGTTGTTTTGTTGGTATGTGTGTATTGCAGTGCCGGTCTAATTCCTACCCGGATGGGTTTAAACCGCATTGCAATAAAATAACCCTTGTCCACATTTTGGATTATTCCTTTTATCATGTGTAAATTATACTATATTTACCACTTAAGACCCGGACCAATATGCTGCCAAATGACCAAAGGGGTTTTTGCGATTCGGCACTGCGTCGCTTTAACAGACAATTGCGCGGTCGTGCGACCTGGCTCCCAAACAAAATTTGCGTCCTTTTCTTCCCACAAATAGAGCTTTCTTTTGGTGGTATTTGATCACCTCTGCGATTTTTTATTTGTTGCGCTATATACAAAAATAGAGCGACATTTTTGAAAAAAAATCAATATTTTTTACTTTTTTGTTAGAAGAAAAATCAATAAACTAAATTTTAGTCAAACATTTAGGCCAAAATTTATTTAGCCACATGTCTTTATAAAAAAAATCGCAATAGAAAAAAAAATTAGCTACCTAGCGGGAACAGCGACACTAATACAGCGATCAGAAAAATGATCGCTTAGTGACGCTGGCAATAGGGAGTGAAAGGGTTAACTAGGGCAGTGATCAAGGGGTTAAAACTTTATTGGGGGGGGGGGGGGTACAGGGCTACCCTGAACCTAACACTGACTTTTACACTGCCTGTCACACTGACACTAAATACAGTAATCATACATGTATGATTACTGCATTTAGTGACACTGTAACCGGGGGGGGGGGGGTTAAATGTGCCTGTGTGTAGTGTAGTGTTGGTGCAGGACTTACTGTGTGGTGATCTCTCCTCAGCGGTGGTTGAAAAAAACGCCCAGGGAGAGATCACATCGCTTCCTCCTTCCTGTGTTTACACAGGAGGAGGAAGTGACAGGGCGGACGGGCGCGCGCATTGGCTGGGAGCGATCCGGAGGGGGCGGACAAAAACGAATTGCCGCCCCCTCTTGTTGGATCGCTCCTGCAGCCGCGCGGACTGACGCATGTACGGGGGGGGGGGCCCGATTTTCCCCCCCAAGGCACCAACGTATATATACGTTGATGTGCCTGTCGGTGCCATTCTGCCGACGTAAATGTACATGCGGCGGTCTTTAAGTGGTTAATAAACTTTGTAATTTTGAATTATCCATCTGTTGGTATTTCTCTATAGTCCTTCTTGTTCTGGTTCCCTTACCGGAAATCTTTTCTTTAAATTTTTCTTTATTATTTTAAGCATACCAAGTGACATACAGATGGAAAACCATTCCTCTAACCGAGGAACAATGGAGAAACATTATATATACATATCGTTTAACAATGAAATAAAGGAAGAACCAAAAAGAGGGCACCCACACGAGTCATGATCACATCTTTAAAAAAAATAATAATAATAATAAAGAATACAAGGAAAACGGAAATGGAAGAAAGGAGGCGCGTCTCAACACGTCCCCTCTCCCCCTCCCCCCTCGCCGGTCCCCGTCTAGACCTCTGATGTCCCACGCCTCCGTGGGTACCCTACCCTTCGTCTCCAAACGCCGGCCGGTCCCCTCCTCCCCCCGGGGGGTCTCCATGCCCCCCCCAAAGAGGGGGAGGCCAACCGGCCCCTGAAAATGTCCTCTATGTCCTAGCTTACTATACCAGCTCCCTCCCTTCCCCCCTACCGCCCCAACCAGGAAAGAGAAAAAAAAAAAAAAAAAACCCCAACAACAAAAAAGAAAGGAAAGAAAACAGAAGAAAAAAAAAAAAAAAAAAACCCCCCTCCTGCCTCTCTCACTTCATCCCATCACTGAACCCGGTCCTTCTTTATTATGCATCCAGCAGAGCCCTCCCTTGTTCTGAGTATCTGAACTCGTTCCACTCAGCCCACGTTTCAAGGTATACTTTACGTTTCTGTCTGGAGGTCCACACAAGGTCCTCCATTCTATTCATTTCTTCTACTCTATTGAGCCACATCTTTACCGTTGGCGGTTGTTTGTTTCCACGTCCCTGGAATACAGGCACGGGCGGCGTTTAAAAGGTGATTAACCATAGAACTCCTGTATTTCTTTACCGTCAGCCCCGAGTCCTGTAATAGATAAAAGGGCCATTCGTCTGGTAGTTTATCTTTACTAAATTTCTGCGCTATACACTGAACCTCCGTCCAAAAGTTCAGTATTCCAGGGCATAGCCAAAAAATATGTAACAAAGTTCCTTCTTCCTTACCACACCTCCAGCACCTATCCGAGGTGTCTGGGTAGCACCTTTTTAATACTACCGGGGTACGATACCATTGAGATAGAATCTTGTAATTCATCTCTTGTGTTTTCACGCAGACTGACGATTCAAATATATTCCGGAGTATTCTACTCTTTTGTTCTTCTGAAAAGGGTCTTCCCAGTTCCATCTCCCACTTGTTAAAGAAGGGGACCTGAGAGTCCTCCGTCGGTATGTTCAGTAGTTCACTGATTCTTGAAAGGGTGTGCCGAAGCACTCCACTACCAATACAGTACCCCTCAAATCTTGTAAGTTTACGCTCGTAACTTCTGGGGGGTTTTAGATTGTCCAGGAAGTGCCGCAATTGTAGTGCTCTCCAAGTATCCAGTCTGTAAGGGAGCCCACCCTCCACCATTTCCCGCGTACTATGCCATACGCCTTCCCTCAGGAAATGAGATACTTGTATTAAACCCTGGTCTATTAGTCTATCGAAGGAGCCCTTCTTCAAACCTGGTGTAAATTGTGGGCTCCCCAAGACTGGATAGAGTGGAGAGTCCAAAGTGGATAATACCCCTTTCCTAAATAGCCCATAGGCCACTTTCAATGTTGGACCTATCAATGGATGTTTCTTAATGAGTATCGGCAGGTCTCTATAGCACCATGCAGCCAGGTGGAGTATACTACTACATTGGGCTTGCTCCAAGCCCGGCCATATTTTCTCCCCACCATGTCTCCCCCAGTCCACCAGGCGGATTAGAGTAGCCGCCTGGTAGTATCTGAGGATATCTGGGGCCGATACTCCTCCCTCTCGTTTTGATAAACATAATGTATGGTTCTTAATTCTTGGACTTTTATCGCCCCAGATAAAGTTTTTAAAGAGAGTTTGCGTCTGTCTAAAAAAAGATTTTGGTATAGCAATTGGGAGCGTTTGGAAGAGGTACAAAAAT
The DNA here is from genome assembly GCA_029574335.1 of Rana kukunoris. Taxonomy (NCBI): domain Eukaryota; kingdom Metazoa; phylum Chordata; class Amphibia; order Anura; family Ranidae; genus Rana; species Rana kukunoris. The sequence continues at coordinate 400,383,488 of CM056049.1, forward strand.
TTCGGTAATATATTCATTTTAATAATGTTAATTCGTCCAAACCACGAGTGGAACCCCTTCCTCCAGCCATCCAGGAGGACCCGCGTTTTCAACATCAGTGGCATAAAATTAAGTCTGAAAACCTGTGTCAGGTCCGCCGGGATAAAGGTACCCAGATATGAAAGTAACTTATCGGACCATTTAAATCTATGCGTTGCTTCCAGGAAGCGCATCTCTCCCCTTGGGATCCCCACCCCCATTGCTTCAGACTTATCGTAGTTTATCTTAAAATTTGATATGTCTCCATATACCTTCAGTTCTGTACCAAGTTAAGGAGGGATTCTACCGGGTTCACTAAAGAGTACATCATGTCGTCCGCGTAGGCAGAAATCTTATATTCGGAGCCTCCAAAGGACAATCCTTTAATATCTGGATTCAATCGAATCCTGCTTAGTAGTGGTTCCACTGAGAGAGATAAGGGACATCCCTGCCTTGTCCCATTTGAGAGTTTAAAAGAAGGTGACAAGATTCCGTTCACTCTAACTTGTGCTGTTGGGTGAGTATAGTTACTTCTGATCCATTGTAGCATCTTATTGCCGAACCCCATGTGTTTCAGGACCATGAACATGAATTGCCAGTTTATCCGATCAAAAGCTTTCTCAGCATCTGTACTGAGGAAAACACATGGGGTTCCGCCGGAGCCGGCCAAATGGACCAGATTCAGAATCTTAATTGTATTGTCCCTGGCTTCGCGCATTTGCACGAATCCCACCTGATCTCTGTGGATAAGCCCGGGTATGTGTTGCTGTATACGTATTGCCAAAATTTTGGCAAAGAGCTTCAGATCCTCATTCAATAATGATATAGGTCTGTAGCTTCCACATTGAGAGGGGTCTTTGCCTTCTTTTGGTATTACCGCTATTACTGCTTTTAGGGTTTCAGAATGAAAAGAGCACGAATCACCTAGTTCATTGAACATTCTAATCATAAAGGGGCCTAATTCTGGAAGAAAAAGTCTGTAATAAAGTATGGTGAACCCATCTACTCCTGGTGCTTTCCCTCTTTTCCCTTTTTTCACTACCTCCTGCAATTCTTCTAGGGTAATGGGTCTTTCCATATCTTGGCTCATCTCTGATGTTAATGTTGAAATACCTGAGGTTTCTATGTACTTTCCCAGTGTCTCATGCTGTTGTTGGCTTGTTTGTATATTATATAAAGTGCTATAGTAATCACTAAATGTCCGTGCAATCTCTTTGGGTAGTACATGTTCCTCACCTCTTGACCCCTTAATCATTGGGATATAGGTTTTCGCTTGTTGCTCTCTCAGTGAATTTGCCAGATGTTTCCCACATTTATTGCCGAATTCGTAGTTCTGCCTTCTACTATTCTGTATTGCTCTTTTTGCTCTGTGAAAGAGCAATTCAGTAATTTGTCTACGTGACGTCATGAGTTCTCTCCCTACATTAAGATTAGGGTTCTGTTTGTGCCGACTTTCTAAATTCCTAATTTCCGACATGAGAGTTTTTATTCTCCGTTCTCTATTCCTTTTGAGTCTTGCCCCATATTTCATCAAGACCCCCCTAATCACCGCTTTATGGGCCTCCCATATCACCCCAAGGTTACACTCTGGGGTATCATTTATCTGAAAGTACCATTTTATCTCCTTCCGTATCTCTTCCAAAACTTCCTCGTCCTGTAACAGACTCTCGTTCAGTCTCCAGGTACTTGGTCCGGAGGATCTGGGATCTCCTATTTTGTATTCTAAAAGAATTGGGGCGTGGTCGGTCCAAGTTATTTCCCCAATTCCAACCTCTATAACTGCGTGAAGCTGGTTGTGGGGTATAAAGTAGTAGTCGATACGTGAGTATATCTTGTGCGGTATTGAGTAGAAGGAGTAGTCTCGCTCTCCTGGATGCATCAACCTCCATGTATCTATTAGGGTCCCTTGTTGTAGCATCTGCCGGATCCGCTTCAGGGCACCCCCCGTAACTGATGAGGTACCGGATGAGGTGTCCAGAGTAGGATCCAGGGGAACATTTAGGTCTCCTCCCATAATCAACTGGCCCTCCTGGAAGCCTGTCAGTCTGTCCAAAAATTCTCTCAGGAACCGGTCTTGATGTACATTAGGGGCATAGAAAGTAGCAAATGTAAATATCATTCCTCCTATCGTCCCTTTTACCACTAAATATTGCCCCTCTGTGTCTACCAGGGAATCTTTTAGAGACCACGGTGTACTAGCTGATATCAATATTGAGACTCCCCCCTTTTTCGCTACCGGGTTTGTCGCATGATATACGATCGGGAAGAGCTTGTTTTGGAGAAAAGGGAGTCCCCCCTTTCTAAAATGCGTTTCCTGTATCAGAGCTATATTTCTCCCTCTTTTTTTAAGGTCCTCCAATAGGATACGTCTCTTTTCCGGGATGTTTAATCCCTTAACATTAATTGACATCACTGCTAGGCGCTCCATTTCCAATTGCCCCCCGGATCTCCAGAGAGGGGGGGGGCAAGAGGGAAGGGGGAGGCAAAGGAGGCAGAATAGGAGAGACGAAGAGGAAAAAAAAAAAAAAAACACCACAAAAAAAAAAAAAAAATATTTAGAGACCCTGGCTTAAACCCTCCCACCCACTGGCCCCTAATCTATACCGATACCCTAAAGGAGAGGAGGAAGGAAATCGTTATCCTCCTCCCCTCCTAGGGTGTCGCAAAGCACAAGCTTTGATCACTCACAAACCCACCCCTCTGAGTGAAATCCTAATGGGGGTTAAGGTCCCACGCATCTCCCGGTGAGGGATCCCCCGTCCCCTCCACATGCGTCTTTACTCTCCGTATATATGCCATAAGTCCGCCTTGAGGTAAATTTAAGTTAGATACCCCACGGTCCACCTTTTCGTACAAGCCTTTCCCTGACGACTCTTAGTCGGCATAGTATAGTATGGAAAAAAAAACAACAAAAAGAAAAACAAAGAAACATTTGGGTTTGAATATACATCCCCTTTCTCCTAACAAAATATAAAATTTCTCCATATCTTTTATTTCATCCATTTAGGCATATTATGATATTATGATTATCATATTCCGTATCATTTGTTCCGTCCATCTAGTCATATTATAGTACCTGGTCACAGTGCACTCACCTCCCCCCGCCCCTCCCCCCCCCCCCCAAAAAAAAAAAAAAAAACAGCAAAAGACAAAAAACCAACAAACCCACCGACTCCCTCCCTCTATCCCCCCTCCCATCCCACCCCATAGGGAGTTGACTCCCCTCGCTCAACCTATCTCCACCATCCCTCTTATTGCCCCTTCCCTTTGTGTTACCATGTGCATTCCCTAGACCCCTAAAAGTAAAAAAATAAAAATTGTGAAAAGAAACCCAACCCTGGGTTATTGTAAGAAGGAAAATGTGCCCTCCTGTGATCATTCCCCCTCTATGTGACCGTGTGGGCTATAAGCCCTTGAAATAAGTTGAATATAGTGCCCCCTTTGTCTAACCCCTCTATCTTGTATGTGTACGTAAGTGCCTGTGGGTAAAAGGGGGTGGGCTAAGCCCCCCTACCCGCAGTGGATCAAGCCATCAACCCATCCGCCCCGCCTCCCCCCCACCCCTACCCTCCTAACCCTAATTTCTGTGTGGACACAGGCTGATGCCTGGAAACCCATGGGTGGACCCCTCACATTCCCTTAGCTACCCCACCACCCTAACCCCCCTCTAACCTCCCCTCTCAATCTCCCCTCCACATACGGCACTGCTCCATGTACTATCTCAGTGTCTAATACCCTCCTAAATACATTTTAGCCTATCCATGCCCTTACCCCCTGTAAAGGGAGTTGTACGGATACGGATAGCCATAACCAAACCAAAAAGAGCCTCTTATCACTAGGATGGAATTGGTGACACGACTTCTGATCTTGAAACTTCGAGTGAAGCATAAAAAAACAAAAAAAAAAAACAAATCCCTCTCCGTATCCTCAAGACTGCCCATTGACAGTAACCATTTTCCTCAAGCTGAGGGGAGAAAAAAAAAATACTGATACCAAAAAAAAAAGAAAAAGAGAGAAAAGAGATTGATCAGTAAACCATTCGAAACCTTCCTAAGAAAGTCACATTTTCTTAAATTCCAAAAGTCTAGGGTTTAGCTGGAGCCAATCCTGAACTGGAAACGGCTCTGTTTCCAAAAATAAAAAAAGGTCAGGGAGATCCTTTTTGGAGCGTAGCCAAAATGAGAGTGGGCCTTTCTTTATAAGCACAGATACGGGGAACCTCGAACTATAAGTTACACCCCAAGCCCTCACTCGCTCCAGTATAGGACGGAGCAATGCTCTGCGATGCAGAGTAGCCCCTGACAAATCTGGCAGTATCTTGAGTTGTGTCCCTTCAAACTCTATCGCACCCATTTGCCATGCTTTCCGTAGGATTGCTTCCCTGTGTGAGTAATAATGTAGCCGACAGATCACGTCTCGGGGGCGACCTCCGCCTCTTGGTTTTGGGCCCAAGGCCCTATGTACTCTATCCATCTCGTAACTTAGCATACTGGTGTCTTTCATCACACTTTGGAGGATATTTTTAATCGTAACTTGTAGGTCTTCTTGCCCCTCCGATTCTGGGAGGCCGCGTATGCGTATATTATTGCGGCGTCCCCGGTCTTGAAGGTCTTCAACCTGTAATTGCAGAGAAGTCGCAATATCCAACTGGTTATGGTGGTCTTTCTCAATCCTCCCCACCCGCTGTTCCAATGTCTTTAACCCGGTTTCCCCCTCCCCCATTCGAACTTCGAGGCCCTGTATTTCGGATCTGACCATCTCTAAATCCCTAGAATGTGCTTCTTCTACTTTTGAAATTAAGTCAGCTATATCCGACCTTGTAGGGAGCGCTTGTATTAAAACTTTCAGGGTCTCCATCTCACTTTTCAAATCGTCCCGTAGGGGTGGGGGGACAGTAGATCCTGCCAAGATATTGGATATACGCGGGCTCTGCGGGGTGGTCTGTAGCACCTCCACGTCCGCTCGGACCGCCATACAGGGTTGAGATAATTTACCCAGACTATGTTCCGTCTCCAGAACCGGTCCCAGCAGCCCGCTTTTACCTTCCGGGCGTCGACCCACAACCTGCAATGCCGGAAAGTACTTTGTTATTCCCGTTTGTTCTGTGGGTCTGGTTACAGGTGTCTGAGTTATCTGTACTGCTGCGGCTGCTGCGGCTGCTTTACGTGAGGTGCGGCTCTCTCTTATGCCTCGTACACACGATCACTTTTTGTGATGAAAAAAAATGTCATTTTCCTTCATGAAAAAAAACAACATTTTTCAAACTTCATTTTCAAAAATGACATTGCGTACACACCATCATTTTTGGAAAATGATGAACAAAGTGATGGCACTCTAAAGGGGAAGTTCTATTTGCCTTGAGGTTGCTTTTAGCTGGTTACTTGTTAGTAAAAGAAGATTCCTGCTTTTTTGTCTGTTACAGCGTGATGAATGTGCTTACTCCATTATGAATGGTAGTTTTACCTCCCGTCTCCTAACTTGCTTCTGGGCATGTGCGGGTTTAAAACGTAATTTTTTACGTAGTTTTGCCCACACACGATCATTTTTTATGACACAAAAAATGACATTTTGAAAAATGACATAAAAAATTCGAGCATGTTCGAATTTTTTTTTGGTCATTTTTCAGAAGACATAAAATGACATTTTGGCCACACACGATCATTTTAAATGACATTTTAAAAAATGTCATTTTTTTTCATCACAAAAAGTGATCGTGTGTACGGGGCATAAGTCTCATAGGTTGCATACCTCACATATCTCATATAACCTGTACCTATTTAACCAAAAAAGCCTAAGTTGCTAGGTTGCTAAGACTTACTAAGAATCCCAGCCAGTTTCAGTCTTTTTAATTCGATCAGTTCATAGGTTTCTAGAGTAAATCAGCACATAGCAGTCTCTATTAAATTGCAGATACTATTGCATTTGCTATATTTGCTGCATTCACTAATCTTTCCACTGACCTCTTGCTTTAAACAGTGCAAAGCAGTATAAAGCGATATGATGGAAAAATAAGAATGCTTACGGCTTTAAATGACAGCAGAACAAATCTTACTCTAAGCAACATTCGGCGTTCGGCATTCAGGACTAGGCACTAGGCAGTGTAAACAAAAGCAAATACTTGCAGCCTTGAACAATAGTGCAATAGTAGGACAGATCTTACGTGGTCCTCCTGGGGTCCTTCCTTCAGGGCTTCATTCTGTCAGTAAGTGCCGTATGTGCCCGTGTGTTCGCCTGTCGGCGTTCCAGTGTTTTTCAAGATGGAATCAAGTCCCAAAAGCGTTACCTGGGAATCCCGGCTTCTGACTTCAGGCTCTGACTCCAGGCTCCCTGCGCTGGTCTCGTACGTCTCACACACAGCTGTGCACTGATAGGTGAGTGCAGCCACACGTGGGTTCAGCTCGGGTTCAGATCGTTCCCGGCCCCTGGTCCCGGCGCAGCAAGCACCCTTCCGCTCCGTTGTTCTGCGCCTACCACGCTGCCCCCATCGAAAAACCACCGGATCCTCCCCGTGGGTACCGCAGCAAGTACAGCTCTCAAGGCGGACGGCAAGCGCGATCAATCCCGCATATGGAGGTAGGACGGGAGCTCACCAACTCACTCCCTCACACGGCCATGCGTAGCCACGCCCCCCCCCAATCGCAATGTCTTTTTTTATGTAACTCTGTAAATAATCTTTTCTATACCTGTTCACATCACCTGGCACATCACCTGGCCACAAGTTGTGGATTGTCCACTGACCACGTCGCCTGCCACAAGTTGCGGATTGTTCGCTTGCCACCAGTGCTGTGGAGTCGGAGGAAATTTTGGGTACCTGGAGTCGGGGGTCTGCAAACCATGCACCAACTCCGACTCCTACTAAATTTAGATTGGAATTAAAAAAGTGATTACCTTCAGAAGTTAGTGGAGGGCGTTCTAGAAGATTTTGAAATTAAAAAGGAACAGATTTTATGTGCTGTGACAGATAACGCTTCTAACACGTTGAGCACAATTGAGAAGATAATGCAGATGAAGAAGGTAACAAACAGATATTAGAGTTCGAGGAAGACAGCTCTGCAAGTATTTGGAAAAGTTTAGAAACTGAAGAGAATGCTGACATTTTTTTAGACAACTTTGTTGAAGAAGCATTGAAGCTTGCTACTATTCATCATATGCGATGTGCTGTTCATACACTGCAACTTGCCATAAGAGATGGATTAAAAGATTTCCATGCAGCTACACTAATTGGTAAATTACGGCAAGTAACTGTTGCAGTCAGGGCCCCGAAAACAGATGCAATTTTGAAAAGACGTACAGGAAAAGGAGCCATTTTGGTTCAAACAACTCGCCGGGGAAGCACTTACTTAATGGTGAAGCGTTTGCTTGAACTTAAAGACTTCATAGAAGAAATGAACAATGAAAATCTTGCATTAACTGAAAGCCAGTGGACACAAACAAAAGAGCTGAAGAACCTTCTTTCTCACCTCTCACTGTCACCAAGAGGTTGCAATGTGACAATCTAACCCCGGGTAAATTCCTCTTGGAATGGAAGAGCCTGTTATATCACCTGAACAAAAATGGAGGGTTTGATAGCTGAGGGCATTGCATCTTCAATGATGAAAAGAGTTTTTTGCTGGAAAATTAAATCTTGATAGCAGCTATTTATGTCAACCCAATGAGCCGACTTTTGTTGAACAGTGAACAGACTGCTACTGGGAAATAGGCCCTCTATGATGTAGCAGTTCGCATGACGGGATTACGACCTGAAATACCTCCACAGGATGAAGTTATTTTAAGCAATAGTGGTAATTCAGGATCATCTTCTTCAAACGAAGAATTAGACTTTGATTCCTTCTTAGATAAAATACATTTGCATATTAATACAGAGGAGTCGGAGTCGGAACATTTATCTACCGACTCCACAGCCCTGCTTGCCACATCACCTGGCCACATCACCTACCACAAGTTGTGGATTGTCCTACTTGCCACGTCACCAGGCCATGTCACCTGGCCACGTCACCTGCCACAAGTTGTGGATTGACCACTTGCCACGTCACCTGGCCATGTCACCTGCCACAAGTTGTGCATTGTCCACTGGCAATGTCACCTGTCACAAGTTGTGGATTGTCCACTTGCCACGTCACCTGCCACAAGTTGTGGATTGTCCATGTGCCATGTCACCTGGCCATGTCGCCTGGCACGTCACCTGGTCACAAGTTGTGGATTGTCCACTTGCCACCTCACCTGGCCATGTCACCTGCCACAAGTTGTGGATTGTCCACTGGCCACGTCACCTGCCATGTCACCTGGCCACCTCACCTACCACAAGTTGTGGATTGTCCACTGGCCATGTCACCTGGCCACGTCACCTGCCACAAGTTGTGGATTATCCACAATGCAATGCAAGCTATTTTTTTTTATGGTTTTTCATCATTTGCCATAATTTTTGAGATTTTGAATGTAAAAAAAATAGGTCACCTTTAAAAACGCCTATAAACGGAATCGCAGCAAAACACGTCTGAACCCATTTTTTTGCATAGGATAACATTGAATGTGTTCAGGGAACAGACAATCGCTGACACTGCCACAATGAAGAACAGGGAAGGTGTTTTTACCCACACCTCTCCCCGTTCTTCAGCTCCGGTCACCGATCGCGGGACACCGGCGCGGTCACGGAGCTTCGGACTGGGTCGCGACCATGCCACCTGCGGCGTGCTTGCGACCCCATGGTTGGGCCTTTAAAGAGACACGTACAGGTACGTGCTTGTGCCCAGCCATGCCATTCTGCCAACGTATATTGGCGTAAAGGGGTCCTTTAAGTGGTGTAAAGGTATTTATTTTTTTCCCCCTAAATAGCTTCCTTTACCTTAATGCAGTCCTCCTTCACTTACCTCACCATTTTTTTTTGCTTTTAAATGTCCTTATTTCTTCTGAGAAATCATAACTTCCTGTTCTTCTGTCTGTAACTATACACAGTAATGCAAGGCTTTCTTCCTGGTGTGGAGAAAGCCTCTTGAGGGGGCGAGCTGGAGTGTCAGGATGCCCACTAACACACAGCTCCTTTCTCTATCTGCAAAGTAGAGTGTCCCGACACTCCTGTGCGCCCTCTCCCCCCTCAATAGGCTTTCTTCACACCAGGGAGACGGCCTCGCATTACGGTGTGTAGTTACAGACCGAAGAACAGGAAGTGAGGATTTCTCAGAAGAAATAAGGACATTTAAAAGCAAAATCGAAGCATGAGGTAAGTGAAGGAGCACTGCACGAAGGTAAAGGAAGCTATTTAGGGAAAAATTAGTTTTACCTTTGCAACCCCTTAAGAGTTTCTAGCCACCTGTTTCCCCACCCAACCCCTACCACGAGTCTTAAACACCCTTGTGAATGACCTCTACCTTCAACGCCTCTTCCAATGCTTTCCCTCTCCAACACACCTCTCAAATCCCTTCTCCCCCTAGAACACCTCTACCTATAATTTCTCTTCCCATTATGTCTCTGCCTTCAATGCCTCCCCCAGCAAACCTTTGATTTGAATGACCCCCCCCCCCCCCAGCACACCATGTCTTCCAACTTCCCCTCACTAGCACACCTATGCCTTAAATTTTGTCCCCTCCCCTCATTCTATAATACCCATGCCTCCACTTCCACTCCCCCCAATCTATCATATGGTATGATAAATTGAGGGGAGGGGGGCAGAATTGGAGGCATATGTATGATAGAATGGGAGGGGGGGTGGAATTGTTGGCAAAGGTATGATAGATTGAGGGGAGGGGGGAGGAATTGGTGGCATAGGTATGCTAGAATGCAGGGCTGTGGAGTCGGTAGATAAATGTTCCATTAAAACTTGATATTTTTTTAATTCCAATCTAAATTTAGTAGGAGTCAGTGCATTGTTTGCTGACTCCGACTCCAGGTACCCAAAATTTTCTCAGACTCCTCGACTTGGACTCCGACTCCACAGCCCTGCTAGAATGGGGGGAGGGGGTTGATTTGGTGGCATAGGTATGATAGATTGAGGGGAAGGGGGTGGAATTGGTGGCATAGGTATAATGAATTGGGGGGTGAGGAATGATTCAGGCCTATGACTCCAATTATCCCCCCCTTTGCATTATGTCTATGCCTCCAATTCTGCCCTCCCTCCCCCCATTCTATCCTACCTATGCCACCAATTACCCCCCTCCCCCATCCCAGCACATATCTGCTCTCAATCCCCCCTTACTTTGAGCAAACTTCTTGTTTAATCCTCCATTATATCAATGCCTTCAGAACATTAAAGCATAGTGTCACATGCCATTCTGCTGCAGGCTGCAGCCACGGTGGTCAGGCAACAGTACACTTCTTAGATGTGTGGAGAGGGGCGGTACCCGGCGGATGGTACACTTGTTGCGAAGCTTGTGCTAGCCTGTGCAGTGTGGGATGTGTGGAGAGGGGCGGTCCCAATCGGTGCCGGCTGGTACATTTATTTGCAAAGCTCTTCTGCTAGCCTGTGCAGGGTGGAGATGTGTGGGAGGTGGAGAGGGTCGGCGCCCGCTAGTACACTTCTTTGCAAGGCTCGTGTTGCTAGCCTGTGCAGTGTGGGAGGTCGGTAGGGACAGTCCCAAGCGGCATCGGCATGTACACTTCTTTGCAGAGATCGCTCTGCGAGCCTGTGCAGGGCAGAGATGTGTGGTCCCAGGCAGCTGTAGAATGTATATTTATTGAACTGGCCTCACTGTGAATGTGTGCGCGGTGCTGGGGGGGGGGGATGTTGCGGCACTGTAATCTTACCCGATGCAGCATATTCGTACTCCTCATAATTTCACTCGCCAAATGCGAACAGGCGTGTGGAATTATATATATTAATCTCTGACAAAAGTGAGTACACTCCTCACATTTCTGTAATTTTTTATTATATCTTTTCATGTGATTACACTTTGCTACAGTGTAAATTAGTGAGTGTACAGCTTGTTTAATTTGCTGTCCCCTCAAAATAATTCAACAGACAGGCGTTAATGTCTAAACCGCTGGCAACAAAAGTGCGTACATCCCTAAGTGAAAATTACCAAATTGGGCTCAATTAGCCATTTTCCCTCCCGGTGTCATGTGACTCATTACTGTTACAAGGTCTCAGGTGTGAATGGGGAGCAGGTGTGTTAAATTTGGTGTTATCACTATCACTCTCACTCTCTCATACTGGTCACTGGAAGTTCAACATGGCACATCCATGGCAAAGAACTTTCTGAGGATCTGAAAAAAAGAATTGTTGCTCTACATAAAGATGCATTGGGCTATTAGAAGATTGCCAAGACCCTGAAACTGAGCTGCAGCACGGTGGCCAAGACCATACAGCAGTTTAACAGGACAGGTTCCACTCACAACAGTCTTCGCCATGGTCGACCAAAGAAGTTGAGTGCATGTGTACTGTTATACAAGCTGTACACTCACTAATTTACATTGTAGCAAAGTGTCATTTCTTCAGGGCTGTCACATGAAAAGATATATTAAAATATTTACAAAACTGTGAGGGGTGTACTTACTCTTGTAAGATACTGTATGTACTCACCGCTCCCCACGTTTTCCTTTAATTAATTTGTTTAGTCCAGGTTTGCCAAAGTATCAGTAAGGCAGAGATGGTATTAATGTCTCGGGTTTCTCCATAGTGGGGGGTTCGACACTTAACTGTGGACTACCCCGCCTCTCCCTCTCCTGGTGCGCTGCACCTACTGCTGCCAAGTTCCTGGGGGCCTTCATTTTTTCTAGGGTCTCTCTGGCAATTTCTGATCCTTACCAAATGTCTCCAAGTGCTTCTGCTTCCTCCCCCTATATCTCCTGATGTTTCCAAGTCCCACCGAGCGTCTTGCTGGGTGTTTACTGGCGCCACCACCAGCAGCAACAACTGCTGCTACACTCCTCTCGGCTGGGCCAGGTCACTTGCACATCTCCTGGGGATGCCACGTCTGCTCCACTACACCATGCAAAAGATGCCAGAGCAAGGGGGAAGCAGTGAAGGAGCACAGCTGGTTCGTTTCACTCCGTTGCAATCACGGCATCCGCGATCTCGGTAAAGGCACTGTCTCCTCACGCCTCCAGAACTGGAGGGGGAGTTTAGCACAAAACTAGGCTGGACTGAGCTGGAGACAGGATGAAGTCCTAGTGCTCCATTAGGGGGCTAGGGGATGTGGAGCTACTATGGTGCACCATTTCTAGGCTCCTGCCTCTGGTTACATTTTAATGGCCACTGGAGTGATGCAAAAAAAAAAACATTATTATTTAAATAGGCAGAGGGATTTGGGATAGTGCACAAGGTAACCTTTTTCCTTTGTTTTTTATTGTATGTATTGTAGGGCTGCGTATCTTCACCGGTCTCATGATTCGATGCGATTACGATTATCAAGTCCACGATTCTATTCGATTCCGCGATGCATCACGATGCATCACGATTGCAGCGTAAGTGCGCATGGCTCTCCCCCCAAAATACTACAGGAGATGATCAGAGACTGCGGATATAGTACAACAGATGATCAGAGACTGTGGATATAGTACAAGAGATGATCAGAGACTGCAGATATAGTACAGGAGACGATCAGAGACTGCGGATATAGTACAGGAGACAGAGACTGCGGATATAGTACAGGAGACAGACAGAGACTGCGGATATAGTACAGGAGACAGACAGAGACTGCGGATATAGTACAGGAGACAGACAGAGACTGCGGATATAGTACAGGAGACAGACAGAGACTGCGGATATAGTACAGGAGACAGACAGACTGCGATATAGTACAGGAGACAGACAGAGACTGCGGATATAGTACAGGAGACAGACAGAGACTGCGGATATAGTACAGGAGACAGACAGAGACTGCGGATATAGTACAGGAGACAGACAGAGACTGCGGATATAGTACAGGAGACAGACAGAGACTGCGGATATAGTACAGGAGACAGACCGAGACTGCAAATATAGTACAGGAGACAGAGACTGCGGATATAGTACAGGAGACAGACAGAGACTGCGGATATAGTACAGAGACAGAGACTGCGGATATAGTACAGGAGGAGACGGATATAGACAGAGACTGCGGATATAGTACAGAGACGGACAGAGACTGCGGATAGTACAGGAGAGACAGAGACTGCGGATATAGTACAGGAGACGGACAGAGACTGCGGATATAGGAGACGGACCGAGACTGCGGATATAGTACAGGGAGACGAGACGGATATAGTAGGAGAGACTGCGGATATAGTACAGGAGACAGACGAGACTGCGGATATAGTACAGGAGACAGACGAGACTGCGGATATAGTACAGGAGACAGACGAGACTGCGGATATAGTACAGGAGACAGACCGAGACTGCGGATATAGTACAGGAGACAGACCGAGACTGCGGATATAGTACAGGAGACAGACCGAGACTGCGGATATAGTACAGGAGAGACCGAGACTGCGGATATAGTACAGGAGACAGACCGAGACTGCGGATATAGTACAGGAGACAGACCGAGACTGCGGATATAGTACAGGAGACAGACAGACTGCGGATATAGTACAGGAGACAGACCGAGACTGCGGATATAGTACAGGAGACAGACCGAGACTGCGGATATAGTACAGGAGACAGACCGAGACTGCGGATATAGTACAGGAGACAGACCGAGACTGCGGATATAGTACAGGAGACAGACAGACTGCGGATATAGTACAGGAGACAGACAGAGACTGCGGATATAGTACAGGAGACAGACGAGAGATGCGGATATAGTACAGGAGACAGACCAGAGACTGCGGATATAGTACAGGAGACAGACGAGAGGAGACTGCGGATATAGTACAGGAGACAGACGAGACTGCGGATATAGTACAGGAGACAGACCAGACTGCGGATATAGTACAGGAGACAGACCGAGACTGCGGATATAGTACAGGAGACAGACCGAGACTGCGGATATAGTACAGGAGACAGACAGAGACTGCGATATAGTACAGGAGACAGAAGAGACTGCGGATATAGTACAGGAGACAGACAGAGATGCGGATATAGTACAGGAGACAGACAGAGACTGCGGATATAGTACAGGAGACAGAGAGACTGCGGATATAGTACAGGAGACAGACCGAGACTGCGGATATAGTACAGGAGACAGACGAGCTGCGGATATAGTACAGGAGACAGACCGAGACTGCGGATATAGTACAGGAGACAGACGAGACTGCGGATATAGTACAGGAGACAGACAGAGACTGCGGATATAGTACAGGAGACAGGAGACTGCGGATATAGTACAGGAGACAGACAGAGACTGCGGATATAGTACAGGAGACAACAGACTGCGGAGTACAGGAGACAGAGACTGCGGATATAGTGGATATAGTACAGGAGACAGAGAGACTGCGGATATAGTACAGGAGACAGAGAGACTGCGGATATAGTACAGGAGACAGACGAGACTGCGGATATAGTACAGGAGACAGAGAGACTGCGGATATAGTACAGGAGACAGAGAGACTGCGGATATAGTACAGGAGACAGACAGAGAGACAGGAGACAGACAGAGACTGCGGATATAGTACAGGAGAGACAGAGATGCGGATATAGTACAGGAGACAGACAGAGACTGCGGATATAGTACAGAGACTGCGGATATAGACAGGAGACAGACCGAGACTGCGGATATAGTACAGGAGACAGACCGAGACTGCGGATATAGTACAGGAGACAGACAGACTGCGGATATAGTACAGGAGACAGACAGAGACTGCGGATATAGTACAGGAGACAGACCGAGACTGCGGATATAGTACAGGAGACAGACAGAGACTGCGGATATAGTACAGGAGACAGACAGAGACTGCGGATATAGTACAGGAGACAGACAGAGACTGCGGATATAGTACAGGAGACAGACAGAGACTGCGGATATAGTACAGGAGACAGACAGAGACTGCGGATATAGTACAGGAGACAGACAGAGACTGCGGATATAGTACAGGAGACAGACAGAGACTGCGGATATAGTACAGGAGACAGACGAGACTGCGGATATAGTACAGGAGACAGACAGAGACTGCGGATATAGTACAGAGACTGCGGATATAGTACAGACAGAGACTGCGGATATAGTACAGGACAGACAGAGACTGCGGATATAGTACAGGAGACAGACAGAGACTGCGGATATAGTACAGGAGACGGACAGAGACTGCGGATATAGTACAGGAGACGGACAGAGACTGCGGATATAGTACAGGAGACAGACAGAGACTGCGGATATAGTACAGGAGACAGGAGACAGACCGAGACTGCGGATATAGTACAGGAGACGACCGAGACTGCGGATATAGTACAGGAGACAGACCGAGACTGCGGATATAGTACAGGAGACAGACAGAGACTGCGGATATAGTACAGGAGACAGGAGACCGAGACTGCGGATATAGTACAGGAGACTGCGGATATAGACAGGAGACAGAGACTGCGGATATAGTACAGGAGACAGACCGAGACTGCGGATATAGTACAGGAGACAGACCGAGACTGCGGATATAGTACACTGCGGATATAGACAGACCGAGACTGCGGATATAGTACAGGAGACAGACAGAGACTGCGGATATAGTACAGGAGACAGACAGAGACTGCGGATATAGTACAGGAGACAGACAGAGACTGCGGATATAGTACAGGAGACAGACAGAGACTGCGGATATAGTACAGGAGACAGACAGAGACTGCGGATATAGTACAGGAGACAGACCGAGACTGCGGATATAGTACAGGAGACAGACCGAGACTGCGGATATAGTACAGGAGACAGACCGAGACTGCGGATATAGTACAGGAGACGGATATAGACCGAGACTGCGGATATAGTACAGGAGACAGACGAGACTGCGGATATAGTACAGGAGACAGACCGAGACTGCGGATATAGTACAGGAGACAGACCGAGACTGCGGATATAGTACAGGAGACAGACAGACTGCGGATATAGTACAGGAGACAGACCGAGACTGCGGATATAGTACAGGAGACAGACCGAGACTGCGGATATAGTACAGGAGACAGACCGAGACTGCGGATATAGTACAGGAGACAGACAGAGACTGCGGATATAGTACAGGAGACAGACGAGACTGCGGATATAGTACAGGAGACAGGAGACTGCGGATATAGACAGGAGACAGAGACTGCGGATATAGTACAGGAGACAGACAGAGACTGCGGATATAGTACAGGAGACAGACAGAGACTGCGGATATAGTACAGGAGACAGACAGAGACTGCGGATATAGTACAGGAGACAGACAGAGACTGCGGATATAGTACAGGAGACAGACAGAGACTGCGGATATAGTACAGGAGACAGACAGAGACTGCGGATATAGTACAGGAGACAGACAGAGACTGCGGATATAGTACAGGAGACAGACAGAGACTGCGGATATAGTACAGGAGACAGACAGAGACTGCGGATATAGTACAGGAGACAGACAGAGACTGCGGATATAGTACAGGAGACAGACAGAGACTGCGGATATAGTACAGGAGACAGACAGAGACTGCGGATATAGTACAGGAGACAATAATAACTGTAAATTCATGCATTATGTAGCATACCCATCAAGGAATTAAATACCTTTTGAGTAAAATATTCTGCTTGGCACTGTAACCTTGTCCTGGAGGGGGCCCAGAGGCAGAGCAGTGGTGATGGGAGAATCACAGCTGCCTGGAAGATGTGGAGACAGATAAACACTGGACTAAAAGCACAGCCAAGTTATCAGCTCTGCACATCTTCCTCCTTCCCCTACCGTCCCATCTCCTCCATGTCATCCTCCCTCCAGTCCCATCTCCTCTATGTCATGTCCTCCTCCCCCTCCTCCAGTCCCATCTCCTCCTCCTCTCCTCCATGTCATGTCCTCCTCCTCTCCTTCATGTCATGTCTTCCTCCTCCAAACAATGTCCTTCCCATCCCAAGTATGCCCCCCTCTCCTTCTCGCAAATAGGTCGGTCCTCGTATGTCCCCGTGCTCACCTCGCTCTCTGTGGACACACAGCTCAATATTCAAAGTGCCCGCCGACGTCACCCCACGCAGCCGCACGCAGCCGAACTCTCTCTCCACTGGAGCCTATTGGCTGTGATCTCTCCCGCCCGCCAATAAAAACTTGCTGATGCCTCAAAAGGGGGCGGGTCAGATGCACATTGCAGGAATACGACTCGCTTGATTGCGGGTATGTCACACACTTCAAAGGCTGATTGGCTTTTGATTTTTTCCACCTGCGGCACCGCCCCTTCACCTGCTTCCGCCCCGAGACCTGGCCCCGCCGACCCTGCACACAAGGTAACAAACATCTGAACGGAGCGGAGGGACGGGGGCGGGGCTAAAAATCGATTATGGCGGTCGCCTGCATCGGGCACACCCGAATCGCGATGCAGCGATTATATTTGACACCCCTAATGTATTGTGGCATTGTTGCTGCCCACAGGGTTTCATATTGTATATTTGTATGCGTTTGATATCCATTGTCAGGATATATAAAGTGAAAAATATATATGTACAAATGTGCATATAACACCGCGCTAACCTAATTAAACATAAAAAAAGCTGCCAACACAACAGAACTGGATAAATCCTGCAACAAGAAACAAAAATAGACAAAAAAGTGTAGCGCTAAAATTATGTGAAAAATAAACTATATAACACTGCAAAGCATCATATGTGACATGGAGTAAATAATTATATATGTTACGTGAAGCAACACATAAAACTAATCACCAAGTGTCCAAAATGATCATATCAGAATGGATATGAAAAAAAGGAAAAATCAAAAAAATTCTTATGTTGATTCAAAGTGTCCAAAGACGTGACAAATGAAGTGAATTTTGATAGCAGGTCCACCACCAGAGAGAAAATTGGAGGCTTACCAGAAAGCGTGGACTCAACTAAGTATATACCTAATGAGTCAAACAGGCTTAGAACGATGGTATCCGGACATCAACCTTCCATTGGAAAACCAGGAATGAGGGGTGGGTATAAATCAGCTTCTCATATATTGGAAAACCAGGCAGGATGTAGCAATACCGGGACCAAGAAACTCATATGTTCTTTATAAAAAATCAGGAATGCTCAGATGCAACAGTAGGGGGAGAAAAGAAATGGATGCAAACATAGTGTAATAAAGTATGGTACTTTTACTGTAAAACACAAAATACAGTTGGTTGCACTCACATTTCAGCAGACATATCAAGGCATATAAAAAACATCTAGCAGTAAAGTCAGCAGAAGACCCGACGCGTTTCGATCAAACAATCATCATCTGAACGGAGCGGAGGGACGGGGGTGGGGCTAAAAATCGATTATGGCGGTCGCCTGCATCGGGCTCGCATCGGGCACATCCGAATCGCGATGCACCGATGCGGCGATTATATTTGACACCCCTAATGTATTGTGGCATTGTTGCTGCCCACAGGGTTTCATATTGTATATTTGTATGCGTTTGATACCCATTGTCAGGATATATAAAGTGAAATATATATAATTGTGTTTTATAGTTGGCCCCCCTACTTTTGTCCCTGTCCTCATTTGCCCCCCCCCCCCTAAATATGAAGGTATGAAGGCTAGAGACACCACTGCCCTAAGGAAGTCTACACATCTGACCACACCGACATTGGGGAACAGGCATTTCTAGACCTATAACTTAAAGCAGAGCTCCACCCAGGATAACAACATTTTATAATGTTGTTTGAAAAAAAAAAAAAAAAACCTGAAAAAAAAAAATACTCACCCGAAATAGCTGTTGCTATGCGGAAGTCCGTAATCTGCCTCTTCCTGAACCGCGGTGTGTTTTCTTCTTGTTCTTCTCCTTGTGAATGGGGAGCGCTGCTTCCTGGGAACTGTGTGTGTTCTCAGAGAGCAGCGCGCCCATTCACAAGCCAGCGTGAGACTCACGCAGGCGCACTAGGAAATGGGCAGTGAAGCCGTACGGCTTCACTGCCTGTTTCCCATAGTGTGAATGGCGGCGCGGGACCCGGAGCGATCGTGGGACCGGCATCGGGGGGGGGCCGTCAGCGCGGGCACCTAGGACAGGTAAGTGTCCTTATTTAAAGTCAGCAGCTACACTGTTAGTAGCTGCTGACTTTAAAAAAAAAAATTCCCGCGGCTGGAGCTCCGCTTTAACAAGTAACAGGTGCGGGGCAACTCTCATGTTTTCACTAGCTGGTGGAGCCCTGGAGATGATACAGAAAACACATGCAGCCCTGGGATTTTGGTTATAGTCACCTGGGTCCCATGTCCTGCTCCTGGTTGGCGGCCATCTTGGTACACCCCAGCAGCAGTGACAGCTCTCACCCCCCTTTTCACAACTTAACAGTACTTGATCCAGGGGTTTCGCCCGATCGCCGTTCAGGCATCAGGAAGGAATTTTTTCCCCTACCAAAGTAAATTGGCATAGCACGGCTAGGAGTTTTTTTGCCTTCCTCTGGACCAAGCCAGGAGGATTCTCCGAATCCTCTCTCCATCGCCACCAAAAAAACTACTTTTCCCCCGGTGAATGGCGACCATGGCTAATCTGCGGTACTCTGCAGAAACCATTTGGTATCTGAGGAGTTTCGCCGCAATACTGCCAGCCATCACCAAAAAGACCCTAAGAATTGAGCAACTTTTGAAGATCGATCGACGATCGACTGTCAAAAATTTTAGCCGTTTACCCCAGCCTAAGCACATTTCATGTGCCTTGATCAACACAAGATCGGCAGTAAAACACCGACTTGAAATCCATGATTTCATTCTACAACACAATCTAGACTGCCTCTTCATTACAGAGAGCTGGCTCACAGCCGACTGTAACACCATTCTAGGAGAACTGGTGCCAGAAAACTACCGTATTATAACGGAAAACAGAATAGGGCAAAGAGGAGGAGGCCTGGCAGTGATCCACAAGACTCACCTTGCGATCACTAAACCAGTCCTTCAAAACCTTCTTCCATTCATGGAAACCCTCACTCTGCAACTACAAACAAATTCAAAGGAGACCGTCCAGATTCTGCTCTGCTATAGGCCACCGGGCCCAAAATCGCAGCTGCTATCATCATGGACGGATTTCTTCTCCACTTACACCCTCAACAGCAAACATCTTTTGCTGCTCGGGGATTTCAACCTCTGGGCCAATTCCTCACAAGACCCCGTTGCCGATGCCTGTATTAACCACCTGGAAGATTTAGGGTTACAGCAACTAGTATGTGGGCCCACACATGCTTCAGGTCACACACTTGATCTTATTTTCAGACAAGATCTGGAAATAAAAAAAAATTGGGAAAATGAAAAGTGGACAGACCACCATGCAATTAAATTCATTATTTCCACAATCCCCCCCCCCCGCAACAAAAACATCAAATCCAGTGACTACACACTGGACTAGATGTCAGAAGAAGCTCCACTCAGAACTCTTCAAAACCACTTTAAGGAAAAAAATAGAAACAACTCAGCCGCATCAAACGGCCGTTGAAACACTGGATGCCATCAATTCGGCCATGCTACAGTCAGCCGACTTGGTAGCGCCGAAACGTAAAACCCGCATCCAGAAAAACAACCGCAGCTGGTTTAACAACCAGCTGTCGTTACTGAAGCAAGAACGCAGAAGGGCCAAATCTGCCTGGAAAAGAAGTTCTTCAGAGCTAAACCTATCCATTTACAAGGCGGCGACAAGAAAATACCACAAGCCAAGAAAAATTATTTTTCGGAGGCTATCAACAGCGCCTTAAACCGCCCACATGAACTCTTCAAGATGGTCACTCAGACCATGAAACCAGGATGTATTGAAGCCCCTAATGCAGACACACAAGAATTTTGCAATGAACTATCGGATTGCTTCATTAATAAAATTGAGGCAATTCGTGAAAGCATTCAGCAAAACAATTCCCCCCTCAGTCCCCCCTGCAGCCTCTCACACAACACCCATAGTAATTCTCCTATATCAGGTAAGTTCACCCTGGAACCCATCTCTATCGAGACCACTAAGAATGTCATTTGTACTCTGCGTAATATCACAGCGCCAAATGACATTATCCCCACACAACTGCTGAAGGAATGCGCCTACATCCTGGCTCCTCCCATCACGCAGCTTATCAACCAGTCTTTCTTGGAGGGCATAGTGCCCTCACAGTTGAAAGAGGGTATAATCCAACCCATCCTGAAGAAACCCTCCCTGGACCCCAAGGACCCACTCCACCGCCGTCCCATAACAAGCCTCAATGTACTCTCAAAGGTAATGGAAAAAGTAGTGGTACAACAGCTGCAACAGCATCTAGATACCCACAAGCTACTTGACCCATTGCAATCAGGGTTCCGTCCTGGACACGGGACTGAAACCGCATTGCTCAAAATATGGGACGATGTTCTCGAGGCCGCAGACGAAGGAGAATCTTGTGTTCTGGTTCTGTTGGACCTAAGCGCAGCTTTCGACACTGTAGACCACAAACTGTTACTGACTTGGCTTGCTGAAGTAGCCAGAGTCGCAGAAGGCGATTTATCTTGGTTCTCCTCTTTTCTGGAAAACCGATCGCAAACAGTGAAGTTAGGACCTTTTACGTCTGAGAAACGCACAGTATCATGCGGAGTCCCTCAAGGACCGCCTCTGTCACCGGTGCTGTTTAACATCTACCTTCGTCCTCTTTTTGAGATTATCAGCAGCCAAAAACTGCTTTATCACTCATATGCAGACGACACGCAACTGTATTTCCGCATCTGCAACAGAAAGGATCACCACCTCAATCTAGAGACATGCCTCTCTTTGATAGAGAACTGGATGACAAAGAGTTATCTTAAACTCAACGGAGCGAAAACAGAACTTCTCCTGTTTTACGCCAAGCGCAGGAATCAACCTTCAACAGCATGGACACCCCCGCCTATTCTGGGCAAAATCATCACCCCTAGCGCCAAAGTCAAAAGTCTCGGGGTCATTTTTGACTCCTTTTATGACAATGGACGCACAAATAGGGTCAGTAGTCAGCGGATCTCACCATCTGCTGCGCCTACTACGCAGACTTACTCCGTTCATCCCCAAAGAAGATTTAGCGGTCGTGGTGGGAGCAATTGTTAACTCCAGACTGGATTATGCAAATGCCCTTTACCTCGGACTCCCCAAGTACCAAATCGCTTGTCTGCAAGTCGTTCAGAATACGGCCGCCAGACTTGTGACTGGGAAAAAACCTTGGGAATCCATCTCACCCTCTCTGAGATCCCTTCACTGGTTACCAGTTAAAGACAGAATTGCTGTCAAAGCTCTCTGTCTTACGCATAGATGTGTTCATGGGAATGCCCCCCTTTACTTATGCGAAAAAATAAAAGCTCATAATCCCAATCGCATTTTGCGATCCACCAATCAAAACCTGCTCCAGGTTCCGAAAGCCAACTACAAGTCCAAAGGAGAAAGAAGATTTGCGATCCAAGGTCCCAGACTATGGAACGCTTTACCAACCAGTATTCGGTTGGAGGAGAACCACCTAGCATTCAGGAAAAAGGTCAAGACTCATCTCTTTTGATATCAAAGGAGACAGGAACAACAAGCGCCCAGAGGCGATTCAGTTCGCATGTGCTGCGCTATATAAGTTTTCATTCATTTATTCATTCAGTAGAATGTTGGTTTGTTTTATGTAGAATTTCACAGGCAATGATTTTTATTAAAGTTTTTGTAATACAAAAAATATAAAAGTCTCAACTTGTCATTGTACACTCTCAATATAGCACTTGGGAATCAAAGACCCTGGGTCCTGGCTTCCAGGGGTCCCCGTCCTATGATTTATTAAACACTAAAGATAAACTCAAGTATGGGCTGGATCATAATGGCATCACTAAATACCCTGCATTGTCCCACGCCTTTTCAGAACCCCAAGCCCCTCTTTATACCCCAGGCCTCCTCAAGTAGTCCACCCGACCAGAAGAGCCATCCCCCCATCTACCTGTTTGGGGGGTGGGTGGGCTCAATTCCTCCGATCATGTGGGCATCTCTCAAGTTAGCCTAGACTGACAATGGTCCTTCAAAAACGCACAAACCAAAGAAAACAGGGAGTCGCAGTGCCCCACTTTAAAAAACATTTAAGACATCAGGGTACATGCCCACTTTAAGATAGAGACCTCAAGTATCACAAAAGCAGTCTCGCAGCTACATCTGTATAACATTATGACGTCAATAAGCTTCACGCTGATGTGTTTCGTCACCACCCACGCGATTTCTTCAAAGGGTCAATTGCCACTTATGTGACTTCTTCAAATAGTTTTTACCCTTTGAAGAAGGCACATGGTTAGAGACGAAATGCGTCAGTTTATTGATTATAAATATTAAAAAGTGAAGGCTTTTATAGAAGAATACCCTGATCTTATGGTTTCACAATATTGTTTTTTTTTTCACATAGCGATATAGTGTAAGATATTAAGATATTAAAGTTGCACAGCTATTTGAGATGATGTATATTGGTGGATGTGGAAAATGACATGTAATTACGCATTACAGCAGTGTGAGCAGCAACATACCTTATTAGCGATATTCGAATTGAACTTTATAGGTTTATTTACTCTTGCGAATGTCAGTTTCTGAATAGACTTGGTAAATCATTTATTTTCCTTGATTGTACAGGTAACATGTAATAGTTACAATTCTGGAAAGAGAAACTGTTTTGCACATAAGCAAATTTGTATTAATTCATAATAAAAAAAAAGGTATAGCTGTTATAATATTAGGCAACACAGGGAAAAACTTGGTAACATATACTTGAGAAACTAAAGCTCTGTCTGTGTTACCGTATTCCCAAGCTTATAATATATTCGTAGCTTCGAGCTTCAGTTTAATACAGTTATAAGTTATGTTGAACAATTTATTTTCAGCGAAACAGTGTTTAGACATTTTCATTTGCACAACAGTAATGCAATAATGTTGTTGTTCAGGTTTTATAAGCATGCAATTGTCTTTTTTTGCTGTGCAATTTGAAACGTTTCTAGCAGTGCAGGACTATGTTTATGGACTGGCAGTTTGGTCTTTTAAAGTTTTTGTTTTGCGTTTGCTCAAAAAATAAATATATATTTTTTCCAAATTTCATTATTTTTGTAACTTTCACAACCTTTATTTTTTTTTCTCTTCACTCAAACGAAAAGCATCTCGTGCTAAGCTTTCTATGTTGAATACGGTATCTAAAATTCGAGGACAAGTGAAGAACCCTGGATACCCTCAGCCTGAAGGTCTTTTGGGAGAATGTATGATTCGTTATGGAAAAGAACTTGGTGAAGATTCAAACTTTGGTAAGTAGACTCAAAAGGCAAACTCAGAAAATGTTTCCTTGATTCTAATAATTGTTCAAAAGACCACATAATGCTTCTATTTTTTATTTTTATTTTATTTATGTAGATGCAAGATACATACTGTAGCGTTACATGGAGCTCATTTCACTCTAAGTTCCAGCCAGGAACTACTTATAGATTGTGTAAAAGTGCATTTCTTTAGTTTAGTCTTCTTAAATTTGTGTCGCATTCATACAGTTAAATATTGTACGTCTTACTGAAGCACATGGTGACCTCTGTGTGCGGTGCCATTCCT
Organism: Rana kukunoris; assembly: GCA_029574335.1. Lineage (NCBI taxonomy): Eukaryota > Metazoa > Chordata > Amphibia > Anura > Ranidae > Rana > Rana kukunoris. Next base: position 400,408,043 of record CM056049.1, read on the forward strand.
TTTGAACGACTCACTATTACCATAGTGGACAACTTGCCCACACTGCTAAATACCACATTAGACATATATGTTGTGCTGTGCTGCAGTAAATGCACACTTCGTCTAGAACATTTGACTTATTTTGGGTTTCCCATTTAACTAATTCATTAAGTATATTAATATCCTTTTTCCCCAAATGTATTTCATAATGGGGGTACTGGATCTGGTCTTTGAAGAATTAATCCAAGCCCCATGCAGCTCTGCCGCAACAGATCATTTTTTTTTGTGATCTACTTCAGGGCCTGCAGAGGCTCAACTCTGTCCACATGTATCCATTTAGCATTTAAAAAGTGTATAAAAGTATTAGTCATTGGTAATGGAAAATGTGCTGACGTGCAAAAGAGCCACTGTCAAACAGTCAGATACACTATATCTGCGCCATCCCATTGGACAGGCGATCACCTGGGACCTGTGACATGCCTACAGGGAGGGGCTGCAGTAAGGCGATTAAGCTAATCAACTTACCAGCCCCTCGGCAGAAGGAGGAAGTGGGACAGGAAGTCCCACTCCTCCTGAAGCCCCCACTCCCCCCCAAAAAAATTACATGCCAAATGTGGCATGTAAGGGGATAAGGAGTAGGTTAAGCGGAAGTTCCATTTTTGGGTCAATGAGACCTGATACCAAAGGGTTACCAACAGATCAATCCTGTATGCAAGTGGATCCCTTGTCCTTGAGACAAATTTGTTCACCTTCTTGTTGAACCTGGATGCCAACAGATCTACGTCTGCAGTCCCCTATCTTTGACATATGGCCAGGAAGATGTCAGGGTGAAGAGACCATTCCCTGAGGACAACTACTGGTGACTCAAGAAGTCCGTCTGCCAATTCTCTATTCCTGGAATAAAGACTGCAGATATGCAAGGAACATGTCTCTCTGCCCAAGCCAGGATACGGTTCATCTCTCTCTGGGCTGCGTGACTCCTGGTACCCCCTTGGTGATTTATATAGGCCACAGCTGTGGCATTGTCGGATTGAATTCTGACAGGACAATCCTGTAACCTGAGCGTCCATGCCCTCAGAACCAGGCAACCCCGCCCGAATTTCCAGGATGTCCTGGGCAGTCATCTGCTCCCCAACCCCAAAGATGGCATCTGTTACCATGTTCCAGGCATCAGGAATGAAAGATTTCCCCTTCTACAGATTTATGGACACCAACCACCAACTGAGGCTCTGACGCACCCTTGGGGTCAGACACATTGGAAAGGTTAGAGCTTGGATTTTCTTGTTCCAGGTGGAGAGGATACTGTTTTGCAAAAGTCTTGAATGGAAATGGGCATATGGGACAGCTTTGAATGAAGCCATCTTCCCTAACAATTTCATTCAAAGGCAAAACAGAGGGATCTATCTTTGTTATGATCACCTGGACCAGTTCTCCTAAAGCGCTGACCTTTGCCTGGGGAAAAAATACTTCCCTCTGGTCTGTATCTATAACCAGACCCAAGTACTCCAGCCCCTTTATTGGTCACAGGGACTTCTCTAGATTGAGAATCCAACCCAAATGTTCCAGATATTTGACTGTGCTGACCAGTCTGGGTCAAGCAGGCTATGGACTGATCTACCAGCAGCAGATCGTCCAGGTATGCTATTACTGTTATACCCTGAATCCTTAGCCTGGCCAGGAGTGGGGCTAGAACCTTTGTAAACACCCGGGGTGCGGTAACTAGACGGAAGGGCAAGGCTACAAACTTATAATGGTGCTGCTCCACTTCGAACAGCAGGAATTTTTGTCGAGCAAGGAAAATAGGCACATGCAGATTATGCATCTTTGATGTCGATTGATGCTAGCAGTTCTCCCCCCATAGGGTAGAGACTACCAACCGGATTGACTCCATGCGAAAGGAGCGGGTATTTAGGAATTGCTTTAAACCCTTGAGATCTAGAATGGGTCTGACATGCCCATTTGGCTTTGACACTGTATAGAAATTTAAATAAAATCCCAATCTGCACTCCACTGTGGGAATCTTTATGATCACCCCTTGAGACAGCAACCGGTCTAGCGCCAGAAACGGAGACCTTCTCTTTACTGGATCTTTGGGAACACTTGACCTCAGAAAACGAGGCAGTGAAAACTCTCGCAGCTCTGGTTTGTAACCTAGAGATCTAATAGAGATGACCCATCTGTCCTGGATCTCCTCTTGCCAAGATCCTGAAAAGTGCCGAAGCCTTCCCCCCACTCAATAGAGCGGGAGCGCCCCTTTATGCACCCCATACTTGCTAGGGCATTGCATTTACCACCTCATAAGACCCTCAACCCCTGCCCCCCTAGGAACATTCACAGAGGGGGATAGGGGAGAAATCCCAGCTTAACTGAGGGATTAGTACAGAGGAAACCCGCGTCAACTCCACCCCACATAAAGGAGGAGAGGGGGAATATACTTACCTCTCCATGGATGCGAGAATCATCCCAGACAGAACCTCTTGCCACTGAAGTAGGGGGCTGTCGGCCAGGGGGACACTGCGACTCGGACCAGAGCCCGGTCATATGGGACCCTGCAAGATGTTCAACTCTAGGGCCAGCCTCCATCCGATGAGGCCATGTCACGGCCGACCTAGCACATACATTAATGCAAAGAATAGAAACGGCAACTCCAAAAGTCCTTGTTGCTTCTTTACTGGTACATATAAGAAGCGAGTAAAATCATACAGGGACTTCCGCGTTTTGGCTCACCCAGAACGTGTGAGCCCCTGTATGTTTTTACTCAGTTTTTTAATGCACCAATAAAGAAGCAACAAGGATGTTTGGAGTTTCTGGCTCTATTCTTTGTATTTATGTCTGTACCAGTGTGAGAGAGCATCAGAGCCAGAGCACCCATTGTGGAGTTTATTACAAGCCTGCAAAGGACTGATTTTGAGCATTGCATTATCTACTTTTACCAGTGACCTAGCACGTAGCTGTGGTCTGCGTATGCATGCTGGCCAGACTGGGGGAGACCACTGAATCTAGATTATGCAGCCCATAGCCTCGCCTGGCAGTTTATTGTAGATCCCTCACAAGAGAAAGAAAAAAATGCAAAAAGATGCATGGAAGGAGAAAACAGCAAAAATTGCTAGGCACAAAAGATCCCAGTAGGGAGCCTAGGTCTTTACTTCTGACAGAAACAAACAGAATGCCTATAGCAGAGAGGGAGTTGTATACAAGCTAAGCATGACCCATGGGCATAGCCACGTTTTTTGTTCTGCCTAGTCCTGCAGAAGGATACATAACCCTACAGTCAGGATTAATGGAGCGCTGTGTCCATTAATGAACTAAAAGAGAACCCCCACACCATAATCCCCCGTCCACCAAATGATTTGGACCAGTGCACAAAGCAAGGTCCATAAAAGACATGGATGAGTGAGTTTGGGGTGGAGGAACTTGACTGGCGTGCACAAAGTCCTGACCTCAACCTAACAACACCTTTGGGATGAATTAGAACAGAGACGGCGAGCCAGACCTTTGCATCCCCATCAGTGCCTGACCTCATAAATGCACTTCTGGAAGAATGGTCAAACATTCCCATAGACACACTCCTAAACCTTGTGGACAAGGCTCCCAGAAGAGTTGAAGCTGTTACAGCTGCAAAGGGTGGACCATCCCAATATTAAACCCTACGAACCAAGAATGGAATGCCATTAAAGTTAATGTGTGTGTAAAGGAAGGCATCTCAATACTTTTGATACTAGTGTAGTGTATTTTAAGATATATATGGCAAATATGATAATGCAGGATTTCTGCCTGTTAAATGTCCTCCTCTCCCAGAGCGTACATGCCATGCATGCTGCAGCTGGCATTTCTGCTTGCACTTTATTGATGTGTTTTGTATTATGTTATTATTAGTGTGGCAGAATTTTGTTTATTTTATTGATTACATAGTTACATAGTTACATAGTTACATAGTTAGTCAGGTTGAAAAAAGACACAAGTCCATCCAGTTCAACCATAAAAATAAATAAAAATAAAGCAAAGTAAAACACAACCATAAAAGCAGTGGGTGCTCGGCCATGAAGCCGAAAGCTGGAACGTGGAGAGGGTAAGTGTATGTTTATTAAAAAGCCAGCAGCTACACTTTTTGTAGCTGCTAACTTTTAATAAACATAAAAAAAGGCTGGAACACCCCGTTAAGCTGCTACTGCTGCTACTTTGATGGATCAAGGTGGAAGGAAAGCTGGTGGTTCGCAGAGATCGTAAAGATGGTTGTGGGGGACCCATGGACCCTTCCACATCGTCCAGACCTGCTCTCGCAGGGACCAATATTCTACCCTTCCTTACAAACTCTAAAATTGAACGGCTTGGCTATTGAAAACCATATTCTAAAGAATTTGGGGCTTTCTGGGTCGGTGGTATCTACCCTAATTAATGCAATGAAGGCGGCTTCCAGAATCGTATATTATAGAATTTGGAAAGCATATGTGTCTTGGTGCGAATCCAAGAAAGCCGGCTTCCAGAATCGTATACTATAGAATTTGGAAAGCATATGTGGCGCGAATCCAAAGGTTGGCATCCTCAAAAGTAGAAAAGTTGGGCGTAGAAATGAAGCTGGCCTTAAGTACTATCAAGGGTCAGGTCCCGGCCTTGTCGGTATTGTTTCAATGACAGGGGGGTAACGTGGATCAATCCGCCAGTTAAGTCACCCATGTGTCCATAGGACTTGAATTTAGTTCTGTCAGCAATGCAAAAGCAACCCTTTGAGCCTTTACACCATATTCCCTTAGTCACTTTGACAAGGAAATCGTTTTTTTTTCTTTCTGGCGGCTATATCCTCTGCTAGATTTGGCTGCTCTTTCTTGTAAGGAGCCATATTTGATTATTCAGAAGGACAAGGTGGTGTTGCATCCTCACCCAAACTTTTTGCCTAAGGTGGTGTCAGGTTTGTATTTGAACCAAGATGATGTTCTCCCTTCATTTACAGAAGTCAATACATTCTTTGGCTGTAGTGAGAGCAGTTAAGGTCTACCTGAAGAAGGGGAGCGGGAAAAGCGCCCTCTAGGTGCAGTAATTACGTTTTAATATGACACAGCTGCTGACACCCACCCACAGCAGTGACGCTGGACTCGCCTTCCTCTTCTCTTTGCACCTGGAAGTCGGAATGGATGATCTTTAGGCCCCTTTCAGATGGACGGATAGAATGGTGCTTTTAGCTGCAGATTTTACCGCAGCTAGAAGCACACAATGCTCTCCTATGACATCATTCACACACTACGGTTACCTGCAGGGTTTTTTCACGCGGTTTTGTGCGGATAGAAAAAACAGAACTGGATGCGTCCAGCTGCGAAATCCCGCAGCTATCGGCACATAACCGCGGGTAATTGCAGTGCACTGTGTCAGCTGTGTTTTGGTATGAATTTTGAGGGGGAACTCCACGCCAAATTTCAGCTAAAAAAAAACGGCATGGGTTCCCCCTACAGGAGTATACCAGGCCCTTGGGTCTGCTATGGATTTTAAGGAGACACCCCATACGCCAAAAAAACGTCTTGGGGGTCCCCTCAAAATCCATACCAGACCCGTATCCGAGCAGCAGGCCGGTCAGGAAAGGGGTGAGGACGAGCAAGCGCCCTGTGGCCCCCCCACCCCAAAGCACCGTGTCTCCATGTTTATGAGGACAGGGCCTCTTCCCGACAACCCCGGCCGTTGGTTTTTGGGGTCTGCGGGAAGGGAGCTTATCGGAATCTGGAAGCCCCCTTTAATAAGGGCGCCCCCAGATGCCGGCCCCCACCCTAGGTGAATGAGTATGGGGTACACCGTACCCCTAGCCATTCACCTGGCGGAACAAAAAAAAAAACACACGACCCAGGGTAATTTATTAGTCGGCTCCGGTGCCCCCTCTCTTCTTTAGTTTTTTTACGAGGGGGGGGCTGCTTCTTTGATGTCTTCTGTAAAAGCGCCCCCCCTTGTGGGCTTCCTCCAACGTGTTCGGGCTTCTGTCGCTGTCTGCTGCTGCTGCTGCTTCTTCTGTCGCCGTCTGCTTCTTCTCCTCCTTCTTCTGTCGCCGTCTGCTTCTTCTCCTCCTTCTTCTGTCGCCGTCTGCTTCTTCTTCTTCTTCCTCCTTCTTCTTCTCCTTCTTCTGTCGCCGTCTGCTGCTTCTTCTTCGATGTTGACACGTCGCTTCCTCCCGCTGTACTGCCGGGTGCACGGTTTGCACCGATTTTATATAGGCCTCTTATGACGTCACAGTCCCAGCATGCTCCGGTACCACCTGGAGCATGGTGGGACTGTGACGTCATAAGAGGCCTATATAAATCGTCGCAAACCGCGCACCTGTCAGTACAGCGGGAGGAAGCGACATGTCAACATTGAAGAAGAAGCAAATGTCGACAGAAGGAGAAGAAGCAGCAGATGGCGACAGAAGAAGGAGAAGAAGTAGCAGCAGACAGCGACAGAAGCCCGGTCACCCCCACCGAACACGTCGGAGGAAGCCCCCGGGGGGGGGGGGGGGCTTTTATAAAAGCGGCCCCCCTCTCCCGGCGGAAGAGATCCAGATGGCGGCGAAGAGCGGCACATCCCCCCCCCCCCAGAAGACTAAGAAGCAGCCCCCCCTCGTAAAAGAGCTAAAGAAGAGAGGGGGGCACCGGAGCTGACTAATAAATTACTTACCCTGGGTCGTGTTTTTTTTTTTTTACATTTTTTGTTCCACCAGGTGAACCCCATACTCATTCACCTAGGGTGGGGGGCTGGCATCTGGGAGCCCCCTTTTAAAGGGGGCTCCCAGATTCTGATAAGCACCCTTCCCGCAGACCCCGAAACCAACGGCCAGGGTTGTCGGTAAGAGGCCCTGTCCTCATCAACAAGCACCTACCCCCCCATGTTGAGGACATGCGGCCTGGCACGGTTAAGGAGGGGGGGAGTGCTCGCTCGTCCCCACCCCTTTCCTGACCGGCCGGGCTGCTGCTCAGATACGGGTCTGGTGTGGATTTTGGGGGGACCCCCACGCTGTTTTTTTCGGCGTATGGGGTGTCTCCCTGTTTTTTTTGTTTTTTTATTGGATACTATTATAACAAAAAGTAAAAAATATTGTGTTTTTTTTCAAAATTTTCTGTCTTTCTTTTTTTTTCTAGCGCAAAAAAATTAAATCGCAGAGATGATCAAATACCACCAAAAGAAAGCTCTATTTGTGGGGAAAAAATTATAAAAAAAGGGATTTTTATAACAGCTTATCTGTAAAATCCTTTTCTTGGAGTACATCACGGGACACAGAGCGGTATAATCATTACTATGTGGGTTATATAGTCTACCTTCAGGTGATGGACACTGGTGTAATCGATTAGACAGGAAGTTCCCTCCCCTACTGGGAATACCTCAGTTTTTTGCAGCAAGCAATAAGTGTCCCAATATCCCCAAACAAGAGGGGCAGGAACTCTGTGTCCCGTGATGTACTCCAAGAAAAGGATTTTACAGGTAAGCGGTTATAAAAATCCCTTTTTCTTTATCGTACATCACGGGATATAGAGCGGCATAATCCTTACTATGTGGGATGTCCGAAAGCCATGCTTACTGAGGGAAGGGAGACACAAACAATGCATACCGCCAACAGACGTGAGGACCTATAATGCTGCCTGCAGCATACTGCGCCCAAAAGCTGCATCCTCTTTCCGTCTTATGTTCACCCGATAGGACCTAGTGAACGAAAAACAGACGACCAAGTTGCGGCTCTGAAAATCTGCGTCATAAAGGCTTAGTAATGTATTGCGCATAAAGCGCTTACCATCCTAGTAGGGAGCACCCCCACAAGAATACAGGGGGAATCCCCCCTCTAAACCACAAGCCTGAATAATACCCTGATGAATCAACATTAAAAAACAGTTGATTTTAGACGCTGCCTGCCCTTTCCTGGGGCCTCCTGGTAGCGCAACAACATCAGTTTTCCATATCCGAGCAGGCGCTTCAGATAGGCCTAGACCCTTCTTACTCCAATGAGAGAGAGAGAGTGTAATCATCTTAATAGCTGACCTGAACACTGCCTGCACACATTTAGGGTCTTCTGGCAGCACAATAAAAACATCAGCTTTCTATATCTGAACCTTCAGATAGATATTCAACTGCTCTCATCTCTATTGAGAGAAAATCAATAACCCTTCCTTCCGAGAAACAAGGTTTTGAATAGTAATAAGGCTGGATGAGGATTAACATCACCCTACTTGTAAGAATAATTAAGTATGGTTTTATGCCAAGAAGTTGCCAATACTGAAACTCTCTTGGAGGCTACCACAACCAAGAACACCAATTCCCTTGTTAAAGGATGAAGGGAAATTTGGTGCATTGGCGCAAGGAGCTGACCCTGTAAGCTGACAAAACTAGAGCCAATCCTCCGAGCACAAGGGCGACCAAACTGGTGGACTTATGCACGTCACCCCTTGTATAATGGCCCGGACCAAAGAGTGTGAAGCAAGCGACCCTCGGAAGCAAGGCCGAGATTGGATCCTTGATGCAACTTAAGGTTAGCTCCGTCTCTTTTCCAAATGTAGGAAGGTATGCACACCAGGAACATGGACCTTCCAGATCCTAGAATATCTGGTCCTGGAGGCCAGCTCTCCTGTATGAATCAATGGAATTGCCGCTGATTCTGAAAACCCTGATCCTCAAGAATGTGGGCTATAATAGCCAGACCATTAATTCACCAATTGCAAGACAGGATGTAATCCCCCCTGAGAAGTAGGCCTGGACAAGATGTAAGGTACCCTGGGTCCTCTACTACCACCCTTACTGTTCCTGCACAGTGAGGTCGTCAGGGTTATGCCGGAGTAATCAGGCCAGCTTCTATTCTCCTCTAATGCTGCATGGAAGCCACAAAAGTCGCAGCACTGGGGGGAAAGACACAACCAGTAACAACTGGTCCCCCCGGATTACTAACACATCTGCCCCGCACGCGGGTGGATCCTTTGTCCTTGACCCCAAGCTGTTCAATTTCTTGTTGAGCCTGGGCGCCAATGCCTCTTATGTACAGGGTACTATTTCTGAGGCATTTGGTCAGGAAAACAGTCGGGGTGTAGAGGTCATTCTCCCGGAGACACTTGTTGACGGCTCCAGCGAATCGCCTGTCAATTCTGCATTTCATGAAATGACGAATGTCAATAGGCAAGACACAAGCTCCTCCTTGGTAAATTAAGTAAATCACTAGTATGGCATAGTCTGATTGTACTCTGACAGAACCAACCTGCCATCTTAACGTTCAGGCCCTTAAGCCAGATGCTCCATCGGTAGCTCTAGCTGACAGATAAGGCTCCCTTGGAGCTTAACTACTTCCCCTGGGCCATGGTCTCTTCCTGACATGTTTAACCTTTTAGTTAAGAATCACCAAGGAATTCCAGCATATCTCTGGGACCGGGTTCTTTGGATTATGCTAGGTCAAGATCCACTCTTCTAGGCCGACACAATACTGTTTATAACAGCCCTGAATAAAAGTTAGTATAGGGAACTGTCTTGAATGAAGCCAGCATCTTCCCTAGTGCCTTAAGCAAAAGGCCAAAAGTAAGAAACTGTTCCTTGCCGTAACCACATAGACCAGTTTTCTTATAGCGATGGTCTTGTCTGAGGCCAAAAAAACTCCTTTTTTGGACTGTGCCAAACATACCCAGCTTCTTGTCAAATGAAAAAATGTATCCTTAGACTGGAATCCTACCCCAGGAGATCAGCATCTTCCATGCAATCAACATCTTATGCATTTTAAGCACTACTGTGTGACCAAGCACCCCTGTGCGATCCAGCATCCTTATGCCCTCAAGCATCTTAATTCGACTTTAGGAATTTCTGTGAAAACAAGTGAAACAAGCCTCTCTATGTGATCAAGTATCCCTGGGTAATCCAGGACTCTGTTGATCCGACAAACCATGTGTGATCCAGCTTCTTTTTGCATTCAAGCATCTTTAACGATCTTTAGGCCTTCTTGTAAAAACAAGCCTTTCTGTGTGACCAAATATCCTTGGGGAATCAAAGACTTGGGTGATCAGGTAATCATGTGTGATTCCAGCATTTTTATGCACACAAGCATCTTTATGCGACCTTAGGCACTTCTGTGGAAACAAACCTCTCTGTGTGACCTATATCCTTGGATAATCCAGGACACGGGTGATCAGGTAACCATGTGTGATCCAGCAACTTTTTTGCATCCAAGCAATTTTATGCGATTTTAGGCATTTCTGTGGAAACAAACCTCTTCTGTGTGACCAAATAACCTTGGGTAATCAAGGATTTGGGTGATCAGGTAACCATGTGTGATCCAGCATCATTATGCATACACACGTCTTTATGCGATCTTAGGCCTTTCTGTTTTATGCATACAAACATTGGAAACAAATCAGCCCTTGGGTGTTTATGCACTCAAGCATTTCTATGCAACTGTGTAAAAAACATGTAACACCATACAGACAGAAACATGCATCTTTATTTGACCGACAATAAAACATGCTCTGTTACTTGTTTTTATCCCACATGCATTTTAAACATTCCAAACTCATGTATCTAATGCAACATGCGGACTGGTAAAGAGGAAGTTATCCTCTGCAGATGTGCGTTTCCTCAATTAAGAGACGTTAGCAATGTGCAATAGCAACTGTGCAACCCTCAGATGTGCAGTTGGTTAGCCTGAAGCTGAATCCAGGCTGAGGACCTAAAGAGGTCTTACTAGCTACCTATAGGAAAACCTCTCTTTACACTCCAAGGAGAAGATAGAGCATTGGTCTTCAAACTACGGCCCTCCAGTTGTTCAGGAACTACATTTCCCATCATGCCTAGTCATGTCTGTGAATGTCAGTGTGTTACAATGCCTCATGGGATGTGTAGTTCTACAACACCTGGAGGGCCATAGTTTGAGGATCCCTGCGATAGAGGCTTTGACCGACTAGGCAGAGGGAAATTAAATGCAGTATGAATCTCGGAAAAGACTGCAGGTGCACTCAGAACCTGTGGGACTTCTGATAGCTTCTCCTCGTCAGGCTGCAGCTGTCTCCTGTCCTCTGACAGTGAACCGTCATCCCCAGCTCTTCTAATCCCTTTGTCTAAGGATTAAAACAGTAAAAAGGGGGCACACCCTGTTTTTTTTTGCTTCTTGTGAGGATGCTGCGAATATAGCAGTTAACCTCTTGTAGACCAACAAATGCGGTGCAAAAAGAAACATATGTAGAGTGGCTGCAACGTCTGATGGCTCAATCTGTGAGCTGTTTAAAGTCTCTACAGGGGAGAATAAAGGGGCCACCAGGTTCAGGTGGTGATTCCTTTATATATTCCTACCCCTGATCTTTTTCTATGGGGAGACAAAAGTCCTAAGCTGAAAGCAGAGGAACTTAACTCATGTGCATCAACAGCTGAACCTAGTCTGGCAACAACAATGCCTGCTAATCTGCACAGCTAGATGCTGAGTAGGCGTCTTTAGATTAATCTGTATCCAACTCACACAGGGTGCTTAAGTTTGTGTCCCCCTAGCTTTACAGAGCTCTGACGTCTGGCCCTTCTGAAGAGCCTTCTCTGCGACTGCACTGAGCCAGTGAGCATGTGTGCCAGCGGTAACCACATCACCATAATAGAGCCTGAAGCGGAGGAAGTGGGACACAAAAAATAGACCAGCTAACACTTAAGCACCCAGTAACATCAGGCATGTCTTTTACTGCCCATAGTGGTGGAAAAACAAATAAGACCTGCAGCTACTCATGGAAGACAATCCTTTGCATAGGATCTAGGGCATTTTTTTATTTTTATGTACCAGCCCCTTCAAGGGGAGATATATAGGTACCACAGCCATCCTGTCTGAACAGACATGGTGGACCAGGCTAAATGACAGCTAGGGGAGGTATATGGGTGCCCTGAGCCATCCTGTCTCAGAAGACAGTGGTTTATATTGCCCATGCATAGAAGCATAATATAGGCGAGACCCATAGTCCCCCATGGAAGACCTACTGTCGAACCAAGTCCCGTAGGCCCTCCTCTTACCTTCTCCACGCTGCATGGTATTGCCAAGCAAGAGGCCCAATCTTCCCCCTTCACCGTGGGTATTGTCCTAGACCTTCAGGGACCGGGGTCCATGGCAGGAACACCAACTCCCCTGGACCTATATAGCATCCTGGCAGCAGAAAAAACATTTGGTCCTTAGAAGGCACAAAGTTCTGGAACCCAGGATCCAGCCCTCCGCAGAGAGGCATTATAGGCTAAACCTCGTTCTTCGTATTGAGGCCCGGGTACCGTCCACTTTGGCTATGAAGTACCTTGGACATATCCCGTTTTATGGAGGCTTTTTACATCCAGCATGGATCCCTCCAGTGGAGCTCCTAAGAGCACACGTTCATTCGTGACCAACACCTTAGACACTGATGAAAAAACTGAGGTACTCTCAGTAGGGGAGGGGTTATATAGGGAGGGAACTTCCTGTCTAATCGATTACACCAGTGTCCATCACCTGAAGATAGACTATATAACCCACATAGTAATGATTATACCGCTCTGTGTCCCGTGATGTACGATAAAGAAATATAATTTGGGTGGAGTGTTGTATGACCGCGCAATTGTCATTCAAAATGCATCGGCGCTGAAAGCTAAAAAAATGGTCTGGGCAGGAAGGGGGTTTAACCACTTGCCCACGGCCGCATAGTAAAAAGACGTCATGTTTTTAAAGATGGATATCTCGGTAACGGCAGCAGGTGCTGCCACAACCAAGATATCCATCTCGTCTGTGGGCGGCCCTGTACACGATAACGGCAGTCTCCGCGGCGGATTCGCTGTGAGATCGCCGTTACCGGTGGCGGGAGAGGGCCCCCCCTCCCGCCGCTCTCCCGCGCCCTCCGCCGCTTACCGGAGCCGTCGGTAGCGGCGGAGGCGATCGGGTCTGTTCGGCTCCTCTGCTGGGATACGAGTGAGGGAAAAATCAAAACGTCAGTCCCGCCCAGTATCTTAAAGAAACATTTTTTTTTTCTGACATTTGAAAAATTACTTTTTTTTTCTTTTTCTTTTTTTCCTCTTAAATATGATATTTTGACCCCAGATCTCACATTTAAGAGGACCTGTCATGTTTTTTTCTATTACAAGGGATGTTTACATTCCTTGTAATAGGAATAAAAGTGATAATTTTTTCATTTTTATTTATTTCGGTGTATAAAATTATAAATTAATTTAAAATAAATACGAAAACAAAAACATTTTTTTTAAAACGCCCCATCCCGACGAGCTCGTGCACAGAAGCGAACGCATACGCGAGTAGAGCCTGCATATGAAAACGGTGTTCAAACCACACAAGTGAGTTATCGCAGCAAGAGCAATAATTCTAGCCTTAGACCTCCTCTGTATCTCAAAAAATGCAACCTGTAGAATTTTTTAAACATCGCCTATCGAGATTTTTAAGGGTAAAAGTTTGACGCCATGCCACGAGCGGGCGCAATTTTTAAGCGTGACTTGTTGGGTATCATTTTACTCGGCGTAACATTATCTTTCACAATATATAAAAAAAATTGGGCCAAATTTATTGTTGTCTTATTTTTTTATTCAAAAAGTGTTTTTTTTTCCCAAAAAAGTGCGCTTGTAAGACCGCTACGCAAATACGGTGTGACAAAAAGTATTGCAATGACTGCCATTTTATTCTCTAGGGTGTTAGAAAAAAAATATATAATGTTTGGGGGGTTTAAGTAATTTTCTAGCAAAAAAAACTGTTTTAGTCTCGTAAACACCGAATCTGAAAAACTGGCTCGGTGGGCAAGTGGTTAAGTGCCCAGTAATGAAGTGGTTAATATCACTCTCATCACCCTTCACATCACTTCCTTGATGGTGGGTGGGTTTTTTTTTTATATCCAGAGTGAAACATATTTTTTTTGGCTCACTTGATTGGCTAGTTGTAGTTTTATATTTCGTCCATTTATCTTTAATACCAGCAAGCACTATTACACCCCCGATGTTTTGTTTGTTTTTCCAGAAGGCCCCAGGAGGGGGCAGACAGCATCGAAATGTACTATTTCCAAGTGGGTTTGGCACGTTATTATTCAGGCTTATGGTTTAAAAAGCAGAGCTACACCTTTTCAAATTAGAGCACACTCTACCAGAGCAGTTAGTGCTTCTTGGGCAGGGCATCACCAAGTCTCCATGCAAGGCCGCAACTTGGTCTTCAGTCCATACATTCCCTAGATTTTATCAGGTGGATGTAAAAAGGCATGAGGATATCCTCTTTGGGTGCAGTGTGCTGCTGGCTGCAGTATAGGTCCTCACGTCTGTTGGTGCCCTGTTGTTTTGTGTCTCCCTCCCTTCAAATAGCATTACTTTGGGACATCCCACATAGTTATTACTATGCAGCTCTGTGTCTCGTGATAAAAGAAAATAGGATTTTTATAACAGCTTGCCTGTAAAATCTTTTTTTCTCTTATCGTCCATGGACGGACACAGCTCCTTAAATGTTGACAAGTGGCTTATGTTCCTGTTCACAGGAGAGGACTAGGCAGAAACATTTTAGATAATTAAATACATGTTACTTTAACAGAGTTGAAAAGCCTCGCCCAAGGTACCTTCCCTCCGGACATAACCCTCCTCCCTGCAGCATGCAGCCATAGTCTCTCTCTGCCTAGCAAAGGAGAAGGATGCATGGCTCCCTTTTGGGCCCAGAGCCCTGAGGACATTTGTCTTTTTTCTTTTATTCTTGAAGAATCTTCTATCAACTGTCGGCTGAGAGACAGGCTGGATAGATATATATATATATATATGTGTGTATATATATTGTACAGGACGCCAGGGTTGGGTCCTGGATGGACGCTACATAGCGCCAATTTTTGGAATCTGGTCCCTTTAAAACGATGGTTCAGGAGGTCACCCAGAGGGGGTGAGAGGTTCCGGAAAGTAAAAATAGATCCAGAGAGGACGAGCTAACGGTCCTCTCTGTTTTTTCTTTATGTTATTTGAGGGTCCGGAATTTCGGAGGCTCTGAAGTGACAATTGGGAGGGAAGAGAGCCTCCCCTTCTGACCCCTGGCTTTAGGTACACAAGGAGTTAACCTTATCCAGGAAGTCAGTTAAAAGGAGAGGAAGTGCTGACAGAGGGTGGAGGAGTGTGGAATCAGAAGTGTCTGCAGAAGCTGTAAGCCTGCTGAGAAGGACTGGGACACTCACCAAACTGTATGTGCCTGTACTTTGTTTTTGTTTGCTGTACTGAAAGGAAAACAGACTTTTCATTTGTGCTGAAGATAAACAGGACTTTTGTGTTGATGATTTTCCCATGCTGAAGTAAGCGTTGTTTTTGGTTTGATTTTGCAAATAAAAACCCTTTCGTTTCATTATCACGGTTTTAGCACTTGTCTCGCTGAGCTAAAGAACCCCCAAAGTTCACAATATATATATATATATCTATCCTTGTAGTCTCCTCAGTCCGTTCAGCGAGCGTGAGCAGACCTTTGAAAAGAGGCTGGGCCTGCCACGACATACCCTATGACTCCTGGAGTGGCCGGTGAGCTTTGGCTCCAGGGTCCACATTTGACTGGGCTGTGGTGTTGTCTCACTCACAGTAGATCAGGCTGACAGCAATTCCTACGCGGTGTATGGCCTGCCAGGAATGCGTCAGTGGGTCCTCGCATTGACGGATAAGTACAGTCTTTCCCGCTTCGGCGAGTCGGTACGGCTGAGCATTCCTAGGGTTCGGGGGTCCTCCTGGCCTCCCTTCCCAACTCTGACATATTTCCCTCTGCTGTTCTATTGCTGCCAGGGTGGACCTGTGGGAGGCTCATTTTACCACCAGGGGACTGTGGGGTGTCTGGGCATGGTATTTCTGTGGGGGTGTGTTTACTTCAGAAAGGCCACCTTAGGCCTTCTCATCCACGTTGCAGCGTTTTGCCGCCATTTTTGCTTTTTTTTTTTGTAGCCTGTTGTCATTGTGAATTCCCATTGGCGCCCATTTTGTTGTGGTCGCGCTTTGCAGTCAGCCATTTTACTGTGGCCATTTCCTGCTCTATCTGACTCGTCCAGTGGCCAATTTGGAGGTGGTTTTAGCCTCTAGTTATAGGTTTATACAGCGTGCAGCGCAGATCTCCTCATGATTTTAGATCAGAGCTTTACCTCACAGCGTTTCTCCTCAAACACACACTGTGTTCTGAGGACAGGCAGTGGCGCTGAGCGGTCTCCTCCTGTGGTTGATGAGTCCCCTGGGTAACCCCGGTCAGCGCAGCAAGGAGGGTGGGCTTTATTCAGGTCTGGAATGGGTCCCTGAGAGCTGTCTGGATGGAGTCAGTGTCTGGTTCTTCCTCCCAAAGTAATGCCAGAGGTGTCAGCTGGGGCTCCTGCACCTGCGGTTCATGGACACTTTGTTCGAGCGGCGTGTGGGTGTTGGGGGGGGTGAAAAGTGCCCCCTCCCCCCACCATCCCCTGGGGACTGCTCTGACTAGACCAGGATCTGGCTGTCAGGTCCCTGGTTTTGTGTTGTCTGTGAAAGTGGACCAGGACCTTCCTTGTGAGAAGGATTCCTTACTTGGGTCAGTGACAGGGCACTTGTCAGTGCGCTTATTAATGTTGTAAGGGACTCCCTTATGCTGTATTATGCAACGGTATCATCTGAGGGCTCTGTCTTTTTTGTGCACACAAATCGGACCTTTCTGTGAAGGTTTTTCCTTGTATGTTCTTTCCTTTTGACAAGTTAATTAATAAGGAATGGGAAAGACCGCAGAAGTCCTTGTAGTTCCTCAGCGCCTGGTGGTTTGGTACCCCTTTGAGGAGAGTTAAAAAAAAAAAAAGATGGACTTCTCCTCAGGTAGTGGCCCCCCCAGTGGCCGGTTAAAAAGGGGTGACCACTCTCCCTATAGAAGGGACCCCTGCCTTCCAGGACCATACTGATAGAAGGTCCGTGGCACTGACCCACTCCATGTTTGCCTTGCTGGGGTCTGCAATGCGGCCTATTGTGGCCGCAACCTTGGTGTCTCAGACACTCACTGAATGGGCAAGGCTTTGCACCAGCTCCCTCCCTAATTTGTTAGACTGGCTGACCAGTTGGTCCAGGACCTTGTATATGTCTGATGCTACACAGGATGCAGCATCCTTGCTATCCAGAGCCTCTGTTTTGGCGGTGGTTTTGCGCCTCCTGATTTGGCTGAAATGCTGGTCTGACTGATTTACACTTCAGGGGTAGGAGTTTTTTTTGGTACATCGCTGGATGACATTTTCTAGAATGTCACTGGGGGTAAGAGCACTCTCCTACCTTTGTCCACCAGGGGAAAGGAGCCGTGCCGTGAGCCGGATCCTTCGTTCCCCTCTCAGAAGCGGTATTTTTCGTCGGTCAGGGCCCGCGGGTAAACCCTCCCAGGCCGACAAGGGCTCAGCTGGGGGATGGAAACGTCCCTGGGTGCGTAAGCCGAACAAGCCAGCACCCAGACACGCCAATGCATGTTGCCTTGCCCCTGCCTGACTCATCGGTAGGGGGACTGCTTTGCAGGTTCAGAGCTCAGTGAACCTCCCTGTTCTCCGACCAGTGGGTCTGCGAGGTGGTCTCTTCGGGGTACAAGATAGTTCTTTCCTATCCACCGAACAGATTTTTTCCCTCAAGTCTCCCTCTCCTTACGGCTCGTCGGTCTGCCCTGCTAGGGGCAGTGTAGGACTTCCTAAGCTGCGGGGTAATTTTACCCGTCCCGCAGGATGAGAGGTTTCAGGGTTTTTATTCTAATCTGTTTATGGTCCCGAAGAAGGACGGCGTCCGTCCAATTTTGGACCTCAAAGCCCTAAATGCCTTTGTGAGGGTAAGGAAGTTCTGCATGGAATCCATTAGTTCGGTGGTAGCTGTGCCCCATCTGGGGGACCTTCTGATGTCCTTGGACATTAGGGACGCTTTATTGCATGTCACAATTTGCGCATGTCACCTGAGGTTTTAGCTATGAAATGGCACATATGCGAAGAGACGAGAGCTGCAAACCCCAAGATTGAATATGGTGAAACAAGGAAAATTACCCCGCGGGGCTTAAAAACAGCAAAAATAAGTAAAATAAGGTTGTAATATGGTTAAAAGATTTAATAATGGGTGGTCCATAATATACATAACAAATACAATGACAATTAAGAAAAACCCCTTCCGGATCTGGTAATGAACATGGGATTCCACAAAAATGGAAACAATATTGTACAACATTACAGTACGCTGCATGGTGTGCGTGCCCCGATGCGTTTCGACCCATAAATGGTCTCTTCAGGGGGAAGATTGAATCTACAAAAATACACATGGCATAAGTATAAGATCAAAAAACATCTAAGTATATATCACATCGAATGATCCAAGAAGAAATTTACTGTAGAGAAGGTGGAATGGGTATTGGTTTGAGCCAGAGATGAACAAAGACGTTTGGAATCCAAGGGAGCCCCAAGAGCACCACCAAAGGTTTATGCGCTTTGCGATAGGGGATGACTACTATCAGTTTGTGGCCCTTACTTTTGGGCTAGCGTCAGCACCACAAGTTTTCACCGCAGTACTTGTACCGATCCTAGCTTACTGGGACAGCGAGGCATTGGCCATCGTGGGCTACTTAGATTACCTTCTTCTGAGAGCAGCCTCTGGCTCTGAATTAGAGGTGGATGTGTATATGGTCCCGGCTTAGGGTTTGGAGTACTTGGGGTTGATTCTGGACTCCTCGGAAGTGAAGGTTTTTTTTCCCCTGGAGTGTTTGCAGACTCTTCTGTCTGCAGTAAAGCTGTTGGCACCCCGCAATTGGTCGTCTCACCATTTTTGCATGCGAGTCCTGGGCCTATTGGTAGCCCCCTTCTAGTTGGTACCTTTGTGCCCAGTTCCACACTAGTGTTTTTCAGAAAGGGATACTGTCCACATGAAACATATCTCCTTTGTCTCTGGATTGTCGTCTGATTCAGGCATGCCAACTAGTCAAAGTCTCTCTGAATTGGTGGCTAAGATCCCGGCTCTTCGGTCCCGGCAGCCATAACTTCCCTTCCAATGGATGGTGATTACAACGGATGCCAGCCTCTTGGGTTGGGGGGGGGCGTCTGGGGGGGTCCGGTCAGCTAAGGGTGGATGGACTGTAGTGGAATCCCGTCTGCCGTTCGATGTCCTAGAACTCCGGGCGATCAGGCTACGCCTCTCCTCGTGATCGTGGCTGTTGCAATGTCGCCCAGTCGGGATTTAGTCGGACAACGCCACGGCTGTGGCTTATGTCTACCATCAGGTAAACTGACTACCTGAGTTGCCAGGTGCTGGACCAGGGTGACTGGTCTTTACACTCAGAGGTTTTTCAACTTTCTTGCAGGAGGTGAGGCTCACAGGGCGTGGATCTCCTTGCCTTTCTTCTCAACCGCAAGGTGTCGAAAGTTCGTGGCCAGGTTTAGTGATCCCTGTGTAGACGCGTTGGTGGCCCTGTGGGGTCAGTATCGGCTACTTTATGCCTTTCCCCCATTGAAGTTGCTTCCTCTGCTGCTCCGCAGAGTGACGGGCGAGGGGATCCCGATAATTCGAATCACTCCAGATTGGCCTCGGCGTCCTTGGTACGCCGATCTTGTGCGCCTGGTGACGGATGTACCCTGGTGGTTGCCAATGCGGGAGGACCTTCTGTCTCAAGGTCCCATACTTTATCCTGCTTTACAGTCGCTGGCTTTAATGGCATTGCTATTGAAAGCCAGGTTTTAAGAGACCGGGGTCTTTCCAACTTGGTCATCTCAACCATGCTGAGGGCACGGAAGATCTACTATCACACCTGGAAGGCCTATATCTTTTTGTGCGAAAAGATGGGGTGGCGTCCAGGGATGTACTGTGTCCAGGGTCCTGCTGTTTTTACAGCTTGGAGTGGATCAGAAGCTTGCCTTAAGCATCGTTAAGGGGCAGATTTCAGCCTTGGCTGTGTATTTTCAGTGGCCTTTGGCAGCCCATTCTTGGGTGGGTACCTATGTGCAAGGGGTTTCGTCATAAACTTCCCCCCTCTTGACCCACCTCTTCCCCAATGGGTTTTTGACTCTGGTGCTCACAGTTCTTTAGGAACCTTCCTTTAAAAACATCAGAGAGATTCCTCTCTTGACATTATCTCAGAAGGTGGCCTTTTTGGTGACCATTACTTCTGTCAGAAGGCTTTGTGAGTTGGTGGCTGTAACGGTCACCACCGCTTACGACCTTCCATCCAACCACGACAAGCTTATCTGACACACTCCGACAATATTGCATACACGATCCATATCCTTTCCCAGAATAAGACGAGACAGAGCTCCGTTCTTGCTTCCAAAGATATGACAATTTATTGGTATTTTCTCAGCTTCTTATACGGTCTCACGCATAATGCAGTTAGTCACAGGACAATGTAGTCTCCACCCCCCTTCACACCATGGGGGGCTTCAATCACACTCTAAAAGGCATTCAGGTAAGCTAACCATGTAGACTTGTCGGCACTGTATCTTCAATAGTGTTCAATTAACCTTGAATAGTAACACAGACATCTAGTTGAATAAGTTATCTAGACAGCTTTATTACACAATGGCAGAGTCTTGTGAGAGTGGGTGCAATCAACACGTTCAACGGAATGTCTTTACAGTGAATAGCCAACACCTTAAGATATTTCTTTTTTTTTTTTTTTTTTTTTTTTTTTTTTTTTTTAAAGTGTATTTTTTGTGCGTGAACTCGAGAGAGAGGAGCCGGACTGCAGGAGTTGGCAGTAGGCAGTTCGCCATCCTTCTCCATGCCCCCGGTGGCAATGGCGGGTGTGAGGGGGGGCCTCCCACTCACCCCACCCTACCTGCTCCACTTGGGAGCCCAACTGGGGCCCAATGGGACCCCAACGGGGCAGAGGGACTCCCCCTATGAGGGAGTGAGGGGGTCTAGCCCACCCAGCCAGCCCCGTAGGTCCTTCGCCTCTCATTTTTAGGAGACCGCATGGCCAATGTGCGTTGTAAACCAATTTTGTGTGCGTGCAAGTGTGGTGGTTTTTGTGGGGGGGGGCGTACTAAGCACAGGCGTACCTTGCATAGCACACCCACCGGGAGCCGGGCTGAGACCACCAAACTCAATTCACATGTAGCCGAGACCGGGATCCGAACCCTTGGCTGCAGAGGTGAAAGGCTTGTCAGCGCAGTGCCAATCACGTTGAGCCACCACAGCTCCACACCTTAAGATATTTCAATAGCATATTATACAAAGGTATGACTCACTCTGGTCTTGTAGACCTGAATTAACACCTTTCAAAAGCATGTGTGCCCAGATTGAATAGCTAACAGCTTTTGATATTTGAAGACATCCTGCAAACATGAATTATTATTAATGTCCCTTATTAATGTCTTCTGTAATATATGAATTATGATTCTTTGTCACCCTATGGCCCTAGTGGACATAAGGTGACCCTAGACATAGGAATATCTCAGTCTGTCACGGACCATTCCGTTGCATCTTTCCCCTTTCGGTGGGAGACGGACACAGGTGGTAACCCCAAACGGGTTGACTCCGAAGTCCGTCAGTAGTTCCAGTCCTCCAATGCTGGCATCCATACTGTACCCCAAATAAATGGCTCCAAACGGACATTACTCACCCCGCCAACCTCTGCCTCTCTCAGAGAACACGCCTGCCGCTGGGGAGAAGGCAGGGTGGCTGGGCTCAGTCCATCATGCTGTTGGGGGTCTGGGCCAACTGCCCCCCCTTCCTGGGGTATACCAGTGGAGACTGAAGTCCCATCCACTGGTGCTTGGTGAAAAACCCCCGGTGCTTGCAAAGCAAAGCCAACATCCTCCTGTCCAATCCTGTACCATTTTCTGGGGTTGTGCCAGTGGAGACTGAAGTCCTATCCACTACCCCAGGAACCCCCTCTTCCGTAAGTGGAGAGCAGAGGTCCGTGACCCTCTGTTCTGTTGCCAGCTCTTCCGCTGGGTTGCTGTGAGTGGAGACCACAGTCCCATCCACTACCACAGGGTCCCCCTCTTCTGCTAGTTGGGAGCAGAGGCTTGGCGCACCCTGCTCTGTTGCCAGTGATTCAGCTGGGGGTAAAAGCTTTACCACCTCAGCTTGTTGCTGGAGAGAGGGGCCAACCGCCCCGGCTCTCTGGAACTCCACATTATCCGCTTTGGCTTTAGGGAAGGCAATCTCCGTATTTTCCACTGCCGATTCATCAGCCAGGAGTTCACAGTTGTTGTATGAACTTTCCTCATAGTCCCAGGCAATGGGAGCCCCACCCTGCTGCTGAGCGGAGTCTAGCAGCTGTCTGTAGGCGACCTCCAGCTCCCATTCCCGAATGGCCAGAAATTCCAAATCTTCCTGTGACCAGTGGCCTCCCGAGATATTCAATTTTTCCTCTATGTGCTCCATTATGTCCTCCAAGCGCCACTCCCGATCATTCCCGAAGTCGGGATCACTGGACATCCTCCAATACAACAATCCCAGGCCATCATAGTCATGGCCTTCTGTGGGGCTGTCATCTGCTGGCCACGGGCACTCTTGGGCTACATACCACTGGAGGGCTCTGTAGCTCTCATCCAGCTGCATCTCTGCCTGGATCAGCCTGCTTAACTCCGCTATCCACTCCTGCTTCGGTTGTTTCCCCAACAACAGCATTCGTACGTCATACTGCGGCCAGTACCTTGCATAGATGGAGGGCAGGACCTTTCCTTCGTTTTGCTGCTCCCGAGCTAACGCTTCCTTCCAGAGTTGGCACAGAATCACATCCGACCATCCCATCAGGACCTCCTCTGATACTGGTCCTCTATGCTGTATCCGCATCTCTTGTAACCTTCTTTGGAATTCCTCTTCCATGGAGACTGGTATCTGCACCTCTCCTCTCTCTTTAGTTGGTGCTGCTGTGACTTCAGCTGCTGCAGCACTTCTTCTCTGTAGCAAGGTGGCATTCAGAGCCGCTATAACTCGGTCCCTGATCTCCGGTGGAGGGTTAGGACCATAATGTGCCAGTCTTAGGTTAACAGCCCAATCAAAACTTTCTTCCTCGGGTGTCCTGTCCGTTACGGCGGGCCTTTTAGCTCTATCCATTTCGACCAGTTCTGCGATAATGTCCCTTTTCTTACGGTTGCTGGCCGGTCTGCCCCGGCTCTCCAGTAAGTCCATGAGGGAAAAGAGCTTCATCCGTTCATACACCGTCTCCATTGTCATGTGTCCTTGTAGCTGTCCTTCTGATGATGGAATCATCCCACTGCTGTGCCACCAAATGTAACGGTCACCACCGCTTACGACCTTCCATCCATCCGCGACAGCTTATCTGACACACTCCGACAATATTGCATACACGATCCATATCCTTTCCCAGAATAAGACGAGACAGAGCTCCGTTCTTGCTTCCAAAGATATGACAATTTATTGGTATTTTCTCAGCTTCTTATACGGTCTCAAGCATAATGCAGTTAGTCACAGGACAATGTAGTCTCCACCCCCCTTCACACCATGGGGGGCTTCAATCACACTCTAAAAGGCATTCAGGTAAGCTAACCATGTATCTTCAATAGTGTTCAATTAACCTTGAATGGCAACACAGACATCTTGTTGAATAAGTTATCTAGACAGCTTTATCACACAATGGCAGAGTCTTGTGAGAGTGGGTGCAATCAACACCTTCAACGGAATGTATTTACAGTGAATAGCCAACACCTTAAGATATTTCAATAGCATATTATACAAAGGTATGACTCACTCTGGTCTTGTAGACCTGAATTAACACCTTTCAAAAGCATGTGTGCCCAGACTGAATAGCTAACAGCTTTTGATATTTGAAGACATCCTGCAAACATGAATTATTATTAATGTCCCTTATTAATGTCTTCTGTAATATATGAATTATGATTCTTTGTCACCCTATGGCCCTAGTGGACATAAGGTGACCCTAGACATAGGAATATCTCAGTCTGTCACGGGCCAATTCCGTTACAGTGGCTTTGTCTTGCAAGTCACCATACTTTATCCTCCATAAGAATAAGGCGTGGTGTGCCTTTCCTTTCTTCCCAAGGTGGTTTCAGCCTTTCACCTGAATAAAGACCTTGTTCTTTCATCCTTATGTCCTCAACCGACACATCCTAAGGAGGTTGCGCTTCATGCTTGAGGCATGGTACATGCTTTACGGGTGTACCTGTCTGCTGCGGCTCCGTTTCAGAGAACTGACGCACTTTTTGTGTCAGTGTCTGGTCCAAAAAAGGGCCTGGCGGTCTCGTCGGTCACCATCTCTCGGTGGATCAGGCAGACTGTAATACAGGCCTATGCTCTTAGGGGGCGGGCTTCCCCCTTTCTGGTCATGGCACTATCGACCAGGGCAATGGGTGCTTCCTGGTTTTCTCTGTTGTCTGTGGACAGACACAGCACCCACCCCTCTCTTTTAGATTTGTACTGCTTGTTACGAACTGAGGCTGCATGCTGCAGGGAGGAGGGTTATGTCCGGAGGGACCGCCCCCTAGGCGGGGCTGTTTAACATGTTTTTGCCCAGTTCTATCCAGGAACATAACACACTTGTCAAGATTTAAGGAGCTGTGTCCGTCCATGGACAACAGAGGAAAGGATTTTACTGTGAGTACAAAAAAATATTTTTTTTCGAGTACAGTGGTTCCCGCGGATTACAAGCATAATCTATTCCAGGAGAATGCTCAAAATCCAAAGTACTCGCATATCAAAGCTAGTTTCCCCATTGAAGTCAATGGAAATGAAAATAATTTGTTCCGCATTGACTTCAATGGCATGCAATACCGTATGCAGCCAGAGGTGGGGGGGGCTGGAGAGCCTCGGAAATGTCCGGAAAGGCCCAAGGACACCATGGAAAACCTCGGACAGACTCCATTCCCGAGGTCACCCGAGCTGTCCTCAGGCCTTTCTGTGCATTTCCGATTGGTACCGCTCGGCTCCGGTGCCCCCCACCTCAGGCCAATACAGTGCTAGTATTGCGAAACGCTCCTTGGCAGCATTACTCGCAATCTGAGGTTCCACTGTACATCATGGGACACATAGATCCCGCCCCTCTTTTTAAGATAATTATTGCTTTGCCACAAAAACTGATGTACTCCTGGTATGGGAGGGGACTTCCTGTCTTGGGTGTGCCAGTTTTAATCACCTGAAGGTGGCCTATAACCCACATAGTTAGTTATTACTATGCGGTGCTGTGTCCCGTGATGTACTCGAAGAAAAGGATTTTACAGGTAAGCTGTTATAAAAATCATATTTTTCTGTGGCTCGTATCTTGGCCTTTCTTCAATGAGGAGTTGAGCAGAAGTTGGCCTTGAGTACCATCAAGTGCCATGTGTCTGCCTTGGCAATCTTTATTCAGCGACCTCTAGCCATGCACTCTTTAGTTCGTACTTTCATTTAGGAAGTTTGACATGTGGCTCCACCTGTATGGTCTCTTTTTTTTTTTTTTTTTTCCCATGGGATTTAAACTTGGTGCTCTTGGTTCTTCAGAAACTTTTATTTGATAATATTCGGGAGATTCCCTTGCCTACGTTGTCCCAGAAGATGGCATTCTTGGTGGCTATTACATTGGGCCGTAGGGTGTCGGAGTTGGCATTATCCTGTCGTACTCCCTATTTGGTGGTCCATAGAGATAAGGGGTGGTTCTTCGTCCCTGTCCATCGTTCCTACCTAAAGTTGTCTCAGACTTCCATTTGAATGGAGGACATTGTATTGCCTTCCTTGTGTTCCAAGCCTGCTCATCCTAAGGAATTCTCTCTGCATGCCTTGAATATGGTTCAAGTGATTTGGGTGTATCTGGCAGCCACAAAGTCCTTTCGGCGGTCAGACTCTTTGTGGTTACACAAGGACCAAGGAAAGGGCTGGTCGCTTCTTTCTAGATTGATCAGACAGGTGGCTCAGGCCTATTCTAAAGGTTGGGTTCCACCTTTCCCTGTCATGGTGCATTCTACTCAGGCACTGAGTATTACTTGGGCCTTCCGTCATCAAGGTCAATATCTCAGATTTGCAAGGCGGCCACTTGGTCATGCATGCTTTCACCAAATTCTACAAAGTAGATGTTTTTGCATCTGCGGATTCTTCTTCTTCTGGCCGCAAAGGTTTTGCACGCTGCTGTTTGAGAGGAGCTGTTCCCTCTTGAGGGGTGTTTTTCTTCTTTAAATTTTCAGTTACTGGTGATGGTCCACGTGGTAAACATAGATGTTTTCTGACACATTTTATTGCACAGTGGTGTACGCATCATCTGATTGGAACTGTTATTCCATTCTACATATCCAAGATGGACTTGTGCTTTTTTCTGTCACTTACATTTTTTTTTGCACTTTATTCAAGTGTTTTGTATCGCGTTACTATAAGCGCGCCTAAATATATGTGTGTGTGTGTATATTAGGGCTGCGCATCTTCACCGGTCTCACGATTCGATGCGATTACGATTTATCAAGTCCACGATTTGATTCGATTTCACGATGCATCATGATTGCAGTGCAAGTACATAGTACAGGAGATGATCGGAGACTGCGGACATAGTACAGGAGATGATCGGAGACTGCGGACATAGTACAGGAGATGATCGGAGACTGCGGACATAGTGCTATGTAAATAAATATTATAACAAAACTATAATATGCTAAATGCAAATAACAGTGAGGAAACAATGATGATCATTAATACAGTTCCGTGTGTCAAACACTAATTCGTGACCAAGGGGGAATGTGGTGGTGAGTTCCCTTAAGGGTGGTGGGGGATGTGCTGGATTTAAATCGATGGCACCAGGCAGGATCTGGCCAGCAACAGCTGGCGGGCTGGATGGTAATGTGATGGATGACTTCTCCCAAGATGTTATTCAGTGCTGAACATCCCCAACAAGTAATGTAGTTCCCTTACCTTCAGGGTGCTAGATGAGAGCATATAGTTGGATAGATCCAGGTGTGCAGGTCTCACTGTCCCAGATAGGTATCCTCTGTTGTGTCCAGGAACTGCTATTAATCCAAGCTCGACCGTCCAAGTAATGGATGTGGTGGATATGGAATGTGAAAGAGAGAATCTCCAATCGTGAAGTACGTTAACCAACGTGGGTTTATTAAAATAAAATGAATAAAATACAGTCCAGCAATAGTTTGCACAAAATGGAAATAAAATAAGAATGTAGAAAAATCCAAAAGTAAAAAATCGAGACAGAGCGGTACGATCGCTCTGTCTCGATTTTTTTACTTTTGGATTTTTCTACATTCTTATTTTATTTCCATTTTGTGCAAACTATTACTGGACTGTATTTAAATCCAGCACATCCCCCACCACCCTTAAGGGAACTCACCACCACATTCACCCTTGGTCACTAATTAGTGTTTGACACACGGAACTTTATTAATGATCATCATTGTTTCCTCACTGTTATTTGCATTTAGCATATTATAGTTTTGTTATTTACATAGCACTTTGAGGTTTTGCCTTTGGTATTATATTATATATTATATATCATATATTGTGTTTCTGCAGGACTTATGCACCACGTTTTGTAGCGCTTATCACCCATTTTACCTATAGTACAGGAGATGATCGGATACTGCGGACATAGTACAGGAGATGATCGGAGACTGCGGACATAGTACAGGAGATGATCGGAGACTGCGGACATAGTACAGGAGATGATCAGAGACTGCAGACATAGTACAGAAGATGATCAGAGACTGCGGACATAGTACAGAAGATGGTCTATATTTACCTGGAGGGATTGGCATTTAGGTGGTTAAAACAGGCAGGACATATCAACTCACTGCCTGTCAAATGCCTCTGAAAAGTGACCTGAGCATGGATCACTTTTCAGAGGAGTGGCAGTGCCTGCTGCAAGTGAATACAAGCCTTTGGGCTCAGACTGGTGTGCTGCGGTTTGGTTGGAGTGCTGGTGTACTGGTGGGTTTCCTTAGCCGCCAGAACCTCAGACTTTTAGGTTTCACATTTTTGTTGCATTTTCTGAAAGTGTACCAAAGATGCAACATGCAGGACATTCTGTGCACATTCAGAACATGCAGTAAAAATGTTAAAACCTCTATGGAGCCAGGAGCAACATGCAGGAAGACTGCCAGTACACCAGCACTGCAGACAGACAGCAGCATGTCAGTGTGAGCCCACTTCACAACACCTAGGAGGGCATGGTAGTGACACAGGCTGCTAGAAAAACATATCTTTAGCTGCAGAGAAGTTCACTTACTTGGCCAGTCCCAGCCTCCAGGACACTTGCTGGATTCAAGCAGAGAAGATTGCTCAGATTGAACTTTCCCGCCCACACTCCGGCCAGCCTGTGTTGTACGAGAAGAGGATGTGTGGGCGGGAAAGTTCAATCTGAGCAATCTTCTCTGCTTGAATCCAGCGAGTGTCCTGGAGGCTGGGACTGGCCAAGTAAGTGAATTTCTCTGCAGCTAAAGATATGTTTTTCTAGCAGCCTCGTGGACTTGATAAATCGTAATCGCATCAAATCGTGAGACCGGTGAAGATGCGCAGCCCTAATATACACACACACATATATTTAGGCGCGCTTATAGTAACGCGATACAAAACACTTGAATAAAGTGCAAAAAATAAAAAATTTAAGTGACAGAAAAAAGCACAAGTCCATCTTGGATATGTAGAATGGAATAACAGTTCCAATCAGATGATGCGTACACCACTGTGCAATAAAATGTGTCAGAAAACATCTATGTTTACCACGTGGACCAGTAACTGAACGGAACAGCCCCTCTCAAACAGCAGCGTGCAAAACCTTTGCGGCCAGAAGAAGAATCCGCAGATGCAAAAACATCTACTTTGTAGAATTTGGTGAAAGCATGCATTACCAAGTGGCCGCCTTGCAAATCTGAGATATTGACGCTTGATAACAGAAGGCCCAAGTAGTACTAAGTGCCTGAGTAGAATGCACCATGACAGGGAAAGGTGGAACCCAACCTTTAATAGAATAGGCCTGAGCCACCTGTCTGATCCATCTAGAAAGAAGCGACCAGCTCTTTCCTTGGTCCTTGTGTAACCACAAAGCGTCTTACCTCCGAAAGGACTTTGTGGCTGCCAGATACACTCAAATCACTTGAACCACATTCAAGGCATGCAGAGAGAATTCCTTAGGATGAGCAGGCTTGGAACACAAGGAAGGCAATACAATGTCCTCCATTCAAATGGAAGTCTGAGACAACTTTAGGTAGGAACGATGGACAGGGATGAAGAACCACCCCTTATCTCTATGGACCACCAAATAGGGAGTACAACAGGATAATGCCAACTCCGACACCCTACGGGCCAATGTAAAAGGAAAGGTCCAGCTTCTGCCAGCCATTCGTGTGGAGGAAGGAGGGGCTGGGCGGGGCTGTGCTCTGTAACACAGACTGTCAGCTCAGCCCCGTGGAGAAAACATTGCTGGCTCACTGAACGGAGCTCAGAGAAGGTAATCTCTGAACGTGCGCTCTCCCGGGAGGGGCTGGGGGCGGGGTAAAACATTGATTATGACAGTCTCATGCATCGGTGCCGAATCGGGAACACCCGAATCGCGATGCAACGATTATATTTGACACCCCTAGTGTATATGTGTGTATATATATATATGTGTGTGTGTGTGTGTATATATATTATATAAAATGTGTGTGTGTATGTATATTTACATTAACAACCTGTATGTTTTGTATACATAAAAAACACAAAGTACTCTAAAAATCATGCACTCTGTAAATTGAATAGCTATTCGCTTGATTTAAAACTTTAGATTACAGTTTTAGAATAATTTAGTTGCACTTATCACAGCATTGCCGGATGCCCTAAAACTGCAGGATACGGTGGGGGCATCTACAGAGCTGTCGGTGCCTTTTGGGTCTCACAAGCCGGCCCGCACGGCTAAGGTGTTTCCCAACCTGACCTATTTTGATAAATTTATCTACAAAGAATGGAAACGCCCATAGTGGGCCTTTTCAATCCCAAAACGCATGGGGTGCCTAATCCCTTTGAGGAGAATTTCCTGAAAAATATGGACATCTCCCCCGGTTGTGAACCCCCCGGTATTAAGGTTAAATAAGGGAACCATGATTCCGGTGGAGGGGACCCCTAACTTTAAAAGGACCCTGCTGATAAGAAGGCAGAGGTGGTTGCACAGTCCATGTTTACACTGGTGGGGTCAGCATTGCGGCGAGTGTTGGCCATGGCCCTGGTGTCCCAGACACTTACAGAATGGGCAAAATTGGCCCACTTGCTTTATAGAGCCTCAGTATCTGCTGTGGTGCTACGTTGCCTGATTTGGCTAAAATGCTGATTTGCGAGCCAGGCATCTAAGAAGACTCTGGCGGATTTGCCATTCCAGGGAGCCTCGCTGGATGACATTATTAAAAATGTTACTGGGGTAAGAGTACGTTGTTCCCACAATCCAGAAAAGGTAAGGAACCACACCGTAGACCAGGGCCCTCCTTTTCTGCTCAGAAGCGTTTAAGCGTTCCCAGAGCAACAAGGTGTTTGCTGAGGGACAGAAGCATCCCTGGTTTCGTAAGTCAAACAAGCCTACAAACAAATCTACGACAGCATGAAGGTTTGCCCCCACCCAATTTTGGGGTGGGGGGTCGTCTTCGGGAGTTTGCAGCTCGGTGGACCTCCCTGCTTTCAGACCAGTGTGTCTGTGAAGTGGTTTTATCAGGATACAAGATGGTTTCTTTCTTGTCCACCAAACAGGTTTTTTTCCTCCAACCTTCATCTTCTTCTGGCTCGTCGGGAAGCCTTGTTTGGGGCAGTGAGGGACCGCCTGCTACACGGAGTGATAGTGCCGGTGCTGTCGCAGGAACGGTTTCAGGGCTTCTACTCCAATTTGTAGTACCAAAGAAGGAAGGGGTCGTCCGATCCTGGATCTCAAGGCCCTCAACAGCTTTGTGAACGTGCAAAGGTTCAGGATGGAATCTGTTCGCTCTGTGGTCGCTGCACTCCATACGTGGGATTTTCTGGCATCGCTGGACATCAGGGACGCATATGTGCATGTCCCCATATGCGCCAGGCATCAGAGGTTTCTGTGGTCTGCGGTTGGGAAAGACCACTACCAATTTGTAGCTGTCCCTTTTTGGCCTGGCATCGGCACCAAGGTGCCCGCCCCGCTTCTGGCTTTGCTGAGACAGCGTGGAATCTTTTTTGTTCTCTTTTGTTGACTACCTGGACGACCTTCTTCTGAGAGTAGCTTGGGCCTCAGAATTAGAGGAGGATGTGGTGATCGCCAGTCAGACTCTTTGGGAGTTTGGTTGGGTTCTAAATCTCCAGAAGTCGGTGTTGGTACCGACTTAACGCCTGGAGTGGCTGTTGAAAGTCAGGTGCTAAGGCACCGAGGTCTGTCTGAGTCAGTGATCTCCACTATGATGAGGGCGCGGAAGTTATCTTCTCGGAAGATTTATCATCGCACATGGAAGGCCTACATTTCTGTGTGAGGAGATGGGGTGGCGTCCGCTTTCCAGGATTCTGCTGTATTCGCAGCAAGGAATGGATCAGAAACTTGCCTTAAGCACCATTAAGGGGCAAATATCAGCTTCAGCTGTCTTTTTTTTTCAGCGACCCTTGGCGGCTCATTCATTGGTGAGTATGTTTGTGCAGGGGGTTTGATATGTGGTGCCTCGGTGGGATTTGAATCTCGTGCTCTCGGTACTTCAGAAACCTCCATTTGAAAACATTAGTGAGATCCCCCTTTTGCCACTCTCTCAGAAAGTAGCCTTTCTGGTGGCGATTACATCTGCCAGGAGGGTTTCTGAGTTGGCGGCCTTGTCTTGCAAGTCTTCCTACCTGATCCTCCACAAGGATAAGACGGTGCTACGCGCGCAGCCTTCGTTTCTAAGGTTGTTTCGGCTTTTCATCTTAATGTGCTTCCATCCTTGTGTCCTTGGCTGTCGTATCCCAAAGAGATTGCTTTACATTCCTTTGTAGTGGTCCGGGCTCTGCGGGTGTATCTGTCGGCTACGGTTCAGTTTCGGAGGTCGAATTCCATGTTTGTGTCGGTAACTGGTCCAAAGTAGGGTCTGGCGGTCTCGTCGGCCACCATTTCTCGTGGAATAGACAGACCGTGATCCAGGCTTATGCCTTAAAGAAGCGGGCGCCTCCCTTTCCTGTCACGGGACATTCGACCAGGGCTATTGGTGCCTCCTGGGCTTTCCAAGATCAAGCATCCATTTCCCAGGTGTGTAAGGCGGCGACCTGGTCGTCCATTCACACTTTTACAAAATTTTATAAGGTTGATGTGAGTGCATCTGTGAATGCTTCTTTCGGGCCCAAGGTTTTGCAGGCGGTTGTTTAAGGTTGCAACTCCTCTGTTGAGGAGCTCTGGTTGTTTGGGTGGTGTTTTTTTGCTTGTTGTTCTCACCCCTCGTTTTTTTGACACTGCTTGGGGACATCCCTAAGGTCATGATTTAAAGTGCTGTGTCTATCAATGAACGAAAGAGAAAATTAGATTTTCTCTTTCGTTCATGGACGGACACAGCCTTAATCTTCACTAGTGGGTATTGGCCTTCCTTTAGGAGTTGACTAGGCAGAAACTTATATAAAAGGTTAAAGGGGTTGTAAAGGTATGAGTTTTTTTACCTTCATGCATCCTATGCATGAAGGTAAAAAAACATCTAGCAGCACCGGCCCCCCCCGAGCCCCCGTTGTACTTACCTGACCGTTCGAATCTCCCGGGCGCGTCCACGTCGTCCTCTTCGGTTCCCAGCTTGGCCGTTGATTGGCTAGGCTGGGCGGATTGATAGCAGCGCAGCCATTGGCTAGCGCTGCTGTCAATCAGGGCGGATGACGCGGTGCGCTGGGGGGCGGAGCCGAGTGATACAGTCGGCGGCTATGGCCGCCGCTGTATCACGGGAGCGCGCTCGCAAAATCTTTCCTCCATGCGAGTGCCCTCGCATGAAGAAGGAAAGCTTTTGCGAGGAGGAGCCCAGACAGCCGCCGAGGGACCCCAGAAGACAGGTTTCCGGGCCACTCTGTGCAAAACGAACTGCACAGTGGAGGCAAGTATCACATGTTTGTTATTTTTTTTTTTTTAAATCCCTGACTTTAGTGACCCTTTAACTTATCATACACACCCTAACCCCTCTCTCTGCATCTCGCAGATCAGTTTTTTCCTGCCTAGTTTCAGGAGAAGACATGGCTCCCTTCAGGCCCATGGTGTGAAGGCTGTTCAAGATGCTGGATTTAAATTTTTTATTTTTTCCTGCGATCTTCGATCAACTGCCGACTGGGAGACAGGCTGGATTTTGGATCCTAGTATTTTTCCCAGTTTCGGCCATCGAGCGTGTGCTGACCGTAGCTGCGCGCTGGGTCGTCCACGACATGCCCATCGCTCTACGGTTGGCCGGTGAGCGATACGCTCCAGGGATTGCATAAAGACCGGTCTGCAGGGCCGTTACCATGCGGAAGATGCACTGTCCAGGATGCTCCAGCATAAAACCACAGGAGGGTAAGTACTACTTCCTTGCTTCGGCAAGAAAACAGAGCTGAGCATTCCTGGAGAGGTGAGTAAAGGGCTATCTATTTCCCTTCTTCTCTCCTTTCCCCTTCCCTCCTCCATAGACTACTGAGGTGGGGTTGCCCTGGGGAGCTCCACATGAGAACCAATATAAAGTATAAGTGCATGGATATTGTGTCCATGTGGTCAGCTGCTGCATAAGAGATTCTGCTGCTGCTGTGTGTCTGGCGACCATTTCTGCTGTGACCATGCTGAATTGTTTGTATACCTGGCGGCCACTTTCTTGTAGCCACTATTGACCTCTACTCAGAGCTCGGCGGCCATACTTCTGGGGTCTATATGCACTACAGCAGCCATTTTCTTGTAGCCGCCCAGCGCTTGAGGTGTTACTTACACCCCAAAGAAGGACGCTTAGAACGGCTATCCTCCGGCAGCATTTCCCCATGATACCGGGGCCTCTAGCATTCCGCTCGGCGGACATTTTTTGTAGCCCATGAAAGTATTACAGAACTGGTGGCCATGTTTTGGGGCCTCAGTATGCTTGACCTCTAGCATCTGAGCAGACACACGCTTCTGACTAGCAAACTAGCTGATAAGGACAGCAGCTTGTAGATCCTGTAGCAGCCATTCAGCAGACTGACAGTTATATTCAGTGGACAAGAAGCAGCTCAGCTAAAACGGCACTGCACTGCTGGTCCCAGAGTGGTGAGTCCTCTGGGGGGTACCCCTCATCTCTGCTGCAGTTATGAAGGTGAGTTGTCCACCTTGCTTGGAATCCCTGTGTCAAGCGTGTGGGCAGCATGGCATCAGAAGCAGATGTTTTTCTTTTCCCTGAAACACCTGAACTGGCAATTGATGCCATTACTAGCAAACTAGCTGATAAGGACAGCCTCTGCTCAGGCTGTGTTACGCCTTCTACTATGGTTAAAGAATTGGTCGTGGACCAAGCTTCCAATAATTTTTTCAGTTTAAAACTGGGGCACCACGACCTGCCTAACAAGTAGATCCACCAGTTTGAGCATTCTCCCTTACTCCTTTGCAAGTGAGGGTCCTTTCACACGGGCGGATCAGTATTGATCCGCCTCCGTGTGTCCGCGTTGCTCCGTAAAATCCCTGCTGAGCCGTCGGCACCCCAAAGAAAAGAGATAAAAATGAGGTTGAGACGCGTAAAGCAGGCCATACATGGTCGAATTTCAAACAAATTTTCTTTTCAAAATCAGAAAGTTTTTTTTTTTTTTTTTGTGATCCGATGATGCCACCATTGATTTTTGAAATTCAGCTGACCAAACCTTCATGTTGCTGGGAATATTAGTTTCTCTCCGGGAATATTCTTTTCTTGCACAAGCACATTTTTTTTATTCCATTTCTCGAAAATTCTTTCATAGGATTTACGAACGAAAATTCTTTCGAAATTCGAACCGTGTATGGCCGCCTTAAGAAAAGACTTTGGAAACCAAAAGGGGGGAAGTGGAGAAATTAATATGTACATTTAGGGAGGATTTTCATTTTAATTTAGGTTTGTTAAGCCCAAAAGTGACAACGGCAGTAACTCTCAATGCCTTTAGCTTCCGTTTTAGTCTTCCGCAACATTAGGATGAGAATAAAGGGGAGGTAATCTAAAGCCCTATGGGAAATCTGAACCCCCGAATATTTGAAGTCTTCCACCCATTGAAGTGGTAAATTTGGAGGAGCCAAACTACGGGTCTTGGGATCAATTGGAAATAATTAGTCTCCTTCAATAAAGTGCATTTAAATTATTAGTGTGTAAATAAATATCTGAAAACGGTGTAAAAATCTTCTATATATAATTTACGTGCGTCCTTTTCTTTGAAATATATATACCGTCCATCAATGAATGATTCAATGTTTGTACAAATAATAATGTGCAGTCCCATACACCAGAAACTCTTCAGTAATTGCCTCTGATCACCATAGTGCCCTTCACCCCACCTATGGGTGTCTTTTCGCCTACTTGAATGGACCTCACTAATTACAGGAGTAATTACAGCAGCTCTCAGCGTGGTGTCAATCATATAGCAGGCAAGAGAAAAGAACCATAGTGCAAATCACTAATAAAAAGTATTTATTTCCATATAAAAACCCACTCACATTTCAGAAGTGGAAAAACTAGCATTTCACAATACAATCCCCTGCATACACAGCTCCGAGTCCCAGAGTGATTACATCACCATGATTACGTAGTTTTGAATATCCACTCTCTCTTGCAACACACCATGTTGGAATTGTGAGCGATCAGACTGTATCTCCTTCAGGACGTAACAAAGGGCCCAACAGAAAATAGATAAACTGATTATGTTTTGCGCTGAGTGAAAAACACCATCCCAGCTCTGTCAGGTGTATATTCCAGGTCTAGACATAGGAATGGTCCCTGCACCAAAAATTGTGCAACAGTTCTGCTGCAAGTTGGAAACCTGGAATTAACATCCCATATCAAAAGGATGCGTGTAACACTGACATTTTGTTTTTTCCATCTTGCCACTTTTTTATATGTAAAGTGAAAAGTGCAGCGCTGATGACGTGAATCAAGTGTAGTGAACCAAACTATATAGAAAAATAAATCAAATGGCACAACATATATAAGGGATGATCAGTCTTAAACTGAATATGATAAAGGTGTCATCATAAATGTAAATACTAAAATCATAACAAGTCTGTGAAGGAAGTGATATGGCAAATATTGGAAAACCAATGATTCTATGCTAGTTTAAGCCTGGTTGTGCCTTTTTTTTTCTTTTTCAATTTAGCTTGGTTTACTACACTTGATTCCGTGTCAGCGCTGCACTTTTCATTTTATACACATACTCTACTTGTTTGTGCTAGCAGCTTTTTTCTTTTTAGGCAGCATTGTAATATCCCCTATTTTTCACTTTTTTAAATGTGAGGACTAGTCTACTGTACAAAAAAAGCTTAGCTTTTTACTGCTTTTCAGGGATTTACCGTCTTTTAAATTTACTTGATTACAAGGATGAAACGTTTGCCTGTAAAATATAATTTTCTATTAAGGTGATGCGTTGCTGGATGCTGGAGAGTCCATGAAGAGATTAGCGGAAGTAAAAGATTCCTTGGACATAGAAGTCAAACAAAATTTTCTAGATCCTCTTCAGAATCTGTGCGACAAGGACTTAAAGGAAATACAGGTTAGTTGACCAGCTTTATTTCTATTACCATTAAATATGATCATTTTTGGGGCCTGTACACATAAGCGCTTAGTGCACCCATCTTGAGTCGTTTACATAGGCTCATACATGATTGCTGTCAAGTGGGGAAGCCTTTTTTTGAGAGCCGTTAAAGCATAAGAACAGATTTATCATACAATGTTCATCTACCACAGTGCCATAAAGGCTCTATTGCACTAAGCAACCTTGCATTTTAGTTCTGGGGATGTTGGATTCATTCTCACCAGAAACATTATATGCATAGAATTTCTGAGTGCCTATGTTGTTCCCCTACAACCCAAAAATATTCTGGTGAGTGGCATTCTAATATTGGCCCTAGAATGCGTGTGTATGCCATGAGATTATTTTTCTTTGCTAGGGTTTTAAGACTAAGGTTTTTTCATGGCAGAAACTGACGTGAATAGATTGTGTGTTTTGTAATGTGCATATTATGCTAGCACCATATTCTCACTGGAAAAATATCACATTTTAGCTCATACATGCTAAATGATTTTTTTTGTATAGGCCATTTTTTTTTAAATCAGAGATATTACAAGAGAACCTCCCATTGCAAGGCTCTTAATGAATGCAAGTTGCAACATTTCTTAATGTGATAGAAAGTGTGATAGTTGGAAATGCTCATTACAAAGAGTAGACCAGAAAGCTCTGATCCTCTCCTGGATATTGTATTGGGCAATAAATTGTGGAAGGGCTCGGGTACATCCACCACCTTTTTCATGACATCTAATATAGAGACTACTTATTTCATCTAAAAGATGCTAAAAACCACAGAGAAAAAAAAAACTCCACCCCTTCATACATTCTGAATATTTATCCTGTCCCTCTCAGAATAGGATAGAGAATTGTTTGGAAAAGAGGTCCCTATTAAATTGTATTTGGAGTCTCTGCTGGATTGTCACTTCTAGAGTTAGGACTGCAGCTCTAAAGCACTCAACTGAGCTACAGCCCAAGAAATGTAAGAATCTTTGGTTAAGGGAAAGTGCACAGCATGTTCTGGCACAGTGTTCTCCCATTAAGATGAGTAAGCAGATCATATTTGGAATGCAGGGGAAAAATGATCACTGCAAAGGCTCAGACATGGTGTGAGTGATGTCACTGATGTCATGTTAAATTGGTGGGAAGAGCCGCCATTGAGGACTTTACTGAACTTCTGGAAGAGTTTTTTTAATTGTCAGAAGTGAGAGAATGGATCTGATTGATAGATTGTTTGGGGCATATACAGCAGGTAAAATAAGTATTGAACACTTCACCATTTTTCAAGGTAAATGCATTTCTAAAGGTGCTATTGACATGACATTTTCACCACATGTGGTAACAACCCATGCAATCCATACATACAAAGAAACCAAAACAAATGGCTTCAGAGATTATGTGTAATAAAATGGAATGATACAGGGAAAAAGTATTCAATAATGAAGAAAGGGAGGTACAAAAAGGCATGGAAAGCCAAGACACTAGCTCATATATATATTAGAAAGCAATACTGCCCCTTGTCGGTGCAAATTAATATCGGCTGGTCTAGTCTCAAGTGATGACCTATAATAAAGTTTTTTTTCTTATTGCTAAGGTGTCATGCAAGAAACCTCTCATGATGGGTAAAAGCAAAAGGCTCTTAAGACCTTTGCAACCTTATTGTTGCAAAACATACTGATGGAATTGGTTTTAGAAGGACTTCTAAATTTCTGCATGTTCCAGTGAATGTTGGGGCCATAATCTGGAAGTGGAAATAACATAATTTAGCCATAAACTGGCAACGGTCAGGTGCTCCTTGCAAGATTTCTGACAGAGGCCAAGGACAACTTGTGGAGAGCTTCAGAAAGACCTGTAATTAGCATAAGTAATGCACTTAATCGCAATGGCCTGTATGCACGCTTACTATGCAAGGCTCCATTGCTGAAGAAAAAACAAGTTGAAGATTGTTGCACAACACCCAGACAAGCCTGTGAAATTCTGGGGGAATATAGTTTGGTCAGATGAGTCCAACATTTAACTTTTTGGATACCATAATGCACACAATGTAGGTCAAATGGCACTGCACATCACCCCAAAAACACAATGCCAACAGTGAAGTTTGGAGGTGGGAAGATCGTGGGGTTAGGCCGCGTACACACGACCGAGAAACTCGTCGGGCGTTTTCCTCGTCGA
The DNA here is from genome assembly GCA_029574335.1 of Rana kukunoris. NCBI lineage: Eukaryota > Metazoa > Chordata > Amphibia > Anura > Ranidae > Rana > Rana kukunoris. The sequence goes on from CM056049.1 coordinate 400,446,638, forward strand.
GTTCCATGTTAGCAAGCTTGTCGAGGAACTCGACAAGCTTGCTTTGCATACACACGTTAAAGACCAAGTCTCGTCTTCCTCAAACGCGGTGACTTCAACACATAGGACGGCAGGGGAAGTTCGATTACACTGGCACAACTCTTGGGGCTGGTTTTGCTAATCTCATGTGTTTGCGTGTTAAGTAAAAGTTTGGTAAAAAAAAACTATTTGCACTTTTCAGTCTGTTACAGCTTGAAAAATGTGTTATCTCCATTACAAATGCTACTTTTACTCCCGTCTCCTACTTTTATCTGAGCATGCGCGGGTTTCTTAGCATACACACGCTCGAGTTACTCGTCAGAAACCAGCCCGACGAGAAACTCGACGAGCCAAATTCGACTCCCGTCGAGAAAATAGAGAACCTGCTCTCTTTTTGGCTTGACGAGTTCCTCAGCGGTTTTCTCAGCGAAAAGTGTACACATGACCGGTTTCCTCGGCAGAGTTCGTCTCCCATCAGGATTGCTGTATTCTGCCGAGGAAACCGATCGTGTGTACGCGGCTTAAGGCTGTTTTTCAGCATACGGCACTGGCTAGCTTCAGGTCATTGAAGGCAGGAAAAATGTACCAAGACATTCTTGATAAGTCTGCTGCCATCTACCAGTATGATGATAATGAAACAAGGGTGGACATTTCAGCAAGATAATGATCCCAAACACAAAGCCAAGAAAACTCAATTGGTTTCAAAGTAAGAAAATAAAGCTAGAATGGCCCAGCCAATCACCTGCCCTGAATCCAATGCAAAATCTGGAAAGAACTAAAGATCAGCGTTCATAGAAAAGGCCCATGGAACCTTCAAGATTTGAAGACCGTTTGTGTGGAAGAATGGGCCAAAACCACACCTAAACAGTGCATGCAACTAGATCCTCCTCACAGGAGGGATCTTGAAGCTGTCATTACAAACAAGTTGGTGTTGCATGTACCTGGCGGCCGCGATGTCCGTCGGGTACATGCGATCGGCGGGAACACGAGCAGATGACAGCAGGGACGTGGAGCTCTGTGTGTAAACACAGAGCTCCACGTGCTGTCAGAGGAGAGGAGACTGATCTGTGTCCCTTGTACATAGGGACACAGCATCGGTTACCTCCCCTCGTCACCCCCCACACAGTTAGAACACACCCAGGATACACATTTACCCCTTCCTCACCCCCTGGTGTTAACCCCTTGGGATATTTATTATAGCAACAAGTAAGAAATATATATATATTTTTTTTAAATTGTCGTTTTTTTTTTGTTTATAGCGCAAAAAATAAAAACCGCAGAGGTGATCAAATACCACCAAAATAAAGCTCTATTTGTGGGGAAAAAAGGACGCCAATTTTATTTGGGAACCACGTCGCACCACCGCGCAAATATCGGTTAAAGCAAAGCAGTGCCGGAAGCTGAAATTTCGCCTGGGCACGAAGGGGGTTTATGTGCCCAGTAAGCAAGTGGTTAATGTCCTCGTGTAATTGTGTTTTAGACTTTGTTCTTTTGTCATCCTATTTTAATACATTTTGTACCTTTTTTGATATCATCATGTCTTTTTGAGCTAACCTTTTCAACTGTGTACCGCAATAGTCCTCGGTTCTCAGGGACCTGTGGGGTTCCTGGGGTCCTTCCTCTATTCCACATATCTAGGACGATAGTACAACTTTGTTTTTCTTATCATTATTTCTTGTAATTTTGAGGCAACTAGTTTTATAAGAACAGGGAGATATATTTGTGTTATAATGATAAATTACTCCATTGAACAACTGTCATTGCACCTGTGACTTGCAGATGTTCGGAAAGTGTATTGCATGCAGACAGACATTTTATTTTGGGGTTGGAAACTAATTTGCGGGTCATTCCCCTGAACCAGAAAGCCCCCTTTTAATTGTAAAATTGTCTTCATTTTTCCAGCATCACCTGAAGAAACTTGAAGGTCGTAGGTTGGATTATGACTACAAAAAAAAGCGTCAGGGGAAAATACCAGATGAGGAGCTGCGACAAGCTTGGGAAAAGTTTGTTGAGTATAAAGATGTAGCAGAGACAAGCATGCTCAACCTCCTGGATACTGATGTACGTATTATGGTTAGCATAATATTTATTTAGCATATGTATTATGTTTTGATCTGTTAAATATACCATTGAAAGCATTTGGTTATATCTGTTTGATAAGTACAAAAAAAAAAAACCTTGATGTCAGAAATATAAGGGCCAATTATAGTACAGCCCTCCTAGTTCTCATGGCACTAGAGAATGATTAGCTTACATTAAATGTCTGTGACAGTTATTTATGCAGGTCATGGTATAGCTAGTAGAAGTAATAGCCTGTGCATACGATCTGAAAATTGGACGGAATATACTGCTTTCAAAGCGATTGTGCGATAATCGGATCGTGGGTACAGAGCTTTCGAGAGCCAATTGCGACAGTGGTTATGTTCCTGCTCACAGGAGAGCACTAGGCAGAAACATGTTAGATAATCAAATGCTTGTTACTTTAACAGAGTTGAACAGCCCCGCCCAGTTGCACTATGCAGCCTCAGTTTCGTTCTATGACGTATGGCTCCCTTTGGGCCCAGCTCCCTGAGGAAAATTTGTATTTTATCTTATTTTTTTCTTGAAAGAATATTTTACCAACTGTCGGCTGAGAGACAGGCTGGATATATAGATCCTTGTAGTCTACTCAGTCTGGCCAGCAAGCGTGAGCACACCTTTGCAAAGAGGCTGGGTCTGCCACGACATACCCGATGACTCCTGGGGTGGCTGGTGAGCTTTGCTTCAAGATCCACATATGACTGGGCTGTGGTGTTGTCTCAGTCACAGTGGACCGGGCCGACAGCTACCTCCAACCCGGTTGTATGCCTGTCTGGAATGCGTCAATGAGTCCTTGCGTAGATGGGTAAGTACAGTCCCTCCCTCTTAGATGGGGTGGTATAGCTGAGCATTCCTGGGATTTGGGGGTCCTCCTATCCTCCCTTTCCTGCTCCTTTTCTCTCTGCTGTATTACATTACTGCTGTCGGGTGGGGGGGGGGGGGCACCTTACTGAGGGGACTGTGTGTCTGGCCTATGTTTTGTTTAATGCTGGGGGTCTTTTTTTCAAGAGGAGTTTTGGACACTGTGTAGCTCTTCACTTTTTAAAATGCTGCGTTTTGGCAGCAATGGCGCAATTTTTTGGGTGATTTTAAGTTTCTATTGAAAATCCCATTGGCGGCCATTTTGTTGTGGCCGCACTATGGTACAGATTACTATTGCAATCCGCCATTTTCCTGTGGCCGCGTCAGGCTCCATATGCAGTGTTCGGCTGCCACTTTGGCTGAGCATTTGGTCGGGCTGTGTGCTGAGGGCGGGCAGCGGCGCTGTGCAGTCTCCTCCTGTGGTGAGTCCCCTGGGAACCCCCTGGTCAGTGCAGATAGAGGGTGGCTTTTCAATCTAGCCTGAATAGGGCCCTTGGAGCTTCTGTTTTTGGAGTCAGTATCTGGGTTCTTCTTCCCCAAACATGCCTGAAGTGACAGCTGGTGCTCCTGCGCCTGGGATTCCCACAGACACTTTGTTAGTCCTGGAAACTTTTGTTGCCAGGGTGGGAGTGGAGTGTGGATGTAAGGGGGGTAAAAAACGCCCCCCGCTATCCCCTGGGGAAGGCTCTGTATTAGACCGGGACCTGGCTGCGGCTCAGGTCCACGGTTCTGTTTTATCTGGAGCCGTGGATCAGGTTTTTGCTAGGCTGACCCCTCACTTGTTGGCACGCTTTTCATTGCTGTAAGAGACTCCCTTAAGCTGGACAGTGCAGCTGGGGTTCCACTGACGGCTCTGGGTTTTTTTTGGGTCACACAAATCAGACCGCTCTGGGCAGGTTTTTCCTTCTGTGCCCTTCTGTGATAATTTCATAAATGCGGAATGGGAAAAGCCGCAGAAGGCTTTGGCGATTCGGTGTCCCTTTTAAGGAGCTTCTCCTCCGGTGGTGAACCCTCCGGTTGCCAGGGTGAATGAGGTATCCACTCTCCCTATTGCAAGAACCCCTGCTTGTATGGATCTGACTGATAGGAGATCCGAAGTACTGATCCGTTCAACGTTTACCATGCTGGGGTCTGCCTTGCGGCCTAGTATGGCCACTACTCTGGGGTCTGTCACTCACTGAGTGAGCATTTTGCACTAGCCAGCGGACCAGCTGGCCCAGGGCCTTGTTGCTTCACTGGATGCCGCGCCCTTGATATCCAGGGCTTTTGTTTCAGAGATGGTTTATGCCGCCTCCTATGGTTGGAATGCTGGTCTGCTGGACGGGGTCCTTCCGATTTTGGGCCTCAAGCCCTAAATGCCTTTGTGAACGTTGGGTAGTTCCACGTGGAATCTATTTGTTCGGTGTTAGCTGCGCTCCATCTGGGGACTTTCTGGCGTCGGCACCAAGAATTTTAACCAGGAAGCTTGCACTTATCCTAGCTTTGCTGGGACAGTGAGGCTTTGCCATCGTGGGCTACTTGGACTATTTTCATCTGAGAGCAGCTTCTGGCTCAGAATTAATGGATGTGTCTATAGCCATTCAGACCCTCCACTAATCCGGGTGGGTGTTAAACATTTTGGAGTCTGTCTTGGTTCCGACTCAGCGCTTGGAGTACCTAGGGTTGATCCAGGCTCCTCGGTGGCAAAAGTTTTTCTTCCCCTGGAGAAATCGCACTCAGTCTGCGGTGAAGGTATTGGCATCACGCAATTGTTCATCTCTCCGTTTGCATGCAGTCCTGGGCATGTTGGTGGCCTCCTTCGAGGCAGTACCGTATGCCCAGTACCACACTTGTGTTTTTCAGGAGGAAATACTGTCCGAATGGTACAAATCTTTGTCTCTGGATCATCAGATTCAGGTGCACCTCCTAGTTAGTCTCTGAATTTTTTTTTTCCCTTTCAGTGGACAGTGATTATGACGGACACCTGTTTAATGGGTTGAGGTGGGCCCCTGGGGGGGTCCAGTCGGCCCAGAGTCACTGGACTTTAGTTGGCCTATGGCCACACCTCCCTGAATATGCCTGCTCACGTTTTGATCTCGGTAGCTAACCAGGGTGGGGTCTGGTTAGTACTTGCAATAAAAAAAAATAAGCGCTCAAAACCGTAGTTGGAAAAATGACTATAGTGGGTATCCACATAAAGTGTATGGTGATAACATATAAAACACAATAAGTGATGTAAAGTGACAAATGGTCACAAGTGAATCCTGAAAGAAAAATTGAAGGAAGAAAATGTCCTAAAAAGGAAATAATATATAATATATGAACTGTCCTCTTAAATGGGTAAAATGTTCAGGTTGGTGTCCAAATCTTCTCTAGAGTTTCTGGTTTGGTGTGAATCTGTATATTGCAATTAAATCTGTGCCCGGTCTCCCAGAACTCTCACCTTACTCTTGCTAAGTAGTGCATGTAGTATGGGTGTAAGCGTCTCCCAGGAATGTATTGCTCAATCCTCTCCAGGTCCTCTCCTATGTGTCTGCTTCTTGCATTTAGTGGCCACACTGGTCCCAAAGGATAATGAACTTGATAAGTGCTCAGCGCATCATATATGTGGGGGAGGTAGAGAAGAGAAGGATACCTCCAATGGTGAAATATCATAAAAATAGGGGGATCTTTATTAAGTAGCTAAAATGGACTCTTATATAAAATAAGTGTGCAGATAACAACGAAACCTGGGGAATGCCCAGGAAAAAGGCCTCCTTACCGACCAGCCTGCAGAACAACCAAATTAACCTAACAGTATGCGTTAAAAACAGGAGTTTTGTCCGCATGCGTGAGCCACAGAGCCACGCCTAGGCACCCTGTAATCTGTGGTCCTAACACTAAACAACGAGCGTCCCCAAAGTGGAGGCACATGCATTCTAATAGATGAGGGCAGGTGGACTGAAGGGGAGCCACCCCTCCTTAAAGGTACAGGAGCACACCAAACACCCAGCATATAGCTTAATGGCTGCAAAGTTGTTGGTGCACTGCTGGACAAATATAAGCACCACAGGTGAAACAAAAACGTGTCCACCGCCCCATCTATTGCTGGCAATAGCAGTAAGTGGCATTGGAAGGCTAAAGCAGATAACAACAAAACCTGGGGAATGCAAATGCATGCGTGAGTCACAGAGCCACGCCAAGGCACCCTGTAATCTGTGGTCCCAACACTAAATAGTGAGCGTCCATCCCCACAGTGGAGGCACATGCATTCTAATGGATAGATGAGGGCAGGTGGGCTGAAGGGGAGCCACCCCTCCTTAAAGGTACAAGAGCATACCAAACACCCAAGTGTGCATGTAACTTAACAAGACGCGGCGTCTGCAGCGCCGTCTTACGTCTCCTCCGATGCCTGCCGGCTTGTGACAGTCTCGCGTAATCCACACCAAACCAGAAACTCTAGGAATTATTTGGACACCAACCTGAACATTTTACCCAGTTAAGAGCACAGTTCATACATTATATATTATTTCCTTTTTAGGACATTTTCCTTTTTCAATTTTTCTTTCAGGATTCAGTTGTGACCATTTGTCACTTTACATCACTTATTGTGTTTTATATTTTTATCACTATACACTTTGTGGATACCCACTTTTTTGAGCACTTATCACTTTTTATTGCATTTATATATTGTGTACAGTGAACACTACTAAATTCTGCAGCTTTTAAACGTATAGTTTTTATTTAACATTGGTTTACTCACAGTAGCGCAGACGGTTTCACCCTTGTCACTTCTGGTTAGTACTTGGATGGGAGACCGCTTGGGAATACCAGGTGCTGTGAATCCTGTCTACCGATCATTGTCCTAGTACTTTGGGCGATCAGGCTATGCCTTTCCTGGTGGTCGAGGAGGTTGCAAGGTCGTCCGATCTGGATTCAGCCGGACAACGCCAGGGCCGTGGCTTCAGTCTACCATCAGGTATAACGGCAGGCAGACTACCGGAGTCGCCAGATGCTGGACCAGGGCGACTGGTCTTGGTACTTGGATTCACAGGCCATGGATCTCCTGGCCGCTCATTTCAACCGCAAGAGTGTCAAAGTTCGTGGCCAGGTCTAGTGATCCTGTACAGACGCGTTGGTGGCCCTGTGATGTCTGTATAGGCGACTTTTTGCCTTTCCTTCATTGTAGTGGCTTCCTCGACTGCTCCACAGAGTGGAGGCTGAGGGGATCCTGATGATTCTAATTGTTCCAGATTGGCCTCGGCTTCCTTGGTACGCCGATCTCGGGTGCCTGTGGTGGAGGTACGCTGGTGGTTGCCAGGGCGGGAGGACCTTCTGTCTCAAGGTCCCATACATCCTCCTGTTGTAAAGTTGCTGGCTTGCACAACATGGCTATTGAAAGCCAGGTTTTAAGAGACCAGGGTCTGTCTGACTCTGTCATCTCAACCAGCACCGTAGTCTTCTTCCTGGAGGATCTACCATCGCACCTGGAAGGCCTACATATCTTGGTGCAACGGGATGGGGTGATGTCCATGGACATATTTGGTGTCCAGGGTCCTGCTGTTTTACAGCTTGGAGTGGATCTTAAAATAGTTTAAAGCACCGTTTGAGGGCAGATTTAACCACTTGCTTACTGGGCACATATACCCCCTTCCTGTCCAGGCGAAATTTCAGCTTTCAGCACTGCGTCGCTTTAAATTAAAATTTGCACGGTCGTGCGACGTGCCTCAAAAACAAAATTGACGTCCTTTTTTCCCCCACAAATGGAGCTTTCTTTTGGTGGTATTTGATCACCTCTGCGGTTTTATTTTTTGCGCTATAAACAAAAAAGTGCGACAATTTAAAAAAAAAACATAATATTTTTTACTTTTTGCTATAATAAAAATCCCATTTAAAAAAAATAAAAAGAATTTTTTCTCAGTTTAGGCCGATATGTATTCTACATATTTTTGGTAAAAAAAAAAAATCGCAATTAGCGTATAGTAATTGGTTTGCGCAAATGTTAAAGTGGCTACAAAATAAGGGATAGAATTCTGAAAAAAAAATTTTTTTTACTAGTAATACGGCGATCTGCGAATTTTGTCAAGACTGCGATATTGCGACGGACACATCGGACACTTTTGACACATTTTTGGGACCATTCACATTTATACACCGACCAGTGCTATAAAAACGCACTAATTACTGTATAAATGTGACTGGCAGGGAAGGGGTTAAAACTAGGGGGTGAGGAACAGGTTAAATGTGTATCCTGGGTGTGTTCTAACTGTGTGGGGGGAGGGGACTGACTGGGGGAGGTGACCAATGCTGTGTCCCTATGTACAAAGGACACAACATCAGTCACCTCTCCCTGACAGGACGTGGAGCTCTGTGTTTACACACAGAGCTCCACGCCCCTGCTCTAAAACTGCCGATCGCATGTACCTGACGGACATCGCGACCGCCAGGCACGCGCGTCGGCATCTCGGGGACGCGCCGGGTGCGCGCACCGCCATCGGCGCGCGCGCACCCCCCAGTGGCCGGAGAAGACGATGCCGTCTGTGACGAGACCCTTTCTCGCCCAGGTCCTGCTCTCCCGACACTCCTATGCTTCTATCGGATCAGCTTGCAGCTTGCAACATCTGATGGTCCAGTCATCCAAGATTCCGGGATCCAACCTACAGCTATGTGCCGATTGGATCCATGAAGAACACACACCAAACGAGTTGTATATGTGCTCAACCAGAACTCCACTTTATTGAAACACTCTGCTAGTTATATACAGGTTACAGCTTTGTTCAATCAAAGAACAATGAAATCTCCACCCCCTTTTTCACACACTGGGGTTTCCATACAGAGACATCTCGGTGCCTATGCACTCAGCATGACTTTACTACTTTAGAGAGGATGACATTCCTGTAGACAATGACATCAGTGAAGTTAACAGAATATGTTTCTAGCCGGCTTGTCTCCGCATAGAGAGGAGGTCATTACTACATCTGAGAGATCACACTTTTTTAGATAATGACATGCTAATCCAATACTCCTGATAATCAAAAGGCTCAAAACAGTGTTATCACACAATAGAAATGTCTAAGAGCCAACTTTAACACCTCTACACACTGTACAATGAATGTGTTTCACAAGACACTTAGCCTTTCAATAGTCCTCAAAAGTCTAATTCAATTCAATCCCCATCTACAGTAGACAGACACCTCATAATGTCCAAAGGCATCCTGCCATATGTCATATACATAATGTCTCATCTTATGTAATACATGAAGTATGATTTCATGATCCATGACACCGTCAAATGACGGCGGCTGGGATATTCAGATCCCATTTGTCGCCGTCATTTGACGATAAACGGGGATTCAAGTGGTTAAGGAGCTGTGTCCGTCCATGGACCATAAGAAAAAATAGGATACTATGTACTTGCCATAAAATCCTTTTCTCTGACGTCCATGGATGGACACAGCACCCACCCCTCCTTTTTAGGTTCGTACTGCTTGTTACGAACTGAGGCTGCATACTGCAGGGAGGAGGGTTATGTCTGGAGGGACCGCCCCCTGGGTGGGGCTGTTCAACTCTGGTAAAGTAACATGTATTTGATTATCAAACATGTTTCTGCCTAGTCCTCTCCTGTGAACAGGAACATAACCACTTGTCAAGATTTAGGGAGCTGTGTTTAGGGACAGACGTCGGAGAAAACGATTTTACGTTGAGTACAAAAAATCCTATTTTTAGTCTGTCGTACAAGAATTTTCGGAACTTTAGTAGCCTCTCATTTTTCTGTCTGATTTTTGGGTCGTGTGTACGGGCCATATGTCTTATTCCACCGGACTTGCTGTTAAGGCCCTGTTCACATTCGGGCAACTAAGAATTGTGTGCAGAATCGGTGAGATTCTGCCCACGATTCTAAATTGTGGCAAAGCACAGTGTATGTTTTGAGTGCTATTCCTGTGGAACCCCAACATGGTGCAACTTTGCTGAATGCCAAAACCTGTGCGACAAATGGGCATAGGGCAACGTATTCAAGTGCTCGATGTGTGATACACAAACATGTGTGAATCGCACTTTTAAAATTGTGTGTGGGAACCCATGTTCCTACTACATAATATATGCATGGGCCTAATATTAAAGAGGTTTCACAGCTTATTTAAGCCACTTCTTCAGTTCTGTAGAAGTGGCTTGGATACGCTGCAAAATCTCTTTAAAATTATGGAGCATATCCAGTTCACTGTGACGAACTACTACTTGCGATTAGCCTTTGTGTTGTGAAGCAGGGAAGAGTACTTTGGTCTAAGTAGAAAAGCAGGAAATGGCACACCAATGATGCGAGATCCTATCCAACTCTATTTCTATAGGTCAGATTAAATTCATTATTTTCTACAAAAAATACCCCTGAATGACAACGTGAGAAGAAGTTTGTTTGAAATCTTTTCAAATGTATTAAAAAAAATCACATGTACAGAAGTATTCACAGCCTTTGCTCAATACTTTGTTGAAGCACCTTTGGCAACAATTGCAGCCTCACGTCTTTTTGGGTATGATGCTACTAGCTTGGCACACCTATTTTCGGGCAGGTTATCCCATTCTTCTTTGCAGGACCTCTCAAGCTCCATCAGGTTGGATGGGGAGCGTCATGCACAGCCATTTTCAGATCTCTCCAGAGATGTTCAATTGGGTTCAAGTCTGGGCTCATTCTGACTAGTCTCCCAGTTCCTGCCTATGAAAACATCCCCACAGCATGATGCAGCCACCACCATTCTTTACTGTTCGGATGATATTGGGCAGGTAATGAGCGGTGCCTGTTTTTCTCCAAACATGGAGCTTGCCAAAGAGTTCAATCTTTGTTTCATCAGACCAGAGAATAGTGATTCCTTTTTAGGTGTCTTTTGGAAAACTTTGGATGGGCTGTCATGTGCTTTTTACTGAGGAGTGACTTCTGTCTGGCCACGCTACCATAAAGGCCTTTGGAGTTGAGCCCCTGTACACACCAAACTAAATCTAGACATGAGAAGGCATAAAATGTATGACTAGAGGAACCCATTCCTCGCAGTACGCTGGAAGCAACTAGAACCTGTAGCCCGGCGGACCATGAGGGATGTGTATGGTGAAGAGCAAATCAGAAACATAGGACAGTATTCTAGCAATATAAAATATCAGGTGCACACTAGCGAGGCCAGCTAGTCCAGCCCATATATAGACATGCAACAATGAGTACCAGCATTTCCGAAAATATACAAAAACAACCCCAAACAAAATCTTCTGAACAACCCATCCCACCCTAACCCTCCCAGCTCCCAAACATATGAATGAATGAATGAATGAAAACTTATATAGCGCTGCACATGTGAACTGAATCGCCTCTGGGCGCTTGTTGTTCCTGTCTCCTTTGATATCAAAAGAGATGAGTCTTGATCTTTCTCCTGAATGCTAAGTAGTTCTCCTCCAACCGAATATTGGTTTGTAAAGCGTTCCATTGTCTGGGACCTTGGACCGCGAATCTTCTATCTCCTTTGGACTTGTAATTGGCTTTCGGTATCTGGAGTAGATTTAGGTCGGTGGATCGCAAGATGCGATTGGGGTTATGAACTTTTATTTTTTCGCACAGATATTGCGGAGCATTCCCATGGATACATCTATGCTTTAGACAGAGTGCTTTAAAAGCAATTCTGTCTTTAACTGGCAACCAGTGAAGGGATCTCAACGAAGGTGAGATGGATTCCCAGGGTTTTTTCCCAGTCACAAGTCTCGCAGCCGTGTTTTGAACGACTTGCAGACGAGCGATTTGGTACTTCGGGAGTCCGAGGTAAAGGGCATTTGCATAGTCCAGTCTGGAGTTAACAATTGTTCCCACCACGACTGCTACGTCTTCTCTAGGAATGAAAGGAATAAGTCTGCGTAGTAGGCGCAGCAGATGGTGAGATCCGCTGACTACTGACCCTATTTGTGCGTCCATTGTCATGTAGGAGTCGAAGATGACCCCAAGACTTTTGACTTTGGCGCTAGGGGTGATGAATTTACCCAGAATGGGCGGGGGGGTTCAAGTTGTTGCTGGTTGGTTCCTACGCTTGGCGTGAAACAGGAGAAGTTCTGTTTTCGCTCCGTTGAGTTTAAGATAACTCTTGGTCATCCAGTCCTCTATCAAAGAGAGGCATTTCTCTAGATTGAGGTGGTGATCCTTTTTATTGCAAATGCGGAAATACAGTTGCGTGTCGTCTGCATATGAGTGATAGAGCAGTTTTTGACTGCTGATGATTTCAAAAAGAGGACGCAGATAGATGTTGAATAACACCGGCGACAGGGGGGATCCTTGAGGGACTCTGGATGATACTGTCCGTTTTTCAGAAGTGAAAGGTCCTAACTTCACTATTTGCGATCGGTTTTCCAAGAAAGAGGAGAACCAGGATAGATCGCCTTCTGCGACTTTGGCTACTTCAGCTAGCCGAGTCAATAGAAGCTTGTGGTCTACTGTGTCGAAGGCTGCGCTTAGGTCCAACAGAACCAGAAGACAAGATTCTCCTTCGTCTGCGGCCTCGAGGACGTCGTCCCATATCTTGAACAATGCGGTTTCTGTCCCGTGTCCGGGCCGGAATCCCGATTGATATGGATCAAGTAGGTTGTGGGTATCTAGATGCTGTTGCAGCTTTTGTACCACTACTTTCTCCATGACCTTAGAAAGAGAGTTTAGGCCTGTTATGGGACAGCGGTGAAGTGGATCCTTGGGGTCCAGGGTGGGTTTCTTCAAGGTGGGTCTAATTATACCCTCCTTCAACTGGGCAGGCACTATGCCCTCCCTGAAGGATTGGTTAATAAGCTGCGTGATAGGAGGTGCCAGGATGTCGGCGCATTCCTTCAGCAGTTTGGTGGGAATGATATCATTCGGCGCAGTGCTGTTACGCAGAGTACCGGTGATATTTTTAATGTCATGGGTAGAGATGGTTCCAGCGTGAACTTACCTGGTTGTGGCGAGTTACTGCCGGTGTTATGTGAATAATTACTGGGGGGGCTGTGGGGGGAGTTGTTCTGCTCAATGCTTTGCCGGATTCCCTCAATTTTATTAATGAAGTAATCCGATAATTCATTGCAAAATTCTTGTGAGTCCGAATTGGGGGCTTCAAGACATCCTGGATTCATGGTCTGAGTGACCAACTTGAAGAGCTCGCGGGGGCGGTTGAGGGCATTGTTGATGGCCTCAGAAATTTTTTTTTTCTTGGCATCGAAGATTTCCTTGTGGTATTTTCTGGTTATTTCCTTGTAGATGGAGAGGTTCTCATCTGATGAACTTCTCTTCCAGGCGGCTTCTGCCCTTCTGCGCTCTTGCTTCAGTAACGCCAGTTGGTTGTTGAACCAACCTGCGTTATTTTTCCGGATGTGGGTTTTACGTTTCGGCGCTATTAAGTCGGCTGACTGTAATAGTGCTGTGTTTATGCCCTCCAGTGTTTCCTCAGCCTTTTGATGCGGCTGAATTGTTTTTATTTTTTCCCTTAACGTGGCTTTGAAGAATTCCGAATGGAGCTTCTTCTGACATCTAGTCCAGTGTGTAGTCACTGGATTTGATGTTTTTATTAAGGGGGGGAATTCGGGAATAATGAATTTAATTGCATGGTGATCTGTCCATGGCAATGGTTCATTTTCCAAGATTTTTATTTCCAGATCGTGTCTGAAAATAAGATCGAGTGTGTGACCTGAAGCATGTGTGGGCCCACATACTAATTGCTGAAGCCCTAATCCTTCCAGGTGGTCAATGCAGGCGTCGGCAACGGGGTCTTGCGGGGAGTTGGCCCAGAGGTTGAAATCCCCGAGCAGCAAAAGGTGTTTGCTGTTCAGGGTATAGGTGGAGATAAAGTCCGCCAATGAAGCGAGAAGCTGCGATTTTGGGCCGGGTGGCCTATAGCAGAGTAGAATCCGGACGGTCTCCTGGGAGTTTGCTTGCATTTGTAGAGTAAGGGTTTCCATGAATGGAAGAGGATTTTGAAGGACTGGTTTTGTGATCGCAAGATGCGTCTTATGGATCACCGCCAATCCTCCTCCTTTTTGCCCTATTCTGTTTTCCGTTATAATACGGTAGTTTTCTGGCACCAATTCTCCTAGAATGGTGTTACAGTCGGCTGTAAGCCAGCTCTCTGTAATAAAGAGGCAGTCTAAATCGTGTTGTAGGATGAAATCATGGATTTCTAATCGGTGTTTTGCTGCCGATCTAGTTTTGATCAAAGCACATGATATGTGCTTAGGTTGGGGCAAACGGCAGAGACCTTTGATAATTGATCTTCGATCGATCCTCAATGGGCGCTCAGTTTGGAGGGCTTTTTTGGTGCAGGCTGGTAGTATTGCGGCAAATCGACTCAGACCCCACATGGCCTCTGCCGAGTATTGCAGATTAACCATGGTCGCCAAACACCAGGAGGGGGGGGGGAAGGATTGTCAAGGATTGATTGAATCCTCTATCCTGGCTTGGTCCAGAGGAAGGCAAAAAAAACCCTGCCCGTGCTATGCCAATATGCAACGACAGGGAAAAAAAATTCCTTCCTGACCCCTTGATAGGCGATCGGGCGAACCCTGGATCAAGTTGTAATGGTGTTGAGATTTGGGGCTGGGTGTAGTAAAATGGCCTGCCGATCGGCAGCAGGATCCAGGCTGGTAAAGCTCCCAGGTTGGGTGGATCGGTGCTACCGTTGGGGCCAGGATTGATAGACCGGGGTGTGAGGTACTTTCCTGGGGGTATGGGGTGGGTTTCTAGTCCGTTTTGGGACTTTGGTGGTGGTTGGAGGGGGTAAGAAGCAGCGCGCCACTAGGCCGCGAGTGTAGCCACGGCCTTTCCTAGATAGCGGCTGCCGCGATTGGTTCCAGGCCGGCGCGGAAGTATCGAAGAAACGGCAGAAAATTGCAAGGATTGCAGGGATAGGTGGCGGATGGGTAGCTTGAGAGGGGCTGGTAGTGTGGGGGTATAGGAGGGGAGATGTGGATAGGGGGAGAGCCGAGGCTTTAAGTGGCAGCAGCGGCTTGTCCTAAAAAGGACGGCCACCTGCAGCCTCAGTGGATGGCTTACCTGCTGGAGAGGGGTGAAGGAGGGAAGCCAGGGGGGTCAGGTAAAGCCGGGGGAAGCCAGGTGGTGAATTGCTGGAGGGATAGAGCAAGCCTACCTAGCAGTCTGCCTGTCACTATCTGCCTGTCTGGTCCCTGGCAGGTGGAGGAGGTGGTGTAGATGGCCCCTATGTCAGGGGCTTATCTTGAGGCTCCGGAGGGAGAGGAGAGAACCAGGGGATCCAGGGGCGGCTCGAGGTCAGAGCGGATCTGACAGCAGAGGCTGATGCTGGGAGAGGAAAGCCCTGCCTATCTGGCTCCAGGAGCAGTACGTCCTACTGTTAGGACGCACGCCGATTACTACTGGAGTCGGTTCAAGCCCTGGGGAGGAGTCACTCTTTCAGACTCAATCCTGGAGAGCAGAAAATAATAGTTTCTTTATCGTACATCACGGGACACAGAGGAGCATAGTAATTACTATGTGGGTTATAGAGTCTACCTCAGGTGTGGACACTGGTGTAATCAATTAGACAGGAAGTTCCCTCCCTATATAACCCCTCCCATACTGGGAGTACCTCAGTTTTTTCATCAGTGTCTAAGGTGTTGGTCACGAGTGAACATGTGCTGTTAGGAGCTCCACTGGAGGGATCCATGCTGGATGTAAAAAGCCTCCATAAATCCGGATCCGTCCAAGGTGCTTCATAGCCAAAGTGGACGGTACCCGGGCCCTGGTTGAGACGAACGGGGCTTTGCCTGTAATGCTCCTCTTTTGAGGGCTGGATCCTGATTACTCAGTACTTTGGTCAATTTCCTAATACCAAAAGTTTACTGACAGGGTGCGATATGGGTCCAGGGGTGTGGTGTTCCTGTCCATGGACCCCGGTCCATGAAGGTCTGCAGACTTTGCTCTCCGTGATGGGTGAAGATTGGACTGTCTGTGTGTGCAGAGTCCTGTGGCGTTGGATCAGGTAAGTGAAGGTGCTTTAGGACTTGGTCCTGAAAGTATCCTTCCTTTTTTGAGCCATTATGCTTGCCTAAGCTATCTGTCTGTGCCTCTCTAACATTGTCCTGAATGCTGTGGGGAGGAGGGGTGTCTATGCTCAGTCACTTAGCCCCTCCTGTACAGGTTTAGCAGAGTAAGGTTGTCCACAAGTTTTGGTCACAGTTTGTCTTACCTGGTCCTCACATGGTAGCTGCGGTAGCTCCAACCTTGTGCACAGGCGCGCGTGCGGCTACGTGTGCGCGCGTGCGGCTACGTGTGCGCGCGCGCAGCCTCGTGATGCACGCCTGGCGGCAGCGTGCGCGCGCAAAGGGTTCCATCTTAGCTATTCTCTACGAGGCTTGAGATTCCAGGACAGAACAGGTCAGGTGACTTGCACCTAGTCCATAAAAGCTCAAGTCCACTTCACCCATCCGACTGACAGTGGACACAGATAATACTTGTGCACAAGTTTCAGTATTATTGCTGGTTGTTGGACAGTGACACTTGCTTAAGGCGCATAGTGGGCTCTGCACCTTGCCGACCATCAAATAGCAGCGTCAGTGCTGGTCTATAGGTCCGCAAGTGGTTGCACCTGTTGTGAGTACCTCGGCTTTATTATGGCTAAAGGCTCAGGGACTAGAAGTACAAAGAGATCTAAGGGATCGCCATCAGGCTCGGAGGATCTCGGGCATGCTCCTGTGGCTATTTCCTCTCCTAATAAATTGGAGGAGGCCCAGAGTGAACCATCAGGGCTGTCAGGTGCCTCATCTGCCCTTGTCCCGCCTGCTCCAGTTTTTGTGACACAGGAGGCTTTGGCCTCAGCCATGGGTGGTCTGGAGCAGAGATTAGCGACCTTGATTGCATCCCCTCTCTCAAGAGAAAAACACACAAGGTCTCCCTCTCCCTCTGCAGAGTTCCTCAGCGCGGAACAACTATCCTCAGAAGAGGTGGATTTACCCTCTGGGGACCAGGCAGAGGGTCATTCAGAGGTCTCGGACTCTGAGGATTCCACCCTGGGGGAACCATTTTGGGCGTCAGTCCGAGAAATTGTGGGTCCAGTCCCTCACGGAGATGGTCCGTTCGGCCTTCAAGTTGCCCCTTTCAGAGCCAGCATCAAGTTCAGTCTCTTCTTTAGGCTCTTTAAAAGCTTCTCAAGCTAACTTTTCCTTCCCGGTTCATCCCTTACTGGAAGGACTTATCTACAAGGATTGGGAACATCCGGATAGATTTTTTCTTCCTCCTAAAAAGTTTTCGGTTTTATACCCAATGGGGGAACAATTCACTAAAAATGGGGTATCCCCACAGTGGATGCAGCCGTGTCCTGCGTAAACAAGACCTTGACCTGTCCAGTAGACAACGTTCAGGTGTTTAAAGACCCGACAGACAAAAGATTAGAGACGCTGTTAAAGGCCTCGTTTCCTACAGCTAGAGGGGTAACCCAGCCTGCAATTGCAGCTATTGGTGTTTGCCAAGCCTTAAAAGACCAGTTAAAAGGGGTCTTGAAGGATATCCCGACTCAACAGGCTCAGGAATTGGCTGACTTTCCTAAAGCATTATGCTTTGCCATAGATGCTATCAAGGACTCTATACAACAGTCCTCCCGTCTCACTCTCTCTTTGGTTCATATGCGCAGATTACTCTGGTTAAAGAACTGGTCGGCTGAAACCCTGTATAAGAGGTTAACTGGCAGGGTTTCCCTTTCATGAAGAGCGTTTATTTGGGGAAGATCTGGATGCATACATTCAGAAAATTTCCAGTGGCAAGAGCACACTGTTACCAGTAAAGAAAAGGTTTAGGGGTCCTCCCTCCTTTTAAAAAATCTTCCTCTCCTAGCCCTAGTACTTGCGCTACCAGGCAGTTCGGAGGGCCTCCCGGACAGTTTAATACAGGGAAGCCGTAGGGCCAGCCTCAGGCTTCCAAGAAGCTTTGGAACCATAAGCCAGTCAAGCCAGCATCTAAGTCGGCATTATGAAGGTTCACCCCCACTCAGCAGGGTGGGGGGAGGACTTCAGCTGTTTGCGGAGGCTTGACAAGGGAGGATCCAAGACAGTTGGATTCTCTCTACGGTTTCCGAGGGCTACAAGCTGGAGTTGGGCGAATTTCCTCCACCTCGCTTCTTGGCCTCAAGCGTCCCGAAAGATCTGGGAATAAGAAGGTCCCTGGCCATGGCCTTGGATCATCTATTATCCCAAGGGGTAATCGAGGAACTGCCACTGGAAGAACAAGGTTTGGGGTTTTATTCAAATCTTTTTACCGTCCCTAAACCAAACGGAGGTGTAAGGCCCATTCTGGACCTCTGGGCCTTAAACAAGTTCCTAAAGGTCCAGTCTTTCCGGATGGAATCAATCCGGTCAGTGGTTGCCTCCTTACAAGGGGGGGAGCTTCTGGCGTCCATCGATATAAAGGACGCATACTTACACATTCCCATCTTCCTCAACCATCAGAAGCTGTTGCGCTTCACGGTAAATCAGCGCCACTTTCAATTCGTGGCCTTACCTTTTGGTTTGGCCACCGCACCTCGTGTATTCACGAAAGTACTGGCCCCACTATTAGCTAATCTAAGGTCTCAAGGCATTTCTATAATAGCCTATCTAGACGATCTGTTGTTGGTAGACCGTTCAGTTGCCGATCTAAGCTCAGCAGTGCACAGAACCGTGGAATTCCTAGAATCCATGGGTTGGGTTCTCAACCTAAACAAGTCGGCCTTAGTGCCGGTGCAAGGGCTTGAGTATTTGGGTCTACTTGTAGACACAGACCAAAGAAAGATCTTTCTTCCCCAGAGAAAGGTCGATGCTTTAAGGGAACTAGTTCAGCTAGTCAGGTCAAGGCGTCTGTCCTCTATTCGCCTTTGTATGCGGCTACTGGGGAAGATGGTAGCCTCTTTCGAGGCTGTCCCATTCGCTCAGTTCCACTCAAGCGGACTTCAACACGCCATCCTGTCTGCCTGGAACAAAAAGGTTCAGGCCTTAGACCTCCCCTTGTCCCTCTCCCGGACAGTCCGGCAGAGCCTTTGTTGGTGGCTGGTTCCCCAGAACTTACTAAGAGGGAAGTCCTTTGTGACCACAGATGCCAGTCTTCTGGGCTGGGGTGCAGTCCTGGAGGGCCTGTCTCTCCAAGGAAGATGATCAATCACCGAGAGGTAGTTACCTATCAACCTGCTAGAGATTCGGGCAGTCCATCTAGCCCTGTCGGCGTGGACGGACAGGTTGAGGGGTCTCCCAGTCCGGATTCAGTCCGACAATGCCACGGCTGTGGCGTACATAAATCACCAGGGGGGCACAAGGAGTAGTGCAGCCCAAAGAGAGGTGAATCGAATTCTGACCTGGGCGGAAAAATATGTCCCCTGCATATCTGCGGTTTTTATTCCGGGGATAGTCAATTGGCAGGCAGGCTACCTAAGCCGCCAACAATTGCTCCCAGGGGAGTGGACTCTTCACCCCGACATCTTCCAGGCCATATGTCAGAGATGGGGAACACCAGATGTGGATCTCTTTGCATCGAGGTTCAATGCGAGGGTGAACAACTTTCTGTCCCGGACAAGGGATCCACTCGCTTGCGGCACAAATGCGCTGGTGTTTCCATGGGACCAATTCTCCCTAATGTATGCGTCCTCCACTGCAATTGGTACCCTGCCTCCTTCGCAGGATAAGGTCGGAAGAGAAACCAGTGATTCTGGTCGCCCCGGCGTGGCCCAGAAGGGCCTGGTACACAGAAATTGTAAGGATGTCCGTGGGGCATCCGGGGACCCTTCCGATTCGTCCAGACCTACTGTCTCAGGGATCAATATTCCATCCTTCCTTACCGTCTCTAAGTTTAACGGTTTGGCTGAGCCCCATATCCTAAATGGAGGGGTCTCTCTAATTCAGTAGTGTCTACTTTGATTAATACCAGAAAGCCAGCATCCAGGCTTATTTATTACAGAGTTTGGAAATCTTATATGGCCTGGTGCGAAACCAGGGGGTGGCATCCCCGGAGGTTTCTCAGTAGCAGAATTCTGGATTTTCTGCGGATGGGGGCAGACTTGAAGTTGGCCCTAGAACACCATTAAGGGCCAGCGCTCGGCCTTATCAATTTTGTTTCAAAGGCCACGGCTACACATTCTCTGCTCAAAACCTTTTTTACAAGGTGTGATCCCGATTAATCCTCCAGTCAGGACCCCCTTGTATCCGTGGGATCTGAATCTGGTCCCGTCTGCCTGGCAGAAGCAACCTTTTGAGCCTTTGGCTCACATTCCATTGGTCCTTCTGCCCAGGAGGTAGTTTTCTTGATAGCCATAACCTCTGCTAGGAGGGTATCGGAGTTGGCGGCCTTATCTGGTAAGGAACCATACCTTATTCTCCATAAGGTCTGAGTGGTCCTATGGCCTCACCCGGTTTTCCTCCCTAAGGTTGTTGCTAACTTTTTATCAAGGTCTAGTTCTCCCTTCTTTTTTCTCAGAACCTAGTTCTGCAAGGGAGAAGCCATTGCATACCCTAGACTTAGAACAGTTCTGCCTTAGGGCTGCTGCTCAGATCCGGAAAACGGGTATGTCGTTTATCCTGCCAGAATGTCCCAGATGTGGGCAGGCAGCGTCGAAATCCACTATCTCCAAATGGATTCGACAGATGGCTTAAGGGGAGAGGTTCCCCCGTTTAAGGTTAAAGCACATTCCACTGCAGCAGTGGGTACTTCCTGGGTAGTGCATCACCAAGCCTACTTGGCTCAGGTCTGCATGGCAGCGGCGTGGTCGTCTGTCCATACTTTCACAAAATTTTACCAATTGGACATAAGGAAGGTGGGGAAAGCGCCTTTGGGCGCAGTGTGCTGCAGGCTGCAGTTTTGATTCCTCACGTCTGATGGCGGCCTGCGTTGTTTGTGTCTCCCTCCCCTCAGTAAGCATTGCTTTGGGACGTCCCACATAGTAATTACTATGCTCCTCTGTGTCCCGTGATGTACGATAAAGAAAATAGGATTTTTTATAACAGCTTACCTGTAAAATCCTTTTTTCTTGGAGTACATCACGGGACACAGAGCTCCCATCCCTCTTGTTTGGGGATATTGGGACACTTATTGCTTTGCTACAAAAACTGAGGTACTCCCAGTATGGGAGGGGTTATATAGGGAGGGAACTTCCTGTCTAATTGATTACACCAGTGTCCACACCTGAAGGTAGACTCTATAACCCACATAGTAATTACTATGCTCCTCTGTGTCCCGTGATGTACTCCAAGAAAAGGATTTTACAGGTAAGCTGTTATAAAAAATCCTATTTTTGTTGCCCAAACCAAAACGGCAAGGTGGGGTGACCATGATACAGACCCCCAAACAACAGATCTTGAGAAGCGGTAAAGTTCCATAGAGGCAGGCCGCCATACGTAACCGCACATAATGGATATAGTAAGTGACCCCGAGGGGGGGGGGGGGGGATTTAAAAGATAACAGGTTAAAACGTTCAAAAAATTTGTAAAAAAGTAAATGTAACATCAGGAACAAGGTGATAACATCCATCCAGGCTGAACAGATAGTATGCAAACAATGGCAATGAGTGTTGCCCACCACCCCAAATTAATTGAAAAAAGGGGAGCGAAAAGATTGCAGGGGAGGAGGCATCCAGGCCCACTCATGCTCCGCCCGCCGCTGTTAAGGATAGAATACTCATTATGTTCACTTTCAGCGCAGAGGTGACATCTTCGGACGTGGTTATTGCATTCCGGATGTCTCAGGGTGTCCACCAAGTGAGATGCCTCCTTAGGATCCGTAAAAAAGTAGGCCTTGCCCTGGTAAATGATTCTTAGACGAACCGGATACAACATGCCGTAGGGGAGATGAAGCTCACAGAGCCTGCGTTTAATGGCCAGGAAAGTGACCCTTTGCTTTTGTGTAGCTTCTGAGAAGTCAGGGAAAATGGTTATTCCGCTCCCATTAAAGGGCACCCTTCCCTTCTCCCTGGCGAGAAGGTGGAGGCGCCAAATGTGGAGATCAGCCATCTTTCCATAAACGCTTCTGGGGTCTTACCCTCAGACCCTTCCTGGGAATCCCAGGAAGCGGAGGTTGCTCCTCCGTAAACAGTCCTCCATATCAGTGAGCCTATCTGCCATGTAGTCCTGTGCCTGGCACAGCTCCCTAACATAGCCCTGTAATGGACAGGTCTCATCCTCTAATGCCCAATGCACTGCTCAGCATTTGACACTATATTGCGGAGGTTGTTAACATTCTGCTTCAGAAAGTATAAGTCTTAATGGAGTCCATTTGAGTGGTCAGGGATGCATGGCTATGCTGGATTGCCGCCATGATCTGATACAGGGAAGGTTCTGAATGACCTGCATCAGCAGCATCCATGTTGGAGATATCAGGATAAAATCCCCCAGCCCATGATATAAGGAGTGGGTCTTCTAGGCTCAGAGCAGGGGGGAACACTGTGACTCACCTCTCCCTGCAGGCTTCTGCCTCGGCGCTGATGAGGGGGATGGCTGGCTGCGTGTGTCTGCAGCATGGTGACCGGCGCCATCTTGCCCCACTTTACATGCTGGCGGTGGTGGGATGAATCCTGGGGCTTCCTCCATCGGCCAACGGAGCTCAATCTAAGCACGTCCTCACATCCCGGTCGCTGGCCATGCCTGTCTCTGCTAAAGGTTACTGCTTCCTTTCACCTTAAAGGGGTGGTAAAGTCTATTTATTTTTTTAATATCATACACGTCATATTTGCCTCCTCTGTGGGTTTTGCACAGAGTGGCCCCGATCCTCTTCTGGGGTCCCGCAGAGGTGCTCCTGGCTCCTCCCCGCAATTGAGTGCCCTGACAGAAGAGTGCTTTCCCTGGGGGCACTCGTGTGGGTGCGCTCCTGAGCCATGCTGCTGCACTTATTGACACAGACAACAGGACCCGGCTCCCGCATAATTGGATTGACAGCAGTGGGAGCCAATGGCTGCACTGCTATCAATCTATCCAATCAGGACTCAAGGCACCGGTTGGAGCTGGTGTGCTTGTCCCCGTCGCTGGAAAGATCAGGTTCAGGTAAGTAAAAGCGGTGGCCCTGGGGGGCTGCTGCATCTCAGGAGGTTCTTCCCCTTTAAGGTATTGTAAAGGTAGAAGGTTGTTTTTATCTTAAAGGGGTGTTCCAGCCAAAAATTGTGTTTAAAAGTCAGCAGCTACAAAAAGTGTAGCTGCTGGCTTTTAATAAACACTCACTTACCTGCTCCTGCGTTCCAGCAACGCGCCGACCGGGGCACTGCTCCTCTCCCCCCCCTCCCCAGCCGGCGTCTCCATCCCGACTGTGGGCACCCAGCCGTGACAGCCTTCGGCTTCATGGCCGGGCACCCACTGCGCATGCGCGCGTGGCTCGCCGCTGATTGGAGAGGCGATCGCATGGGACCTGTCATGTGTCCCAGGTGATCGCCTACAGGGAGGGGCTGGTGTAGGTGATTAAGGCTTAATCGCCTAACCAGCCCCTCGGCGGAAGCAGAAAGTGGGACAGGAAGTCCCACTCCTACTGAAGCCCCCACTCCCCCCCCCCAAAAAAAAAATTACATGCCAAATGTGGCATGTAAGGGGGAGGGGAAGGGGATTAAACAAAAGTAATTTTTTAGGGTGGAACTCCTCTTTAATGCATTCTATGCACTCAACAGGGGGGATGGACCCAAGAAGAGAAGGATCTGGGCTGCTTTTTGCAAAACTACTACAGAGCAGGTAAGTATGACGTATGTGTTTTTTTTCACTGATAAAAAACAAAACTTTAGTATCGCTTTAATGCATAGAATGCATTAAGGTGAAAAACCTTGAGGGTTTACAACCCCATTAACCACTTAAGGCCCGCCTCCTGCAGATATACGTCGGCAGAATGGCACAGCTGGGCACAAGCACGTACCTGTATGTCCTCTTTAAGTGCCCAGCCGTGGGTCGCAGGCGCGCGCCTGCAAACCGGTCCGAAGCTCCGTGGCTGCGGGTCCCGCGGACCCGATCGCCGCTAGAGTCCCGCGATTGGTCCCCGGAGCTGAAGAACGGGGAGAGCTGTGTGTAAACACAGCTTCCCCGTTCTTCACTGTGGCGCTGTCATTGATCATGTGTTCCCTAATATAGGGAAACACTATTAATGACGTCACACGTCCAGCCCCGCCCCCTACAGTTAGAAACACAGATGATGTCACACTTAACTGCTTCAGCGCCTCCTAGTGGCAATGGTCCCAAAATTGTCCAATGTGTCCATAATGTCGCAGTCACAAAAAAAACTGCTGATCGCCGCCATTAGTAGTAAAAAAAAAATATATATATATATATATATATATATATATATATATATATATATATATATTTTTTTTACTACTAATGGCGGCGATCAGCAGTTTTTTTTTGTGACTGCGACATTATGGACACATTGGACAATTTTCCTCTTTAAGTGCAAGTGCAATAAGTAATAAGCGTTTATAGATTGGTTTGAGCAAAATTTATAGCGTTTACAAAATAGGGGATAGTTTTATTGCATTTATTATATAAAAAAAAAAAAAAAAAATATATATATATATATATATATATATATATATATATATATATATATATTTTTTTTTTTTTTTTTTTTTTATAAAAATGCAATAAAACTATCCCCTATTTTGTAAACGCTATAAATTTTGCTCAAACCAATCTATAAACGCTTATTGCGTTTTTTTTTTTTTTTTACCAAAAATAGGTAGAAGAATACGTATCGGCCTAAACTGAGGAACAAATAAATGTTTTATATATTTTTGGGGGATATTTATTATAGCAAAAAGTAAAAAATATTGATATTTTTTTCAAAATTGTTACTCTATTTTTGTTTATAACGCAAAAAATAAAAAACACAGAGGTGATCAAATACCACAAAAAGAAAGCTCTATTTGTGGGGAAAAAAAAGACGCCAATTTTGTTTGGGAGCCATGTCGCATGACCGCGCAATTGTCAGTTAAAATAACGCAGTGCCGAATTGCAAAAACTGGCCAGGTCCTTTACCTGCCTAAAGGTCCAGGTCTTAAGTGGTTAATGAATATCTCAGCCCATGGAAAAAAAAAATTATATGTTGTAAGCTTGTCCTGGAATGTGGTGGCTATGTTTTCTTTAAAAAAAATTAAGCTTAACCACCTCAACTTCGGAAAGTTTTAATCCCTTCATGACCAGGCCATTTTTTTGCTATTCAGCACTACGATAATTTAACTGGTAATTGTGTGGCCATGAGTGCTGTACCCAAACATAATTTTATATAATTTTTTTCACACAAATAGAATTTTCTTTTGGTGGTTTTTGTTTACCACTGCATTTTTTTTATTTTTTATAAGAACAAGAGACCATTTTTTTTTCTTTTTAACCACTTGCCGACCTGGCGCTCAGTTTTACTGTGGCAACATGGCTCGGCTAGTCGAAACAACGTTATGTTACGTCGCTTCGCCCTGTGGCCACTACGGGTGCGCCCGTAGCCGATGCGAGTGCCCGGCGGACTCGATGACTGCCGGGCACCCGCAATCGCTCGTGACACAGCGATAACCGGAATCTGTGATCCCTGTTCTTTCAGGGGAAAAATTACTGATCCTGTGTTCATACAAAGTATGAACAGTGATCTGTAATTTCCCCTAGTAAGTCCCATCCACTTTCAGTTAGAACACAGAGAGGGAACACAGTTAACCCCTTGATCTCCCCCTAGTGTTAACCCCTTCCCTGCCAGTGACATTGTTACACTAATCATTTTTTATAGCACTGATCGCTGTAAAATTTCAATGGTCCCAAAAATTTCTCAAGTGTCCGATCTGTCTGCCATAATGTTGCAGTCCCGATAAAAATCTGATTGCCACCATTACTAGTAAAAAAATAAATAAGTTAACCAAAATTTAAACCACAGAGGTGATCAAATACAACCAAAAGAAAGCTCTATTTGTGGGAAAAAAAGGACCCAAATGTTGTTTTTGTACAGTGTCACATAACTGCACAATTGTCAGTTAAAGCGATGCAGTGCCAAATTGTAAAATGTGCTCTGGTCAGGAAGGGGGTAAAATCTTCTGGGGCTGAAGCAGTTAAAAAAATGTATATTTATAAAACCTTTCCAAAAATATAAAATGTTTTCATAAATTTTGGCCAAAATGTATTCTGCTATGTCTTTGATTAAAAAAAATGTAAATTTATTTAATATTCTACTTGTGGTAGTGATCAGCGACTTATAATGGGACTGTGTATGAACCGACACTGTCCTCACCAGTGACACTAATACAGTGATCAGTGATAATACTCAGGGCAGCCATCAGAAATTTTACGCAGCTTTACACCTGATTCCCTAGGTTCTGACGACCAACGTGACCAAAATCACCAAATCCACCAACAGGTCAGCGGGTGTATATATTTGCCATTTGGAGGGGGGGGGGTAAAACCCCTTAAATGATCTGTTTTTTCCCCTCAACCGCTCCCTCTTTAACTGCAGTGACCAGGGGTGTACACATGTTGCAGCCGAAGCAGAAATTATACGAACTGTCATACTTAACAGGTGTAGTGCCTACCAAACATGACCCATTCAGGTGAATGGGGCTACCCTGCAAATCCATCCGCTTTAACGCCTTTGCCACTGTACTGCACAAGGTTGCAGGGTGCTTGCAGAGCAGCCCCATTCACTTGAATGGATCATGCTTGTTAGGTGTTACACCTGTTAAGTATGACAGGGTGTTTAATTCCTGCTGAGACATGTGTACACCCCTGGCCACTGCAGTTTCAGGTGGTGCAGTTGGAGGTTGGTTAAAAACAGGGCTCAAGTATGGGGTTTTACTGTGCCCAAACTGCAAATTTAAGCAAGCTCTTGCTGTCCTGTGTTCCCCATCATTGTTGCTTTTTAGGGGACCCCTGGGAGGACAGAGAGGGTTGCCGTGGGAGGAGGACAGACGAAAATGGATGCCCTGGGAAGACACTGCATCTTTTGATTGGGGGGGGGGGGGGGGTTGTAAGAGGATACGTGCTTGGTGGGTGCTTTGGGAGGGGAGAGGACTTGTGCAAGTGAGGGGGGGTCAGTTACATTGATTTCTTCTGCAAGCCCAGTAGTTTGCTGTGATCTTTTCCTGTTTACTGTTTGGAGGTTGAACCAAACAGTGATGGAAGTGCAAAAAAATGATTCGATTTGAGTTTGGAAAAGAGAATTTTTGGAATGACAGTATTGAGCACAGAGCTAAAACCTACAAGCCCTACACATGCATACATACTTGAGGAGGCACGATTTTTTAGGATGTAGTGCAGCCCCATATAGGCAGCATCTTCCACTGACCCGTTTTTCTTCATAGGCATTTTGACACTAGGTTCTTCTCCTTTGGATCCCAACAGATTCCAAGATTTAATATGCAGGGTACATACAAAGCAATATATACTGAAAGGAGCTTATGAGAAAGGTGCTAAACATTTTGGAGCAGTCCAAATGAGGAGAAGAGAGTCTCCCAGATGCCTTGTGAAAAACTCACTAAATGAGATGCATGCTTAACCACTTAAGGACCGGACCAAAATGCTGCTAAATGACCAAAGGTGTTTTTACAATTCGGCACTGCGTCGCTTTAACAGACAATTGCGCGGTCGTGCGACGTGGCTCCCAAACAAAATTTGCGTCCTTTTCTTCCCACAAATAGAGCTTTCTTTTGATGGTATTTGATTACATTGAGCAACATTTTTGAAAAAAAAATCTATATTTTTTTACTTTTTGTTATGAGAAAAATCGAATAAACTAAATGTCAGTCAAACATTTAGGCCAAAATCTATTCAGCCACGTGTCTTTAGTAAAAAAAAATCGCAATAAAAAAAAATTAGCTACCTAGCAGCAACAGCGACACTAATACAGCGATCAGAAAAACTATCGCTTAGGGACGCTGGCAATAGGGGGTGAAAGGGTTAACTAGGACGTTGATCAAGGGGTTAAAACTTTATATGGCGGGGTATGGGGCTACCCTGGACCCAACACTAACTACCTGTCACACTGACACTAAATGCAGTGATCAGTAAATATATGATCACTGCAATCAGTGACAGTGTGACAGTGTGACAGGGGGCTGGGGGGGGGGGATCGGAAAGGGGTTAAATGTGCCTATGTGTGTGGTGTCAGTGTAGTGTTGGTGCAACATACTGTGAGTCTTCTCTCCTCTCGGCGGATTGAAAATACCGCCGAGAGGAGAGGTCACATCACTTCTTCTGCCTGTGTTTACATTATACAGGCAGAGGAAGTGACACGGCGGGGGGATGCCGGATTGGCTAGGAGCGATCACGAAGGGGGCGGACGGAAATGAACAGCTGCCCCCTCGTCACCGATCGCTCCCGGAAGTAAGACGACCACCGCACGCAGCGGAGGGGGTCCCAATCGGACCCCGACCCGCAACAAGGCAGGGACGTACATGTACGCCCATGTGCCCGTATGTGCCATTCTGTGGACGTACATAGTCGTGTGGCGGTCGTTAAGTGGTTAAATGGCAAAATGATAGATGCAGGAGATGCCTACAGTCACGTGAAAAAGCAAGTACACCCCTGGAAATTGTTGCGGTTGTCTACATGTTTGATCAGGGAAACCTCTTCATTCAAACAGTGCCTACAGATTAACTTGAATAAAAACACAATGAAACTGTATAAATTCTTTCAGGTTTTTACATGATTGCCCACCAATCTCTTGATTTGAAATTTTTTGAAAAAGTAGAAAAGAGGGCCCACCAGCCTAGTACATTACCTTGATAAATCATGTATTAATAAAATCAAGATAGGTTTATACCCACAAACAACTGTGAACTACAAGCTCATCAGAAGTTATCAAGGACACTGTTACTCAATCCCCTGCATGTTCTCCTTGGCTTGGAAAGACGCCACCTGGATCTATTCTGCTTACAAATTTTGAGGGGTGCCTCCTATTCGCACCAAAAGATTGATCCCTTAAAGCTTGACCTTGTGTATCTAACTAAAACCATATGAGAATCTGTTGCACCTCAATCATGGTGGGCTGAGCATAATGGAAGTCCTGTGAAGACTTACATGTGACACCAAAAGAACATGTCTTGTTCAAGGGAGGGAGGAGTCTAGTAATGGCACAGTCTGCATGCCGGGGCATTTAGATGGGAGCTCTCAGTCTCCTGCCCAGCTCCAGGAAATGACCAACCAAGATCCCCTTTTCTCCCCGCACTGAACTCCCCTTGCTTCTTCGCATCGGACCCCCCCTCCCCTGTTCGATTCTCCTGATCCAGCCGGCCGTACATGGAACAAACTGCCTTACAGCATACCTGCATGGATGAAGCAATCGACCGCTTGGTGTTCTGGTTTGCGGGGGCTGTAGGTGGAATTGGCGCTGCCCGTTAATGGCGTGTGGGGCGGTGCCTGTGCCTGTGGAAGCCTGTGAGGATCGGGACACAGACCGTGCGGTGCTGAAGGTGAGGAGCGCTGGACGGAGTGAGCAGGGAAATCTGCTGGACGTATCGCAGCTCTGTGTACACAGTGCCTGCTGGTAGGAGCGGGGTATAGCAGCAGTAAACCTTCAGGAGTGATGTGAAATGTAGCTGCTATGTCCCTCATTCTTTCATTTCTGGCATCCCTTCATAATTATTAAAGGCTTTAAGAGTCCCTCTCCAGATAGCCTGTCTTAATCCCCCCACCAGAGACATCGAAGCGGTGAGTACCATATAAATTATAGAAAATCTGTCGGGATAACAGCTATATGTCCTGAGAGTGGTGGAACATGGAGAACTAGCCATAGCGTTCTGTTTTGGGCCTCCTGGGATGTTTTTGTTTTTTACAACAAGTACAATTTCATTTAAAGGTGGAACTTTTTCTTTTTTTTCTTTGCGATTCCTGTAAACGGGAACTGTGTACTGAACCGTGTACTGGTAATGTGCATTATTCCTAAAACCTATGGTAAAAGCAGGGAAACGCATCAACAACATTTTTTTTCTCTCTCTTCGCTGTTAAATCTCCATTAGTACTTGGCGGAGATGTGATAGTCCTAGCTGACATCAGAGTAAAATTTTGAAGGTAAAGAAAAAGAAAAGATCCCTTTTGATATACCCCACTGCCTTCTGAGAGCTATTGAAGGGAAACTGCGAAATTGTGAAACTGTGAGCTGGTGGGGGTTTCTAAAAAGGAAAACAACATCTAAAGACTAGTTACTTTTACAGGACAAAATGTCTGCATATATTGTTTTTTGGGACTTCTTCCTACCTCTGTTTTTGTTTGCTTTTATCATAGTTGTTTGGGGGTTTATTTTTTTGGAGAATTGGCACTTCTTTATCTCGCACACGTCAAACTCGGAGCATAGAAAAGGGCTTAGAAGAGCAGTTTTTCTTTAAACTGTTATTTTCTATGGTATACCTGTTAGTGTAGCAGGGTGACTGATCATGAGGCTAATAGGGTATATCGGGAAACTATAACAAGGGTAAAGAAAAATGCTATACTTAATACGATCTTTAACACCCGCCGCTGTAGTCTCTGTAATCACCTACCTCCACTTAATGATCTTAGAAACTGAAATTTTTCTATAGTTTCCACCTGGGTCTCGGTAGGGTTTGGCGGCACAGATTGAAGTATTGGGTGATCCAGTATAGTATCTGAGGCCCCCATAAAAATCGTACAGTAGCACCACTAAAGAAGGGAAGGAAGTAAAGGCGGGTAAATCATCCGGGCCCCCTCAAAAAAAGAAGAAAACAAGAATGAGCACAAGGGGAAGGGGAGCGAGAGGGGGGCTATCCCAAAATCCCCCCAATTAAGTCTAACTCAAAGCCCGGGCCCGTTGAATAAATACGTGACCCATGGAGGAAATGGAGACAAACAGGTAGTGGAAAAACAGCAAGGTGGTAAAAGCAATCAGACAGAAAATGAGAAGAAAAGGGAAAAGAAAAAGGCAGTGGCTAGAAACCCTGTAGAACAGGATACATTGTCAGCGTCCAGAATAGACCAGGAGGTAGAAGTGGATCTAGAACAGAGAACAGAGGAGGAACAGCAAAATATGGTATTAATACCAACAAAAATTGAAATAGAAAGTATGTTTGCTGCTCTAGAAAAATCATTCAAAGCGCAAATGGAGAGAAATATGGGGCATATGCTTGAAAGAGTCGAAGTAGAAAAAAACTAGATTGTAACGTAATCACTATTAGATAACTAGAGGAAGAAATTAAATCTATAAAAAAGGGTCAACAAGAAGAAGCATATAAATTAGAAGATCAAGAAAATGGAGACAGAAGGAAAAATATTAGAATACGTGGAGTACCAGACTCATCTCAGCCTGAAAATCTTCCAGAAATAATAAGGAAAATTTGTTATCCATTATTGGATAGAGAAATAACCGCTCCACTAAGAATAGAACAAGCTCATAGGATAAGAAGACCAAGAGAAAATCACAGGAGAATCCTCAAGACATTATCGTGTGATTTGAATGCTGAGAGGAGAAAAATCAACTATGGAAAAATCTCAGAGGAAAGTTGCCAATAAAATTTGAAGAGAATATTATTTAAATATATCAAAACCTGTCTCAAATGCTGAAAAGAAGAGTTCTGCAGGAGCACTAAATTCAGTACAACTGGGGTTTCCCAGCATATCAGATTGGCAGAAAAGACGGTGTAGTGGCAAGACTGAGGTTTTTTAAAAAAAAATACCAGAATTCCTGCCAGAAATTTGATAATCCAATACCAAATAATTCATGAAATTATCGGCCGGGGGGGGACTGGGGTCTGCAGGAGGTGGGGTAGGGAGGGTGCTGGGAGGGTTTATAGGGGATCAAGAAAGTAAATGAAAATACATAGATAAGGAGTGGGCTACGGGCACCGGGGATTGCTCTGGCACTATTGCTCTAGTATTAGGGGAGAGGAGATAGTGCTAAACAGGACTCCACCTTAGTAATAGGAGTAGAAGGAAAGTTGACCCAGTAGGTCACTATTTGTTTTTAAGAGGGGCCCTTCAAGGGAAAAAATATACACTTGCAAATATATATTGCCCTTACAGGCACCCCCAAAAATGTTTTGGGGGATCCTGAACGCCCTAATGGACTTTAAACAAGGTCATGTAATCTTAGCAGGAGATTTTAATTTTTCAATGGAACACCATCTTGATAG
Source organism: Rana kukunoris (assembly GCA_029574335.1). Taxonomy (NCBI): domain Eukaryota; kingdom Metazoa; phylum Chordata; class Amphibia; order Anura; family Ranidae; genus Rana; species Rana kukunoris. The sequence goes on from CM056049.1 coordinate 400,478,578, forward strand.
TACGTCCAGTGCACAGATGCGAGATACCAAACAATTTTGACTACTTAAAAAAAAAAAAAAGTTTAACCACTTAAGCCCCGGACCAATATGCTGCTAAATGCCCAAAGGCGTTTTACAATTCGGCACTGCATCGCTTTAACAGACAATTGCGCGTTTGTGCGACGTGGCTCCCAAACAAAATTGGCGTCCTTTTTTCCCCACAAATAGAGCTTTCTTTTGGTGGTATTTGATCACCTCTGCGGTTTTTATTTGTTGCGCTATAAACGAAAATAGAGTGACAATTTTGAAAAAAATTCAATATTTTTTAACTTTTTGCTATAATAAATGTCCCCCAAAAACATATTTAAAAAAAAATTTCCTCAGTTTAGGCCGATACGTATTCTTATACCTATTTTTGGTAAAAAAAAATCTATAAAATGTATAGCGTTTACAAAATAGGGAATAGTTTTTTGCATTTTTATTATTATTTTTTTACTACTAATGGCGCCGATCAGCGATTTTTTTTTTTTTTGACTGCGACATTATGGCGGACACTTCAGACAATTTTGACACATTTTTGGGACCATTGTAATTTTCACAGCAAAAAATGCATTTAAATTGCATTGTTTGTTGTGAAAATGACAGTTGCAGTTTGGGAGTTAACCACAGGGGGCGCTGTAGGATTTGTGTGTTCCCTGTGTGTGTTTACAACTGTAGGGGGTGTGGCTGTAGGTCTGACGACATCGATTGAGTGATCCTTTTTATAGGGAGACTCAATCGATGCAGCTGCCACAGTGAAGTACGGGGAAGCCGTGTTTACATATGGCTCTCCCCGTTCTTCAGCTCCGGGGTGCGATCGCAAGTGGGCAGCTAGAAACGAATAGCCGCGCCCTCGTCCCGGATCACTCCCCATGGGTTTCCGACCGCCGCATGTAGCGGGGGGGTCCCAGTCGGACCCCTGACCCGCGCAAAGGCAGGGACGTATATATATACGTTAATCTGCCTTAAGGTTCCCTTCTGCCGACGTATATCTACATGCAGGCGGTCGGGAAGTGGTTAACCAGCAATTAATAGATCCATGGAGAATCACACATCCAAATAAAAAAGACCACACCTATCACTCATCAGTGCACGGTAAGTACTCAAGACTGGATTATATGATGGTAGATCATGGGGTATTGGAATATGTAATTAAAACTTCAATAGGTATAATATCAATTTCAGACCATGCGTGGAATCTAAATGAAGAACTTATAGATGATATAGAAGTAAGCAAGGCAGTAAAAAGAGATTGCGCAATATTTTAGGACGAATAACACACCGGATGTGAGTACTGCAACAATATGGGAAGCTCATAAGGCATATATTAGGGGTAGGTTAATTTCCATAGGGGCAGGGAAAAAAGACGAGAAGCAAATATGAAAAATATAACAAGGGATTTACAGGAACTGGAGCAAAAACATAAGGAACAAAGAGAAAGTGAAACACATCAGAAAATAGTGACTTGATGGAACTTAAAACTAGAAATATATTCAAAAATGTTGTAAAAGAAAGATATAAGTGGGGGAATAAACCAGGTAGATATTTGGCCAGATTATCTAAAGAAAAAAAACATGTATACATTATATTGAAAAAAATAAAAAATCAGGTAGGGCAGATGAAGTATAAAACTTTTGAAATTGCAGAGGCCTTTCAGACATTTTATAGTACATTATATTCTATCAGAACCAGGGAAACTAAAGAGCAGGAAGAAAAACAGAAAAATAAAAATGAAGGAATATTTAGAAGAAGTCACTTTACCAAAGATATCGCAAGAGAATGCTGAATTCCTAGAAGATCCAATTACTCAGGAGGAAATTTATAAAGCCTTTCAGGAAACGCCGGGAGGTAAGAGCCCAGGCCCAGATGGACTACCGATTAAGTACTAGAAAAAATGTAAGGAACTCTTAGTCCCCGAGTTGTGTAATTATTTTAACAGATTGGGAGAAGAAGCAATAAATCAAAGAATCTCTTATTGCCAACATTTCTATTATTCCTAAAATTGGAAAAGATGGAACCCTCTGCTACAATTACCGCCCAATAGCATTGTTGAATGCCGATATAAAAAATTTGCAAAGATATTGGCAACAAGGATAAAAACACTAATAAACGCAAACAAAACCCCAACCAACCCTCCCCACCCCCATCACTCGCCTGCAATATGGCCTACAGGCAGATAGATAGACATGTAGATAGAAAAATAGATAGACAGAAATACAGATAGACAGACACATAGATATATAGAAATGTAGATAGATAGACAGACATGTAGATGGATGAATAGATAGATAAACAGACATGTAGATAGATGGATAGACAGACATGTAGATAGATGGATAGACAGACATGTAGATAGATGGATAGACAGACATGTAGATAGATGGATAGACAGACATGTAGATAGATGGATAGACAGACATGTAGATAGATGGATAGACAGACATGTAGATAGATGGATAGACAGACATGTAGATAGATGGATAGACAGACATGTAGATAGATAGATAGACAGACATGTAGATAGATAGATAGACAGACATGTAGATAGATAGATAGACAGACATGTAGATAGATAGATAGACAGACATGTAGATAGATAGATAGACAGACATGTAGATAGATAGATAGACAGACATGTAGATAGATAGATAGACAGACATGTAGATAGATAGATAGACAGACATGTAGATAGATAGATAGACAGACATGTAGATAGATAGATAGACAGACATGTAGATAGATAGATAGACAGACATGTAGATAGATAGATAGACAGACATGTAGATAGATAGATAGACAGACATGTAGATAGATAGATAGACAGACATGTAGATAGATAGATAGATAGACAGACATGTAGATAGATAGATAGATAGACATGTAGATAGATAGATAGATAGACATGTAGATAGATAGATAGACAGACATGTAGATAGATAGATAGACAGACATGTAGATAGATAGATAGACAGACATGTAGATAGATAGATAGATAGATAGACATGTAGATAGATAGATAGATAGATAGACATAGTAGATAGATAGATAGACATGTAGATAGATAGATAGACATGTAGATAGATAGATAGACATGTAGATAGATAGATAGCTAGACATGTAGATAGATAGATAGATAGACATGTAGATAGATAGATAGCTAGACATGTAGATAGATAGATAGCTAGACATGTAGATAGATAGATAGCTAGACATGTAGATAGATAGATAGCTAGACATGTAGATAGATAGATAGCTAGACATGTAGATAGATAGATAGCTAGACATGTAGATAGATAGATAGCTAGACATGTAGATAGATAGCTAGACATGTAGATAGATAGATAGATAGACATGTAGGTAGATAGACATGTAGGTAGATAGACATGTAGGTAGATAGACATGTAGGTAGATAGACATGTAGGTAGATAGACATGTAGGTAGATAGACATGTAGGTAGATAGACATGTAGGTAGATAGACATGTAGGTAGATAGACATGTAGGTAGATAGACATGTAGGTAGATAGATAAAAGACATGTGGATAGAAAAACAGACAGATATGAAGATAGATAGATATGAAGATATAGATATGAAGATATAGATATGAAGAGATAGATATGAAGATAGATAGATATGAAGATAGATAGATATGAAGATAGATAGATATGAAGATAGATAGATATGAAGATAGATAGATATGAAGATAGATAGATATGAAGATAGATAGATATGAAGATAGATAGATATGAAGATAGATAGATATAAGATAGATAGATATGAAGATAGATAGATATGAAGATAGATAGATATGAAGATAGATAGATATGAAGATAGATAGATATGAAGATAGATAGATATGAAGATAGATAGATATGAAGATAGATAGATATGAAGATAGATAGATATGAAGATAGATAGATATGAAGATAGATAGATATGAAGATAGATAGATATGAAGATAGATAGATATGAAGATAGATAGATATGAAGATAGATAGATATGAAGATAGATAGATATGAAGATAGATAGATATGAAGATAGATAGATATGAAGATAGATAGATATGAAGATAGATAGATATGAAGATAGATAGATATGAAGATAGATAGATATGAAGATAGATAGATATGAAGATAGATAGATATGAAGATAGATAGATATGAAGATAGATAGATGAGACAGAGAGGGAGATGTATCACTGTATGGATTTAGTAATAAGAGAAGCATTAGATGGGAACCAGTTTCCCATGCCCCCCCCCTGCTTTCCATCTCCTGCCTGAAACATGTCTCTGAAAAAGCACATTGTCGAGTAAATGACTGAAGTTGATTCCGGGCACAGAAGCAGTTCACCCTTTCCCTCCCTCCACCTGCAGTCATCACACATCACAGTACAAGGGAGATGGATAACATTACCTACCTAATGCAGCTCTGCTGGGGAGTCGGGACGTGTTCCACGGAGCTGCTGACCTGGAAGTGATGTAACTATGATAGACGGCACTGCCCATGTCCTAGAGCTGTGCAAATGTCTATCATGTACCCAGCCACATATACACTACAGGCGCCGCTCCGGAAGCTATGTGGCGTGATGAATTGCGCCGCATAGCAAGTTTAAAGCCTGCAAATTGAAACGCCATGTCTACAATCACATGATTGCATAGATGTGGCGTTTTCCATAGTGCTCTTTGACTTTTTTGTACATTTTTTTTTCTTAAAGGGACAGTTTTAAAAAATATATATATTTTTACTTTTTTTGTGACTGCCTGGAGGGAGGGGCAGCGCCCATGCGCCCCCTATAGACGGGCCGCCACTGCTTGGGACCCAGATTTATGAAATGGGTGAAAAAATGTATTCAACCACCTGACGGCTAGGGCGAAGGTAAATAGGAGTCTGTCGTTTGTGTTTCAAATGAAGAATGGAACTAGACAGGGTTGCCCGCTCTTCCCCCTCCTATATGTAATCTCACTGGAACCATTATTGGCTAAAAACCCAAACAATCTGGATATAGGAGGGGTGAGAGTGGGGGGGGGGGGGACATAAGGTTGCAGCTTAAGCAGACGACATACTTCTATATGTGACCAAACCCAGACTTTCATTGCCCAATGTAATCAAAGAAACTCATATCAACAAAGAGCCCTGGAAAGATACAGATTTGGGGACAAATGTGGGAGACTATTATCACAAACACTGCATCCTAGTTCTTTCCAGACCTTTATACTTAGTATAAAATACTCATCTGGGGAAATTACATCAGACCCACAATCTCTTCAACAAACTTTTAGAGATTATTTCTCAGGCCTCTATAATTTTGCTCCATTGCCATCCTTGGAGGATGCAGTTGGAGCCAACCAACATATTGAAGAATATGTATAGGAAACTGCTATCCCATTATTAGATGACGATAAAAGAAAATCTTTAGATCTTCCTTTCCAACTTGAGGAACTACTGGATGTGATTGCTGTTTTTCCATCAGGAAAGAGTCCAGGCCCAGTATATAAATCTATACTAAATTAATTGCGATACGTCTCCAACCCCTTTTTCCAAATTTGATACATTCAGATCAGACGGGTTTTGTACAAGCACGTGATATATAATATTTTATTAATGAATTATGCCCAAATAGCCAAAATACCAGTATGTCTCCTTTCGGTTGATGCAGAGAAGGCCTTTGATCGGATTGGATGGCCCTTTTTAAAACAATCATTGATGCAAATAGGTCTGGGCCCAAATTCACTTCACAAGATTCTGGCGTTATATACAAAACCTGAGGCTAGGATAAAGATTAATAGCAAGTTTCACTATACAAAATGTTACTCGACAAGGATGCCCACTATCACCTCTACTTTATGTCCTGGTAATGGAGCATTTAGCAATAGCCATTAGACAGAATCCTTCCATAGCAGGCATACAGATAAATCAAATGGAAATAAAATTAGCCTTGTTTGCCGACGATCTGTTGCTCTGTCACTAACCCACATGTTTCCATACCTTCTATCTTATCTGAATTCAAACGTTTCGGTACCCTTAGTAACTTTAAAGTAAATATATCAAAATCAGAAATTCTTAATGTGTGACTTATTCCACAACAAGTGATGGCACTGAAAAATGATTTCTCATTTAAAATCTGTGCCTCGGTATTATAATTAGGGTTGTCCCGATACCAATACTAGTATCGGTATCGGGACCGATACCGAGTATTTGCGCTAGTACTTGTACTCGCGCGAATACTCCTGATACCTAAATAGAATACTTTTTTTTTTTTTTTTTTTTTGAGTGCGGGGTGGAGTGCGGAGCACTCAGAGGGACCATGGCTGAACTCAGAGGGACATTGCTGCATTTGGGGACACGTGGCTGCATTTAAAAAGTATCGGTATTCGGTATCGGCGAGTACATGAAAAAAAGTATCGGTACTTGTACTCGGTCCTAAAATAGTGGTATCGGGACAACCCTAAATAAAATATTTGAAATCAAAAATTGAGTTTAATATCGGTGGGAATGTTGCCTGGCAGGTAATCTGGCACACTCTTCGATGTGATTCTTTGTTCCATATAAGGAAATCTTTATGATTTAAAGCTGGCGGGAATCATTGGTTACCAAATAAAGGTGTCCTAGGTCCTACTTGTGAGGAAAGTTCTAAATGTAAAGCTGTTTTAGTCCAAGTTTTCAATAGATGGGATGTAAGAGAGGGCATGATGAGAAATGAAACTCGTTGGATATCATTTAGTCTCAAGATCTAACCAAGGAAGAGCAGTAAGATCAAATTGATTTAACCATTGCTCTATAAGTACCCATTGTTTAGTGTCGGAAAAGTGAAACCAGTTCACTATCCTTGTTAATATTGCCGCTACATAGTAATGGTAAAGATCGGGTGCACCCACTCCTCCTTTCACTTTAGGCAACGATAGTAATTTCTTATGTAATCTAGGTTTCCTATAGGGTTGTCCCGATACCACTTTTTTAGGACCGAGTACAAATACCGATACTTTTTTAAATGTCATGTGACAGTTTTCAAACCACAATACAGACTAAGGATATTTTCTTTAGAATTATGAAGAACTCTAACTCAAGAAAAAAAGAAAAAAAATGAGTAAAAATGTTGATAAATACAAAAAAAGTATTCTATTTAGGTATCGGGAGCATTTGCGCGAGTACAAGTACTCCCGCAAATACTCGGTATCGGTACCGATACTAGTATCGGTATCTGGACAACCCTAATTTTATTGAATTTTTTGAAGAAGAACAATAATGAATATAACAAATTCACATTGTGTAACAAACCATAATAGATGCAATAAATACCATAGATAGCATTGAATAATCAGATTAATAACTTTGCCATATATAGTAAGTTGTACAGCAAAGGGGAAAAAAAGGGGGGGGGGGGGTAGGGAAAAAAGAGGGGAAGTGAAGAGAAGTGGGATAGAAATCATGCATTACAGTGTGAAATAAAAGTATAACATACAAGATAGCAAACAATCTGAGAATGTTATGAAGAAGCATTAGATAAGCAATGAAATTCTGCAGTAACCTTAAAATTCAGCCAACATGCCCATTTATCATAACATTTAGTGGGAGTGTCCTTCGTCTGACAGATTCGATTTTCCATGTCAGCAATATGTTCAATTTTTCTCAGCCATTCAGATACGGAATTGGGAGTTCGATTTTTCCAATGAATAGGAATGCAGAGCTTAGCTGCATTAATAAGATGTGGTAGGATTGATTTTTTATAAGCAGATTGCAAGAGAGAACTATGATGTAATAAATATTGAGCTGCTGTAAAATTAGGGACAAAAGTTGTGATGTGAGAGATTAAATCATGAACGGCTTTCCAGAACGGTTGTATGTAGATACAGTCCCACCAAATGTGCAATAGTGTACCACGTTCAGATTCACAACGCCAACATAGAGGTGTGGACTTGGGGATAAACTTGTGAGTAACTACCAGAGTCCTGTACCATCTAGAATACACTTTGAAACTGTTCTCTTGTATCAGGACATTCAAGGAACTCTTATGTATGTGAATGAATATACGCTTCCATTCTTCACTTGAGAGGGATATATTAAGATCCCTTTCCCATATTTGAGTAGTGTAATCGCTTTTAGGGTCATATGTAGAGAAAAAAAGGGTGTAGATAGAAGAAATTAGGTGTCTTTGAGGGGAAGATTTAATACATAGATTCTCAAAAGGTGTCTTAGTCTTGTACCAATCTGAATGTAAGGGGGATGTAAGGAGAAATTGGTTAATTTGATCAAAATCAGAGGAGGAAATAGAACAGTCAGGGTATTTAAGTAAATATGCGTCAAATGAGAGAAGGCGACCTTTCTCAAAAAAGGATTCAAAAAGGACTCAATTTTTACACAGAAACCTTCATTTACGCAATGGTTTGAATATCGGCTATTATCATTTTTGTCCTCTATTCCCTCAAATAAATTGTTGTACAGAGATACTTCTGTTGCTACAATTCTCAAAACCAAAACATGTCTTATCAATTTATAAGATACTTACTATAAAAAAACATCCTGAATATATAAATAAATGGGCGAATGAGCTAAATGTTCAAATTAAAGATGCAGAATGGAAGAAATAATTTAACTTAACACATTGTATGTCACTAACAAAGCACAAGAGGCCAACTACAAACTTCTCCAGGTGGTACTGGAGTTCAATGTCATTAAAACGTATATACCCAGACATATCGGATATTATGCTGGCCGTGCCATGTGTCCAAAGGCTCATTGCTCCACATTTGGTAGGAATGCCCCCAAATCTTTAATTTTTGGGAAACAATTATGCAATTATACACTTTAGTTACCCAGGATCCAATATCAAACACGCCACAAATCAACTTGCTTTCAATCCTACCAGGATCATATAAAAACATTAAAAAGAGTCTCTTGAGACACTGGTTGACAGCAGCGAGACTAGTTATACTACGGCACTGGCGCTCAATACAATCTCCATCAGTTAAGGTATGGGTCAGTGAAATGGATTGCATAGAGAAGATGGAATCACTCCTAGCATATGAATTGGATACGAATGAGGAACACCTTTGGACTCCTGGAGGGTATATAGAGAAATAACAAGAAATTAGAAAGTCCTTGTGGAAATAAAACAAAAATTAGTTGTGATAAGTAGGGGTCTTTGTTGCCATTCCTATTCATTTTCCTTACCTTTATCCCATTTATTTTTCTTCCCTCCTTCCTTTTTTTTTTTTTTGATTTTTGCTTTTTGTCTTGTCTTGTGTCTTGTTATATGCTTTGTTTTTGTTTTTTGGTCTAGTCCTTTGATTCATATATGAAAAACATATCCAAAATTGGCTGGATGAAATAATTGTATTTATATATGAATGAATTCACCAATGTTTGTACTATAATTTATAATGTTATAATAAAATCAGAATGAAGTAATAATGGTATTCTCTTTCGAGGCAATGTGCTAAGCCCAGTTCCATTTCAGGCCTTTACAACATGAGACTGATATTATTTTTTTTTTTCTCAACAGTTGCTCAGCAAAGATAAAATGCTGAGTGGTTTGAACATACACACAGCCACTAGTGATATAACTTCTGAATATGTATTTGAAAATCTGTAAAATTACACAGAAAATTCGTAAAATATGAAAGTGTATTTAAAAATGTATTGGGTAAAATTTCAAGGATACAATATTGTAACTTCCCAACAATACCAAATTCAAGATTCCAATCCTAAAATTGTGACACTGGTATACTTTGGTACAGGTATTCACCACCTACCTGTACGTATCTCTGTATTCAAGGGGTTAGGCCTACAATAGGGGGGTGTTGGTGTTTTTGGGATTGAGGAGAGTGTTTTACTTTTACATTTTTTTTGCTTAAAAGGAGTTGAATGCGTGTTTTATTCTTTTGCCTGCTTTGTATAAGTTACTACATTTTTTGTTTTCCTTTTTTAATTATAGCCTTCTAATTTGGCTGCTAGGGCATGTTTATCTTTATTTTGCAATACTAAATCTGTCTTATGCCATATGCCTCTAGGTGGAGCAAGTCAGTCAGCTCTCAGCTTTGGTGGAAGCACAGTTGGATTATCACAGGCAGGCTGTGCAAATTCTGGATGAATTATCTGACAAATTAAAGGACAGAGTTCGTGAAGCCTCCTCTAGACCCAAAAGAGAATACAAACCTAAGCCAAGGGAAGCCTATGATTATGCTGACAGTGAACAGTCTAATGGTGGAATCTCTTGCAACTCTTCAGTCAGAGCATCAGGTATTCATAATGTATAACACAAGACCAGAACACATTTTTTCACATAGATAAATCTGTCTTTTATTTTATTTTTAAAGCTACCGTACTTGGTGTTTAGAGAACCCTTGCACTAGCTACATTTTACAAGCAATGAGACAAATGGAAGCATGCTTTTTAATGTTTAGATGTACAGAAGGGATATGCAATTAGTGGACCTCCAGCTGTTGCAGATCTACAAGTCCCATGAGGCATAGCAGGACTCTGACAGCCACCAACATAACACCCAGAAGCATGGGAATTGTAGTTTTGCAACAGCTGGAGGTCTGCTAATTCCATATCCCTGATGTACAGATTAGCCTTGTTCATTCTTGCTTGCTAACAAGTATTTTCCAATATCTTTGGAATGGGAATAATTATTTATTAAGATATCATCAATAATCCGCAGATAACTTATCTCTGTATATATTATCTGCCTGCATATGTCCAGCATTTGTATTACATGGATGCAGTATTAACCACTTAATCACCGCCCTATAGACGAAATACGTCTATAAGGCGGTTCCTGTACTCTAACAGGACGTCCATGGACGTCCTCCGTTAGAGTCAGGTGTGCGCGCCCGACCGGGTGCGCACACGCGATCACCGGTGCTCACCGGGTCCACGGGAACCGCAGCATCAGTGATCGCGGTAAGGAGCCAATGGCGGCGGCTCCTTACCACGTGATCGCGCCGTCCAATGACGGCGCGATCACGTATGTAAACAAACCTGACGTGCGTCAGATCCGCGTGCCCGAGCAGGCGTGCACACGCGGTCAGTGCTGCCTGTGCCCATCAGTGCCGCCTGTGCCCACCAGTGCCGCCTGTGCCCACCAGTGGCGCCTGTGCCCACCAGTGCCGCCTGTGCCCATCAGTGCTCATCTGCACCCCACCAGTGCTGCCTGCGCCCCACCTGTGCCATATGTGCCCACCAGTGCCATATGTGCCCACCAGTGCCACACCAGTTCCACCTGCACCACTGCAGTGCCGCCTGTTGGCTTGAAATGAGAGCAGCTGTCAGTACTTCAGGTGTGATCAAATGGATCAATTTTCAGAAATTGGTACCATAGCTTGTAGACCCTATAACTTTCACCCAGACTAAATAATATCCAATTTTTTTTTTTTTTTACCAAAAATATGTAGCAGTATACATTTTAGGCCAAATTTATGAGGAAAAATTACTTTTTTACAAAATGTTATGATAGAAATGAAGAAAAATTCATATTTCATTAATAGCGCAAAAAATAAAAACCGCAGAGGTGATCAAATACCACCAAAAGAAAGCTCTATTTGTGGGGAAAAAAGGACACCAATTTCATTTGGCTACAGTGTTGTATGACTGAGTTATTGTCATTCAAACTGTGAGAGCACCGAAGCTGAAAATTGGTCTGGTTATTAAGGGGGTTTAAGTGCCCAGTGGTCAAGTGGTTAAAGTGGTTGTAAATGCACAAATATTATATTATTTTATCCTCTGTTTTAGGTACATAGTGTGTTTTTTTTTGTTTTTCTTTAGCGATAAAGCTGAATATCTCCATGCTAAAATATATTCTGCGCTAGGTGATGTTAATGCCAATAATCAATTCCAAGCTAAGTGATATACATAATCAGTATGTGTGACAGATGCACACCAATATTAACAAAACACTATAAAGAAAAATGCTGCTCTTGTCTATATGTGCATGATAGAATACATTGCTAAAAACAGTAGTTTTAAATAATTCATATAAAGTGCAGTGTGCCACAAATGATAAAGTGAGAACAGTCCCAATATCCATAGAAGGAAAACGTGAAGTTCCACTCAAAATCCATAATGATCTCCATGCTATATCACCCAAAATGTGCTCCACTCTCACAGGTAAGAATAAGCTCATTACAAGAAATATGTGGCCCTTGCAGGTCAGAAACACATCAATGGATAAATACCCACAAAGGAATGACTCAGCAGACAAATCAAATATTAAAGGGACGCTAAAGTCAGGGATTTAAAAAAAAAAAAAATAACAAACGTGATACTTACCTCCACTGTGCAGTTTGTTTTGCACAGAGTGGCCCGGAAAGCTGTCTTCTGGGGTCCCTCGGCGGCTGTCTGGGCTCCTCCTCGCAAAAGCTTTCCCTCTTCATGCGAGGGCGCTCGCACGGAGGAAAGCTTTTGCGAGCGCGCTCCCGTGATACAGCGGCGGCCATAGCCGCCGACTGTATCACTCGGCTCCGCTCCCCAGCGTGCCGCGTCATCCGCTCTGATTGACAGCAGCGCTAGCCAATGGCTGCACTGCTATCAATCCGCCCAGCCTAGCCAATCAACGGCCAGGCTGGGAACCGAAGAGGACGACGTGGACGCGCCCGGGAGATTCAAACGGTCAGGTAAGTACAACGGGGGCTCGGGGGGGGGGGGGCGGTGCTGCTAGATGTTTTTTTACCTTCATGCATAGGATTGCATAAAGGTAAAAAAACTTGTAACTTTACAACCCCTTTAAGCTCTACCACTTGATGTAATGCAGTGTTACGCAACTCCAGTCCTCACGCCCCCCCAACAGGTCATGTTTTCAGGATTTCCCTCAGATGAAAAGGCTGTGGGAATTACTAAGGCAGTGAAACTGATCAAATCACCTGTGCAAAATAATGGAAATCCTGAAAACCTGACCTGTTGGGGGGCGTGAGGACTGGAATTGAGAAACACTGATGTAATGTAACTTGGTGATATTCTCACAGGCATATATGGTACAAGGAACAGTAAGATTACAATCTTTCTGAAAAATAGCGGCTGGCACCCCTTCGGGCATACCGACGTCTGCCAGTCCTATGTTTTGTCGTATGAGACGTTGTCCCTGGGGCAGTTGGAATAGCGGTGCTCACACAGGGAAGTTTATGTAACCTCATATGAGACGAACACAAAAGGGATTATCTAGATCAGAAACCTTATGGCGGCCATATTTCCAGAGTCCTCAGTCAATCTACTGTTGTCCAGCATTGATATAAACAAGTGGTGGCCATGTTACTGGAGCCTCTAATTAACTGATTTACAGTACTGATGAAGATGAAATAAAATAAAACAACCTTATGCAAAAACAGATACGAGGCTAAATCTCATTAATATTGGTTGTCGTATGCATATAACAATATATACAGTTGTGCTCATAGGTTTAAATACTCTGGCAGAATTGATGACGACATGGCCATTTTAAGAGACTAAGAAAAATATCACAAAAACTTATTTTTTTCACTCATGGTTAGTATTTGGCTGAAGCCATTTATTATCAACTGTGTTTACTTTGTGTTTAAATTATAACAGAAACCAGCTGACCTACGCGTTTCTTCAGGACTTCAGTCTCTCATCATCTAAGTACCTGATGATGATAATCGTATACATGAAATATGTAGAAACCTATCCATAAATACATATCTAAATGTATTCAAATGAACCCCCTATCCCATGAAAAAGGGGAGGACACCACCACAGAGTGGTATATGCAATACCTTATGGGCCCAGCTTATCCATTCAGGCTATGTAGAGACAAGTAAACAGATACCCAAAACTGGAAAACCAACCCATAGAAATGGAACAGACCATGCAACACCCCCAAACTGAACAACTAGAGGTGGATATTATATAACCTCATGTATAAAAAATGTAAACTGGTATATAGTAGTAAAATAACCAAAATATAAATACACAACTTAAATGAGCTCTACTTGACCTTCACTTGTAGAGTACAGAAGTAGTTACTCCAAAGTATCCCTTAACGGTAGGGAATAGTGATATCTCCAATTCAAACGAAAAATACGGTGAAGCTACCAACATCTGTCATATCAACGCTTAACGGTCCAGCCACAGCTTATATAAGAGCAACACTTACCAGAAGATAAATAAATGGTTGGAAAAATAACAGAGATGGAGAAATTCAAAATTGATGGATATATGTAAAATAACAAAGGCCCATCGGGTATGGAATGTCCATAGGGCTGCCTAGGTCTCCCGAGGACCCAATCTCCCAGCAAGCTTCCCCATCACTGCCAGTCCTCTAAAGGGGCTGGCTCATAAGGTGCTGGGTGGGCAACAATGTGTTCCATATTAGTAAGGCTTACTAGACTGAGTATGTAAAAATGTAGCGCTGTGAAACCAAAAAGACAGTAATGTCTAAGGATGAATGAAAATCATTAATCACTGAACTGAAATGATGATGATGAGGATAAACAAAATCCACAGTGAAAAGTAAAGTCCTTGCATGAAATGGTGCTGTGATACACAAATCAAAACTAAACGTAAATAAATAATAATCCATCCACAGTAGTGAAGTAGGTAGATGTAAAATGACTTCGTAGATCCTCAAAGATGGAATGGCACTTAAATCAAACGAAGATGGAATGCGCTTACCAGAAATGTAGGACCTGTCTGTCGTGGACAGCAGATGAATAGGGCATGAACACTCCTACGGCACAATCAGCTGGGCTCACTCGAACTGGATAGAGATGATTCAAATCCTCGATAGAGGGCCAGACGTGCAGGGTATCCTGGACCGGTAGCCTTGTTTCCAAGTAATCCGTTCTCAAAGGGAGTGTGGAGAGGCGATGGTACGACCCTTGGGAGAGTGGGATGAGGGAAGCTGGATGACTCTGAGCACCATGGGGGAGAAAAAGAAAACGCAAAAAAGTAATGGTTTTATTGGAATAAAACCAAAATGTACAAATAAAAGGCAATGTGGGAAAAGGTAAAAACCAAGCCCTACGCGTTTCGTCCTAGAGGGACTTCAACCGATGCCCCAGTTGAAGTCCCTCTGGGACGAAATGCGTAGTGCCTTCCACCCCGGAAACGCAGGAGAGATCAGCAAACAGCTTGCATGTATGTACCAACAAATGCCACCAGGAAGTGCACTAGACTGCATCTCTCCTTGGTCCATAGGACCTATAATCTGGACTTGTTTTTCCATTTTTAGGCTCTTTTATCTCTGGCCAGACTGAAGGAGCATAGGGGGGTCATTTGGACAGAAGACTCTTGAGGGGGGAGGGGGCGAGTAGGAGTGTCAGGACGCCCACTAACACACAGCTCCTTTCTCTATTTGCAAAGTAGAGCGTGTCCTGACACTCCTGCCCGCCCCCTCCCCACTCGAGGCTTTTGTCCACACCAGGGAGATTACCTTGCATTACTGTGTGTGGTTACAGACAGAAGAACAGGAAGTGAGGATTTCTCAGAAGAAATAAGGACATTTAACCACTTAAGACCCGGACCTTTAGGCAGCTAAAGGACCCGGCCAGTTTTTGCGATTCGGCACTGCGTCGCTTTAACAGACAATTGCGCGGTCGTGCGACGTGGCTCCCAAACAAAATTGGTGTCCTTTTTTCCCCACAAATAGAGCTTATTTTGGTGGTATTTGATCACCTCTGCGGTTTTTATTTTTTGCGCTTTAAACAAAAATAGAGCGACTTTTTTTTTAATATTTTTTACTTTTTGCTATAATATCCCCCAAAAATATATGCAACATTTTATTTTTTCCTCAGTTTAGGCCGATACGTATTCTTTTACCTATTTTTGGTAAAAAAAACAAAAAACAATAGGTGTTTATCGGTTGGTTTGCGCCAAATTTATAGCGTTTACAAAATAGGTGATAGTTTTATTGCATTTTTATTTAAAACATTTTTTTTTACTACTAATGGCGGCAATCAGCGATTATTTTTTTTTCCGTGACTGCGACATTATGGCGGACACTTCAGACAATTTTGACACATTTTTGGGACCATTTTCATTTTCACAGCAAAAAATGCATTTATAATGCATTGTTTACTGTGAAAATGACAATTGCAGTTTGGGCGTTAACCACAAGGGGGCGCTGAAGGGGTTATGTATGACCTCATCTGTGTTTCTAACTGTAAGGGGTGTGGCTGTAGGTGTGATGTCATCGATTGTATTTCCCTATAAAAGGGATCACACGATCGATGACGGCGCCACAGTGAAAGACAGGAAAGCTGGGTTTACTCACAGCTCTTCCCGTTCTTCAGCTCCGGGGACCGATCGTGGGACTACAGCGGCGATCAGGTCCTGCGGTCACGGAGCTTCGGACCAGGGTGCGCGCCCGCAACCCGCGGCTGGGCACTTAGAGGATGTACCTGTACGTGCATGTGCCCAGCTATGCCATTCTGCCGACATAAATGTGCAGGAGGCGGTCCTTAAGTGGTTAAAAGCTAGATCAACATTAGTCAAATGCTTTATTAGTGTTAGCCACCTCTTGCAAAAATAATTTAATTTTCGGGCAGTCCCAGAAAAGGTGCAACATGGTACCTTGCACAATGTTGCAGCGCCAACATGTATCAGGCACTTGTGGAAAAATACTGTGTAATGTCGTGGGTACCCTGTATCACCTTGTCAGAATCCTATAGCTAGTTTCTTGTACCTCTGTAGCTATGGAGGATTTATGTGCAAAATGGAGGATTTTTTTTTTTTTTTTGTGAATTGCATAGAAAGGTCAGATTCCTACCGCAAGAGGAAGGTAGGAGAACAGTCAGGTGCCGGTCTAGTCAAGACAGCATAGATGATGGAGAGGCTTTGATGAATTGGTTCCCTCTTGTGGCACATAAATATCAGCTCAGTGAGCTGAAAAAAGATACCAGGGATACAAGAGCATTGATGGAGAGAATGCCAAAGTTGGAAACCATTCCAGAAATCTAAGGGAGTGTCTGCAGTGGAGGCGAGGGCAGCGGAGGTAATTTTACCCTCCGACCCCAAGAAATCCCAGAGATAAGTACGCCCGCCAGCCATCAACCAAAGAAACTGAGGGTTCTGAAGACTAGGCTCAAATTCCAGATGACCTAAAAGGGGATCATAAGGGAAATCAAAGTGCCACGAAACACAACCCTAGATACTTGTAGAGCTTTCCAAAGTGGGATGAGCCCTGAAAGTCTTCATCAGCGGCGGGGTAATCCAGGGCCAGCTTTTTGTCGTATCGCCTGAATCTTTCAATTTCATGGCCACCCAGTGCTTGGCCTCAGCATGACAATACCAGTCTACTAGCCTTGTGAGATGAGTCGTCCTATAATAGGCCTCCGAACATCAGGTAATTCCATTCCACCCCGCCTTTTAGAGAAATAAGGAATCTGGAACTGAATGCGCAGTTTCCGTGAAACCATACAAACTCTCGAAGCAGGGCAGTTATGCGTGTGAAAAAAGTGTGAGGCAGATGAATAGGGAGAGCCTGCATGAAATACAGGATCCTAGGTAGTAAAGTCATCTTAACCACTTGCTTACTGGGCACATATACCCCCCTCCTGCCCAGGTGAAATTTCAGCTTCCGGCACTGCGTCGCTTTAACTGACAATTGCGTGGTCGTGCTACGTGGCTCCCAAACAAAATTGGCGTTCTTTTTTCCCCACAAAGAGCTTTCTTTTGGTGGTATTTGACCACCTCCTGCGGTTTTTATTTTTGCGCTATAAACAAAAGCGACAATTTTGAAAAAAAAAATGTTTTACTTGTTGCCCAAAAAAATAGCCCAACTTAAAAAAAAAATAAAAAATTCTCAGCCTAGGCCGATACGTATTCTACAGATTTTTGGTAAAAAAAAAAATCACAATAAGTGACTGGTTTGCACAAAAGTTATAGCGCCTGCAAAATAGGGGACAGAATTTTTTTTTTTACTAGTAATGGCGGCCATCTGCGATTTTTTTTATTTTTATTGGGACTGCGACATTATGGCGGACACATCGGACACTTTTGACACATTTTTGGCACCATTCACATTTATACTGCGATCAGTGCTATAAATATGCACTAATTACTGTATAAATGTGACTGGCATTGAAGGGGTTAACACTAGGGGGTGAGGGAGGGGTTAAATGTGTACCCTGCATAGTGTTCTAACTGTGGGGGGAGGGGGTGACTGGGGGAGGTGACGGATCTGTGTCCCTATGCATAAGGGACACAGATCGGTCTCCTCTCTCCCTAACAGATCCACGTCCATGTCTCTAACCGGCGATCACGGGTGCCTGGTGGAAATCG
Organism: Rana kukunoris; assembly: GCA_029574335.1. Classification (NCBI taxonomy): domain Eukaryota; kingdom Metazoa; phylum Chordata; class Amphibia; order Anura; family Ranidae; genus Rana; species Rana kukunoris. The sequence continues at coordinate 400,496,827 of CM056049.1, forward strand.
CGACCACCGAGCACGCGCATCGGCATCTCAGTGATGCGGCGGGCACGCACGTGCGCCCCCCAGTGGCCCGGAGGAGCGGAGGACATATATAGATGGCCTCCCAGAGATTTAGAACCACTCTGCGTCCGTATATAGGGTCAAGGGAACCAGGTCAAGCTAAGCATGTGCCAGTGTAGTAAATCAGCCCTCACTTCGAGAAGCAGTGGCTCAAAATTCGCTGCAAATAAAGCTGCAGGGCCACCATGTGAACCCCAGAAGTCTTCCGGTAGCCCATAATTCCAGGGTCTGTCCGAACAGTACACAAAAAGGCTTCCAAAGAGGATAACGATTAAAGGCTGTAGGGGGCAGCCCTGTCAAATCCCATTCTTGATCATGAATAAATCTGAATGGGTTTCATTGACCTTGACAGCAGCTGAGGGCATGAATAGAGAGGAAATCCAGCTCCTCATGAAAGACCCCAGCCCAATATGTTACAATGTGGCATGCATGAACTGCCAGCTCACCCAATCAAAGGCCTTCTCCGCATCCATAGACAGCAGAAGAAGGGGGTAATGGGCAGTTCTGGCAGGATGAATCAGGTTTACAACCCTGATGGTGTTATCTTGGGGCTTTGTAGGGGTAAAAATCCCACCTAATCTCTGTGAATTAAGTGAGGGATGTGGAGAAGCAGCCTTTTTGCCAAGTTTTTTGCAAATGGTTTAAGGTCTGTATTTAGGAGGGCTATGGGATGATGGCTTCCACACTGAGAGGTCCTTCTCCTTGGCGATCAAAGAGAGTTAGGCTCGTAAAGTATCTATAGGCATGGATTGTCCATCCGTGAGAGAATTGAGCACATACACTAAGTGTGGAAACAGAACCTCATAAAGAGCCTTATAATAAGTAGAAGTGAGCCCCCCAGGACTGGGAGCTTTCTTCGGTTTAGAACTTGCCAAGGCCACCCCACAGTTCCAACTCCTCCCTCACCTCAGAAGGAAGAGATGGCATACCCGAGGAGTAAGAATGAATTGTCGATAATGCAGTCATGGGGGGATCTGCCACGGAAGAATGGCTGAGATTGTAAAGTCCCTGAAAAAATATATATACAAAATTCTACCCTGTAGAGGCCGTAATTGAAGGTTAAAAGTTCTAGTTCGGCGCCCAGGCAAGTAATGTGCCTTTTTTTTTTTTCAATGTTCGTACATAGTGTGACGAGCTCGCGCCAGTTTTTGCTTTGTTTTGCTTTGTTTTATGAGACCGGAGCTCCTTTTGAACCATAAGGAGGTCCTAATAGGTAAAATATGCAAGGCTCGCTTTGTGAGAGCATTTCCCAGACTGCGCAGCTTGGAAGGAAGCTAGGAAACACTTTTTTTAACTCTGCACTGCAAGCCAGCTTTGTCCGAGAAACAGTTGCGTTTAGGCTTCTGATGTGGCATCCTGCTGTATGTGATCTCTGACTTCCATGTACCGACTTTGGCATGTCCCTCTGACCATTCTGGTCTGGTAGTAGGGATGAACTCGATGTTCGAGTCAAACGTAAATTCGACGCGAACATCAGGTGTTCGCAGAATAGCGAACAATTTGCAGTGTTCGTGGAACACCATTTAAAAGTCTATGGGAGATTAACATGAAAAATCTGAAGTTCAGTAAACTATTAGTGAAGTATGGTAATCCTCAGTTCCTGCCTTCACATCCCTTATGCCGCTGCCTGCTCTGTAACTGACCCTGGTTATTTGATCACGTTCTGTCTGCCGATTCTGTATATACTTGAACTGACCCTGGACTGTTATTCGACCATGCTTCTGCCTAACGATTATGTACATACCTCTGCCTGATCTGGAACTGACCTTGGACTGTTTGACCTTGTTTTTTGCCTGCCTCATGGACTGATATTATACTCTGCTACTGGACCAGTGGGATTCAACACAGGGGTCTCACATATGTGAGGGGCTCCAGAATTGTTTTTCTGGATGAACAAAACAATTTTGTTTTCTCATTCCTAGATTAGGGTCTGGAGACTCGGAAGCTTTAAAGAGGTTTGGGTGGGAGAAGCCTCTACCCCTGTCCCCATTCTGTCCTGAACGAGGCCTGCTTCCTGTTGGACTTACTGCCATTATGTCTCTCCCTGTCGCACTGACCACACCACATGTTTCTGCCTACTACCAGGACCAATATTTTTTGGCACTGCTGACAATCTCTGCCTGCACTGACCCTGGGCTGTATATGGATAGTTTTCCTGCCAGCTGCCTGGACAATTGCGTATGCCATTGCTGAACAAGTCCCTACCTGCTGCCTGGACCAGTGCTATCCTCCTGTGTACAACTGTGCTACCTAAAACCACAGGTATGCAAATATGTTTCAGAAAAGGGGGGGGGGGGTTGGAACAGAGTACAGATACATTAATTTATAGAAAAACTTTTTCTCTTGCGTTCATGGACCGACACAGCAGCATTGACCTTAGGGATATATCACCTACCTTTATGGAGAGACTAGGCAGAAAAACAGCACTTCAAGTGTTAAAAACACTTCTGCAGTACAACTCCTCCCAGGGGGCGTGGCTCCCTGGGTATATAACCCCCACTCTGACTGAACAGCTCCATTTTTTTTCTGTCTAGCGTCAGGAGTAGACTGACCTCTCTGAGTCCATGTACTCCTGGATTCTTTTTCTTTTATTATTTTGGATAATTATCCTGGATTCTACTATCAACTGTCGACTGGGTGACAGTTTGGATCTTTGTAGTCCCCCCATGTTCGGCCATCGGCCATCGAGCGTGTGCCGGCCCTCAGCTCAGCTCTGGGTCGTCCATGACATGCCCCATTGCTCCAGGGGTGGCCGGGGAACTTCATGTTCTAGGGCACACATATGACCGGTCTCTATGGCCTTGTCACAGTGTGCCTGGCCGACTGCAGGACGGGTGAGTAGGCCCCTTGCCTCGGCAAGGTGGTATGGCTGGGGCTTTCCTGGGAGGTCGACTGAGGGTACACCCTGCTTGTCTCTCTCCCTTCCTCTCCCTCCTTCCCCATACTGGGTGGCGGCTGTTAGGGGGGGCACTCCTGGGGTTCTGTCACTGCCAGGGTCTGTGTTCTGTGGGAAGCAGTTGATTTGGTGTGGGGAGTGCTGCTGTGTAACTTTTTGCTGCGTCGGTATGCTTTACATTCGCGTGTGTGGCCGCCATTTTGCCGCGGTCGCGATTTACCCTTTAACCTCTTCAGGTCCGCGCTATTAACCTAATACGTGAACAGCGTGGACCTGAGGCGCCGGGGTCACGTCTTTGGACGTGATTTGCGCGGCGGGGAAAAACAGTCCCGACGCATCACCGATGATCCGATGCGTGTACCCGGCGGCCGCGATGTCCGTCAGGTACACGCGATCGTCGGTGAGAGAGCAGGGACGTGGAGCTCTGAGTGTAAACACAGAGCTTCACGTCCTGTCAGTGAGGTGACAGATGCTGTTTCTCTTGTACATAGGGAGACAGCATCGGTCACCTCCCCCAGTCACTCCCCTCCCCCCACACAGTTAGAACACACCCAGGCAATACATTTAACCCCTTCCTCACCCCCTAGTGTTAACCCCTTCAATGCCAGTCACATTTATACAGTAATAAGTGCATTTTTATAGCACTGGTCGCTGTATAAATGTGAATGGCGCCAAAAATGTGTCAAGTGTCCGATGTGTCCGTCGCAATATCGCAGTCCCAATAAAAATCGCAGATCGCCGCCATTACTAGTAAAAAAAATATAAAAAAAAAAATCATAATTATGTCCCCTATTTTGTAGGTGCTATAACTTTTGCACAAAGCAGTCACTTATTGTGATTTTTTTTTTTTTTACAAAAATACATAGAAGAATACGTATCGGCCTTAACTGAGAAAAAAATATATATAAAAAAAAAAATGGGATATTTATTATAGCAACAAGTAAAAAATATATATATATTTTTAAATTGTCGCTCTTTTTTTCATTATAACGCAAAAAAAAAAAACCGCACGGGCGATCAAATACCACCAAAAGAAAGCTCTATTTGTGGGGAAAAAAAGGACGCGCAATTGTCAGTTAAAGCAACGCAGTGCCGGAAGCTGAAATTTCGCCTGGGCACGAAGGGGGTTTATGTGCCCAGTAAGCAAGTGGTTAAGGGTGAACGGCTTTTTGGGGCATCCCTGGATGACATCATAAAGGATGCCACAGGTGGAAAAAGCACTCTGCTCCCACAGTCTGGGAAGGGTAAGGAACCTCGCCGTAAGCAAGGGCTCTCCTTTACTGCCCCCAAGAGGTTTTTTCGCCCGCCCTGTGCGGCAGGAGAAAATTCTCAAGGTACAAAAGCGTCCGCTACAGGGCAAAAGTGCACCTGGTATCGCAAGCCCATGTCTCGGGTGGGGGGCCAACTTCGCAAATTCGTGGCTCGGTGGAGTTCTCTTCTAGCCGACCGTTGGGTTTGCAAGGTAGTTTCCTCGGGGTACAAGACAGAGTTTCTCTCTTGTCCGCCAAACAGATTTTTTCCTTCCAACCTCCAGCTTCCTCCGGTTCGCCGGGAGGCTCTGTCAGGGGCTGTCCAGGATCTACTGGCCAGGGGAGTGATTGTATCGGTTCCTTCAGGGGAACGGTTTCAGGGGTTTTACTCCAATCTGTTTGTAGTCCCCAAGAAGGAAGGGGTCCGTCCAATCTTGGACCTCAAGGCCCTCAATTGTTTTGTCAAAGTGCAAAACTTCAAAATGGAGTAGATTCGCTCGGTGGTGGCAGCGCTCCATCAGGAGGATTTCATGGCCTCCCTGGACATTATGGATGCGTACCTGCATGTCCCCATATGTGCAAAGCATCAGATTTCCACGCTTTGCGATTGGAGAGGACCACTTTCAATTTGTGGCCCTCCTGTTTGGTCTGGCCTCGGCACCACGGGTATTCACCAAGGTGCCTGCGCCGATCCTAGCCCTGCTGAGGCAGCGCGGGATCGCTATCGTGGGCTACCTGGACGACCTTCTGAGAGCTTCCTCAAGCTCAGAGTTAGAAGGGGTGTCCATCACCTGCCAAACCCTACAGGAATTTGGCTGGCTTCTGAACATCCGGAAGTCAATGTTGGTACCGTCTCAGCGGGTGGAATACCTGGGGTTAATCCTGGATTCCTCGGAGGCTTTCTCCCATTGGAGAAACTTCAGACACTGCAGTCTGCGGTGCAGAGGTTGACGACCCAGAAGTGGTCATCACCCCAGTTCTGCGTGAGGGTTCTGGGTCTGATGGTTAGACGGGTGTCTGAACTGGTGGCCTTGTCCTGCAAGGCCCCCTACTTGGTCATCCACAACGATAAGGTGGTGCTGCGCCCTCAGCCGCCATTTCTTCCCAAGGTTGTGTCTGCTTTTCACATTAATGAGGACATTGTGTTACCGTCCTTATGTCCTCAGCCAAAGAACCAGAAGGAGGCCGCTTTGCAATCCTTGGATGTGGTTCGGGCCCTATGGGTGTACTTGTCTGCTACGGCTCTGTTTCGGAGATCGGACTCACTGTTTGTCTGTGACTGATCCTAAAAAGGATCTGACGGTCTCGTCGGCCACCATTTCTAGGTGGATCAGACAGGTTGTGCTTCAGGCCTATGCCCTAAAAGGGCGGGCGCCCCCCTTTGAGGTTACGGCGCATTCGACCAGGGCGATTGGTGCCTCTTGGGCTTTCCTTCATCAAGCCTCTGTTTTACAGGTGTGTAAGGCGGCAACCTGGTCGTAAATCCACACCTTTTGCTATGTTTTACAAGGTGGATGTGAGTGCATCTTCGGATGCCTCCTTTGGCCACAAGGTTTTACAGGCGTCAGTTTAAGGTTGGAGTTCCTCCGTTGAGAAACTCTGGTTGTTTTTTTGTTTGGGGGTGAACCCTGGTTTGCTTGGTTTTTCTCCACCCCTTGAAATTTTTTTTATTTTATTTTTTCCATTTACTTTTGTTGTAAAAGTTTTTATTCATATAAATACAAGAATAACAGAAAAGTCAGCAAGAGAATTAAAATACAGATTAATAGTTACAGTCCATTTTCAAAAATTCCAAATAGTGAAGTCAAATAAAAGAAACATTAAATTCATTGTTGTTTACCGCATGACATAAAATTAATCGTTAAAAAGCAATTATTGACAGATAAGAGACAGAATTAATGGCTGAAAATTAACCAACAACGTTCAGCAAATAATGTGAGTTAAATTAAGATGAGAGCAGATGTAAATTGTAAAGCGGATTCAAGAAAGTAACGCTGGAAGGTGGAACTGCCTGTATGTAGAAGAAAATTGAGGAAATACAATCAAAACCTCTCTATAAGTATTATCATTAATAGAAGACAGTATTTATCCTTCAGGACTGTTTGTCAGTAAGTAATCATGTATGAGCAAACGATAACAAGAAATCATTGGATATGGTTATTGTTTGCAAAGAAAAAAGAACTGTAATAACAAATAAAATTTAAATAAGGGGGAGGGACAAGGAGAAAAAAGGGGAATAAAAAGGGAAAAAGGGGGAACCCGTCACATCTCTTTTGTTTATTAGTCTTTTATAAGGAATATAAAGAAATAATACCGTATAATTAGAGTAGAGCACATTTGTATGTGTTAGAGGAGGTGAAGTCAATCCAACAAGACCATATGGAGGTAAATGTAGTCTGTGTATCCCTCGCTTGATGGATCAATTCCTCCATTTCCATGGTCCGCTGTATTCGGATTAACCAATCTTTAATCAATGGGGGATCAGTGGAACGCCATTTCACTGGCACACACATTCTAGCTGCATTGACTAAGTGCATTGCCAGAGAATGGCGGTATTTGGGTATTAAAGAGGACGAATGATGAAGTAAAAATTGAGCAGGAGTGAAATCTAAATTATAGGTCGTTATTTGGGAGATAAGTTTGTGAACCTCTACCCAAAAAGGTTGAATAAGAGGGCGTGACCACCAGACATGGAGGAACGAGCCGATGTCTTTCTTACACCTCCAGCAGTATTTGGGGTGTAAAGGATTAATAAAGTGAAGTTTTAGAGGAGTTGTGTAACACCTGGATAATAACTTAAATGCATTCTCTTGAATTTGGACGTTTATTGATCCCTTATGTGCAAGCATGTATATTCTTTCCCATTCTGAATCAGATAGGTCTATCGATGGGTCTTTCTCCCATTTTTGGTATGACCCATTAAATTTAGGCGACACATCAGAGAATACTAGGGAATAAATAGAGGAGATTAAGTGTCCAATAGGTTCTCTCTGTAAACAAAGGTTTTCGAATTTGGTGATGTGTCTGGACCATTCTGGCCTAGGTTTGATACTATTAAAAAATGTCTTATTTGAAAGTAGGACCAGAAAGGGAAAGACTTATTAATCATTTTGGAAGATAAGGTGGATTGAGTAAGAAGATGGCCATTATCAAAGAATTGACCTGCTCTCACATTGTCATAAGGCCAATTATCACGTAAGAATGATGGATGCAGTCTGGGAGTAAAATCTGGATTGTGTCTCAAAGGCATCATAGGACCGAACAGTGAGGAGATACTGTGAGTCTTGCAGGTAGTGTGAAAGATTTTGAGGGTAGGACTAATAAGAGGGTGTGATTTGCATTCTGAAGGGATATTAGTGGGAGTAATCCATGGGATTTGACCCAAAGGAGTAGTCGTGAAGGATTGTTCTAGCTGGATCCAATCCTTCAGTTTATGGTGAACGTTCCAGTCAACAATCCTGGTCAGACCACAAGCTTGGTAGTACTTGCGTATAAATCGGGTAAGCCTATACCACCTAAAGTTTTAGAGGTTGTAAGTCTATTATATCCTATTCGTGGGTGTAGTTTGTTCCATAGAAACATAGTACAGGCCTTCCGATAAGATGAAAAAAAAGTAGGTGGGATCAAAATTGGGATGGTTTGTAAAATATATAGAATCCTAGGCAAAACGTTCATTTTAAAAGTGGCCACCCCTTGAAATTTTGACACTGCTTGGGGACATCCCTAAGGTCAATGCGGCTGTGTCCGTCTATGAACGGAAGAGAAAATAGGAATTTTGTACTCACCGTAAAATCCATTTCTCTGAGTTCATGGACGGACACAGCACCCACCTCTCCTTTTGGTTTGTACTGCTTGTTACGAACTGGAGCTGTTCAGACAGAGTGGGGGTTATTTACCTGGGGAGCCACGCTCCCTGGGAGGAGCTGTACTGCAGAAGTGTTTTTAACACTTGAAGTGCTGTTTTTCTGCCTAGTCTCTCCTGGAAGGAAGGTGATATAACCCTAAGGTCAATGCTGCTGTGTCCGTCCATGAACTCAGAGAAATGGATTTTACGGTGAGTACAAAAATCCTATTTTTTTCTGCCACAGGGCTGTACATTCTATAAATAAAAATCAAGTAAAAGTAATTTACAGTCTTGAAGTTTGAATTCGGGGTGTGCAGGTCCCAAACAATAAAAGCCGTATGGCCCGCGCGTTTCGCTGACAATTCCGCTTTGTTGGGGCCTTGAGAGTTGCACAGTGCAATGTCAAATTCTGTGGATACAATATTAATAAACAAAGCATAAATTACATGATCTACTTGGACAAAGGTACAGATACATGAAAAATACGTAGATTAATACATTTGTTTAGAAGAAAATTTAAATACATCTCCTATAATATTATACAAAGTTTATTACAGACTGTATGTTATATTCTAAAACGTCTGGAGCTAGAAACAGTTACACCGGTATGCTTAATGATGTGCAGCAATATCTTGCATATATAGGCGGTTCAGGTGAGAATACTTAATTAGATGTTCGCAATCATCTACACATTGAAATCAAATTCCTTATTGATATGAATGGTTCATTTATATTCACATATATGCAAACTCACCCGGAGACTGTAATTGAAGGACGCCGGCCCGGTGGAACAGTATGGCCCTAGAGTCCGTGAGAAACGCTTCTCCTGCCACCTCAATGGAGAGAAATGAAAAGGCCCCTACATACAGATATGGATGTCTGGTAAACAATGTGGAGAGAGTGTGGAACGAAAGGGGGGGGGGAGTGTGGAGGAAGAAAAGGAACTGCTTGGGGAGGACAGGGATAGGCTGGAAAGGAAACCAAAAGGGAGGGGACGGTGTGGGAGGGGGAAAAAGTGGAGAAGGGGGGCCATAATGGGGGGGTTGGAGATGGGAAAAGGGGAGGGGGAAAGAAGGAGTGGAAGGGGGTGGGTGAATGAAAGGGGAAAGCTGGGGTGTGATTGGATAGGAAGTCTTGTGGCTAATGATAAAGGATGTTAATGTTGTATTTGCTTACTTATCAAGTGTATATACTGAAAACTTGTGATTTGATATTATTCAAAATATGCAAAAGTGCACATTGGTGCTGATAGTTATATAAAGTGAGAATGGTATTCTCACTTATATAGAGTATTAGAGGGTGTGTATGATACTTGTGAAAAAATATCCAGAGGGTAGCCCCTTTCAGCTGAAGCAGGCACAAGGTCCACAACTAGTGACAATCTGATCAGAAAGATGAAGACCAAGTTTAATGAGGGAAGTGTGAAGAGGCATTTAGATTGCCAAGAAAAGGAGTCTGGATTTAAAAAAAATTTAAAGCTTCAAGGGGTGTCTTTCCCCAGCGGCTCACCTCTTTACACGTGAGGGACGCTAAGGAAAGACTGAAAAAGATGTACCTTTTATAGGTAGAAGGGGGCCGCCATTAATTGTCCATGAAGGTGCGTGCAGGAGGAGGATCCTTGGGGTTGCTCCAGTTGCCTGGATCAAGTCAAATCAGAGGGATGGATCCGGAGGGATGGGAGAGCCGTGGGGGATTCATGCTCAAAAATTGCATGCAAGAACCCAGTGGTCCATGTCCAACTGCTAGCAGATCCCTCTAGGTGGATAGACGGGGATAGGGCATGGACCTCTCGCCCTGGCTGACTGTGATTGACTGCCGGGAGAGAGGGAAAAGGCTGTGTGTTGCAGAGGTGAGCTGGGCCTAAACGGCGAGGCGTAGGGCCGACGCTGTGTTTCACACTGGTGGAAGAGGGAGGAGCCAAAACTCTAACAGTTTTAGGGCTGTCAGAGGTTGGCGTCCCCCAATGGAAATCACAGTGGGGACGCCTCTATGCGGGCCTGGTATACGACACGGCCAGAAAAAGCATGGTGGTACCGTGACAGACCCCTCCAGGTTGTAGGCGGACATGGGCAAGCCCAGGGGTCCCCCGGGTCAGGGGTCACATCCAAAAACAGTCCCTAGAATAGACATAAAGGGATGACCTAAGGATATATTATTGACAAAGTGAAGATGAAGTGAAAAAATAAATAAAAACTAAAGCTACAATTTCTGGGGAAATTGTGAAGTGTTCTTGCCTCCACCAGTAGTCTACAACTGAAGTGGGCGGAGTAACTGTGTGGTTGGAGTGGCTAGAGTAACTTTGCAAATCCTTAAGAAAATGTTTAAGAAGTGATATATTATAGTATGATTAGCTGGAAAATTAGGTATGGTTGTTATTTGAAAAAAAAAATCAAAAATATCTATTTTTTTCTAAAATGTTTTTTTATTTTTAAAATGTATTTTTTTACAAAAATAAAGGATTTTATTTTAACCAGTTAATCACCGCCCCATAGACAATATATGTCTACAGGGCGGTTGCCTAACTCTGGAAGGACGTCCGTGAACGTCCTGCCAGAATCGCTCTCCCACACGCCCCCTGGACGAGGACCCGGACAATCACGAATCGCGGTAAATTGCCGCTGATAGCGGCCGTTTACCATGTGATCGCTCGATCCAATGACGGAGCGATCACATGTAAAGAACCGGCGTCATTTGATGATGCCGGTTCCTCTCTCTGTACCGATCGGTAGTGTCAGAGGGGGGAGAGCAGGTGTGAGCAGCGCTGTGGCTGTATTTGTGACTATTGCAGTCACAGATCCATCCCTGCTTAGCCATCCCTGCAACCCCCTGCAATACTCTGCATTACCCCCCTGCGCAAAACTCTGCATTACCCCCCTGCGCAAATCTCTGCATTACCCCCTGCGCAATACTGTGCATACCCCCTGCGCAATACTGTGCATACCCCCCTGCGCAATACTGTGCATACCCCCCTGCGCAATACTGTGCATACCCCCCTGCGCAATACTGTGCATACCCCCCTGCGCAATACTGTGCATACCCCCGGCAATACTCTGCATACCCCCCCCCGCCCAATACTCTGCTTACCCCCCCCGCGCAAATACTCTGCATACCCCCCCGCGCAAATACTCTGCATACCCCCCCCCCGCGCAAATACTCTGCATACCACCCCCCCCCCCCGCGCAATACTCTGCATACCCCCCCCCCGCGCAATACTCTGCATACCACCCCCCCTGCGCAATACTCTGCATACCCCCCCTGCGCAATACTCTGCACTCCTAATATCTCCTGGATCATGCATTTTCTTTATCTTCATATCATGCAGGTCCTTCAGTACCTTTCCTCTAAATACTTCAATTTGTCCTTCATTAACCACTGGCGGGTTGAATACAGACTTGTTTCTTAAATTGCTAAACTGGACATCATTTTTTACAGTTTTATTTCTCAATACACCTTCACCTGGTTTATTCATAATATATTTTTTAATAGTCTGTCCTTAATATACTTCTTGTGGGTTGCAATATCCCACCAGGCATTATTTTTTTTTCTCGATCAAGTGGCCCATTTTTCTAAAACTATTAACAAATTTCACTGTTGGGTTCTCTTCTGGTTTTTCAAAAATGTTCTCAATGTCTATTGCCCTATTCTCTAGAAATCCAAATACCTCCATGGTTTTCTGCACAAGTAATAAAGATCTAATGCATGTGGATGGGAGGAACTAATGCGCAAAACCACACTAAACAGGGCACTGAGAACTACAAATAAATAGACTGACAAGAATTGTTTGATTTATTTATATTTAATTTGTAATATTGGCACGCGCACCCCCCCCCCCCCCTTTTAAACCTGCTAAAAGAATGGACTCTGGAAAAGTGGCAGAAGGTGGATTTTTCAGATGAATCCTTTGTTGAATTACACCACAGTCACTGCAAATATTGGAGGAGACTTGCTGGAACCCACATGGAGCCAAGATTTACCCAGAAAACAGTGAAGTTGGGGGAGGCAAAATCATCGTCTGGGGTTACATCCAGTATGGGGGTGTTCGAGGGATATGCAGGGTGGGAGGCAACATTAATAGTCTAAAATTCCAAGAAATCTTACCTTCCTAGTCTATTCCCAACCATAAAAAAGGCCAAATTTTGCAGCAGGATGGCGCTCCATCGCATACTTCCATCTCCACATCAAAGTTCCTTAAGGCGAAGAAGATCAAGATGCTCCAGGATTGGCCAGCCCACTCACCAGACATGAACATCATTGAGCACATGTGGTGTAGGATGAAAGAGGAAGCATGGAAGATGAAACCAAAGAATATTGATGAACTCTGGGATGCATGCAAGACTGTGTTCTTTGCTATTCCTGGTGACTTCATCAATAAATTGTGTGAATCCTTGCCAAACCGCATGGATGCTGTCCTTCAAGCTCATGGAAGTCATACACAATATTAAATTTGGATCTCACAGCACCACTACTTAATTTGCTGACATATTTTTGGATTTTTAGTAAAGTTGTTCAATTTCTGTATAGGCAACAAAAACTTTTGTCTTGTCAAAATTTGACCTTTCTGTCTTGATTAAATGATGAATCTTTTTTCAGTGAAACCAATTTATTTCAGTGCATTAAACATCATTTGGGAGGGCTTTAGATTTTCATATGAGCTAAGTCTAACACCAATTGATTAAAGTCAGGTTAATAGCAGGAGTTTCTACAAAATAAAGAAGCGACATGACTTTTGTCAGGGACGGTGTGTGTGTGTGTGTATATATGTATATATATACCGTGCCTTGCAAAAGTATTCGGCCCCCTTGAACTTTGCAACCTTTTGCCACATTTCAGGCTTCAAACATAAAGATATAAAACTGTAATTTTTTGTGAAGAATCAACAAGTGGGAAACAATCATGAAGTGGAACGAAATTTATTGGATATTTCAAACTTTTTTAACAAATAAAAAACTGAAAAATTGGGCGTGCAAAATTATTCAGTCCCCTTAAGTTAATACTTTGTAGCGCCACCTGTTGCTGCGATAACAGCTGTAAGTCACTTGGGTTATGTCTCTATCTATTTTGCACATCGAGAGACTGAAATTTTTGCCCATTCCTCCTTGCAAAACAGCTTGAGCTCAGTGAGGTTGGATGGAGCGCGTTTGTGAACGGCAGTTTTCAGTTCTTTCCACAGATTCTCGATTGGATTCAGTTCTGTACTTGGACTTGGCCATTCTAATACCTGGATATGTTTATTTGTGAAGCATTCCATTGTAGATTTTGCTTTATGTTTTGGAAGACAAATCTCCGTCTCAGTCTCAGGTCTTTTGCAGACTCCATCAGGTTTTCTTCCAGAATGGTCCTGTATTTGGCTCCATCCATCTTCCCATCAATTTTAACCATCTTCCCTGTCCCTGCTGAAGAAAAGCAGGCCCAAACCAGGATGCTTCCACCACCATGTTTGACAGTGGGGATGGTGTGTTCAGGGTGATGAGCTGTGTTGCTTTTACGCCAAACATAAAGTTTTGCATTGTTGCCAAAAAGTTCAATTTTGGTTTCATCTGACCAGAGCACCTTCTTCCACATGTTTGGTGTGTCTCCCAGGTGGCTTGTGGCAAACTTTAAACAACACTTTTTGTGGATATCTTTAAGAAATGGCTTTATTCTTGCCATTCTTCTATAAAGGCCAGATTTGTGCAGTATATGACTGATTGTTGTCCTATGGACAGAGTCTCCCACCTCAGCTGTAGATCTCTGCAGTTCATCCAGAGTGATCATGGGCCTCTTGGCTGCATCTCTGATCAGTCTTCTTCTTGTATGAGCTGAAAGTTTAGAGGGACGGCCAGGTCTTCGTAGATTTGCAGTGGTCTGATACTCCCATTTCAGTATTATTGCTTGCACAGTGCTCCTTGGGATGTTTAAAGCTTGGGAAATCTTTTTGTCTTCGAATCTGGCTTTAAACTTCTCCACAACAGTATCTGGACCTGCCTGGTGTGTTCCTTGTTCTTCATGATGCTCTCTGCGCTTTAAACGGACCTCTGAGACTATCACAGTGCAGGTGCATTGATACAGAGACTTGATTACACACAGGTGGATTCTATTTATCATCATTAGTCATTTAGGTCAACATTGGATCATTCAGAGATCCTCACTGAACTTCTGGAGAGAGTTTGCTGCACTGAAAGTAAAGGGGCTGAATAATTTTGCATTGGAGAGGGGGTAATTATATCCGACGAATAAGCCAGAGGGAATCTTTCTGGATTTATGAAGCTCGTGTACTTACCCCAGAGGGTCTTAATGTAGACTTTGACTTAAATTGCTTTATTTCAAATAAATAGGTGTTAAATAGAATTTTTTTTAGTTAATAATATTTTTTTAATTAATATAATTTTATTTCTGTTATTTTGATTGCATTCTTTCTCTAGGGAGACTGCTATGATTACATACGCCATTGATGGATTTAGCTTTTGGCTATTCTATCGATTCTTATTTCGTACATTTGGTAATTCTTATGTATGTTTTTAACTTAATGTTTTTTAATAATAATATTTTTATTGTTTATTTTATTTACTTGTAGTATGCGTTTGTGGCGTAGTAATGTTTAATGTATATTAATATATTTTGTAAGAAGACTTGGGACAACATAGAGTGATGTTTTTTATATCAGTAGATATATCAAAAACTGTATTCTCTTTTTCGTCCACAAGATGGCGTTAAAGGATTCTTTTTGCTATTGTTGCTGTAATTAAGGAACAATAAAGCTCTTTGTAATTACAACGTGTGACGCGGGACGTGCCTTACCGCGTCATCACGTTTGTATTAGGAATTGGGCCGTGATTACGGCAGTGTATTTTAAGTCGAGGATGTGACGTAGAAGGTTCCGCCCTGCTGAGGAAGTTATCTTACGATACGCGTCCGGGGGTCAGGAACCACTTCACGTCACTCGCTGTTGTCCCAGATTTTCGTCTGAGCTGTCCATCCCATGGTGTTGCATGCCTTTTTTATTTCACCCAAATGTGAGTAACCTGCACGCCCTAACTTATTAAAATCATCTGGTTTATACGAAAGCTCTTAGATTTCGTTTGTTTCTTTATGTATTATCGGTACATGCTTGTTTGGTGGTGCCACTGAGGATATCTACATATCTCCTGGTTCTACGGCTGAATATATACACTTCTGAGCCATCCGGATACCTACCATTGATTTAAAGCTTATTAGACCTTTGGTAAAACAAAGGTCTCTGTCTGAGGTGAGAGTACCCATCTATACTGGTGAAGGGATTACATTCTGAATTGGTTTACCAGTCACGTGGTGAAGATATTTATTATCTGGTCGCAGGATTTTACTCTTCATTTTATATACACATATTTTTTTGGACATTTTTCCTTTCTTTGGTTTCACTTTTATGAGTATGTTTAATACCAATCTAATTTAGGTTTGCGCTGCACTGCTTTTTTATTTATATGAATAATTTTGCACGCCCAATTTTTCAGTTTTTTTTGTTAAAAAAGTTTGAAATATCCAATAAATTTTGTTCCACTTCATGATTGTGTCCCACTTGTTATTGATTCTTCACAAAAAATGTCAGTTTTATATCTTTGTTTGAAGCCTGAAATGTGGCAAAAGGTCACAAAGTTCAAGGGGGCCGAATACTTTTGCAAGGCACTACATATATATATATATATATATATATATATATATATATATATATATATATATATATAATGTGTGTGTATATATAATAATATATATATATATATATATATATATATATATATATATATATATATATATATATATAATAACCCTATACGTTTATATGTTAACACTATATGAATGTGTATAAAACTAAAAATTATACCCCGAGTGTCTATAAATCTTTGTAGATACTTCAAATCGTCTGGCATACAAAAATGTAAAAAAAAATGTATTGTGATTTTAGGTGATAGACCAACACAAAGTGGCATATAATTGTGAAAAAAATTATAAATGCTTTTCATTTTTTTTTACAAATATCTGAAAACTGTGGCATGCATTTGTATTCAGCCCCTTTACTCTGATAACCCTAACTAAAATCTAGTGGAACCAATTGCCTTCTCCTAGTCACCTAATTAGTAAATAGAGTCCCCCTGTGTATAATTTAATCCCAGTATAAGTACAGCTGTTCTGTAAAGCCCCCAGAGGTCTGCTAAAGGACCGTAGTGAACAAACAGCATAATGAAGGCCAAGTAACACACCAGACAGGTCAGGGATAAAGTTGTGGAGAAGTTTAAAGTAGGGTTAGGTTATCAAAAAAATACCAAGCTTTGAACGTCTCAAAGAGCACTGTTCAATCCATCATCCAAAAATGGAAAGAGTATGGCACAACTGCAAACCTACCAAGACATGGCCATCCACCTAAACTGACAGGCCAGGCAAGGAGAGAATTGGTAGCTGGTGGAGACATCCCTAAAAAGACTTGCAGCTGTAATTGCAGTGAAAGGTGGTTCTAGAAAGTATTGACTCAGGGCGGCTGAATACAAATGCATGCCACACTTTTCAAATGTTTGTAAAAAGTTTTGAAATACATTAATAATTTGTCTTTTTTATTTCACAATTATGTGCCGCTTTGTGTTGGTCTATCACATAAAATCCCAATAAAATACATTTAAAGCGCGGTTTCGGGCATCATTTTTTTTTTTTTTGCAAGCTAAAATTAATTACATTAACCACTTAAGACCCGGACCAAAATGTAGGTAAAGGACCTTGCCCCTTTTTGCGATTCGGCACTGCTTCATTTTAACTGACAATTGCGCGGTCGTGCGACATGGCTCTCAAACAAAATTGGCGTCCTTTTTTTCCCACAAATAGAGCTTTCTTTTGGTGGTATTTGATCACCTCTGCGGTTTTTATTTTTTGCGCTATTAACAAAAATAGAGCCACAATTTAAAAAAAAATGCAATATTTTTTACTTTTTGCTATAATAAATATCCCCCAAAAATATATAAAAAAACATTTTTTTTCCTCAGTTTAGGCCGATACGTATTCTTCTACGTATTTTTGGTAAAAAAAATCGCAATAAGCGTTTATCGGTCGGTTTTTGCAAAATGTATAGCGTTTACAAAATAAGGCATAGTTTTATTGCATTTTTATAAAAAAAATTTTTTTTACTACTAATAGCGGCGATCAGCGATTTTTTTCGTGACTGCGACAATATGGCGGACACTTCGGACAATTTTGACACATTTTTGGGACAATTGTCATTTTCACAGCAAAAAATGCATTTAAATTGCATTGTTTACTGTGGAAATGACAGCTGCAGTTTGGGAGTTAACCACAGGTGGCGCTGTAGGGGATGTGTGCCTATGTGTGTTTGTTTACAACTGTAGGGGGGTGTGGCTGTAGGTGTGACATCATCGATCGCGTCCCCCTATTACAGGGATGACGCGATCGATGCTGCGGCCACAGAGAAGCACGGGGAAGCCGTGTGTACACACGGCTCTCCCCGTTCTTCCGCTCCAGGGACGGATCGCCGCACTCCAGCGGCGATCGGGTCCACGAATCCCGCGGTCCCGGAGCTTCGGCTGGGTACTAAAATCAACGTATATATACGTTGATGTGCCATTCTGCCGACGTAAATGTGCAGTAGGCGGTCCTTAAGTAGTTAAATAGTCCCTAAAACATATTATGAGCTCCCCAATCGTTCCATAAGTCATTGCAAACACTTGTATTATGTCCTCCAGCTCATGTTGTGGCCGTATCCATCATATGTGTGGGCATGTGAAGCCCAGTTCCTTTTTCTTCCTGGTTTTCAGGGAGAAGTGCATGCTGGGAGATTTTTAGGCACAGTAATGCCCAGAGACTCCTGGGAAATGAGTGTCATCATTTATCAGGAGCAATGGGGTCTTAGGACAGAAAGTTGAACCACCTAGGGCCAGGAACTAGGCAGATTATGAAATCTGGCTAGTAACAGCCATAAAGAAGTGAGTAAAAAAAAAAAAAAAAAATGTATTATTTTTTTTTCATTAAAGGCAAGTTGTTAATATAAAGTACATTTTTAGGGTGGAACTCCGCTTTAAGTTTTTGTTTGTAACATGACAAAATGTGGAAAATATCAAGAGGTATGAATACTTTTTCAAGGCACTGTATCATGTGTCTTTAGCAAGTGTGCAGTATACACTGTCCCATAGACATGACTGACTGTGTGCTGTTGTATTCGAGGTATACAACATCGTAAACACAAGTATAGCTTGGGCAGGAGTTGCCTGCTCGGCTAGGTGTGTTCATGGAAACTGTTCCACCTACGTCCCCAGTAGACATGCCGAAGCGATAGGGGAACCTTACAAATGGGGAAAGGTGCCGAGGGGCACACAACAACCGCCTACTTCATGTTGCATAGTCGGTGAGGTTGAAAAAATACACAAGTCCAACCTATGTGTATGATTATATGTCAGTATTACCTTGTATATCCCTGTATGTTGTGGGCTCTCAGGTGTTTATCTAATAGTTTCTTGAAACCATCGATTCCCCCCGCTGAGACCACTGCCTGCGGAAGGGAATTTCACATCCTTGCCGCTCTTACAGTAAAGAACCCTCTACGTAGTTTAAGCTTAAACCTCTTTTCTTCTCATTTAATGAGTGGCCATGTGTCTTGTTAAACTGCCTTCTGCAAAAAAGTTTTATTCCTATTGAGGGGTCACCAGTATGGTATTTGTAAATTGAAATTATATCCCCTCTCAAGCGTCTTTTCTCCAGAGAATAAGTTCAGTGCTCGCAACCTTTCTTCATAACTAATATCCTCCAGACCATTTATTAGCTTTGTTGCCCTTCTTTGTACTCTATTTCCAGTACATCCTTCCTAAGAACTGGTGCACAGAACTGGACAGCATACTCCAGGTGTGGCTGGACCAGAGTCTTTTAGAGCAGAATAATTATTGTTTTATCTCTGGAGTTACTCCCCCTTTTAATGCATGCCAATATTCTGTTAGCAGCAGCTTGGCAATCTCTGTATTGTCTGCAAATACAGAGATTGCACTGCTTACCCCATCCTCCAGGTCGTTTATGAAAAAATTCAACAGGATTGGTCCCAGCACAGAACCCTGGGGGACCCCACTACCCACCCCTGACCATTCCGAGTACTCCCCATTTATCACCACCCTCTGAACTCGCCCTTGTAGACAGTTTTCAATCCATGTACTCACCCTATTGTCCATGCCGACAGACCTTATATTGTACAGTAAACGTTTATGGGGAACTGTGTCAAATACTTATGCAAAATCCAGATACCACGTCACGCCTTCCTTTAAGTAGATGGCAACTCATCTCCTCGTAGAAGGTTAATAGATTGGTTTGGCAAGAATGAATCTTCATGAATCCATGCCGATTACTGCTAATGGTACTGTTCTCATTACTAAAATCTTGTATATAGTCCCTTATCATCCCCTCCAAGAGCTTCCATACTATTGATGTTAGGCTAACCGGTCTGTAATTCCCAGGGATGTATTTTGGGCCCTTTTTAAATATTGGTGCTACATTGGCTTTTCTCCAATCAGCTGGTACCATTTAAGTCAGTAGACTGTCAGTAAAAATTAGGAACATTCGTCTGGCAATTACTTGACTGAGTTCCCTAAGTATGGTTCCCTTGGGTGCAAGCCTTCTGGTCCCGGTGATTTATTAATGTTAAGTTTCCCAAGTCTAATTTTAATTCTGTCCTCTGTTAACCATGGAGGTGCTTCATGTGATGTGTCATGAGGATAGACACTGCAGTTTTGGTTACTGAAGCCCCCCCGATTCCCTTGTGAAGACTGAGGCGAAGAATACATTTAATACCTGTTGCCATCTCCCCATCCTTTGTAACCAGATGTCCTTCCTCATTCTTTATGGGGCCAATATGGTCTGTTCTCCCTTTTTTACTGTTTACAAACTTAAAGAATTTCTTGGGATTTATTTTGCTCTCCTCCGCTATGTGTCTTTCATGTTATATCTTAGCCACCCTAATTGCACACTTACATTTCTTGTTGCATTCTTTAAAAAGTCTAAATGGTGGTGGTGATCCCTCAATCTTGTATTTTTTTAAAGGCCTTCTCTTTTGCTTTTGTATGCACTTTTACATTGGAGTTAAGCCATCCATTACTTTTGCTCGCTCATTTAAATGTATTACCCAATGGGATGCTTTGGCTAATGCCCTTATTTAATATGCTCTTAAAGCAAACCCATCTCTCCACAGTGTTCTTTGTTCCTAAGATTTTATTCCAATTTATGCCTTCTAGCACGGTTCGAATGTGACATGAGGGCATGCCCTGGGCACATATGCCTGTCCAACGCTGGAAACAGGACAGACAATGCCTGCGTTGATTGTAAGATTCTACAGCTGCTCTGTTTGATAAAGCGGTTGTATAGTCCATTTTTACACTTTTACCTACAGGTAAGCCTATAATAACCTTTATGGTTTAGAACAGGAGTCTCCAAACTACGGCCCTCCAGGTGTTCAGGAACTACAATTCCCATCATGCCTAGTCATGTCTACGAATGTCAGAGTTTTACAATGCCTCATGGGAAGTGTAGTTCCAGAGCAGCTGGAGGGCCGTAGTTTGGAGATCCCTGGTTTAGAAGATATTCCCCTCGCAATGAGGTGCTGAGGGCCTGGCCAACAACTGACCTTACCGGAAAGAAGTCTCCCGCATGCACGGAAGACACGCCAAGGCAACATGTCAGCTACCTCGGCATGGACCAGGTGAGTTACCGAAGCCTTGTTCTAAGGTAAGTATTTCATAATGAGCTAGTATGCGGTGCATACTAGCTCATTATGCCTTTTGCCTTACAGGTGGCAAAAAAATTATTATTCTTTGGGGACTATACAACCGCTTTAAGCATATCTTCATCCATTTGTTACATAGGCCTTCTGGTGTTGTTTTCTGTGCTGCTACCCCTTAGTTGGACCGCTTTTGGATACTTCATAGTGAAAAACTAAATATTCTGTGTCCTCTACTGTCTAAAAAACGGGGTTTTTGACTTACTAATAAACTTCATTTCCTGGAGAAATGTACAGAACACACGAATATGCAAGATTGTCATTTGATCGCCATATTTCTTCACAGATTTTTCTTCACTATTAGAGGGATTTAATTTGCACAGTTTGGGACTAACTTTATTAAGTGTGGCACTGGTTTTATGTTATATAGGGGATGTCACTGCAGCTTTTTTTTTCTCTGTGTCCAATCAACTGAAGGTAGCTGCATATAACCTACTGTTATATTCTAAAAATCCTGTGCCCTATACTGTACTCCAAGAAATTAATTGTATTCTTTGTCAAAAATCCAGTTTATAATATGACAAGATTTCTTTAATAATTGTAGTTGCCTGCCATGGATAAATGAGCCTTGAAAATAAGTTAATATGGAGATTTTCATACCTATTCAAATTTGTGAGAATATTCATTTTTGGCCAGTAGCTCTAGTTATAAAAAAAAAAAGTTAAAGATTTCATATTCTACTTATTTAAAAAACCCATTATATTGTTTCTCTGACAGCCTCGCCCTCTTTTCGCTCAGAGACAACAGTCAAAACATCAAGCAATAGCAGTTCAAGTAAGTAATTGTCTTCTAATGTTAATCTGTAGTCATGCATGTATTTATTATGTCCCCTCTACTTCTTATTTTTAGTATTATATTTTACATAATTTTGTAATCCTATAACAATAATATTTAAAGTGCCAGGTTTAATATTATTGGGGAATTTTCCATTAAGACAGGGCTGCATGTTTTCCATTTGTTGATACATGGTACATTCACAGGCATATGCCCTTACACATTTACCAGTTTGCTTTAAAATGAACACACCCTAAGGGCTCAAAGAGGATGTTCCTACCTGCTTTTGAGCGCTCGCTCTCAAAATTTTTTTTGCCTGGAAATTCCCCTCCATTTTAGCCAATGTGTCCTGTTTTTTTGAGGAGTTTACGGGCATATGCTTTTACAGGCAGAAAAAAATTCCCACCAAACTCGCGTTTTTGAGAGGAGCTTTTTGAGCAGGAAAGACGAAAAATGCTTGTGCTCAAAGAAGCTCAATAAAAACGCTCAAAATGTTTAAAGTTTTACTATCAGAAGTCTAGTTGGAGACCGAGGTGCTGAGAAGGCTACCCTTGTGGCTGAGTGCAGCACAACCCCGAAGGTGAAGCAGGGGATGCAGTACCCAAAGAAGCAGGGTTTGCCAGTGGCTGTGGCCTGATGACTTGATCACAGTGGAGCAGCTGAAGCAAGCTAGATGCACTGTGTGGCAGGCATGCTAGAAAGGAGCCAGACGTAGCGTGTAGCTGGGAAATCCGGTAGGAGAATCAGAAGCCAGGTCAGGGTTCATACACAGTAAGATCAGACTTTAAGCAGATTCAGGTAGGGTCACTGGAACAAGCCAAGGTCATTCACAATAAGACAAGCAGAAGCAGAGTCGGTGAGCCAACCTGGGAACAAGCAGTAGAGGAGGCAGAAGTAGGTCAGAATATAAGCCAGGGGTCCAGCCAGGAGATCAGGATAAAAGCAGGTAGAGGAAGCTGGGTCGTTCAATGTGAAGTCCAAGATCAGAATGCAGGAACATAGGGGACCTGACAATAATCCAGAAACTCTGGGATCTCGGCAGTGGGCGTCAGCATCTATCACAACCTGTACATTCCTGTTACCGCCGACACACATCTGCGTATGCGCGTTAGCGATGTCCCGCATCTGCATATGCACGTTGACATCGTCACGCACCTGCGTACGCCAGTCCTAAGGCCTTTTCCCTGATGGATATCTATTGCGATATAGCGGTAAAAGCCTAGGAGCATGTATATCGTTTTGCAGGTTTCCATTAATTTTCCTCTGCAGGATACCCTTTCCATTTAATAAGGAACCGATTTTGCCTATCTCTCTTAAGACTGTCCACAATAGCTTCTACCTCGAATCCCATTTAGTCTCCAATCGAGACTGGAGGTGATTCTTCTCTTCCAGGAAATGGGCTGGGTAACGCTGGTTTCAGCAGGGAGACGTGGAATACTGGATGAATCTTGTATGAGCTTGGCAGTGCAAGTTCAAATGCCACTGGGTTAATTTCCCTCCTAATTTCGAATGAACCAATAAATCTTGGCCCACCATTTCTGGAAGGGCAAGAAAGTTTGAGGATAGTAGAAAAGAGCCATACCTTAGCTCCGACATTAAAGACAGGATCTCCCCTTCTTGTAGTCTTGTTGAGCTTTTAGCACGGCCTCCTAAAGTACTTTGTAGTTTGTTTGGATGAAGGTTATTCTATCCTGGACTGCCGGGACTGAAGCTTTGGGAATGGTGTTGGGGAAAAATTAAGGATGGAACCCGTAATTAGCCCAGAAGGTTGACTGGTGGCAGAATGCATCGAGTTATTGTATGCAAACTCCACGCAAGGGAGTAAGGAGATCCAGTCATCTTGAGAAAAGGAACAAAAGCATTGCAGATACTGTTCTAGAGAGTGGTTCATTCTTTCTGTTTGGCCGTTGCTTTGCGGAGATTTCTCCAAAGTCCGGAGGTAAACTGTACCCCTTTATAGGTAAGCTCCTGCAGGCATAGGACTTACCTATGTGAAAAAAAAAAAATAGGCTGCGCTGACTGCAATAAATATGCACAAAATATGAACAAAATAATAGTGAATAATTATTACTTGGTGCATATAAGTAAATGAATGCAAATAAATAAAACACATGAAAGTAAATGTAATAGTCCAATGAACTGAGCACTGTAATATTGCATAAAGCAAATGAGTGTAATGTGAACGTTTGTTCACTGTTTGTTTATCAGCAGGTTTGCAGCTTTTGCATCTTCACAGATATAATTATTTATATTGGGGTCACATATATATATTTTTCAATTAATATATTTTTCTAGCATGGTTTAGTGCAGTTTCTTCCCCATTTTTTAGGGCTTACCTATACCCTTAAAGCGGAGGTTCACCCTAAAAACATGTATTTAACATTCCATTCAGCATAATTCCAACATTTACACTATGCCGTTTTTTTTTTTTTTTTTTGCTTATACCGTCTTATTGTTATTTTCCACCCGGCTTCCGGGTTCTCACTTCCGCAGGAGTAGGTGTTCCTATGCAGAGGCTAGGTGATTGACGCCTTGTGAAAAACTTCCCCTCGGCGCATAAGATGCGTCACCAGTTTTCCTGCGCCTGCCGTGTAGAGCTGACTGTGCAGGTGCCGTATAGCGCCGACTCGCAGTTCGGCTACTTCACAAGGCGTCAATCATCTAGCCTCTGCATAGGAACGCCTACTCCCGTGGGAGTGAGAACCCGGAAGCCGGGGGGAAAATAACAATAAGACGGTATGTACAGCAAAAAAAAAAAAAGACGACAGTGTAAATGTTTTTAGAGTGAACCTCCGCTTTAACCTGCCAGCTCCCTTAGACTGTAGGGACTCTCCTGGCCTCAGTAGCGCGGCGATCACGGAACCCCAGCCGGAGACCTCGTGTGGCGGCCATCTTACTACACCCAGGCGGTCTCCACACCTCCTCTGGGCCTTACCCAAATCCCACCTACCCCCATGGCATCCTGGCCTGGTAGATTGCGGCCCTCAACAGAGACCTTTACAAACATCTACACCCTTCTGTGCGCGGGCTTCAGCCACGGCATTGGCAATGGAGACCACGACTGTCGGCCATCTTGCTATACCCAAACTAAATATCCACACACTCCTGGCCTTTTTATTCCTATGGGCCTAGATCACTCCCTGTACAGTCATACGAGTTACTCAGCAACCACCTGTGACCCCCATCTATAAAACTCCACAGAGGGACGCATGCCTGGCTTGTAAGATGGCGGAAGCTTAGGATGTGTAGGCTCCGGCCTATGCCCGTTTATCCGTAGCTCCTGCTCTGCATCATTAGCTTCTAAAGCCCCAAGAGCCCTCCCATCTGCTTCGGGAACTTCACAGCTACCTTCCGATTGTTATATGGATTGGAATCCAACGGCATATATACCAGAAACATGGTCCACATTTCAACTCTCCCAGCCTATGGATCGTTTTCTCCGAAGGCTGCCATCCCTAACCCCTGATACCTCGGCGGCTGTCGCCGACTCGGCAGATGCCCTCCCGCTGGTCGGCCCCTCTTTGTTCGCCAAGAATCCCCCACAACAACCACCCAAACCCTCCACAATGTCGCCGCCAGTTACTGTGGCGGTTCTAGACGTTAGGCTGCAGGCCCTGCTCCAGAGCCTCACTCAAAACATTGCATAAGAGGTGGGCAAGTTGGCACATGAGCTTAGGGGTGCGATTGACCAGCTAGGGCAGGGATCCTCAAATTACGGCCCTCCAGCTGTTGCAGAACTACACATCCCATGAGGCATTGTAAAACTCTGACATTCATAGACATGACTAGGCATGATGGGAATTGTAGTTCCTGAACAACTGGAGGGCCATAGTTTGAAGACCCATGAGCTAGGGAAGGTACAGATACCCTGGAATCTGTCCTGGAGGAAGAAAATGGCGATTTGAAAAATGCAGTCTCACAATTGCAAATGCAACATGAAGACCTCGAAAACCGAGAACGCCGCCAGAACCAAGCATCCGTGGGGTCCTTGAATCCATCACAGTTAAGGAAATCCAGCCTTACCTTCTTTCTCTTTTTGTTGCTCTAGCACCCCACATTCCCGACATAGACTGGCACCTTGATAGAGCACACAGATTGCTGACTCCCAAACCTCCTTTAGGTGCCAACCCATGGACATCATTGTACGTTTCAATTTCTATAAAAGCAAGGAGGCCCTGACCATTTCTACCCATATCAGGTCACGGGTTGAATTTAAAGGTGCAAAAATCTAATTTTTCAGTGATCTGTCACCCATTACCTTGGCTAAACGGCGCGCCCTACGTCCAGTCATCTCATCTACAGCAAAATCAAGTTCCATACCATTGGGGCTTCCTGTTCCGCTTATCTGTTACCAAAGATGGATCACAACATTCCATGAGAGAGCTGCAGGAATGCAAGACTTTCATCCGGAACCTGGGCCTTCTCCCTATACCTGACGAAGACTTGCAGGTGCAGATCCCTGCTCCCTGACCACTCTTTACACCTGGGAGGATCTGTACCCCGGTACGCCAGAGGGCACGGAAGGCCCCAGCTACTCCCCAAAGAGCTGCGCCGTCCAAGGGCCCCACCTAAGACTGACCTCTAGAATATCCTCATGCTTCATCTTTACGCATAGGTTATGCTCTTGACCTTTGTGTTTTCAGAGTCTAAACTTTCAACTGCACTATGCCCCACGCATACGTCTTCTCTTTGCATACCCATACAAAAGTCATATGTTGACAGTTCCCTATTTTGCCTATCTGTTGTTCGGATCGGGCTGGGGTCTCAGTAACTGATCTTGCAGGCTACCATGCCCCCCTCAACATGGTCTCGAATTGTGACCGTAAACCTCTTCAGTTGCTCATCCCCCTCAGGCCTTTCATCTGACTGGTTGGTTTGTAATTTTTCTGTTTCCTTTATCACTATGAATACTTTTTGATCCTATTCAGGATTTTTTTTTTTGCTTTTATTTTTATTTATTTTTCTCCGTTTTTGTATCTCGGATCCCTTTTTGATCCACATTCGAAATGCAGTTGTGTTTTCTACGTTCTCATCTCATTGTCGTTTGATTGTTCATAATGTTTTGGTTGATACGATTTATGCATCATGGTGTATACATTTTTCTAGTTTTGCAAATGTAATGTGTGCTTTGCTCGTACGGTTTAGATATGACTGTCAGTATATTTTCATGTAATGTTAAAGGTCTGAGCTCCATCCGTAAACTTTGACTGGCATTGAAGGAGTTCAGATCCTTTAGGGCAGAAGTGATCATGGTTCAGGAGACACATTTTAAGGTGGAATGCTCATTTAAGTTTGCTTCCAAGCACTTTCCCACTACTTTCCCTCTGCTTTTACAGCCTCTAACCCAGGGCTCAAAATTTCAAGTCCTGAGCTACTAGCCAGGCCTCAAGGGTTGCTCGCCACCAGTTGCCCCACCCAACCCCTACCCTGCCACCGCCCCTAATCACGCCCTCATAAATGATATGATGAAATGACACTTAAATGTCCCTGTTCACATCTGAGCATTTTGTCACCTGTAGTAATACGCCTGAGGCTGCATTCACACCTGGCATGAATAAGCACCGATCCAGTGTTTTGTACATGCTTTCTATTGAATAAAACACCACCCATCAGGTTTTGGAGTGCGGCTATCCATTTTTCTTTGTCTTCATTTTGCTTAGTGCACCGCCAGCACCCTTGGTATCCTGCACCACCTGTAACCATTTAGTGATCCCACCTGGAGCGGTGACTCCTTTCTCTCTATGTAATCTGCCAAACAAGAAGCTCCTGTACTTTTTTGAGCAACAGGCAGTTTGCTTTAGGTGACAAATCGCTCAGATGTGAACAGGGGCCTTTGAAATTAATGGGATTTTTTTTAGAGCTATGGCTGAGAGCAGAAAAATGCCCAAAAAGGCCTGGGTGTGAACAGAGCCCAAGCTCAAAAAAGTACATGAACTTCTTTATAGGCAGATTACAGGCTATTGGTGACCTTTTGACCTGTACAAAAATCTTTGCAAAAAATGCAGCAAAAATTGTGGTAAAAACACATGACGTTCTGTCTGAAAAAAAATACGCTCAGCTGTGAGTGCAGCTTTAACCATTTAGGTAAGCCGCAGTGTACATGTGTTAATTAAGCCCGGGTTCACACTGATTCGATGCAGGAACCAGTGCGATTCCAGCGCCGGTTGCCGCATCGTATCTCTTCTGTGGGCAGTTCACACTGCACTCTGCAAACCGCTGCGGGTGTCAATACATTGTTAACGACACCCCCAGTTTAGTTCACAGATCGCAGTGTGAACTGTTAACTCGCACAGGAATCAGATTGCATGTGATCTGATTCTAGTGCGGAAAAAACAAGTCCCTGAGATTTTTTGATGTACCAATCTAACTATAACTGTAGGGCTGAATTTGCATCTCACAGACATCGCATGCAATCGGCACCACAGGTGCGGGTGCAAATCGCATGTGATGTCTCTAATTGCACTGGTGTGAACCTGGGAGAGAAGAAAAGCACAGTTCTCTCCTAGCAAGAACACAGAGGGTTAATTTACTAAAGAGACTTTATTTCAGATAACAGAGATAGGAAAGGAGAAACAAAGTGGGAAAGCTGGAGCACAGATAAGCAATAGCATGAGGTTTGCAAGGAGACAAAGTGAGGATCTTAATTTATATCTGACCTGGCTGGCTGGAGGGAGGGATAAGAGTAGAGAACATACACAGTATCTGGGTCTGCTGCTGAAGCCACAATCCATCTGAGGGCTCCATCTTCCATTTGCACTGGGGTCACAAGTTCACATGACAGGAAGAGAAACTGACCAGCTCTCACTGGTCTCCGTCCTGTGCAGAGAGAAGGGGGAGGGAGGGGGGAACTGTCACCACACGCTGTGTGAGAGAGAGCTCTCCCCGAACACTGCAGCTAACAACTCCTCTTCTGCATCACACTGGGAGAACATCTCCCGATCAACCCCACCCGCCCAGTGCTCGCCCCACCTCCTCGCCCAGGCAGCACAGCTACTCTCCAGACCTAATTTTTCACTCGCAAAATGCTAGTAGGCGAGTGGAAAATTTGAGGGCTGCTCTAACCCATCTGCGAAAGCTGTGGTGGCCAGTCTATTGAGACACTCCTCTGCCATACGTGTCAAATCCCCCTATCTAGACCCCCAATGCCAGTATGTTCTCCTGAGCTGTGATCACAATAATACTTCATTCACCCTTGCTAATGTATATGCACCCAATTCAGGACAGATTGGGTTTCTAGAGAAATTCTTTGAGAAACTTCAACCCTTTTCCCAACCCTTTATGGTCATTGGGGGCAACTTTAACTAATGCATGTCCCCAATTAAAGATAGTAGGGTTGTCCCGATATCGATGCTAGTATCGGTACCAATACTGAGTATTTGTGGGAGTACTTGTACTCGCGGCAAATGCTCCAGATGCTTCTGCCGATACTTTTTTTGTAATTATAAACATGTTCTGTGAAAATTCTTTGAGTTTTTTACTACTGCGTGACAAGCAAATACAATTTTTTTATTCATTTTTACTCATTTTTATTCTTTTATAATGTCTTGAGTTAGAGTTCTTCGTAATTCTAAAGTAAATATCCTTAGTCTGTATTGTGGTTTGAAAACTGTCACATGACATATAAAAAAAGTATCGGTATTGGCGAGTACATGAAAAAAAGTATCGGTATTTGTACTCGGTCCTAAAAAAGTGGTATCGGGACAACCCTAAAAGATAGATTTGCCCTCTTTTCAAATATGGTCCAGGTCCAAAAAAACTCCCCCCCCCCCCTCATTCCGAAAGTTGACCCAGGCTCATAATCTCTTTGACACCTGGAGGGTGAAGCATCCTACTGCCAAACAATTCACATTTTATTCCCCCTCACAAATTATACACAAGACTGGACCATTTTTTCGTCTCGGCACCCTTACTGACGTACGTGGTTCATTCCGAAATTAGCCCGATCACTTGGTCAGACCACGCACCCATAGTGTTAGACCTTCTCCTATCCACACCCATACCTAGGAAATGTCATTGGTGTCTTAATGAGTCCCTCCTTACTACACCTGATTCCCACCTTCATTTACAACAAAAACTGACCGAATTCTTAAAACTTAATGAGGGCTCAGTCTCTGAGGTGTCCTCTCTGTGGGAGGCCCATAAGGCCTTTTTTAGGGGGGAGTGCATTTCTTTTGGCTCCCGTCTTAAACGTGACCGGGACCTTCAAAGGAAGTCCCTTTTGGCTGACTTATCTAAGGCGGAAGAGTGTCTACATAGTTTCCCCGCAGTGACACGCCTCAGGATTGTGATTTCACTTCATAATCACATTAAGTCCTTGGACTCGAATAATCTTGCTAAATCCATGCTTTGGTCCAAGCAAAAGTTCTATCAATATGCTAACTAGCCCCATAGAATGTTAGTCCAAAAATCAAAGCCTCTATCCCTGATTTCCTATTACAACCTGACGGTAACCCCACATACTGCCCCAAAACATGTCCAAAGTCTTCGGTGACTTCTACCGAAAATTATATAACTGCCTGTCCACAGACCCTGACTCTCAGTTCACCCAGGAAAAATGTAATACTTTAAAGCTCCCTACAATATCCCCTGAGGACCACACGGGACTAAACGCATCCATCTCTGTTGAAGAAATCACTGCAGTTTAAACCAACTTCCATCCCACAAATCCCCGGGCCTGACGGCCTACCCTATTCCTATTATAAAAGATTCCTTTCGATCCTAATGCCCCATATGATTAATTTGTTTGCTTTTTTGATGACTGGGAAAATCCCTCACTCCCAATTTCTACACGCCTTTATAACGGTCACCCCGAAACCAGACAAAGACCCATCTATTGCCCCATTGCTCTCCTAAACTCTGACTATAAAATTTTCACCAACATTTTGACTAATAGACTGTCTTAACCCCCCCCCCCCCCTCCCCTCATACATACAGGGAGTGCAGAATTATTAGGCAAATGAGTATTTTGACCACATCATCCTCTTTATGCATGTTGTCTTACTCCAAGCTGTATAGGCTCGAAAGCCTACTACCAATTAAGCCTATTAGGTGATGTGCATCTCTGTAATGAGAAGGGGTGTGGTCTAATGACATCAACACCCTATATCAGGTGTGCATAATTATTGGGCAACTTCCTTTTCTTTGGCAAAATGGGTCAAAAGAAGGACTTGACAGGCTCAGAAAAGTCAAAAATAGTGAGATATCTTGCAGAGGGATGCAGCATTCTTAAAATTGCAAAGTTTCTGAAGCGTGATCATCGAACAATCAAGTGTTTCATTCAAAATAGTCAACAGGGTCGCAAGAAGCGTGTGGAAAAACCAAGGCGCAAAATAGCTGCCCATGAACTGAGAAAAGTCAAGCGTGCAGCTGCCAAGATGCCGCTTGCCACCAGTTTGGCCATATTTCAGAGCTGCGACATCACTGGAGTGCCCAAAAGCACAAGGTGTGCAATACTCAGAGACATCATGGCCAAGGTAAGAAAGGCTGAAAGACGACCACCACTGAACAAGCGTGGCTGGCAAGAAAGGGTATAAAAGAAGAAAAACTAATGACATGGCCTCCTTGTTCACCTGATCTGAACCCCATTGAGAACCTGTGGTCCATCATCAAATGTGAGATTTACAAGGAGGGAAAACAGTACACCTCTCTGAACAGTGTCTGGGAGGCTGTGGTTGCTGCTGCACGCAATGTTGATGGTGAACAGATCAAAACACTGACAGAATCCATGGATGGCAGGCTTTTGAGTGTCCTTGCAAAGAAAGGTGGCTATATTGGTCACTGATTTGTTTTTGTTTTGTTTTTGAATGTCAGAAATGTATATTTGTGAATGTTGAGATGTTATATTGGTTTCACTGGTAAAAATAAATAATTGAAATGGGTATATATTTGTTTTGTGTTAAGTTGCCTAATAATTATGCACAGTAATAGTCACCTGCACACACAGATATCCCCCTAAAATAGCTAAAACTAAAAACTACTTCCAAAAATATTCAGCTTTGATATTAATGAGTTTTTTGGGTTCATTGAGAACATGGTTGTTGTTCAATAATAAAATTAATCCTCAAAATACAACTTGCCTAATAATTCTGCACTCCCTGTAGAGACCAGGTACGGTTTGTTCCCACTAGGCATGCAGGAGATAATACTAGGCTAACCATTGATCTTATTGACCTGTTGCCTAAAACCAAGAAGCCTGTTGTGGTGCTCAGTTTAGATGCTTGGAAAGCATTCGACTGCCTGAATTGGTCATTCATATTTGCTATTCTGTCTAGATATGGATTTACTGGTTCCTTCATGCATGCCCTGAAAGTGTTTTTTTCCACACCCACCTCACAGGTACAGTTGGCTTTCCACTGTCCCTATTTGCCGATGATATCTTACTAACATTGACTCATCCCCATATCTCACTCCCCTCACTCCACGCAACTCTAAACCTATTTGGCAGTAATTCAGGTTTTAAAATCAACCCGACCAAGACCGAAGCCATCCCTGTTAACCTTTCGACAGACACACTTTTGACTTTAAAAGGAAACTTTAAATACCGCTGGTGTCCTCATTCGCTTAGTATCTCGGTGTTCACCTAACCCCCTCATACTCTGCTTTTTCAGGCTAATTTCCCTCCTTTGTTCATAGAAATTAAGATTGCTTAAAACATGGACGAAGCTTCCCCTATCCCTACTTGGGAGGATAAATGTCCTCAAAATGTCAGTGATCCCTAAACTGCTCTACCTTTTTGAGACCCTACTAGTAATGATCACAATGTCCCAATTGAAATTCAATGGAATTTTCTGAACTTTATATGGAATAACACGTCCCATAGGATAGCCAGCTCAGTTCTTCTTGCAACTCGAGCTAGGGGAGGTCTGGAAACACCTGATATAATCAAATAATATTTTGCCACACATCTGAGAGCTATAGCCTCTTGGATGTCCAGATGTGCCCCTAATAGATGGTCTGAGATAGAAATGAGCATTACAGTCCCTGCCTACCCCTGCTGCATGCTATGGCCTTCCTCTGACAAATATACCTCAGCTTAATAGGGTTTGTTTAAATCCTATGTTGTTTACACTTTCAATTTGGAAAAGTTGTTCTGGAAAATACTCCCTCTCATCCCCATGCTCTCTTTTAGTAAAATCCCGGAAATCCCTGACAGTCTGTCTTAGGATTCCATGTTACCCTAGACAAAAGCTGGTGTATTTCAGTTACGCCATCTAGTACACTCAGTGACACGTAAACGTCTTACTTTCCTGATTTGCCATCTAAATACAAACTCCCGAAAAAACCTCTTCTACTCCTTTTTACAAATTGGACATTTCATCTCCACCAGAATCCCGCAATTGACCTTAACTAGGCCCACGGAATTTGAAGGGTTATGTTTTAGAGGCCCTTATGAACCCCACCTAATATCCACCATTTATAAGATTTTACATGCTACAGTGCCTGCCGCCGAGAATGTGTTTTAAGCACGCCAGCATCGCGCTGAATCTCGGCGACAGGCTGCCGATATCTCGCACTCGCTGGAATAGTAAAAGCACTTTCCAGCGAGTGCGTCATAGAAGCGACGGGGATCCACGTGGTACATACCGGAGCATGATGGGACTGCGACGTCACAAGACAGGCCTATAAAACTCGCTGCGAGCCGCGCGCCCGGCATAACAGCGGAAGCAAGCGTCGCGTCAACATCTGGAGAAGAAGAAGAAGAGAAGAAAACGACGTCACAGAAGAGGGGACTCGCCGCCGCTAGTAATTGAGCTAACACACAAAGTTAGCGGCGGCGAGTCCTGAAGAAGACGACCCCCGGAGAGCAGGAGAAGACCCCCGGAGAGCAGGAGAAGACCCCCGGAGAGCAGGAGAAGACCCCCGGAGAGCAGGAGAAGACCCCCGGAGAGCAGGAGAAGACCCCCAGAGAGCAGGAGAAGACCCCGGAGAGTGGGAGAAGACCCCCCAGCCGCCGAAGACGTCGAAAGAAGCCCGCCGGGTGGTGGGCACTTTTATCAAAGCGCCCCCCCGGCGGCGGAAGAGAACCAGACGGCGGCACCCACCCCCCCACAGAAGCCCGCCGGAGGGGGGCGCTTTTATAAAAGCGATCATACAACCCCCCCCCCGGCGGCCAACTAATAAAATATTTCAATACCCTGTGTGTTTTATTTGTGTTTACACTTTTTATTTGCAGGTGAATGGGTAGGGGTACAATGTACCCCATACTCATTCACTTAGGGTGGGGGGGCCGGTATCTGGGGGCCCCCTTATTAAAGAGGGCTTCCAGATTCCGATAAGCCTCCCGCCCGCATACCCCGACAACCAACGGCCAGGGTTGTCGGGAAGGGGCCCTGTCCTCATCAACATGGGGACAGGGTGCTCTGGGGTGGGGGGCCGTAGTGCGCCCCCTGCCCCAGAGCACCTAACCCCCCATGTTGAGGGCATGCTGCCCGGTACGGCTCAGGAGGGGGGGGCGCTCGCTCGCCCCCACTCCCTTCCTGACCGGCCGGCCGGCGTGCTTTGTATACGGGTCTGTTATGGATTGTGGGGGGACCCCCACGCCGTTTTTTCGGCGTAGGGGGTCTCCTTACAACCCATAACAGACCTAAGGGCCCGTTATGCTCCTGAGGGGGGAACCCATGCCGGATTTTTCTTTAAAAATCCGGCGGGGATTTCTCCTTCAGGATTCATAACAAACTCCGCCCATGTGTAGAATTGGCGGGAATCCGCGTCGGATCCCCGTCGCTTCTATGACGGCTTTGTCTCCATCGCGGCAAGCCAGCTCGGCGCTGGCTCCCGCGATGGGGCTCGTAGGTGGTCAATCTCGCCGAGAAAGGGAGCGAGATTGACACAATATCCCAGTCACCTACTGTACTCCCCATATCACGGAGCAAACTCATTCTTGTATGCAGAAATGGTCCCATATTTTAAGCAGACCCATTTCTTTACTTTAATGGAAGGAAATCTGGGAGGCTACTTCTAAAGTATCTAGATGTGTGGCCCAGAAGGAAATTGCTTATAAAATATTAATGTTTTGGTACAGGACCCCAGAATTTTTAGTGGCAATGAAGCTGACACCTTCTGGACAATGCTGGAGATGTGGCTCTTCCTTAGGCACCCACTACTACATATTTTGGGAGTGCCCTATGATCACACCCTATTGCTTTTGGATTCATGCCCTTTTGGGAAAGGTCCTGGGTATCCCTGTACCTCAGCATCCTATACACCTCCTCCTAGGAGTACCCCTTCCGAAAACACCTAAACACCGAAATTGATGCCCTTTATCTTACTAAACGGGCTATACCCCAGTGCTTGCTCACCAACACTCCCCCTACTTTTACACAAATTCTGGCAGCCATTACAGACATTCGTAGGATGGAACGCCTTACGGCTGTAATTTAAGCCTCCCTAAATAGTTTTGACGCTATATGGGAAAATGGTATTCTTCCGAATTTAACTCTGAGGATTCGCAAGTAGCTCTGAGTTCATGTGCTTGAGGAACAGGTTATCTCAATCAAACGAGTGGAAAAAATGCCACCTGAACTATTGTTAACCTTGTTTTAATGGTAACTTGTCTTTCTTTTCCTATACCATGATGTATTTGAAATGTCTGATAATCACTTGACACTTTATATTCCCCTTTACACAAAAACTTGTTATGGTTATTCTTCATTGGGATTATATCCCCTTTGTTGACTCGTTCATGTGAAATTGTATGCCGTTTCTTCCTTTTGGAAATATTCAATAAAGAAACAATAAAAAAAAAATTTGCAATGTCCATGGAGGGGAGTGTGCCATCTTGGATAGCCAATCTATGACCACCAAAATGGTCATGAATTTTTCTGAGGGGGCAAGTCCACTGTAAAATCCATAGATATCTTCTGCCAAGGTTGCTCCAGAACAAGCCCCAAGATTTAGTGTTGAACCCTTTGTTGCGCTGGCAGGTTGTGCAAGAGTTAACATTTTTACAGTGCATTTTCAAGGTGGATCACCATAAGGATCGTTGGATGAGTTTGGACATTTTCCATACCTCAAAGTGCCCAGCAAGTTCATGGCTGTAGAAGGTTTTCAGGACCTGAAATCTGGTTTGCTGTGGAACAAAAATCTTGTCCTAATGCCAAAGAAATCCCCCCATTGACTTCTTAACCACTTTAGCCCCGGACCATATTGCTGTCCAAAGACCAGAGCACTTTTTGTGATTCGGCACTGCGTCGCTTTAACTGACAATTGCGCGGTCGTGCGACGTGGCTTCCAAACAAAATTGGTGTCCTTTTTTTCCCACAAATAGAGCTTTCTTTTGGTGGTATTTGATCATCTCTGCGGTTTTTATTTTTTGCGCTATAAACAAAAATAGAGCGACTATTTTGAAAAAAATGCAATATTTTTTAAATTTTGCTATAATAAATATCCCCAAAAAAGATATAAAAATTTTTTTTTTCCTCAGTTTAGGCCGATATGTATTCTTCTACATATTTTTCGTTAAAAAAAAATCGCAATTAGCGTTTATTAATTGGTTTGCGCTAAATTTATAGCGTTTACAAAAAAGGGGGTCGTTTTATTGCATTTATATTATTATTTTTTTTTACTAGTAATGGCAGCGATCAGCGTTTTTTTTTCGGTACTGCGATATTATGGCGGACACTTTTGACACATTTTTGGGACCATTGGCATTTTTATAGCGATCAATGCTATAAAAATGCATTGTATTACTATAAAAATGCCATTGGCAGTGAAGGGGTTAACACTAGGGGGCAGGGAAGGGGTTAAGTGTGTTCCTGGTGTGTTCTAACTGTATGGGGGGGGGGGGGTAGCCTCACTAGGGGAAATCACTGATCTTCTGTTCATACATTGTATGAACAGAAGATCAGCGTTTCCCCCACTGACAGGAACGAGAGGTTCCCCGCTCTTTAACGAGCAATCGCGGGTGCCCGGCTGCGATCGTACCCGCCGGGCACACGTGCGGGACTCGGGGGACGCGCGCGCCCTACAAGCTGCTAAAGGGTGGACGTAGAGCTACGTGCTCCCGCGTAGCAGTGCCACCGTCCCGCAGTAATATGAAGGCGGTCGGTCGGCAAGTAGTTAATGACGACGCCTCTGGCTCTGTACACTGAACTGAGGCCTGCTCAATTGATGTTTCTAAATCAGGTTAAATTAGCAGGAAGTTCTGTGTTGGCAGGATTGTACTGGGCATTGTTTCCTTGCGGGGTATCGGGATAAGGCATCGGCCTTCCCATTCTTAGACCCTGGGCGATAAGTTATGTGGAAGTTGAATCTACAAAAGAAAAAGGGCCCATCAGGCTTGATATGGTTTTAGTCGTTTGGCAGTTCTGAGATATTCCAGGTTCTTGTGGTTTGTAAAGATCATTATAGGGTGTGCGGCCCCTTCTAGCAAGTATCTCCATTCTTCCAAAGCAGATTTTTAGCCAACAGTTCCCGATTCCCAACATCATAATTCTTCTCTAGAAGAAAAAGCCACTGGGTGGAGTAACGCTTTTGGCCCCTGATGCTGAGATAGAACTGCCCCTGTGGCTATTTCTGAAGCATCAACTCCCAATATGCAAGATAAAGCAGGATCAGGATGCTAAAGTACTGGAGCTGAAATGAACAGTCTTTAGCTTTTCAATGGCTGCCTGAGCTTCCGAAGACCATTGAATTAGGACATGCTGGTGGGTTATGTGAGTAATTGGAGAAATGATCTAAGAGGAATCTTTCACGAACCTTCTGTAAAAGTTTGTGAAGCCCACAAACCTTTGAATGCCCTCCTTATCAGATGGGGCTGGCCATTCGAGAATTGCTTTCACCTTTTTTGGGTCGATTGAGATCTGTAGAGAGGAGCCCTAGAAATTGGATGGCCATCTTTTCAAAATTGCATTTTTCAGCCTTAACATACAGTCCATGCTTTCTCAAGGTAAGTAGTAGTTTTTTTTTTTACATTAGTCATATGGAGTTCTAGAGTACTTGAACGATATCCTCATCTTTTCAGCTAAACCATAACAAAATGGTCTAGATATTCTCAAAAGATCTTGTTCACGAGATGCTGGAACGTGGCTGGTGCGTTGCAGAGTCCGAACGACATTACTAGATACTCTGTGTCAAAACCGTGTTCTGAATGCCGTTTTCCACTGGTCTCCTTTCCCAATGCGGACAAGATTGTAGGCACCTCGCAAGTCTAGTCTGGTGAAAATCCGAGCTGTACGAAATCTTTGAAAGAGTTCGGGAACGAGTGGAAGCACATAGTGGTTTTAAATGGTAATTTTATTAAGCTCCCTGTAGTCACACGTGGTCTTAAAGTTTTATCTTTCTTTTCGACAAAGAATATGCCAGCACCAGCAGGAGAGAAGGAAGGGCAGATGAAGCCCTTATCCAGATTTTCATCAATGTATTGCCGTAAGGTGTCTATTTCAGATAATGGAAATATACAGGCAAATGAGGATCTGAGAACCCGGAAGCAGCTCGATCAGGCAGTCATAAGGCTGATGAGGAGGGAGGACATCAGCCCCTCTCTTGTCGACGACATCCAGAAATTCCTGGTAAACTGATGGTATTGTTTGATGGGAGTTGGTTAAAGGTGGAACAATTACGCAACTCATAGAATTTCTGGGTCTAGGTACTAAACAGTGATGCAGGCAGTAAGAAGAGGTGAAAAGTACTGCCTTATTCCCATTGATTCGTGGGTTATGTGCCTGCAGCCATGGGGTTCCCAAAATGACTGTCAACATGGTGTGAGCGTGAAACGCAAGTATTCTTGGTTGTCAGTTGAAGTGAGGATGGATACAGTTTCTTGTGTGACAGGCCCTGAACTGGGCATTGAACCATTGGGAAGGTGTACTTCCAGTTTATGCTCCTTATGATGAAGGGAAATGTGGAAAGGACTTACTGGGTCTAATGGGGCAGTTGCGAAGGAAATATTGTTTCCCCGATTGCCGACGACAACGTTTTTCATCGGGCGTTAAAGCCAGACGGACCAGACCAATTTGCAAAGGTTCAGGCTCAGGCATGGTTATGGTAAGAGGAACAGATGTTGGTGAAGTGGAGACCTTGGGCATCATCCAAGTCCATCTGAAGTTTTGGGACCATTCAGACCGTCGCTCTCTCAGAGATCTGTCAAGTTGTGTGGTCAGCTGAATGAGACCCTCAAGTGAGGTAGGAGTCTACTCTGGTCAACTCATCTTTGTAATTCTACAGTATAGTCCTCCACTGGGCGCAGACCCTGCTGTAATGTATGGAGAATGGCTTCCGCGGTCGCCACCCACTGAAGATCATCATATAACTGTGCCATTGCTTCAAAGAATGAGTCTACTGCATTGATAGGACTCTTCTGTTCCAATAAGTTGTGGGCACAAGTTTAGTTTAGTTTATCCGTGAGTAATGAAATAATGAACCCTAATTTTATAGTCTCTGAAACAAAAGTCCTTGGCTGTAGAGCCAAATACAATAGGCAGGCGTTTAAGGCCCTAAATTTATTCTGGTCTCCGGAGAACCGTTCTGGGGTTGGTGTCCGTGGTTCTGGTGAAGGGGCTACCATGGTATGTGTAGAAGCGGTGCTTTCTGGGGATGCAGAAGCGGAGCTGGCAGAGGATGGACCATGATCTGTAGATGCTGGTGTGGCTGACAGGTGTTGGAAGTGACTTTCCAACTGAAAGTAGTCTTCCTGAAGTCTCTGTACAACCTGGGTGAGAGCAGTGACCTGCTGGCACAGGGCCTCTATAGGCAAAGCACCCCCATTGGCCTCTGACATCATGGCTGGGTTATACTGTCAGAAGTCTCACTGGGGGCCAAGGTGCTGAAAGGGCTCCCCTTGCGGCTGAGTGCAGCTCAACCCTAAAGGATTTCCTGGTGGGTGGCTGTGGTCTGATGACTTGATTACCACGGAGCAGCTGAAGCAAGCTGGATGTGGCAGGCGTGCTAGAAAGGAGCCAGACATAGCGGGTAGCTGGGAAATCCGGTAGGAGAATCAGAAGCCAGGCCAGGGGTCATACATAGTAAGATCAGTCCTTAACCGGTTAAGCCACGGACCATTATGCAGGTTAAGGACCTGGCTCCTTTTTGCGATTTGGCACTGCAACGCTTTAACTGATAATTGCGCAGTCATGCAAAGTGGCTCCCAAACAAAATTGGCATCCTTTTTTTCCCACAAATAGAGCTTTCTTTTGGTGGTATTTGGGCACCTCTGCGTTTTTTATTT
Source organism: Rana kukunoris (assembly GCA_029574335.1). NCBI lineage: Eukaryota > Metazoa > Chordata > Amphibia > Anura > Ranidae > Rana > Rana kukunoris. Next base: position 400,536,577 of record CM056049.1, read on the forward strand.
TTTGCGCTATAAACAAAAATAGAGCAACAATTAAAAAAAAAAAAACACCATTTTTTACATTTTGCTATAATTAAATATCCCCCAAAAATATATAAAAAAACATTTATTTCTTCAGTTTAGTCCGATACGTATTCTTCTGCTTATTTTTAGTAAAAAAAAATCACAATAAGCGTTTGATTGGTTTACGCAAAAGTTATAGTGTTTACAAAATAGGGGATAGTTTTATGGCATTTTTATTAATATTTTTTGCTAGTAATGGCAGCGATCAGTGTTTATTTTTATGACTGCGACATTATGGCGGACACATCGGACACTTTTGACACATTTGTGGGACCATTTTCACAGCGAAAAGTGCAATAAAAATGCAATGATTACTGTGAAAATGACAATGGCAGTGAAGGGGTTGGACCACTAGGGGTACTGTAGGGGTTAAGTGTAACCTAATGTGCGTTTCTTACAGTAAGGGGCCTTTGCTGGATGTGTGCTGTTACTGATCGTCGTTCCCTATGACAGGGAACAGACGATCACTGACACTGCCACAGAGAAGAACTGGGAAGGTTTGTTTTCACTCACTTCTCCCCGTTCTTCAGCTCCTGTGACGCGATCAGATCCCACGGGCGTGGTCACGGAGCTTCGGACTGGGTTCGCAAACGCGCGCCGCCGCCGGTATGCTCGTGACCCAAGGCTGGGTTCTTAAAGTGGTTAAAGGGGTTGTAAAGGTTTGTTTTTTATTTTCTAAATAGGTTACTTTAAGCTAGTGCATTGTTGGTTCACTTACCTTTTCCTTTAATTTCCCTTCTAAATGTTCTTTCTTTATCTGAATTTTCCACTTCCTGTTCCTCGATAAGCTTGCCCCCATCATCTGAGCAGTTCTGGCTGGGGGTTAGTCAGCATGCTCGCCCCCCTCCCTTGGGACTACATCCCTGCGGGGAGACACTTTGAACGTTCACAGCATCTCCCCGCAGGGATGTAGTCCCAAGGGAGGGGGTGAGCGTGCCCGCTTTCCCCCAGCCAGAAGGGCTCGGATGACGGGGGCAAGCTTACTAAGGAGGAACAGGAAATGAGAAATTGAGACAAAGAAAACACTTAGAAGGAAAATCAAAGGAAAATGTACCAACAATGCACTAAAGGAATCTTTTTAGAAAATAAAAAACAAACCTTTACAACCCCTTTAAGCAGATTCAGGTTGGGTCACTGGAACAAGCTAAGGTGATTCACCTTAAGATAGGCAGAAGCAGAGTCGGGTAGCAAAGCCAGGATCAAGCAGTGGAGCTGGCAGAAGGTCAGAATATATGCCAGGGGTCAAGCCAGGAGATCAGGATAAGCGGTTAGAGGAAGTCGGGTAGATCAACAGAAAGTCCAAGATCAGAATGCAGGAACACAGGGGAGCTGACGATAATCCAGCAACTCAGGGATCTCAGCATCTACGTACACCAGTTAGTGATGTTGCGCTTCTGCGTTTGCCCGTTAGCGATGTTGTGCGTATGCCAATGCGTCTGGAGGTTTGTCTGGTGAAGCCATGATTAGGTTGGCGACATTGCCATTTCCCAGTTACTAAATCCACAACAGTAAAATTAGTCTGTATATGCAGCAAAGAATACTGGTTTTACTCACTGTGGAATCTAAGGGGTTAATCCTCTGCATTGTGTAAAAAGGCTGTTTGATAAGGGAGGGATTGCACTCCCTGATCTGCGTAAGTACCACCAAGCAGCCCTCTTAGCGAGAATAGTGGATTGGAACAATCACCACTTAGTAAAGGACTGGGTCACATTAGAACACTCACAATTTATCTTGCCAGTCAGGAATCTTCCGTGGATCCACCCGAAACATCACCCTCCAGATGCTAAGCATCACCCCCTTATTGGCCCCACCTTAGAAGTATTCCGCACCACATTTAAGACATCCTGCCCATCACCATGGCTAGGCCCACTTACCCCGCTAAACAACAATCCTGATTTTCCTCCTGGGTTAGAACGAAACTTCTTCCCCACAACTTGGCCTCACAGAGACAAATTGTTTTTGCACTTTTTTAAAGCGGAGTTTCACCCTAAATATAAGATCTCCCATGCGCTTCAGCATACTGGCGTCAGCGCCAGTATGCTGGGTTTTTTTTTTTTTTATAGCACACTTACTGTTTTATCGTAGAAATCCTTTTCTGTCCCCCGCGTTGGACGGCGCCAGTACAGCGCGTCACATCTTCCTAAGATACCCGATATGGACTCGGGTATTTCCGGCGCTATGCGGCGCCTGCGCACAGACCTAGGAGCTGACTGCGCAGGCGCCGTATTTCTCCGAGTCCTATTTCGGAGAAATACGGCGCCTGCGCAGTCAGCTCCTAGGTCTGTGCGCAGGCGCCGCATAGCGCCGGAAATACCCGAGTCCATATCGGGTATCTTAGGAAGATGTGACGCGCTGTACTGGCGCCGTCCACCACGGGGGACAGAAAAGGATTTCTACGATAAAACAGTAAGTGTGCTATAAAAAAAAAAAAAACCCAGCATACTGGCGCTGACGCCAGTATGCTGAAGCGCATGGGAGATCTTATATTTAGGGTGAAATACCGCTTTAAGTCTGGTACCTTACTAACTAGAGAGGAACTAAATAGAAAATTGAAGTCGAATGTACTTTCACAATGGCAATACTTGCAAATCAAACACTTTTTGAATACGAAGGAACATATTCGTATCTGGTCAAGACGCCCCACAGTTCTAGAAACCTTAGTCTTGCAAAAGCAGCCTCAAAGGCACATCATCTCTATACTGTATAACTCACTTTCTGAGACCGTTGCAGACTTCTCCAGTGCGTCATGTCTGGCATGGTAAAAAGACCTTAACCTGAACTTGTCACGAACGGAATGGGAAACCATCTATATGCATGCCCACAAAGGCTCTCTGAATGTTGCCACCCAGGAGTGTGGCTATAAAATTGTAACCAGATGGTACAGAACTCCCACTTTGCTCCATAAGTTTTCATCCCAGATCTCTAACAAATGCTGGAGATGCGGTGACGGGGAAGGCTCGATGCTCCACATATGGTGGTCATGCCCATTGATCCAATCCTTCTGGAAAATAGTGCATGAGACTATCAATGCAATCACCTCAGATGATCTCTGACTTGAACCGGCACAATACTTGCTACACCACAGCTCGGTTCCCAGAAGGGGGTACTTTGAAGTCCCTCACAATGTTCATGATAAACGCTGCTAGGCACTGTATTCCGTGCCATTGGCGTTCAACTATCACACCAACAAAAATAGAGTGGTTTCGCAGGCTTATCAACATAGAGAGAATCGAAGAACTCATCAGCATTGCTCAGGAACGGATTATTACATTCAATGCGACGTGGTACAAATGGCTGGAGTTTAAAAACACCCCAGAATTCGAAGCTTATAACTTGTAAATCCCTGGCCCTTAGATCTAACTGCCTCAAGATAGATGGCCTTGCTGCTTTTCCCACCATACACACATAATATGTCCTCTCTAAACGCTTAGTTTTTTTTTCTTCTTCTTCTTTTTCTTTTTCTTTTTCTTCTCTCTTCTCTACCCCCCCCCCCCCCTCCTATCTCAATCCTCCCCCCCCCCCAAATCCTTAATACTTGTACAAAAATTAAATGAGAAGTTATGTCTCATACCAACACTTCAAGCGAGCTTCAGTGTGCACAATTTATGCACCATTACTATAGTACTATTCAGTCCTTTAAGAGTTTATGTACTGTATAGTTCAATATTTTTTTTTGTACACAAACTGTATATTTACATTGTCTGTTGCAATATTTCTACCCAATAAAACTTTAATAAATAAAAAAAAAAAAAAATACTGTAATAAATGGGGAAATTACACCAGTGTTTAAAAAAAAAAAAAAAAAAGGCTGTTTGATCCTGTCTTCTCTGATGCTCCCCTTTTACTGTCCCCAATCTATCTGCTGATATTACAAACCCCTAGGAGGCACTCTGCACATTCTCAGTTCTCAGTTTGGTGTGTATTGCTAAAGTGTGTTTTTTTTTTTTGGGGGGGGGGGGGGGGTGGGGTGCATGTGATTAACACAGGGCCAATAGGCCCTGTCCAGACAAAGTCAGGGGTCATGCAGCCTTATAGAACAGTAATAGGAGAATGAAAACTCATCCTCCTACAAACTTTAACCAGTTATCGCCTGGACATTGATAGAAGTCACAAGACTGCTATATACTACTGCTGATTAAAAAATGTATTTACCAGTTATATTTACTAAAATAATTGCATTTTCCTCTTCTGTGGGAGACCAGATAAGTGAATGCAGGGTCCTGGGTATAGTAACACTTTAAGGTAACAATAGTGTTGAAGTAAAATACCTTTTATTACCTGCAGGACCATCTTACTACCGCCTTATCTACTTTTATTATATAATATATATATATATATATATATTTATAAAGTAACTCCAGAACTAGCCCTCTGGCTCGTGTCTGAACTGAGCCATTCTTGTTTTGCTCTGTTCAGACTCTATGTACAGAGCCATTTCAAGCAGCTATGTACCATGTAGTGATCATTTTATGCAAGTCATGGCTTTTTAAAATCTAGGAGTCCCTCTTTACAATGGAGGGAAGAGGGAGAGAGCATGAACTAATGAATGTCATTGTTCACATGTACGTGAGCAGATTTGTAATACTTTCCCTTCCACCCAACTCACCTATACATCTGATCTCTCGTGTGCCTGCTGTGTGTTTTTATATTAATCTTTTTTCTCCTCCCTTATCTGGCATATTTGCTAATTATACAAACTTTTTACAAACGTTTTGCGCTATGAAAATAAAGGTGCTAGTGCATCAAAAATCAATGCAATAATGTAAACCGATAACAGCGCTTAAAAATGCCATTTAACATCATGTATGTGCAAATAAGCTAATTCATAAGCATCCCAAAAAGCCATTAAAAAGGAAAAAGTGCAAAACAGTCCATCAATGAATACTGAGGTACAGACAGTCCATCATTTAATTCATGTGTTGCCCAAATCCAGTAATCCTGTGTGAATATACATCACTTCACACCCAGGTGCGCACCCCAGTCACAAGCCGCTTACCAACAGGTAAGACCTCAATGATGGAGGTTGGTTGCACTTTTTAATGGTAGATATCCTACTGCATGAATGGATGGATGGCAATCTAGGAATGAGTATTTTAAATAACAAGAGTAGTCCACAGATGAAGCTCAAGAAAGCAAAAAGAGGAACTCCCATAGTGTTAAATACTCGGATAAGGCAGGTAGAACATTGCATGTAAAACCGTTATGCATGATCAGCACCCCGGCAAGTGTGATAAAGTCACTGCTGTAGCTTCATGCAATGTGTTTAATCAAATAAGGCATCATCCAGGGGTATAGCGGTGATATACATATACACACACACTGTGGATTATGTGTGTGTATATATGTGTGTGTGTATACAGCCCTCCCGTCACCTCCAGAGGCCATTCCCCATCCAGCAGATTTCAGAAAGCAGTCCGGGAGGAACAGTGTTACCTATATTCTTAGACCTAGTGGATATCTCTTGTATACCCCCGAAGAGATTAACAGCTATTTCGTCTCATACTACAGGTCCCTTTACACATCTCGGGTGGACTATAATGAGGTTGAACTGCTCTCCTATTTGGAGGCTGATGAGTACAGAGGAGATCTGGATAGGGCCATCACAGTTGAGGAAAAACAATCCGCAAGCCAGAGTGTACACGAACGCCTGTTTATCGATCCATTCCCGCTGAAACGTGGAACGAGGCAGGGATGCCCTCTCTCTCCGGGGCTTTTTGCCCTGGCGATGGAACCCCTAGACGCTTTTATTAGAGCAGACAGAGAAGTAAGGGGTATGTGGGTAGGGACTGTAGGAAGGTTATATCATCTACAAACTATGGTGTATACACTGCTTAAGAAAATTAAAGGAACGCAAGTCAATTAAACTCCTGCGATATTGATCTGGTCAGTTAAGTAGCAGAGGGGGTTGTTAATCAGATGCGTTTGTATTAATGGAATTAACA